>OY751339.1:1215000-2415000 GCA_963564715.1 Catocala sponsa
TTACTGGATCCCAAGCTGGTGGTCCCAACGAGTCGTTGAAGTCTGCTGTGTGTGAACATGTGCAACAGGGGACCAACCACTACCTGAGATTTGACAAACCACTGATGCTCGCTAAAGAACACCGATTCCTACCAAGGATGCTTCGCGAGGCTATTGAAATCAAGAAACATCCTAATTTCAATAGAGAAGATGGTTGGAGTGTACCACCAGCTTGGGATCCAGTAATCCAAATAGTCAAACCCAAGAAGAAGCAAACCACAGCTAGACTTCATGATACTTTGAGCTCATTCTGCGTAAATAGAAACACCCATGATTAAATTATGTTCGGGTACTTTGAAATAACTACACTGGAACATTGAGACAACTACCATCTTAGTCTCCCCGTGACCATGGCTGCTGAAAAGCAACCGAAACGTCGGGGAAAGTGTAAAAATAAATATAAATAGTATAATAGTATAGTAATAGTATAAATAGTTTTAATAGTTTCAATAATTTAAATAGCTTAAAAATTTGTAAAGTTTAATAGTGATTATAGTAGTGTAACAGTTTTTCAAAAAAATTTTGTAACAGTGTCAAATAAACAACGCGATAAAATCCGTATATAGTAGTTTAATTTCAATGAATAACATTCGCGTAAACAGAAGACAATGTTATTTTATTTGTTTTATGCCAGTGTAGAGGAATAAATAAACTGTTTTCTTTCTTTCTTTCTTTTCTTATTGTATTAGATTAATTCTACAACATTATAATTATGTTCTACAATATTGTCTGCTACTTACAATATCTGTATATACAACTTATTGCTGTTTCTATATAAATAAAATAAATAATAAATGAATTTCAATCAAGCTTCTTTATTCTTATTTTTATACAAAAACGAAATTTCGATACAAAAACTGAAAATGTATTTAATACGGAACCAACGCCCCGATAAGCGTGGTCCGTACACCGTTTTCCGTATCATTGGCGATGCGCGAAAGCCTTCACAGCCGATATGCTTCTACTGATACTTGCTGTTCAACGTCCACAACAATAATTTATTTGGCGTTAAATAAATACCTTGTTTGGAAACAAATTGTCAGTTACAATTTTTGATATTGGTGCAGTTTGTTAATTGGGATTACATACAATTATACCATTATAATGATACAAGCTTTCATCAATATAATATATTATAATAATGAAACCGTATTTTATAATAATTAAGTCAAATATATCAATTAACGTATTAATACAAATTAGCAAATCGGAAATTTAAATATTATGACATTTATGCTTCTGTTAACTGTTCTTTTATCTTATTTTGTATTAAATTAGTTTTATTTTGTATAATATTGTAAATCTTCATACGCCTTGTAATATATTTGTACGCCAATTAAATGGCAAAACATGAACGTACCACATAAATCGAATATCAACACCCTACATTACAATTTTTTGTAACTGTATACTCATGATTTTATAAATAAATGATGATTATTATTATTATTATTATCATTATTGGACATTACCAAACGTGGCATCACTCCAGTGCAGCCTGAACAAGGGAATACCTTTATCTATACAAATTTTATAAAGAGGACAGATTTATTTTGTACGTATTGTTTGTTTGTAAGGATTGAACTCAAAAACTACTCAAACGATTTAAAAAATATTTCACAAAATTAGTAAGCTATATTATAATCACCGAGAAATAAGATAAACTCGATTTTTTTAAAAGTACTGTTACTAACATAACCTTCTTTTACGCAAGCGAAGCTGCGGGCAAAAGCTAGTCTTCTATAAGATTGCTAACAATGGACCCTTGTTGGGTCCTTGCGGCGATTAGACACTTTTCTATCAGCAGTCGAAAATAACGGATCACCTTTAAAATTATTGAGAAAGGAAAAAGCTATTTCTATCTAACTAATACCTAGATATTTATTAGTTCGTAGTTTGTTTATCTTCTGCAACATGACGAACTTTTGAACTCATTTGGAAAGTGCTGATGGCACAATCACATCCTCGAGCCCTTCCTTCACTTAACCTGACCACTTACCAAGTAGCTTACCAAGTAGACCATGTGCTTGTTTGCCTCTTATATGGTTTAAGGTATGCAGCCGTTAAGTTATGATACCTAGATATTGCTTCTGAGATGTCAAGAAAGCACAGCTATGTTCAACCATGAAGTTTGCTGCTTACCATCATGTGAGCTGCCAGCCCTTCAGGTAAAACCAGCAATAAAACACTGATGTACCTACAGCCGGTATCTTACCGAATGATTTTGCTAACTATAATAAGTACATGAGATCGAATCATTCGTAAACTTCATCCTAATCCTAATCGTAATCCTAACTAATATTATAAAAGCTAAATGAGTTTGTTTGTTTGTTACCTTTTCTCGCCTAAGCCATTGAACCGATCATTCTGAAATTTTGCATATACGTTGTCAGGTGTACAGAAACGGACATAGGCTATTCCATCCCGAAAAAAATTACTGTTCCTGAGGAAAACAACAATAACGTTCTTATGATAATAGATGGCGCCACGTGTCTTTCGAATCATGATTGAATTACATTATTACAAGTTGAGTACAACCCGAATTTATTGTCAAATTCTAAATTAAGATGGTCTTTTATATTTTCTTAAATAATTTATTTCCTTTTTTGGTGGTTTGATTTGTGACGAATGTATATGAGATTCGACGCCATGTTTGTTTTACGTACTACCAATAATCTTTCCTTTGCATAACAACTAGCGAGATACTTATAATAAAAAGTGGCATAATGTGTTATACAATATTCTATTGACAATTAGTGCGTAAAACATAAATTGATTAATATTTTATTTACACTGTAGTAATATTTGGTTACACGTTTGGTTATGGCTTCACGCGTATAATTTGATTTGGATATTAAAACCGGGATTTGTTCATTTCGGCAATTATAATTTTCAGGCCTCACACATAATTTTAACAAAAACAAAAGGATATTTGATATTAATAATTATAAATCACGTTGTCGATGCTATCACATCAATTTTAGTTTGTACACATATTATATGCTGTGAATATTTTTTTTTGGTTTGGTGTAGGTGGCAAACGATAAGACGGATCGCCTGATGAAGTTTTCTTTATTACAATAAATAGTACCTTATTTATATGTAATAAAGAAAAAAAGAAAACAAACTAACAAGCTTGGGAATTTTGGTCGAATTTTGACCACTAGACGACCGCTTAGTCTTACTAAAAGTATGACAGACAGTAATTTCCCTTAACTCACGATATTTGCACAATTAATCAGATTTACGCCAATAATCCATTTAGATACGGTACATAATCCGAATAAGCCGAATAATATTCAACATTCATCACTATGTCAAATAAATCTTCTGATCGATTGGTATTGAATACAAAAGGTACCAGTAGATAAACAGAAAACATTGAAAAAGACCAGATTTCTCTTTTGTTGTATTATCGAATGATATCTTGACTTTGTCCAACATAAATAGCATTGCAAATAGATAAGCTTTATTTAAGTCGTTGCCAAACAAATCTTTTGTTGATCATTTTAAATGTCATCAGCTTTATTACTAAGCCTTTGACTGATCATCAAACGGATTCATTTAATCTTCACGAATTAATGTGCGGCGTCCATTTTCGGTATTATCTTTAAATTGAAACATTTTTTGCCCTAGCGTAAAGCTGCGTATACATTAAGCGCGGCAGCCGCGCAAGCCTATGTTCGACTAGAGCAGACGTACATTTGCCGCGCGAACCAAAATAAAGATATGAATTTAAGTAGATCGCGGCTGCCACGCGCGGCAAGTGATCCATCTCGAATATCCGCGGCAGATAGCCAGGCCAGTTAGTTTCACAACAAATAATTGGCACCATACAATCGTATGAGTAGACGACACTTTTCGTTGTCCATTCTGCGTATTGCTGCGCGAGCCAATTTTAAAACCCACAACCGTCCCAATTGCGCACGAGCAGACTTAAGCTCCTTTGATGCGGCCTCAAAAACCGACAATGATCGGTTCGCTCCGCGGCACGCTTGAGCGCGGCAATGTTCGATGAAATGTTTAACTTGTGCGGGAATCGAACCCGCGACCTCAGGCGTGGCAGTCGGTTACACTGACCACTACGCCAACGAGGCCGACAGAAATCAATGTTTTCAATTCCCGAGTTGAGCGATTATTCTTTATGTATATTTTTTTTAGTGTGTGTTTTCAGAAAAAGACATAGTACACCTCATATTACGTGAGATTTTAATGTTTAATATTATAATATTTTAATTTAAGATTAAGTAGAACAAGAGCAAGATTAAAAGCTCTGCTTACACTTTCAAACATATAAAAGCGTAAATTTAAATATGTGTGAGTAATTTATTATTATCTTTTTCATTTTGGACATATATTCAACGTGATCCGTTGTGAAAATAATCGTTATCAATATTTTATAGAGAAATTTACTTCAAAGGTAATTAATAATGCATGTTTTGCTGGTATTAAATGACAATATCAGTTCAAATATATCATATACATTTTATAGTGTGATGTTATACCACGCCTTACATCATTGCAAGATTAAGCAGAAAAATTCTACATGCCTATTACGCCGGTTTTTATTTGAAAAGACTTTTTTACTTGAAGCCAAGGCGAAGCCCATTAATAGTACCTTTCGATTAACAATTGCGCAAGTGTTCAGTCGTGCCATAGGCTCACGCCTTTTTATCCCCAAAGGGTTAAGCAGGACTGTTTCACATTATCATTTCGCCAAAAAAGCTTTTAAGTACTCCTGTTTGAGGTTTTGGGTATTGTTGTCTACTGAACTCATATCTATACGCTGCTTCTTCTCCCTAGCCTTTATTATTCCCAAGTCACTTGAGGTCGGCTTTTCTGGTCTAACCGGATTTGACTGGATATCAGTTTTTACACGAAGCGGCTGCCACTTGACCTCCGCAACCCGAAGGCTAACGATACCCTAAGGCTAGACCAGTGTCAGGATATTATAGAGCACTAACTTCCCAATAACGACTGCCATAGATGTTCATGGCAGCCGGGACCGACGTCTTAACGTGCTCTCCGAGGCACGGAGCAGGCGATAATTGTCAATCAATACGCACATAATTTCGAAAAGTAATATATCTTCCGAAAGTCAGAGGTGCGCTACGTGGGTTCGAACCCGAGACCCTCTGCATTGCAGTCTGTTGGTCTCCGCACTGAGCTATGGCTACTTACTACTAGCACTACCGATATTAGCAAATATTACTAGATATTGACTTATTTTTAACTCACAGTCATTCCCGATAAGGCGTGGGCGACGACCCGTCCAGATCATATAGTAGCGCACCTGTTCTCAGAGACGATGCATTGAAACAATGTCCAATTAGATGCATATCTTCTTTGGGTCTGTTTATAATCTCGTGTACATTATCTTGTGGTTTTTGAGCGATGTCATTATAAATACAAGATTATATATGTTTTAACCTTTACCGACCTATTTTTATAAGCCAGTTACGTCTTACTACAGAACAAAGGCTTACTTCCTCACTTTCCTTCCATCTATCTCTATACAAAGCCACCAAGGACTAATCTTTTTTAAAGGAGTCTACGTTATCTCGCCGTCTTCGTCTGGATCTACCGAAAAGTATTGCTGGTGTTTAAATCGGGATCCTGTACGTACACGAAAGCTGAAGGGGGCGGGGATTTCTGATACTCTCTTAGGGGCTATGAAGGGGGTCAAAATTTCATTATTTTTTGCGTAGGACGTACCATTTCTGAGATATTGTTAATAATATTAATAATAATAATATTCTACCACATACACACGACACCATCGGGCCAAAACTAAGCAGAGCTTGTACTATGGGTACTAGACAATGGATAAATGTTTGACTTGTGCGGGAATCGAACCCGCGTCCTCAGGCGTAGCAGTCGGTTACACTAACCACTACGCCATCGCGGCCGTCAAATTCAAAAGTCATTAATATTCTATAATAATTCAAAAATGGAAAGCGTGGAAGCGTGGCGATGACGAAGCGCGACGATGACGTGAGTTCTATGATTTTTGTTTACTCAAGAAGTGCTCAACGCGCCTAAAGAAGTATTCACTTCAAAAATATGTACATATCACGTAACTATAGTACAAATATGTATAATGCACCGTTAAAACTTGAAGCTCGAAGCTTATGTGAACGTGTAACTTCAACGGTGCGCTGTTCAGCCAGTAAGCCCCTACATATTGTTGGTTACGGCGCTCGGAGGCTTATAGCCTGTCACTACTGACTAGATTTAGAACGTTGGTCGGCCAGGTCGCCGCTAGATTTTATCAATCTACTTACACAACATGCCAGTGCTTTTAAAATTAAAAAATAGTACGCGTTCCATTTGGCAGAATTCAAACTTATTTTGTTCGGTTTAGCACATCTGTCATCTCGCCACTGATATTACTGTTATGGGAAAAACATGTATATTTTTTTTTACAACTAATGTGTCAAACATGCATACTGCACTGCATCCACCTGATGGTAAGTGGTCACCGTAGCCTATGGACGCCTGCAACACCAGAGGCATCACTTGCGCGTTGCCGACCCTGTAGGAATAAAAGGAAGTAAGATGGAGAAGGAGCGGGAAGGGAGACAGAGGGTGATTGGGCTTCCGGCACTCTCACTCACCGAACGAAACAACAGATTACTGCTATTTCACGGCGACATTATGTAATAGTAATTGAAATTGTAGAAACAATTTCTATTAGTATTCTTCTAGTTTGGTTCTAGTTTGACGCTGCTGATTGTTATGTAACATTCCTCGCAAGTCACCAATGTAGAATTTTATACGGGAGCTGTCCGTTTAAAAAACATTAAACAAGTTATACAGCGCATATTATAATCAAATTTATTTAACTATGTGTATGTTTTAAAAGTCTCTTACTATGTCAAGGACTCACATAATAAAATGCTAGTTATCTACCGATCATTTAACTATTATACAGAATTTTTAAAGCAGACCCTTTAAGGTATATACATACTCACTTTGTAGTTCAATTCCTGGGAAAAAGAGTTATTACTCTACTTACTCTGGAATTAAACCTACAAACCCAATCGACTATGATTGAAAACTGATAGCTGTTTTCGTGATGCTACTAAGTATTTTCTAACAGAAAATTGAAATAAATCAATAACTCGTTGCACGACCCGGCAATCGAAACTAAGACATAATTGGACGGTAACATGAGGGTAACTTAAATCCACAGACCCGTTGAGGAATGGCATACTTATATTTATAAATATATTTATATCACTTGTCCACCCAGAGCTGATTGTATAGGTATATATAAGAAAAATATATAAGAAATAACAATACATAAGAATCTCTTCTCTTTGCAGAATGAAGTGATTCTTAATTTCAATTTATAAACTTCAAAAACTCATTGTTTCTTTGTGGTGTTTACAAAAAGAATCTGATTTATTCTATTAACATTATCGACTTCGTTATTAACCTCATCCAACTTAAGACCTACAACAATTTCTTTGAAGCTAAAATCTAATTTCCATTCAATACAAATTACCGAGTCACTCAGTTCTGAAAATCGTTTAAAACTTTCCTATTCAAAGACGTTACGTCACTGAAAATTAAATGTTTTATTCATGGGTGTTTAAAAATTTTAACTGCACGATAAAAAGTGTATCATGATTTATAGCCACGGGGTATTTTGTATGGTAGTGATGCAGGCAGCATGGTAATGAGTGGGGTGTTAATATGGCGCTCGATATGGGGTGATGTGGCACTAAAAGCTTTTAAAATTTAGTGGTTTAGTCATTGACGGTTGAGATTTATATCAGGTCTTTAACATTGAATATTAATGTCTGTCTCTCGGTTGAATAGATGGCACTGTAAGCTCTATGGGTATTAGTATAAAAGTATCATATGTCGCGAATTTTGAACGAAGGATATGTTTAGGTTCGAGATGTATCCAAAAATAAAAATAGTAGCGAGAGAGTTTCAAAATATAACTCTCTCGTTAGTAATAGGTAATCCCCTTGTCCTGGGACTTTTCTAAACATTGCGAAACCAAAGCTTGGAACAGCTTTCTGTGAAACATGTTCTAAATACATACATACATAGATTCACGCCTGTTTCCCAGAGGGGTAGACAGAGACTATGGATTTCCATTTGCTACGATCCTAACACACGTCTCTGGGTTCATTCGCTTTCATCACATTCCTCATACGCGCCCGTCGATTCAAGGTGCTCTTAACCTGGCCTTTGTCCAGAATGCCTCAGATCTGATCGAGAAAGGTGTTGTAAATGGAGCATAAATTCACAGAATTTGATGCCTTGCTATACTAAATAAGTAAATAAATATTGTATGAATAATTAAATATCTTTATTAATAGAAATAATTATGGGATTAAATATAATGACCACCAAAAATAGTAATTGCGCAGCAAAATATGATTACTAAAATATATCATAACGAGCACCTATACGCCTCAAATCACTGCATTCCCTCTCGGAAGGGTTAGGTTATGTTAGGTTCCTTCTTAAACCCACTCAAAAGTAGGAGCCGCGAAGCGGGGCGCCGTCGACTTATTTTGATCTCCTTAAATATATTTTGTGCAATTTGGTGATCATTTACTATTTTTGATTGTTATATTTTACTATATCTGGTGATAAGTTAAACATAACCCATATAGAAATAGTAAAATTTTGTATGTTTGTGTTGATAAAATTAAAAAAGTAGACGATGGATTGACTGGAAGTTTTTATTTATATTATAATTTTTGAAAACCTTTTGTAGCTTTGCTTAGCTGACTCATATTATAAACGTAATATTATTATTGTTATAATACAGTAGTAGTAAAGTTTAACAATAGTAGTGGAATAGCTTCAAAATTATGTAATAAAAGTGTTTAAAAATGTAAAATAAACAACGCAATAAAATCCGTATAAAGTATTTTAATTTCAATGTACATATATTAGTGTATACGTAAGACGATATTATGTATTCTCCAAAGTTAAAATAAACTACAAATGTGAATATAAATTGCATTTCATTTCACTTCTGATGTTCATTAAAGATCGGAATTCTATTTTGAACAGTTTTCATTACGAGACTTGATCCTCAGATTTCAATTACACGTATAGATTTAAAAACAATCCTAACTCATTATCAAACTCTAACTCATTATTACTAGATAGATTAAAGAAAACTTTTAAAGCACTATTTATTAAAAATATAATACCATTAGAATTACAATTAACGAACTAAGCTCCTAACATTTTAGTTTGGACAAGTTTTTATTAGCAAATGCAATTGCATCTATGATTCAGCAGGCCGGGCCCGGGATATTGTTTAAATGAATTAAGCAATTATGTTGGAATCTGCGCCGCATTATGCTGGCTTAGACCGCCCGACTTGGATAGAATGACATCCATAATGCGTAATAGCAGCTTTTAATAGAGGCAGTATTTTCCATTTGAAATATTCTTTACAAAAATAAATCGTTTATTTCAACAGTGCGGGTGGCTCGAGTCCGGTCTGTGTGGAAAACCTTGGGAGAGGCTTATATCCAGCAGTGATGTGATGATGATGATGATGATTTCAACAGGGGCCGTTTTTGGTGATATAGCTATAATTTTTCATTAACCTAATTTATGTATATGCATATGTCTTACGTCCGAGATACAGGTTTGGCCTAGTTTAGACGTGAGATAGCATCGCATATTGTAAACATTCAGTTATTGTACTACAAGTAATTGTATTTTGTGATCTTTCTCGTATCAATATAGATTATCCTAACTAATATTATTAATAATATTCTATAATATAATATTCTACCACATTCACACAACACCATCTAGCCCAAACTAAGCAGAGCTTGTAGTATGGGTACTAGACAATGGATAAACATACATATATACTTTTTTTTTGTAAATACATTCATATTATACATAGAAACACCCAGACCAAGACATACATCCATGTTCATGCACACAAAGTTTTGACTTGTGCGGGAATGGCACCCGCGACCTCAGGCGTGGCAGTCGGTTACACTAACCACTACGCCACCGAGGCCGACAAATTAATGCAAATGTGTGTTTGTTTGTTATAGTTTTAAGCCATAACATGGAATTTCTTATACTCGTTTTAAAGGATAGGTTAGAAAAGGATATATCCCTTTCATCCACAAAATAATATCGTTCCCGAACATTCAAAGCCGCAAAGATCTAGGTATAATGATAGTGCAAGCAGTAGTAACGTTTAGTGTACGAGCAGCGATAGCTCAGTGGGGAGACCAACAGACTGCAATGCAGAGGGTCTCGGGTTCGAACCCACGTCACGCACCTCTGACTTTCGGAAGCTATATGACTTTTCGAAATTATGTGCGTATTTATTGACAATTATCGCCTGCTCCGTGCCTCGGAGAGCACGTTAAGCCGTCGGTCCCGGCTGCCATGAACATCTATGTCAGTCGTTATTGGGAGAGTGTCGACATAAAAGATCCCACTGGGTCGAAGTGTTGCCGGTCTGCACTGACTGGCCCCCACATAAGATAAGATAAGATAACGTCTAGTATACACCTTCTTGTCTACAAGGATTTTCATGGTTTATGCAAAGGATATATGGGAAGGCCCTCACTCCCACTTGCTCAATCTTCCATTGTTCCACTTTAATTGAAACATTAATTACTATACACACTGCCTCTATTTAATCATAAACACGTAACCCATAACAACAAATATTTTCACCCGGGACTAAACAAACTCCACATCAAAGTGTGAAATGAATGGTAAACATACACACAAGTGCAAAACGTAACAGTAATCGTTATACCATTTGTACGGTGCAACCGTACATTGCAAAATTACTTTATGTTATGTCACCATTTTCACCACAACGCATTCGTAATTCATTATTTACCTATATATAAAAATCAGTTCATTACCGGTCATCAACCGCGTCGCGTGTAACTCACTATTATTATATCATTTTCTATCAGTTTGTACTTAGCATTAGAACTCAATAAGTAATAAACATATATTATTCTCTATTCTATCTTCTCGTATCATTCAATAGCATCGTATTAATCAAAAGGTGTGTGGTGCCGTACCATACACCATTACAGCTGCATCAAAATGTTCACAACTGTATACTGACGATGACGTACTGTTAATGGCAATATTTCCACCAATCTATCTATTAATTTAACACAAAACAAAGCGTGTACGCAGAACGATTATTTCACAGAAAGCTGACGCGTCTCTAACACAGCTATAGTTCGCGTAAATCGAAACGCCGCGCCGCTGGCCTAACACCCTTATTAATAATTCAGTTGCTAGACACTGTTGTTCAAACTATGAGGATATATGAAACTAATATCGAGTTTGAATATGGTATTATCACCTCCAATATCAATATCCGAAATCCAAACAAGGTAATCTTATTTATGAATAGCTGTTACTCACGACTTCGTTCGCGTGGAATTTAACAAAACAAGCGGGAAAAGGCAATGAATTGCCGTAAATGTTCGAAAAAATGGTATCACGTGACCTTGAGGTCAGACTTTAAAGGTCATAGTCATTTCGGAGTATATCGACTATGCTGAGTTGAATGACGTTGACCGCAAGTCTCTAGCTTTTACGGTTCTTGAGTTGAAAGTTGTATAACCTATATCCAGCCGTTTCAGAGATTAGCCGACACAAACAGACAGACAGACAAAATGATTGATGATTTTTTGATATAGGTACGTACCGTATATACATTCGTATGCATTAAGTAAAAAGCTATTATTTTGACATTACAAACAGACACTTTAATTTTATTTATTTGTATAGATATTCATTTCAGAGCCAATTAAATCACTTGAGATCAATTTTGAGACGTCGTTGATTAGCTTTTTTAAAACTGAGCGTTCGTTTTACAGTGTTTTGGCGCCAAATTAAACTTTAAGTAGACAAAGTTGGTCTATTGCCTCTGCTGATGCCGATTCATTGAGAAACATGAATATCCTAACTAATAATATAAATGCGAATGTAAGTTTGTTTGCTTGTAACGCTTTCATGCCTTAACTACTCAACCGAACATCATGAAATTTCACGGATATCTTGTCAGGAGAATAGAAAAGGACGTAGGGTACCTTCCATCTAGAAAAAAGTTCTGATACTAAATACAAATTCTATAATTCAATCTTCTTCTCCCTAGCCTTTATTATTCTCAAGTCACTTGGGGTCGGCTTTCTAGTCTAACCGGATTTGACTGGATATCAGTTTTTACACGGAGCAACTGCCATCTGACCTCCGCAACCCGAAGGCTAACGATGCCCTAAGGCTAGACCAGTGTCAGGATATTAGAGGGCACTGACTTTCCAATAACGACTGCCATAGATGTTCATGGCAGCCGGGACCGACGGCTTAACGTGCTCTCCGAGGCACGGAGCAGGCGATAATTGTCAATCAATACGCACATAATTTCGAAAAGTCATATAACTTCCGAAAGTCAGAGGTGCGCGACGTGGGTTCAAGCCCAAGACCCTCTGCATTGCAGTCGGTTGGTCTCTCCACTGAGCTACCGCTGCTATAATTAATAATTCTAGAATCCAATACTGATACAATATCTAGTAATACAATATACCAAACTCTCCTGGGCTTCTACATAACGTGTACTTTTTTTTTTTTTAAATTACTCTCATTCAAATGCAATTTATATTTTTAGCTTTGGACAGTCACCGAAATGCTCGTATCATGCGCTCAAGGGTATTTCATCAATGCAATCCGTGCTGCTCATAGGTGCTTGTAAAGTGTGTGTTTGTGATTGGTTGATTTAAACATTCAGCAATTTTACTTGTAAATAAAATACTGACATAAAGAGTAAACGAACTTTACGTTCACGATAATATTATCGTTTAAATAACGTCAAATGTTTAATAACAGTCAAGATTTATTATATTTTTATGTTACCAGGACGTGATAATTGAAACGAAAGAACTTTCAGAGACATGACAAGCGGTGATCCATATTATCTACGTAATTTAGTCGACATTTGTTTTATTAAAAAGTAAATCTGCTTTATGTTCAGTAAGTGCGAGTAACGTTACTATACGTTTAATGCATTCAGCATGGGTATGAAAAAAATAAGTTTCAATTATATATCTAAAATTTATCTTACTACATAGTATGGCCTAACCCTTCTCACAATGAGTAGAGGCCCGTGCCCAGCAGTGGGACAGTTTAATATAGGGCTGATATTATTACATAGTAGAGATGGAGTTTAAGGTCAAGCAACATTGCTGTGGTCAAGAATGAACCATTGCTTAATTCAAGGAAGGAATAAAGTGAGAGAGAAAAATATTAAACCCGATAAATATAATAAATTACGTGGTGATAAGCTGGTTGACATGTAACACTTTTTGATTTAAGACTGCGCCGAGCGTAAGACAGATAATGACAGAGCTTGTACGGCGCATATTCAAATCGGCGCGCGGCCGCCATAGTAAAATTGTATGGAGGATTTAAAGTGCTTTTTTGATAAATATGTATCTTTATTGTCAACCAATAACTTAAATATTTGGGTCTGACAAATTGTAATATAATTATTTATGTCTCGTTTAAGCTGTAAAATAGGATAGATTTCTACTCTTATAATCTAAAAATCACGTTTATGAGCTCACGTTTTTGCATTTTCGTGCAAATTTACATAATTTTGTAGGCGAAAATATTAATTATTTTTAAGTTTTTTACACGGATTAATTATAAACACATTCATTGTTATGGTAAATGTATATTTTATTGAAATTAAACTACTATATACGGATTTTATCGCGTTGTTTATTTGACACAGTTATTATATTTGTAGCTAGACTTCATGATACTTTGAGCTCATTCTGCGTAAATAGAAACACCCATGATTAAATTATGTTCGGGTACTTTGAAATAACTACACTGGAACATTGAGACAACTACCATCTTAGTCTCCCCGTGACCATGGCTGCTGAAAAGCAACCGAAACGTCGGGGAAAGTGTAAAAATAAATCTAAATAGTATAATAGTATAGTAATAGTATAAATAGTTTTAATAGTTTCAATAATTTAAATAGCTTAAAAATTTGTAAAGTTTAATAGTGATTATAGTAGTGTAACAGTTTTTCAAAAAATTTTGTAACAGTGTCAAATAAACAACGCGATAAAATCCGTATATAGTAGTTTAATTTCAATGAATAACATTCGCGTAAACAGAAGACAATATTATGTATATTTTATATTTGTATTAAACAAAAAATGTTGATTTTATTCACTTAACTGTGACCGCCTGTTTTGGCACATTTCGCTAGGCCCAGTCTTAATAATCTTTCAAATACTGAAATGCTAGATATAATTGAAAACCTAAAATGCCGCCGCTGCTGCCACCCAATAGGTTAAACAAGCATAATGTTTGACTTTTAAATTATTTAGCGTTGCTAAAGTAATAAATCAATGTTGAGTTTGAGTCCATATTGAGAGCGTCATTAAGCAAGCTTCGCGAAAACTCGGAGTTCTGAACAGGGTGAGGCGGTTCTTCACGCCTGGGCAACTGTGCCTATTGTATAAGGCACAAGTGCGCTCTTGCGTGGAGTACTGTTCTCATCTTTGGGATGGCTCCGCGCAGTACTTGCTGGACGCTCTCGACCGGTTACAGCGGCGGGCTGTCCGTATCATCGGAGATCCAGAGGTCACGAGTTCACTGGAACCTCTGCAACTCTGTAGGGACATTGCCTCATTGGCATGTTTCTACAGAATATACCACGGGGAGTGCTCTGAAGAGTTATTCCACCTTATTCCGCCCTCCCCTTTCCTATCCAGAACAACGCGTGCTGGGTTCAGATGCCATCCTTACACGGTAGAGTCGATTAGAGCGCGTACCAAAAAGTTTGGGTCCTCATACCTCTGCCGAACGATCAAGGCATGGAATTCTCTGCCAAGGCACGTGTTTCCTTCTTCCTTCAATCCTGGGTCCTTTAAGCGGGGCGTGAAAAAGCATCTTCTCAGACCGTCAAAGTATAGACCTCAACATCGCCTCGGCTACTGTGGGGGCGGTGTGGAGGCCACTGCTCTTAGATCACACGACTGCTTACCATCAGGTGGAGTGTGGTCATTTTGACGAGCAAAATAAAAAAAATAAAAAAATAAAAGATTGAAAATAAAAGAATCAGCTCACGATAATAATTACTTAATCTAGTAACTAGAACTAATAAAACTTTGGAATTAAAGCGGAGTAAAAGTGTTCCCCTTGCGGCTTTAATAAAAAAAACATTCATTGGAATTCAGACTATGAAAACTAACGAATAATGCACATAATGAATAATAGTTACATACTGCTCTATGCTTGAATAGTTTGATTGCAGATAATACAAATTGAGATGTAGATACAATGTCAATTGTCGGCCTCGATGGCGTAGTGGATAGTGTAACCGACTACCACGCCTGAGATCACAGGTTCGATTCCCGCACAAGTCAAACATTTGTGCGCATGAACATGGATGTTTGTCTTGGTCTGGGTGTTTTGATGTATAATATGTATGAAATTACAAAAATAAAAAAGTATATATGAATGTTTATCCATTGTCTAGTATCCATAGTACAAACTCTGCTTAGTTTGGGCTAGATAGTGTTATGTGTATGTGATAGAATATATGGAAAAATATATGAATATGAAATGTAAATTTTGCGCAGTAGCGCAGACTTGTTGTATGCGCCTTTGCATGAAGTCTCAAGTCAAACAAAGTGTTACTAGAATTCTCTGCTAACAAATTCTCAATAGAAGTACAGAGTCTGAAACTTTCTTCTTTTACAAGGAATAAAAACACAGTTGGCGAAATGTGGGAGTAAAACACTTCCAAATACCTCTTTGGATACATAGGCGTAAGGCTATGTTAGTATGTAATTTTGTAGTAAGATTAGAGAAGTGTCATAGAATCAATCCAATCCTCTCCTTTCCAAATATTCTTACCGAGCGCTACAGTAAACGTTGACCATCAGGTCGGCCGTATGCTATTGTATCGCCTGCCCACAAATTGACAAATTGTTGATTCTTCAAAAAACTAACACACCTTCTATAACAAGCAACTACATGATAATTTGCAGTCGCTTGAAAAAACAAAATGAATAATAATGAAATATAATAATAATCAATAAACGACATATATATACTTATACAAATATTATGCATAATAATTTATTTAACTATACACATATTGTGTTGTGGAGACTGTATTAAGTTTGTCCTGTGTTACAAGTCTCCAGGCAACCTTTAGAAGTGAAGACAAGACAGCTTTACAATTTCAGCAAATGTTACTCTTAAATAAACAAATTGGTTAATTTATTACTTATTGTTTTATACTACTTAGGTGGCAAACAAGCATGCGGCCCACCTGATGGTATGTGGTCACTGTAGCCTATGGACGCCTGCAACACCAGAGGCATCACTTGCGCGTTGCCGACCCTTTAGGAATAAAAGGAAGTAGGTAGGAGAAGGAGCGGGAAGGAGGAAAGAGGGTGATTGGAGGGTGAGAGGCTAGTTCTTCCCCGGTCGAGCCGGCCCATTCATGCTGAAATCAGCGAGGCCCTACTACTTAGAATCTGCTTAATATATTTTTGATTACCCTCTTTTCCTAATCTTTTGACACTAAGATTAGTATATAAATCAGTTTGTACTGGCCGTGGTCACGTGGTATTTAATAGCAGAGTGACGTCAACAAGTATTTAGGATTTAAAAAACAATAAATCAACAGGTCCAATGTTTCCTTGAAACCAAAAATTTAGTAAATGTAAACTGTTGACATTTAGGAGCAAAAACAATTTGTTAAGAAAAGTAGAACCTTATGTTGAAACAATACAAGGCATACTTACTTCTAAAATTAACTTGTAACTTCCAACTTGTTTGAAATTGTAGTCCCCGATATTTTCATCTCCTGTATTTCACTGAATACTCGCCGATGAAGTCCTGAAAATATAAAAGAATAAAAACTCTGTGAGTAGAGAAGCCGAGACTGAGATATTATTCGAAGAAAAATTGTTACCGTCGTCTTAGGAAAACGTTTTACGTTAATTTATTGATATTTCTAGACCGGTGACGGCAGTGTTTACTCTGTTTTTCGTAAAAAGGTACTCGAGTAAATCTCGACGAAGCTAACTTTGTTGAAAGCGTGTTTTTTTCCTACCGTCACATGTAAATAAACGTTTTCTGTTAGAACGACCAGGTTATAGATCATAGAATTAAGTTGTTAGCGAAATTAGGTTAAAACAAATTTATTTTAAATAAATAGAATTATGGCGCTTACTTGAAAACAATTGGATAACTTATGCTATAATTATTATACATTTTACTTAAAATTTACTCATTTGATGTATTTTTACATTACCAGGGTTATCTTCCTTAATAAGAAAATTCTCTGTCTGCATTTATGTCTGTCCCTAAGAAAGTACGTAAAAAGGACGTTGGTGTTGGGTTTGATTTTACTAGGTCGTAACAGATAAACGTCCCAGGGCACAATAATAGTAAGGTAAAAGCAAGAGCACTTGTATATATATAAATACTAGCTTTTGCCCGCGGCTTCGCTCGCGTTAATTTAGAATTTGACTATCAATTCGGGTTGTACTCTGCTTATGATAATATATTTCAATCATGATTCGAAAGACACGTGGCGCCATCTATTATTATAAGAACGTTATTAATGTTTTCCTCGGGAACGGTAATTTTTTTCGGGATGAAAGGTAGGCTATGTCCGTTTCTGTACACCTATCAACGTATATGCAAAATTTCAAGATGAATGGTTCTGTGGTTTATGCGTGAAAAGGTCACAAACAAACAAACTCATTTTCGCTTTTATAATATTAGTCAGGAAGTTAGGATTAGGATTAGGAAGGAAGTTAGGATTAGGATTCATTCTTTATTATCTTCTGCGCAAATGCCTAGACTGTCGAGATTGGCCCAAGTGACTAGCAAAGACAAGCAAGTTTCAATTTTTGGTTCGAATAAAATAAGATTTCATAAAACTAATATTACAACAAAAATCAAACGAGTTTAAAATACATTATACACATTTAAATTCTAAGTTAATATTTTTTTATAATAGGCAACTGAAAATATAACCATGTTTTATAAATATGAAGGTTTTAATAGCTTATTTGCTTTATCAATTCTAATGCACTTTAATAACAAAGTTTTACCCAACCTTTATGGTTACTAGTTCGCATAATGCTTTTAGTAGTAATAATGAAAGTCATAAAATGTTCGACATAAATCTTTTAGATTATTGCTTATTGAGGTAGCTGTTTGTTATATTTCTTAAGTAGTAAATATTAATTAAGATAAATAATAAGAGATTTATTATACCAAATGACATCAAAATTTTGTAAACTAACTTGTCCACACAGCTGTAATAAATAAAAAGTACATTTTTGTTTTAAACGTATACCTATATTTAAATGTGTATTAAATTTAATTTATAAAAGTATTTTTCTCTTAACCATTTCATGGTTATAATGAGAATCTATTGTTATTTATTTAGTTAATGCATGCTCTAATTTAAGGAGCATGCAGATAAAAGCTGTATTTACGCTAAAAGTAAAAATTCTGTCTTTATTTTTGAAGGTAAAAGTATAAATTATATATTTATATTAAACTAGCTGTTACCTGCGACTTCGTCCGCGTAGATTTTAACTAAAAAGTGTTTGTCTCCGCGGTACCCTATTTTTTTCTAAAATCATAGTAGCCTAAGTTACTCCTTATAACATCAGCTATCTGTCAGTGAAAGCCCTGTCAAAATCGGTTCAGCCGTTTCGGAGATTAGCCGGAACAAACAGACAGACAGACCAAAAAACTAAAAATAGATGTTTTCGTATAGGTACCTTATATACTTTCATATGCATTAGATAAAAAGCTGTTATTTTGACATTACAAACAGACACTTCGATTTTATTTATTTGTATAGATAACGGCCATAAAACGTGAGCAATTTCCAAATCTTAAAATTACGACCCGCTATATCAGGAAGCCTAACAAATTCCATCTTACATTCCTTCTCAGCAATAAATTTACATATTCCAGCCCGAGTACAAACATAACACATAGATGGTACAAGTTATTCAACTGAACGCATCCCACTATCAATATTTCGAATTTAGAGGGCTATTGTAACGCTGGCCAAATATTTGTATAACCCAGTGTGTCCAGTCCAACATGTAATTTGCAATAATTGCATTTGGTATATATGTGCGTGTGTAGTGCGTCTTCAAATAGTATGGGGAATATTGTAATAATAGAGCGTTGTGGTGTGAAAGAAAATATAGTGACAATAAAAATCAACGGGTTCCACTCCGGGAGTGCCGGCAGAAGTGAAAACTTGAATATTAACGTTGTGCATTTTTGATATTTTGGAATGGTTAGGGATTAATTTTGCACGCATTGCTTTAATTATTGGTATAAAAGTACTTTCATTTATGTGGTAAAATACAATATTCATTTATTGCGCTATCGTACACAAACATGACAATTCTCGCTTCGTCTTACGAATTTTCGATCAGGTCACGTGTCCTGACGCGAGTTTGACAATTCTCCCTCCATCTTACGAATTTTCGATCAGGTCACGTGTCCTGACGCGAGTTTAAAATTTTTTACCCATCACAAAAAAGTGCACAACGCCGCTAAAGAAGTTTTCACTTCAAAAATGATGATGTAGAAGTATTATTGACATGGGTCAAAAACAGTTTTACTAAAATTACTAGTTACTACTAGGCTTAGTGGGAGACTGTTGGACTGCCACGCAGAGGTCTGGAGTTCGATCCCAAAGCACGCATCTCCGATCTTTCAAAATGATGTGCGTATTAAATAGTTCATTGCTTTAACTGTGAAGAAAAATATCGTGAGGAAACCTGCATATCTAAGAGTTCGCCATAATGTTCTTGAAGATAATTATTTGAAGTCGGCCAACCCGCACTGGGCCAGCATGGTGGACCACCTGACCCTTCTCCCACTGATAAGAAGACCGTGCCCAGCATTGAGACAGTATACATAGTTATACAATGAGACAAATGCTTACTATGCCTTTGTCACAACTTTAAAATACGTTGTTTCTCGAAATAAGGATGATTATAAACTATAACCTAAGCGTAATCCATGCTTAAATCAACATGAACGTACTCTTCTCTAGTACCTAATAAAACATGTACGCTTACATGAGGACAAAGTATAGTAACCTTATATAATAGTTTTCGGGTGTTATTTAAATAGTTAGCATAGTATTGGTTATTTGTGAGCAGAAAAATATAATCTGTGAGCAAAAATAGCTAATTGATCAGCAACTCATGGCCAGCAAACTTCAAAGAGATCAAACTAAGTCGACAGAGCCCCGCTTCGCGGGGCTCCTATTTTTGGGTGGGTTTAAAAAAGGAACCTAACATAACCTAACACTTCCGAGACGGAATGCAGTGATTTGAGGCGTATAGATGCTCGTTATGCTGTGCAATATTTGCTGAACAATTTGTATTTTTGATGACCATTATATTTAATCCCATACTTTTTCCATTCTTATAATCGAATTTGAATGCGTTTGACCACAATAGCTAATACGGGAGGGAGGACCAACGAGGCTATATATATACTTAAAAACATGTCTGTTTCCATTTTTGTTCTCCTATTTTGCATAATCATTATTTGGCAACACCGGTTCCAGTACTAATCAAGTTTAATTCCATTTTCACCGCGTTAGTCTATTTTGTGAAAACAACATTTTGGTAATGATATTTGTTGAAAACTTCATCATATGACGTAGTTTGCAACATTAGATTGTCACATCGGCGCTGATGTGTTAGTACCGGCGTTGTATATTTCTGTAGATAGCCTCAGAATACTATAATTATTATTTTGTGTATGATTTACCAATTTTAAAACATTTGTAATAGACTTATAATACTTACTAACCATATATTAGTAACATATTTATTCCTCACACATCACGCACTCACACCTTCCATTCGCACACATACACACATTCACACACATACACATCACCTACACACACACCAACCATACATACATTCACACAAATCACACTAACTCACATAGACAATTATTTGTAATTACCTTTATTGATGATCTTGATTACTCGAGTGGGGAGTGCTCAGTGGGAAGACCAACAGACTGCAATGCAGAGGGTCTCGGGTACGAACCAACGTCACGCACCTCTGACTTTCGGAAGTTATATGACTTTTCGAAATTATGTGCGTTTTGATTGATAATTAATCGGAGAGCACGTTAAGCCGTTGGTCCCGGCTGCCATGAACATCTATGGCAGTCGTTATTGGGAAGTCAGTGCCCTCTAATATCCTGACACTGCTCTAGCCTTAGGGTACCGTTAGCCTTCGGGTTGCGGAGGTCAGATGGCAGTCGCTCCGTATAAAAACTGATATCCAGTCAAATCCGGTTAGACTAGAAAGCCGATCCCAAGTGACTTGGGAATAATAAAGGTTAGGTAGAAAAAGAGTATATTCAAGAAATATAAAATATATTATTCGCATTTATAAAGTAAGAAAGAACATTAATGAAAGAAATACAATTCTACGCTTTACTCACGTTACAAAGAACTGTGAAGGCATACACACAACTAATATTCTACCGTAAGTTGTGCGATCATAAAATTGCGGATTTACAATCACATTTACAACTGCCAACATTTCCATGATCAAAGATATATATGTAAATATATTTTATTATAAAATGCTTAGAGTATACCAGCTTAGAATTTTTCAGGATTTACTTGTTCATGGTCTAGTTATCGTTATAATCTGATTGATACCTTTTTATAGACATGTTTGTATGTAGCTTATTTTATTTTATGCTTTATTTTGTTTTTATTTATTATATGTTTTTATTGTCATTTCTATTTTGAAGCTTAATTTAGGATTATGTATTACTAGCTGATCCGCGCAACTTCGTCTGCTGCACGTAAGAGACTTTTGCCCGTTTTTGCAACATTTTTCATTGATGCTCCGCTCCTATTGGTCGTATCTTGATGTTATATAGCCTATAGCGTTCGTAGATAAATGGGCTGTGCATCGCTAAAATAAATTTTCAATTCGAACAAGTAGTTCCTAAGATTAGAGCGTTCAACCAAACAAACAAACTTTTCAGCTTCATAATATTAGTATAGATATAACGTTCACAATATTTGTTGTCCACCTTGTGATACAGTAACTTTACATAAATTTCTTAAAACAAACCACAAAATAATTACTTGCCTTGGAAGAGTATTTCATTTTGCGAATGACAGAATTCGTACAAAGGATCGAAAATCGAACGCAGAACTAATTTTAGCAATGTTCAGAGAACTTTTGAATAATTGTGGTGCCATATTGAGATTTGTTGATATGGCCCACAAATATTATATACGGAAAACTGATCTTTCATGAATTTTGGTATATA
Source organism: Catocala sponsa (assembly GCA_963564715.1). Taxonomy (NCBI): domain Eukaryota; kingdom Metazoa; phylum Arthropoda; class Insecta; order Lepidoptera; family Erebidae; genus Catocala; species Catocala sponsa. The sequence goes on from OY751339.1 coordinate 1,237,438, forward strand.
TTTTAAGGTTTTATTACGGAAAACAACCAAGGATACATTTTACAGAAATGCAGGATTTCAGGTCATTTTACTGGTAGGTAGGTAGTGTATAGTTATTTCGTAAAATCGGTTTACCCTAGATTGAGGATCCTGAACTAGATATTATAGAAAGAGCATTTATCCAACAATATTGCATGTTTGCTGCTACTTGATATGCATTATAGCATCTGTTTGCAAGCACCAAAACTACATAGTGTAGCTCCACTATTATCTGAGTTCAAGGAAAATGTTATGCAGATTGAACTACTTTGAAAGATTACTAATAACTTATTGAAGATTTCAGTAAAGTAGAGAATGATCACGTCGTCCCCTTTTTAAAGAAACAAGCGTACAAGTTGCCTGATGGTTCAGTAAGCGAGTAGATGGAACCTATGGGCATCCATATGTTTTTTTCTCCTCCTAGGGGTAAAACTGCCCTGGAGGGGAGTATATTGCGACGTAATGCGCTAATTCTGCTTTTTGATACAGAAACGATGGGTAAAAGCATCTTCTCAGGCCGTCAAAGTAGAGACCTCAACATCGCCTCGGCTACTGTGGGGGCGATGTGGAGGCCACTGCTCTTAGACCACACGACTGCTTACCATCAGGTGGAGTGGGGTCATTTTGACGAGCAAAATGAAAAAAATTAAGAAAGGAATTACTATGTTATAAGATTTTCTTATGGTAGGACTTATAGTTAAGCTATAGTTAACATATATATCTGGTATTTACAAATGAAAGAAAATATTTGTTGCAACAAATTAAAATGAATTGTGTAGGTGTGTGTGTGTGAGTGTTGGTATGTGATATGCATATGAGTGGTTATATGAAAATGTTATTTGTTTTTGAGTTTTTTAAGAGTGTTAGCAATGAGAGTGCATCCATAGGTTAGTTAAGTAACATCAGGGGCATTGTTCTTATGTTACCGACACTGCAGAAATTGTAAACCAAGTTGCTAATCTTTACTTATCCTAACTTAATATTAAAAAAGAGAAAATGAATTTGTTTGTTTGTTTGTTACCTTTTCACGCCTAAACCACTGAACTGATCATCCTGAAATTTTGCATATACCTTGACAGGTGTACAGAAACGGACATAGGCTACCTTCCAAAATAACTGTAACACCTGATTGTACACATGTTGAGTCAAATAAATTTATCTTTATCTTTATCTTCCATCCCGAAAAAACTACTGTTTCCGAGGAAACCAATAATAACGTTCTTATGATAATAGATGGCGTCACGTGTCTTTCGAATCATGATTGAAATATATTATTACAAGCAGAGTACAACCCGAATTGATTGTCAAATTCTAAATTAACGCGAGCGAAGCCACGGGCAAAAGCTAGTAATATTATAAATTCGAAATTAACTCTGTCTGTCTGTCTGTTACCTTTTCACGGCTAAACCATTCAATCGGTTTAGATGAAATTTGGTACAAATATAGTTTAAAACCTGGGGAAGGACATAGGCTTTTTTTTATTGATGTAGGTACCACGTGGGCGGAGCCTCGCGTTTATTTTATTATGATGACTTTCTACAGTCAAGGATTTAACGGACATCCCAATGATTAAACCTTTCAACTATAACTGCTATAAAAACTACATTACATCCTTACTAATATTATAAACGCGAAAGTTTGTATGAATGTATGGATGTTTGTTACTCTTTCACACAAAAACTACAAAACCAATTGCGATGAAACTTGGTATATAGATAGCTGGAGACCTGGATTCACACATAGGCTACATTTTATCCCGAAATTCCCACGGGAACGGGACTTACGCGGGTGAAGCCGCGGGGAAAAACTAGTGTGATATAATTTTTTTAAACAAAGGCATTCGAAATCATGCAATTGTGTATCGATTTATGTTGCTGACTGAACTATCAACACATTCGAATGTTATTCGAATAGTATGCGAACTTGAAAGCGGTACGTCGGGATCGTCGTAAGTAGAAATCCGTAATCCGTGTTTACCCTACAGAAAATACCTACGCGTGAGTATATAAATTCTTAATTAAACTACATAATTATAGAACCAGTAGTTGAACTGCAACATCACGTGTTCAATCACAATTTAATAACCAACATTAAGTATATATTTAAAACGCTGGCCACATTAGTTGGTTTTTCTAGTTATTGCTGTAATTGATGGAAGGCATTTGCTTGCATGCGCACGAAGTAGAATAATAATATGTAAGTTTGTTATATTGCTGGGGTGTTGTACGTACAATGTGTAGAACAAAGATATTGTTAAATACAGCGTATTATAGAAGAGCAGCGATAGGTCAGTGTGGAGACCAACAGACTGCAATGCAGAGGGTCTCGGATTGGAATCCACGTCGCGCACCTCTGACTTTCGGAAGTTATACGATTTGTCGCAATTATGTGCATTGATAATTATCGCCTGCTCCGTGCCTCGGAGAGCACGTTAAGCCGTCGGTCCCGGCTGCCATGAACATCTATGGCAGTTGTTATTGGGAAGTCAGTGCCCTCTAATATCCTGACATTATTCTAGCCTTAGGGTATCGTTAGCCTTCGGGTTACAGAGGTCAGATGGCAGTCGCTCAACAATCAACAGGTTGCACTCCGGGAGTGCCGGCAGAAGTGAAAACTTGAATATTAACGTTGTGCATTTTTGATATTTTGGAATAGTTAGGGATTAATTTTGCACGAATAAAATTACTATCATTTATGTGGTAAAATACAATATTCATTTATTGCGCTATCGTACAAAAACATGACAATTATTATTATCCCTCCGTCTTACGAATTTTCGATCAGGTCACGTGCCCTGACGCGAGTTTAACATTTTTTACCCATCACAAAACATGTGCACAACGCCGCTAAAGAAGTTTTCACTTCAAAAATAAATATTTATAGATACCTACGATACGAAGACGCAAACAAAAACTTTTTTATAAATAAAAATATGTTAAAGCGATCTAATTTGGTTCGATACATATGTATATATGTAATAACGCAACTTTAGAATGATATACCTGTGTAAGTTAACCCTTTATACGTGTAATTAAAACTGCGCCGAGCGAAATGTGCCAAAACAGGCGGTCACAGTTAAGTGAATAAAATCAACACTTTTTGTTTAATACAAATATAAAATATACATTTAACATAACAATGAATGTGTTTATAATTACTTCATGTAAAAAACTTAAAATAATTAATATTTTCGCCTACAAAATTACGTAAATTTGCACGAAAAATACAAAAACTTAAGCTCATGTTACGTGATTTTTAGATTATAACAGTAGAAATCTACCCTATTTTACAGCTTAAACGAAACATAAATAGCTATATTACAATTTGTCCGTCCCAAATATTTAAGTTATTGGTTGACAATAAAGATAGATATTTATCAAAAAAGCACTTCAAATCCTCCATACAATTTTACTATAGCGGCCGTGCGCCGATTTGAATATGCGCCGCACGAGCTCTGTCATTATCTGTCTTACGCTCAGCGCAGTCTTAAGCTTCAACTAAGACTTGTAATTAAAAATAAATTAAATTGTCTTTACTTCAATCGGTCAGTGCTCTCAGGCATCAAGGTCACTTCGACACAATTTCAAGTAGAAAATAGATATATAAGTTCAAACAGAACAAGCGAGCTAAAGGTACCGTACTATGAAAGTATTTTGTATCAATGCGTAGTGTTTTAAGTGATCGTCTCACCACTTAACACAAGCCAAGTGTTGTGGGTACGATACCCACACGAGACAGAACTTAATGTGATCTATGAATAATTGTTCGAAGAATGCTCATAAATTCCTTCAACACAGGATTTAATCCTACTGTGGAAGTCTTTAGTATAAAATAAATAAATTTAGAAATTTCTAAGTTGTAAACTTGTTTTATTTTATAAGAAAAGCTATTTTCGGTCAGTTTAATTTGCTTAATATTTTAGATAAAATAAGTTATTGTAGCTAAAATATAGAAATTATAAAGTCTAGTAAATATTGTAAGTAATATTTTGCCGTACATTGTTTGAGGTGCAAAAAATTTAAAAAATGCAAAAAATTCTTATGGCTTTGAGGTTATGTTTTTAGTAGGTATTCTCAGTAGCAGTTTCGGCTGAAAAACAGCTCTGCGGTCACCCGCAGCAAAGGCTGAGCTGGACCCATTTGGACACACTGCACAACATTTTCTTAATTTTTTTTTATTTTTTCGTATTTTCTTCTTGTTTGTATGTTATTATGTTGTGTTTTTGTGTCTAATAAGTTATTTTTCTTTCTTTCAGTATGGAGTCTGGATATGTGCCTCGCAAATGACAATAGAATCGTTCCCAAACACATGTGACTTAAATTCGTAGATAGCGTGCGTAATGTGGATTCAATACAATTCTGCCTATGCCTCTAGGATATACATGCGTAAGTATATGTTTTAGTTATATCAAGTAATAGTGCAGTGTACATGAAAATCGTTTATAAGGATACATTCAGTAGTTTGACCTTGGCAATATAACATACAGGTGAAAGTATAAAGACCAAGTATTTATGTACATATACATAATATGTTATACATACTTGAATATTTAGATAATGGTGTATTTAAAGATGTTAGAGTATTGTAGTATTCCAGGTTTGTCATTCAAGTTTTGCCTTAAGCGATCCGATTCCAGTGATCGGACGGCGATAGTCAGCGATTTTTTATTTACTTTTCTTGTTAACAAATACTCAGTAAAACACGGAGATAGGAATTGTACTGTAATACAGAGTAATACGTTCGCCTTTTATTATTTGGGACAACCATACCTCTGACCTGATGGCAAACGGCAAACTGGAGACTATGATCATTTGCAAAGGAAAACACTCGTGCGTTGTAGACCTTCAATTAAGGAATTAACGATGAAATGAAACAAAGAAAATCGATCTTTTTAATTTGCAACAGCAGCGTCTTCTCAGTAAAATAGGAATTAAAGCAGTATTCCACACCTCTATTCAGTCCTTCTGCGAATGATGAAAATCTTAATGCTATACTACGTAACTGTCCTTTTTTATATATTTACTAGCTGTCCCGACGGACGTTGTCTTGTACAAAAGAGAAAAAAAAAACATCATATCTAAATCATCCTCGAATCCACTTGAACACACACAAAAAGTTTCATTCAAATCGGTCCAGCCGTTTAGGAGGAGTTCACTGTCAACACACGTACAGAAGAATTATATATATAAAGATATTGTACTGGAATTATATTTACATGTACGGTACCCTAATGATATTTATCGAAATATTTTATCAGTATTTCTATTTCATTGGACTGCGTGCGACAATCAAATTACCTTGCCATCTATGGATTCTACAAAACACAGTTCTAAAAATACATTTCTTTAAGTTCAAATATGCATTAACTGTAAAATAATGTGCTGTAGTTTTTCTAGTCTAACTCTTTGTATTTTATGAAGGCCATAAGTATACATTAAAACGCTTACCTAGTGTAAATTTAGGTGGACAACACATACTTTTATCTCGCTTCGTAGTTACGTATTCGCTATTGGGTTTTCTCTTCCTATATTTCTAAGTAGCAGCAAGGAGTATGGATCTATACCCGAGTCGGTGGTACACGCAGTCAATTTTTATTTACACTGGACATAAAGATAGCTAAAAGCATTTATTCATGCTTCTTAAAACATTATAAATTATCAACATTCGACCACGCTTGGCTGTGGGCTCAGTTTGATGATAACCTCGAAACGGTTGAAATTGCTGGAATTTCTGAGAACTTTGGGATAAGTATTTAAAAACACTCTTATATAAAAATGCAAGTTGAGCGAAAATTCAAGTCAATCCATCGACTACTTTGGAGTCAAGTGACTATACGAATGACCTTTGATAAGGCAGCGAGGCGAGAGAGAGGTACGAGCCGTTTTCCCTTCATACTTCAATCAGTCTAATTTATTGGATAACTAAGTCAAATATTAAAGTCCTACATGTCATACACATTTGGAATGGGAATCGTTTACTTAAGAACTTTTTCAATATGTCCCTTGTTAAACTAATCACCTTGTATAAACGTGAAGTTACTTTAAATACCGTCATATTATCATTTTATCACAATCTTTGACACAGCAGAAAGATAACTTTGAAGCGACCGTAGCCTAATGGATAAGGACTTGCATTCGATAGGTCATAGGTTCTAATCCTATCCATTGCACTACCGTCGTAAAGCACTCCTAACACAAGAATTTTAACTTCACTGGAGGAGTTAGCAAGAATACTACTTATTTGCAACCCAAACTGCTAGTAATCTTAAAAAAAAGAAAGGTCATAGCAGGATTTAAGACATATGTGTTGGAGTACGAGAATGATCCATAATAAAATACGGTAATATTTGAAAATGATGTTTACTCAACCAAAGTTCAAACACGAATGAATCAGCAATACAGAGAGCTGGCTTATAAGACGATCAAAACAATCTGTCCGGGTGGTGGGGGTGAGAACACGTGTTGTTTTGATCGTACTACTACTACAAAAAGAGAAGTCCAAATTGTCTGTAAGAATTTCTGTAGTTGAAAAGAAAACCTAATTTGATGAGCATACAAAACAAATACTAAAACAATACTGTTATTTTTCTACCAGGCTAGAGCTTATATTTGAGCTAGATAATGTTCAAACTGATCTTTTTAACCTACTTTTTTCACTGTCGCAGTATTACAAACGCGGACATTTCCCCTGAGAAAATATGCTATAATTACTTCGCTCGGATCGACAATATAAGACTTTAATTAGACTCGTACTCTCTCTCTAAATTAAATAGATATTTGGATTTATTTTCCCTTAAAAGCGAGTTATATCCGTATGATATTATAACCTATGATGATTGTCTACCTATGGTGCTTATAACTATTATAAAAATTGAAAAATATACTTGAATAATTTGGGTATGTGGCAATTATAATTAACTAGCTTTTGCCCGCGGCTTCGCTCGCGTTAATTTAGAATTTGACAATCAATTCGGAATGTACTCTGCTTGTAATAATATAATTCAATCATGATTTTAAAGGCACGTGTCGCCATCTATTATCATAAAAACGTTATTATTGTTTTCCTCGGGAACAGTAATTTATTTCGGGATGAAAGGTAGTCTATGTCCGTTTCTGTATACCTGTCAACGTATATGCAAAATTTCAGGATGATCGGTTTAGTGGTTTATTCGTGAAAAGGTTACAAACAAACAAACAAACTCATTTTCGCTTTTATAACATTAGTTAGGATTAGGATAGGATAGATGGAAAATATCATCATGTCACGCAAGTTAATTAAGGAAGACCGTAAGGTATTTTGACCTGGTCACAAACGTTTTGCAGAAAGATAAGGATAAAGCACTATAAAATACGATGTAGATGTAATGGAGTCCATCCGAGCAGATAGTACTAGAGTGAAACAGTGAGCTGAAATCTTTGCGCGTTATGTAGTATAACTGTTCAATCCATTCTGTCGATCACAATCATTGCTGTGACAATCTCTAGAATGTATGCTTTAACCAGAAATAAACAAAGATATCAACTACCTTGTATTTACGTTGTATTTTTTAATTTGTTTCGTATAAGAAAAGGTGAGCGCTACAGTGTTGCGACAAATTCATATTCAAATTATTATTTATTTCGTTTTAACAATAAATACCGTTAAGTTAGTTTGTGGAGTCCCTTTTTAAGCATTTAATGCCTGTGTTAGGAGGCTCCGCTCTTCCATACCGAAAAAAAAAATTTAAAATAATAATTAATGGACAAAAACAGGTCTGAATCGTACGTAAAATGGATGTAATGAAACTAATCAAGCACAAACAGTTTACCAGGTATTAAGACAGGTAATGTCTCTTCTTACCTCTTCATGGAATTGTTAAAATAAGATACTTGATTACACAAACTTCACTATACATAAATTTAAATGCCCGAAAAAGATATAAAGCGTGTTTCTTTATTTTTATTTATTTATTCTCACATACAACTATTATCACAGGTCTTAACCTAATACAATAGCGTAGTTCTAGTACTTGTATCTAGTTATATCTAATATAAATGCAATATCTTATTCTAATTAATACCTGTTATACAGACACTGATATTAACAGCTATGAGATAATATGCAATAAGCGGTTCGTGTAAATTCACTCAGTGTGCAGCTAAATATATCGACCTTTTGCGATATCGCATTGAGCGCCCGCAAATCATTATCAAACTTGCGTGTAAGTATAATAAATGTTAATACTTATAATCTCGTTATAAACATATTTTAGCACCAGATGAACATAATTTTATAAAAGTAATACAAACTTAATACTCTTTATAATGTGTAATGTTCCTTTGACATTTAACGCGTATTACTTTCACTAAAGCTCGGTATCGCTTTGACTTTAATCCGACTTTAGTTAACGGAGTTAAAGGGTTGATTCATTTACAAGTAATTTTCCATTCCTAAATTTTGTAGCAATCGTAAACGCAATCTCGTCGTCTGACCCGTTTGATGTCCATTGGTGTTCAGCACGATGAGTCAATTCGGATATATAGGTCTCCGCTAATAACTTCCACTGCAATTTGATTGCTGTCTGCATCTAATGAATTTTTGTCATTTGTTCTAGACCTATCATGTGGAGGCCGACCAAAAACGCAATGACATTTATTTATTTATTGATATAAAACAATATAAGCTAACAGTTAGAAACCAAATCGCTTATATGTTAAGTGAAGCTATACAATTCTAAAACTATCTATAAAATTACACAATAGAATTTGAACATTAAAAACAGATTACAAATTATACAAGACATTACACAATGATATTTGTTTATGAATATTTACAGATCATGTTTAGAAATAGAAATATTGAATTGGATAATTTACTTAATTTATCATAAAATATGTCAGAATTGGGATTAGCTTGTAAAAACTTATTAATTAATGGAATTGCTCTAGCCGTTGGACTATTACTGCCTAAATTTAATCGCCATGATGGTGGGCAAGCAAGGAGTGGATTTTGTCAATAATAATTTGAAACTAAAGGCAGTAAACTACCATTGCTGACTATGTGCCTCTTCTCAGAATGAGAATGGTACATAGTCCTTCAAGCTGGCCTAATGTGGGTTGGCAGAATTCGGACATATTTGGAAACATTATGGAGGACTTTTAGACATGCAGGTTACTTCACGATGGTTTCTTTCGCTACTGAGATATAATTAACTATCAAAAACAGAACTTCGGAAAGTCAGAAGGATTAGAAAGGTTACCGTGGGGCCGACCGCCAAATTAAATGCCTCTGCATGATAGTCCAACAGTCTGCTCGCTAAGCCGCATTTACTACGTTGTAAGTAGCAGAAGCATTGAAGACCAATGTTATCCAGGTAATAAGCTCGGCATTGTATTGTTACTTGTTCTATTTTGTTTCTTTCATTCAAGGCTATAAAATAATAAACATCTTTGAATCAAAAATCAATCAAATTTTTAAATCAAATCAGTTGTCTGCCTTATTCATGTCATAGATATAAAATAAATCACATCCTTACAATTTCTTCATAATTTAACGTCAATGATTATAATGAACTTAACTTCATTAAACACTGTTCCAAATGAATTATATAAAACTTGGTTCACATTCTCGAATTTCTATATAAGGAGTTCGGATGGCACTTGCACTGTATTAATCCTGGTTTTGTTTGTCATAGTTTTCATTGGTGCTTGTATAAGAATAAGAATAAGAATAATTTATTTGCAAAAAAATGTGGTACATTTATGGTTGTTACATATTATAATATTCGTTCGCACATTTCACCAAAGTAGGCACGCAAATTTAAATTTAAAAACAAAAATTTTAAATTTATATTTGCGTGAAAAATTGACAATTGTTGAGGTCTGTACACATGACATCAAATTACACTATAATATTATTAACATTAAGAAATAAATACGCTTGAGGGAAGAAGGATGCTCGATATTATTACATTATTATTCAATTACATACACGGAAATTATAATAAAATCATTTAAATCACATGCTATAAAATTTTAAATTAATTACAAATCAGGATTAAAATTTTAGATTTCGAACATTCAGATCGAAGAATTCATTGATGTTATAAAAAGTGTGTTCTATAAGCCATTTTTTTAATTCATTCTTCATTTTTGTTAGTGGCAATTCGCGAATGTGCTTGGGCACTTTATTAAAAACTCTTATGCACATTACGTAACAGTTGTTTTGGAATAAAGAACTTCTACATGATGGCATTAATAATCTAGTGGGGTCCCTTTTACCTATGATTGAATTGTCACGAGCATTGTTAAATTCTTTTGAGAATTTATTTACATGTACGCAGATTTCCAGTATATATAAGCCTAAAAGAGTGAGTATTTTGTTATGTTTAAACAGTGGTCGGCATGAATCTAGTGGTTCCACGTTACACAAGGCTCGTATGCATTTTTTCTGGCAAATAAAGGCCTTATTTATGTCTGTCGAGTGTCCCCATAATATCAATCCATATCGTAGTATCGATTCCACGTATCGTTAATAAGCAATTTGCGCCGCAGGTTTTCCTGCAATGTACTGTAGGTTTCTGAGAGCAAATACAAATTTATTTAGTTTGGTGCATACGTTTTGGTTTCTGTTATGGTTGCCAATGTTTATCAGATTTTGAATAAAACTATTACTAATTGCCAGCGAGCTTAAACTAGTACCTATACTTTCCTATTCGCTCGCGTAAATGTAGATAAGGTTAGTTTAGTAACAGAACTTTTTCGGCGTAAAATGTACTCTATGTCCTTTTCTGTTCCCCTGACAACGTGTATGCGTAATTTCATGATGATCTGTCGAGCAGTTAAGGCGTGAAAGTGTAACAAACAAACAAACTCACATTCGCATTTATAATATTAGTGACAAGTCCCCTGCAGATTCACTTACGTTTATGGTTACTGCTCCGCTCCCTTAGCTTGTAGCATGATGTTTTAATGCCTATATTACTTCTGGAAAATACAGCTTTTTAAAAATGAAGGAATTTTTAAAATCGGTTCTTTAATTTTGAATTTATTCATCACAAACAAAAATAAAAATCTTTGCTCTTCATTATATTACTATAGACGAATCTCACTCTATATCTATAAATAATGTTCGCATGTCGCTTTGTCATACTGTCATGGCTAGAACGCATATTTCAATTATTTACTTTTGATACTTACTCGTGCACACTCGTCCTTTCGAATGAATCGTAAATTTTCCTTCACATTAAATTTGTAAGTTATACGCTTTCGTCGATGTGAATTTTCAGCAATACTTCGGCTTAAATTATTAATATCGTTTATTTTAACGGCTTTTTTATTAGGCTGATGGGATTTTTATTGTATTGATTTAAAAGATTAGAAATCTACGAGCTATTAAACAAAATATAATAAAACGCTTAACCTCACTGTGTAATCTTGTTAAAGAATCGTTTATAGTATCGAATGAATAAATGATTGAAGCTGAAAATATTACAATATATGCCCGCAAATTTATGCGTAATTTTTTACAAACAAACAAACAAAGTCACTCTCGCATTTATAATTTATATTATACTAGCTTTTGCCCGCGGCTTTGCTCGCGTTAATTTAGAGTTTGACAATCAATTCGGGTTGTACTCTGCTTGTAATAATATAATTCAATCATTTTTTTCGGGATGAAAGGTAGCCTACGTCCATTTCTGTACACCTGACAACGTATATGCAAAATTTCAGGATGATCGGTTCAGTGGTTTAGGCGTGAAAAGATAACAAACAAACAAACAAACTCATTTTGGCTTTTTTAATATTAGTTAGGATTAAGATTATAAATGCGAAAATGAGTTTGTTTGTTTGTTTCACTGTCACGCTTTAACTACGCAACTGATCAACATGATATTTCGCATACACGTTGTCATTGGTACAGAATAGGACATAGGGTACCTTTCATCCAGAAAAAAGAACTGTTGCAAACCTAACTTAATCTAACCTATATTTACGTGAGCGACGCCGCGTGTAAAAAATAGCCTAGAAATAATTCCCGTGTCGCAAGGGACTTTACAAAGATTCAAATAACGGACAAAGAGAAATAATTAATTGTTAAATCACAAAAAAAATTGACTCGTGTGGTTATCGAAGTCACAGGCCCCTCGCTGCAGTGGCTATGGCGAGGTGACTCCATAAACCACTACGCTATCCGGCCATATTAATAAACAAGGTCAGAGTATCTTAATAAAGCGCTGGTATATAAACGTATACATACAAAATCCGTGTCATAAATTATATTGTGAATGAAAAAGTATATTTGTCACCTATTTTAGCGTTACAAAGGTGGAACGGAACTTTGTACTTAATTACTACAACGGAGTGAGCTAAAGACATGAATAGAAAAATAAAAAAGAACATTACCCTAGCTTTCTTGCGAAGGTAATAAATGAAATTGTAGTGTTATTTTAAAATAACAGCAACATTTTTCACTAAAATATCTATTATCTAAATGTAATAACAACAGTATTTTTGCTGGAGCAAAAAATTGTTGTTATTACATTTTTGTACAATCTATAATATTTTTGTTCTAACCGGATTTGACTGGATATCAGTTTTTACACGGAGCGGCTGCCACCTGACCTCCGGAACCCGAAGGCTAACAATACCCTAAGGCCAGACCAGTATCAGGATATTATAGGGCACTGACTTTCCAATAACGACTGCCATAGATGTTCATGGCAGCCTAGACCGACGGCTTAACGTACTCTCCGAGGCACGGCGCAGGCGATAATAATTGTCAATCAATACTCACATAATTTCGAAAAGTCATATAACTTCCGAAAGTCAGAGGTGCGCGACGTGGGTTCGAACCCGAGACCCTCTGCATTGCAGTCTGTTGATCTCCCACTGAGCTATCGCTGCTCAGTTATTCTACTGATAGTAGTAATAATATTTTAAAAGCAATTATAGTTTGAGTGAGTGAACTCTTCAGTAAATTACCGTGTATTATTGCCACCACTATCTTTACTAATATTATAAATTCGAAAGTAACTCTGTCTGTCTATCTGTCTATCTGTTACCTTTTCACGGCTAAACCACTCAAACGATTTAGATGAAATTTGGTACAGATATAGTATAAAACCTGGGGAAGGACATAGGCTACTTTTTATTGATGTAGGTACCACGTGGGCGGAGCCGCGCGCAATAGCTAGTAATAAAATAATCGTTTATGTGCTAACGCACATGCTTGTGTATTTTACCTGAATATATACTGTATATGTGCCTCAGGAACTTTTCAGTAAGAGACCGTGTTTTATTTCCCTGCTATAATTAAATAAACAGTATTATGTAAAGTCTTTCAGCTTTTGATATACGTTTTTTTATGATATAATTATTTAGTCGTAGCTAACAGCTATGAACCGATTGGTTTTACAGCTTACGGCCCGAGTAGAGGTATTTGTAAACTATTATTATGTTCTTATGTACTAATCCTTAAACCAATACACTTTTTATAGAGGCTAAATGCAAGCTTAAAACACTTCAGCAACTTTGTATTTGTGATTTACTGTATAATGTTTAAAGTTAGTTGCGGAACATAATACTGTTGCGACTGAAATACTAAAAGACTGCCTTTGTAGTGCGGTCGTGTGTGTGATTGCTGTGAGTGAGATTATGGGTTTTTGATAATAATAATAATAACTTTATTTCAGATAAAATCTATATAAGAAAAAAATACAATTATTAAATTAAATTAAAAATTTAAAACTTACGCAGTCAATGTCAAATAAATTCATAATTACTTATAGTCTAAAAATATAAATCAATAATAATATAATACACAATAGTCAGTCTTGCCCAATAATAATTTTTATCCACCTGTATTGGATCGGACAGTCCGAACGTGAGGCAATCAACTTAAGGATGCTGTTGCTACTGTCTCTCAATCTTCTTAACAATGACGCTACTTTTTTACAACTTTTTTTATTATATTATATTTTTACTTTTTTATTTTTTAAATTAATTTTTTTGATGTGAAAGCTTCTTTAGGCGCCTTGAGCACTTCTTGGGTGAACAACATCATGAAACTCGCGTCATCGTCACGCTTCCACGCTTTCCATTTTTGAATTATTTTAGAAGAGCCTTCCTCGATAAATAGGCTATCCAATAATAAAAGAATTTTCAAATCGAACCAGTAGTTCCTGAGATTAGCGCGTTCAAACAAACAAACAAACAAACTCTTCAGCTTTATAATATTAGTATAGATATGTAGTATAGATTAAATTTGTGTGAGAAATCAATGACCCCTTCGCAATTGATTCGCGAAACAGTTCATCGTTTATAAAACGTTACACTTCTACAAGAAACTGTAAAATCCTTAATTGCATTGCTAGTACTGGCTGGGCCCAAGAGCGTGTGGCTTGCCTTATGAAGAAAAAGGTGTTCGAAAATAGCAATAAGACGTGTTCTTACAAAGTGCCACAAAACATGCACTTTTGTGAACATGTAACCTGGTAGTAGCTTTCTGTGAGTTGTGAATATCGAATGGAAACCAAGGAAGCTTTATAGTTATAATATTCTCCAGACCGATTTCAGCCACGGCGGCCAGTCTTAACGGAGACTGGCCAACTACACAGGACATATTATAGTGCACAAGTGTGTGCGCAAACACAAGTCTACTCTCTGTTCCCTAACTCTCATGATCCGATGGGACGGTAATCTGACACGACCGGAGAGAGATCAGGCGCAGGACCAACGGCTTTACGTGCTTTCCGAGGCACGGAGGTGTCTTACACCGCCAACTTCCTAACTCCGGGCTGCTATTGAGATTTCTTAACTGAAAAACCCAATAACTGTTTGTTAGTCCGACCCGGGATTCGAACCCGAGACCTCATGCACAGCAGTCGCATTCACTACCGTTGCGCCACGGAGGCAGTTTATAGTTATACTGTTATGATGAAACTATCAGTGCTCCAGTCTGTAGGGAGAATTAAGTTCAATTGTACACAACTTTCACAATCACAGTTCACACAGTTTAGATTATTGTTGAACACACAACTTGTATCCAATTACACACAAGCAGAAACGAAAATACAAACTGCAAAGCAAATAAACAAAATTATTTTATCTTCCAAATACTCACCGAAGTCCTTCGTCTCCAAGCCTTATTTCCAGACAAAATTCAACTTGTGATAAAATATTACCTTATGTTTTCTAGGTGACAATCAGCTGACGTAAACAGGTGGAAAATGGAAAATATTTTATTTGAAAATGTCTCAAAGGCTGGAATTGTATATTTAGATTCTGCAGATCGGCCGCCCAGTACGAATACGTTCCCGAGGGACTTCGGAATATCTTTATACTATCGGTTGAACAAAACTGCGGCCAAAGCCAGTGTTTTTACATTTCGAGTGCTTTTTCGTTTGAGTATCGTTGGGATAGGAACTGGATATCGTGTTTGTTGCTATTATATCGGATAAGGTATTACATGTATGAAACGGATATCAGAAGGCAAAACGGCAATATGTATAGAATAATGTTTACGCAAATGTTATTCATTGAAATTAAACTACTTTATATGGATCGCGTTGTTTATTTAACACTTTATTACATAATTAAGAGACTGTTACACTATTACTAAATTTAACTTAATTTTTAAACTAATTAAATTATTAAAACTATTTATAGGTATTTAAGTTTACACTTTCACCGACGTTTCGGTTGGTTTTGGTTGCGATATAATCCGTATAAAGTAGGTTAATTTCCATGTATAGAATAAATATTTAAAAGGTACTTTATATAAAAAATTCAAAATGTGAAAGTCAATTACTCTAGTAATTGTGTTTAAAGTAACAACGTAAAAAGAATAAACTTACCATAACAAATTTTGATTATTTTTTTCTATCTCGAAAGGCCGATAATCTTTGAAAATAGAAATGCTAAACTTACTTCTGGATAGTACCTGGGTGGCATGGTACAGATGTAGGTACATCTGTACCATGTCACAATTAGTGAAATAATTTTGAGGTCAGCTATATCTTCTAGCAGTATTACATTTGCCGTTTCTGATTATTCAGTGTTTCTCTTCAAATGGCAAAAGAATGTTAGCGCTGTTCTTTGTTGGCCTTAAAAACATCATCGTTTCAAAGGGTTACTAGCAGTTTGGGTTACAAATTACTACTATCCACATAAGTGCTCCCTCCAGCTAACCTTGAGGTTAGCTGGAGGGAGCACTTATAACACAAGCATTCAAATGCTTGTGTTATAAGTGGATTCACTCGAAGTTATTTTAGGTTGTTGCGTCAAGATATGACATGACCCATGACAAATTGACAACATTCCAAAAAAGCTTTTTAGTTTTGGAATCTTTATATACTGTGATACATTTTTTCATAGCATAAAGTTTAATTTCGTAAAATATAACATATCAACGTTCTTCAGATGACTTTGACATGTCATTTTAATTCAAATCAAATACAAAATTCCGAATCAGAGATAACCAAATACAAAGCGCATTTAAATAATAAGTTTATGGTTAATATCAGTCACAAGCTCTAATTGTTGGTTGGCGTGTAAACTCAAGCTAAGTGTTCGCTAGCGGCTGTGGTTTTTCAACATGTCACCTGTAATGTATCGCTTCTGTTTTGAATAAGGAGCACGGTATAGGGCAATGAATTTTTAAATCATTGTGTTCGAGTAGGTATGTGAGCTTAGCAATCTGGGTAGCAAAAGAAACAATATAAACTGGCAGCGCAGAATATAGGTGTTACCTTGTAACGACAGAAAAAGCATAGTAAGGGGGCGTTCCCACTATGTCGTGACGATTAATTTATCGTTGGACGACTGTCGTCTCTAGCTGTTCTCATTATATCGACTGTTTATCGTCACTGTGTCGTCGCAATATTTTATCGTCGAACGTTTAAACGACGAGACGATATTTTTATATCGTGGCTACGATGGATGGTTGCAACAATGACACACGATTTGCCGTCATGATTAGTCGTGACGTTATTTTATCGTTTTACGACTATCGTGCTAGCAGTTCCCATTGACAATCTGTCGTAACTGCGAAAAAAAGTCGTGGACGATAGTTAATCGTGTCGTCCTGTATGTGAACACCTCTATTTAAATACACAAGCCAAGACGCTTTAAACGACACGATAATCTATTGTCACGACATAGTGGGAACGCGCCCTAACGTCTTATCGTCACAGGTGAAAATCTGAAACAATTTCTTTGAGTCTTGGAAAGGTCATTATGTTACGAATCCGATTAGTGTGCGTTGCAGTAGGGAGTTTCATTCAAAGAATACTGCACGGCTCAAGTTGATACGGTGACTATCCCTTTCCGAGTTGATATGTGTGCGACCTTTAGTCTAAGAGAAAGAACAACTGATATGTCAATGTGAAGCACTTAATAGATTAATGTAGTGTTGTTAGTAGATTTGTGCCATCAGTGAAGTTGAGCCAAGAAAAGATATATAGATACCAATTATAAGGCAATCTCGGTTATAAATTACGGATCAAATTATTATTAATTTTCATAGCAAAATGCGAGAAAATATTTATCAGAGTGTAAGGCAAATATGCCAGACCTTTGCATTTTATTATGTGTGTATCAAACATTACAGTCACATTTCACCATCTATGGTTTTTAGGTACCACGGTACTTTTTGTTGTATTCACATGTGTTCCCTCCCTTCTACGACATTCGGTCCTTCAGACGTAGTGTGAAGAAGCATCTGGTCAGACCGTCTTAACACTGACGACGGCTAGAAGACATCTATCTTCTCCTCGTCATCACTGTCTCTGGACTGTAATTGGACTTTCCATCAGGTCCGTTACAATCACTTTGCAGTGTAACTATAAAAAAAAGAGAAACGTAGATGTCCAATGCTTAAATTACTAGACCAAAAATAGTATGCAAATAGAACGTCGTATGTCTGTCTGTAAATATGTGTTACCGCTACTGCATTCGCTTCCAACAACAAACTGGTCAGTGTAATTTAAACTTAGTTTACACCAGTATCCCCATTAGTTGGTGGAGAATATACTTGCAACGAGTTAAAATAGCTCACCCCTTTACTTACAGTTTAGCAAGCTAACTGGTAACTGTTAATGATTATATCTTCAAATTATCCAGCTTTGTGTGATCAGATGCAGGCTACCCAAAGGTGTCATACAAGCGTTTTATAATATATACAGAGTATAAAAGAGTATGAGGAATGTGATGAAAGTGAATGAAGCCAGAGAAGTATGTCAGGATCGTAGCAAATGGAAATCCGTAGTCTCTGCCTACCCCCCTGGAAAACAGGCGTGAATCTATGTATGTATGTATGTAAAAAGTTATTTATATCCTGACTTAATATTATAAATGGGAATGTGAGTTTGTTTGTTCGTTACGTCTTAACTACTCGTCTGATCATCATAAAATTTCGCATACACTTTGTCAGGGGAACAGAACAGGACATAGGATACCTATCATCCAAAATAGTACTGTTATTAACCTAACCTATTCTAACCTATATTTACGCGAGCGAAACCGCCGGCAAAATCTAGTCTCCTAGAAAACAATCTTTCTAATAGGATTACGCAAGGTTTAAAAAGGGGACACCACTTTTACCCATGAGAACAATGTGAAGTAAAAGATATTAATAGTTTAAAAAAACTAAAACGAACACACTTTATTAAAAAAAAAAACTAAAAAGTAGAAAATAATTTAATAATTTTAATGTAAAAAAGCGTGGTGTGGAGGTTATAAAAATATCTTAGAAAGCACCCCACGCTTTTAAACCATTATTTATTTTTAATTCTTTTTTAGGTTATTGTATTGTCATCGGTTCTCGATAAGCCTACAACGTTAATAAAATCTGACCGTTTGAAGTGGGTCAAAATCAAGCTCAAAGGAGTCGGTTACATACTGACAAACATACAAGTGAAACTAATAAAAACGTGTTAAAAATAGTACCGATAATGACATTATACCTTGCACCTGCTATTACTTATCTATAGCATTACAAAGTACTGGCATTAGAGACTTCGCATAGTTCGGGGCTGTAAAATGGCGCTACACTGCAGTAAGTACCTGTAACTGCTGGAAAACTTTCGCCTTGGTATAATACCGAGACTTTATTATTTCTTTCACTTTAAGTAAAGATTGCCTAACTAGAAGTCTTTGTATCGGGAAGTCTTGTAAAATTCAAACTTAGCCCCTATACATATATGATTTGTTTAACAAAACGATTTTAGTTTTCTTATACTATAATATTATAAAGAGGAAAGATTAGATTTTTTTTCTTTGTTTGTAATGATTTAACTCAAAAACTCCTCAACCGATTTAAAAAATTCTTTCACCATTAGATAACTATATTATTTCCGAGTAACATAGGGTATATTTTAATTTAAAAAACGCGAGCCAAGCCGCGGGGAAAAACTAGTTATTAATACAATTATCTGACGTTTTAAAAGTAGTCGCTTCAGAAAGGTCGCAGTATCAAATTATTGAGTCTATTACTGTGGACCCTAGTTTGGACTACAGACCTCTTCTTCAAATATTTTACCAGATGGATCTGACTCTACCATATTATCTTTAACTTATTTATTTAACTAACATAAATGTAAATTCAGTAAATGTAACAAACTCACTAACCCCTTTGACGTTCATAAGTGTTACTTTGTGACCTAAGTGAATAAATGACTTTTGACTTTGACTTGACTTTTATCCCACAAAACATGTCCATACTAATAAATTTCTAAATGCTCTCCTTCAGTTCGTTTAAAGTTAACTTCAACAAATTACGGCACTATATTCACTGCCGAGTTATCTCGCCTATGCCTCTTGTAGAAGTAAAATATTGTGTGAATATTATTTGTTTTCAAAGTAAAATACTGCAAATTTTATCACACCTGGCGCTCAAGATGCTTTAAACCGACTAAAGAGATACTTGTGAATGTGACACAATCAATATTAATTCTTAAACATACATACATACATATATTCACACCTGTTTCCCAGAGGGGTAGGCAGAGACTACGGATTTCCATTTGCTACGATCCTGACACACAACTTTCATCACATTCCTCATACACGCACGCCGCTCGTTAAGGTGCTCTTAACGTGGCCTTTTTCCAGAACGTCTTTTATATGATCAAGAAACGTTAACCTAGGTCTGCCTCTTGCGACTGTTCCGTTCACACTAGCCTTATAAACTTTCTTAGTCAGTCTTTTCTCGTCCATTCTTTCTACATGCCCAAACCAGCGTAACTTAGCCTTTCCTATTCTTGTCACTATATCCACTTTCATGCCGCATCTCTCTCAAATCACACATTCTAAAACAATCGTCTATCAATCTCAATTACCAATTTTATGAAATACTAGCTGGCCCACTGTTTCATTCACGCTTATGATTACTGCTCCGCTCCCTTGGTACGTAGTACATAACCTTCATCAAATGCAAAAATGATTTTGCAAACCATCTGGTATTTCCAGGTATTAGCGCATTCAAACAAACAAATGTACAAACTCTTTCGCTTTATTATATAATCATAACTAATATTATAAATGCGAATGTGAGTTTGTTTCCTTGTTTGTTACGCTTTCGTACTTAAACTACTCGACCGATTATCATGAAATATCGCTTACACGTTGTCAGAGGTACAGAAAAGGACATAGGGTACCTTTCATCTAGAAAATGCACTGTTTCGAAGGATAGAAATTTATTGATGAAACCTACATTAATGCGTGCAAAGCTGCCGCTAGGCTCAAAACTTGCCAGGAAAAAGTTCCTCCGCTAATCGACTGTTTAAAAGTTAGTGAAATCCTGCCACCTGGGTCGAAATTACCTTGGCCAATATGGAAATCCCTAAATCGACTTCGTACTCAAGTCGGCCGCTGCGGTTGCAACCTGGTAAAATGGGGAATCAGCTCACAAAGCACAGTGTGAATATGGTGATCCCAATCAAACCATGTCACATCTGTTGAATTTCCCAAATTGTCCCTGTAGGTGCACCGTGGAGGACTTGATGGACGCAACTGCTGATGTGATTGCCGTGGCTACACATTGGGCAGAACATATATAAAATAACTAGATGTTCCCGCGGTTTCACTCGCGTTTATCGTTACTGCGCCGCCCCCGTGGATCGTAGCGTGATGTTATATATATATATATATATATAGCATCACGCTACGATCTATCGCCTATAGCCTTCCTCGATAAAGAGGATTTCCAACACTAAAATAATTTTTCAAATCGAAACAGTAGTTCCTGAGATTAGCGCGTTCAAACAAACAAACAAACTCTTCAGCTTTACAATATTAGTATAGATTGTACCATTGACTCGAGAAGAAGAAGAAGCCGTGGGCAAAATCTAGTTATAAATATTGAAAGTTAAACAAGTTCAATTTAAAATAGCTACATCTGCAAGAAAATACACGTTGAAATAATGTTTTATTGTAAACCTATACCATATCTCATAAAATAAATCCCTTCATAAAAAGATTTCCACCAAAAAATTCTAAAAATTATATTCCTATAGGAAATCCAATAAAGTAAATCCTATTTCACGTTAATGTAATTTTGGCTTCGATTACGTCATATTCTAAAGAAGTTTAGCTCGGTACAGTCGGCACCTCGTTAACAGTCATTTCATTTCACTTCTTTGTACTTAAATAAAGATTACTTACGTAAAAGTTTCTTTGCTTTAGGTTTTGTCTGTATCTAAACTAATATTATAAAAAGGCAATATTTGCTTTTTTTTTGTTTGTGTTTATAAAGATTTAACTCAATAACTACGCAACCGATTTTAAAAATTCTTTTACCATTAGAAAGCTATATAATCATCGAGTAACATAGGCCTTATTTTTCAAAAAGTACTGTTCTTAACACTAGGAGCTTTTTTGTTATATTAATTGAATACATAATTGTGTAGATTCACGCGTGTTAATGGGTAAGCAAAGATTTATCACAACCGTGTTTTGTTTCCTATGAAAGGGCCACGCTATTCACCATATACCTTCACAATTCGGAAGCCAGCTAGTCAGAATAACCTACTTACCTACCTAAATACCTACTTGCCTACCTACATTAGATCAAGAAAAAAAAAATCAAGGCAATCATTAAAAGAAAATCAAGGCACTTGAAAATACCAAAAGCTAGTAAGATCATCAAATTCTACTCATTGAACGGAGTACTTTGTCACCCCACTCCATCCATTGACCCATGTCAAGCAACTGTGTAACATAATACTCATAACATCTAATTTCTCAGTTCATGTTCAAACATCCATAAACTATAAACAGCAGTTATTTTCTAAACAAACCTTATACTGACCTAGTTTCTTACTTGGCCACTATTGCCCAGCTATTTGAGATTGTTCACAAAATTTACTGACTTCAATTTGAGCTTTTCATGTGATTAATAGTTTCCTAACATATTGTTCGACTCGATTAGAAGTTATATTGGCTAGTACGGCACTTCATTCAATATTGACCGAGTATACTTGGAACGAACTTGGCTTTCCATCGTAGTCAAAATATACCCAGTCACGAGAGAATACAACACATATTCGAATCGACACTTGTGCTATTCATATTTTTGTTCCAGGATGCTGTGTATTGACGTAGATGCTGTTGTGTTCTTATTGTGAGAATTGAAATAAAGGAACGATATTTTGAGAGAGCAAAATGTTCTTTTAAAAATACTCTTAAATGGAGTTAGTGTTGGAGTATTGAGCTTCAGAAGGCTTTTCTTTTCAGGTGGTTTGTAGCTAACGTAGTATGAAAGTTTTAAGTCACCCGCTGGCCTTCGATTTGAATATCTATTGAATTTTCATATTGATTGTTTTAGAAGTTGAAACACTGAATTTTTGAGTTGGCTTGAACTTGATTTGATGCATTAAGTGAAAAAATGTATCACAAATATCTGTAATCATACTTTTCGGATAATCTTAATATGTAAGAATTCTAATTGATATCTTATTTTGTGAAATGTTTCAAATAACAATTATGTAAGCTCATAATTTAGGAACAATGAGCCAATCTTTAACATCGCATCACAGTTTTGATTAGATAACAGCTAGCTTAATATTTTGATTAAATTTATTTAAAATTCAGTGTTACTTAGAATACGAAAACTTTATTAAATGTTATTCCTATATGTCAAAAATGATAGATATTAATCTAGGCTGCAAAACCTTTTTATTTATTTCCTCGTCCAACCAATCATTGTAGAACAAATAATACCCATTTAGAAACCTCTTAAATAAAATTATTTTAAATGACACACAGCTAAACGATGTAT
Source organism: Catocala sponsa (assembly GCA_963564715.1). Classification (NCBI taxonomy): domain Eukaryota; kingdom Metazoa; phylum Arthropoda; class Insecta; order Lepidoptera; family Erebidae; genus Catocala; species Catocala sponsa. The sequence goes on from OY751339.1 coordinate 1,260,712, forward strand.
TGTAAAAAGCCTCTACATTTTTCTCAAGAACCATTGTGCTCAATTTTAATTAAAATACTACAATTAATTTTGTTACAGAAAAATATACATGTAGCAGAAGTAAGTACATACTAATTAAAAGTTCTTAAAATACAATGAAATTAATTCAGACAAAACAGAAAAAGACGTATCTGGCAGATAAGTATTCTTCTGTAATTTTTTTTTATTGCCTTTGGTGGCAGATGAGCATGTGGCCCACCTGATGGTAACCACTGCTTGTCAGGACACAGTAAACTAATTTTATGATGCGTCTTTTTTACTGATTTTTGTATTAAATAAAAAATACTGGCAGTTGCGGCTTTTATTTTACTGATTCCAAAAAACGTAATAAATTCTATTTCGAAAAACAAATTATATAAGTACGTCTTTAGTCTTTATGATGGCCAAATTATAGCTATTACAAGTTTTTATAAAAACAATTTATCTAGGGAACAACTTGTTCTTCCTGTGTCGGTCCGTAGGTTATTTGATGGCTGACTGTACAGAACTCACTGGAGACCGCCCACTCGCTTAATTTTGTTTTGCCGTTCATACCGTCCTCATAAATAGTACGAATTACGATTTTAAATTGAAAAAAGGTCACGTAAATGTAATTTTAAGGCTAGATTTTCTATAGAGGAACGGTTGACGAAGCACTTGTGTATAATTTAATTATATTGAACCGTTTAACATAAATTATATGAATTAGAATTGATAAGAGAGTCTCGAGTTTCAAATAAAGGAAAATTATGGAAGGGACACACTGATATATAGACACAGTAGTTAAAGTTAGTTGTAAAAGGTCCCTAAGTGATTGAATCCGGAGTCGCCAGTCAAAGGTACTTATACATAGTATGAAGTACTAATAGCTTGAGTCAGTTTCAAGGGAAAAGCTTATAAGAATAGTCTTACAAGACTTATATACACGCTCTCACGTCTGTATCTCCAAAGAGGTAGGCATACATGTATTACACACACAATTCATCAGCTATAGTACCACAATTATTGTAGGTGATCTTATTGCTCTCTACCGGGCACAATACTGGTCTGTGACTTCGGAGAATTTCCCTACGAAAACCTAATATTACTTCGCTGACCCGGGATTCAAACCCGAAACCGCATGCAAAGCTGCAGTAGTCGTAAACACTACCACAGCATCACCGATTCACAATCATTATTACAACACTACACCGACAAGGCGACTAAACATAACATTGTAAAATAAAAACTCATAGCTTTCTCTGATCAGCGGCATTTTAATCGCTATTACAAGTTAAAGCACAGTTTGGTAACTAATTTGGGTATATTAACCAAGTAGTATCTAATGAGGCTACCGATTCCAGAGCTAATTTACGTACGTACCTATACGTCGACTTGGAACTAATGAGCTCTTAGCGATGTGATGTTGATGCTTATACACAGTTAACGACAGCCATTTTTAATATGCACTTAACCCCTCGTACGCCAAAACGCTGTTCCAGGCGAGAATAAAAAAATTTCCCTCGGGATTATGTACTTTTCTGATCCCCTGGCAACGTGTGTCCGAAATTTTATGATAATCGGTTGAGTAGTTAAGGCGTAAGAAGACAACTCACACTCGCTTTTATAATATTAGTTAGGATTCTAGCTTAGTGGTACTATATACTGATCTGCGCTAAGTTGTAACATAATATAAGTTAAAGCTTACTACCAAAATATTTTAACGAATGGCACAAGATTTTTTTTAGATTTGTGGCCTATGCAAATATTAGGAGTATAGTTTCAAAACCCGCCAAAACGATATCAGAACAAAAATAATGTTCTGATTGAATATGAAGCTCCTTCGTTGCTTCTATCGCATAGCACTGATAGTTTTCAACAAAACCCACTCAAATTCTATTAAATCAGCTCACAAAAGCAGCAATTTGTTGCAAACACCGCTAAAATAGTCCATTTATATTATGTCGTTTTTTGAGATTTACCATTATTTTGTGAAAAGTATTTTAGAGGATTTTGAAACTAATCAACTCATATTATTATTCCAGGTTTAGGACACGTTTTGTCGTTTCATTCATATGGACTTTACATGATTTCCAAAGTTAAAAACACAACAGAAATAGACAATTTCTGTTGTGTTTTGAATAATTTTTGAACCTCATAAAAACTATTGGTCGATCATATAAAATTAAATGTTTGCTTTACGAAGTGATCAATACATACACATACGACACATACGACGCATGAAAGCGACGACAGTGACCCCAATATAACATTGTTTCAACCACGCTGGCAATGACCGACCCTAAAAAAATATCTAGATGCAATTTATCGCAGTTCACCACATAATGTAGAACGATTACTATCTGTCATAAAATCCTCATCATTTTACACAATCAACTATTATAGTGAAACTCGATAATTATAGTTGGTCGCTGGTTTTAATTATATAATTAATTAGCGTGTAACATGGACACAGTGTGCGTTTAATATGTGGCGTCAAAAAGTACATGTCATCAGTGACCGTATAATAGGCCATTAAAATTTTACATAATACATAGCATCAGACCTACGTACTATCGACGGCGGAGGCAGAGGCGTATTATTATTGAAATGAAAACTTCTTTAGGCGCATTAAGCACTTCTTGGGTGAACAAAAATCATAGAACTCGCGTCATCGTCACGCTTCCACGCTTTTCATTTTTTAATTGTTTTAGAATACTAGCGGTCGCCTAGTGCTCGAAATTCGATGGTGATAATAATATTGCTTATATATGTCATTATATATTGATATAATATGTAACCATAGTTACGCGCTTCGACTGCGTGTGTCAAATGCACGCTTTCCATTTTTTTATTATTTTTGGTTTATAATTTGGTTTATAAAGAAGTGTTTATGATCAAGGATTAAAGTTTTCACTTCTATCGGCAGTCCCCAAAGACTGCTAGTTTTTTTTTTTTGGACAATGTGTGTGTGTATGTCACTGATGACCCCGATCGTCTGATAGTAAGCGTGTTTAGAGAATGATCCAGAGAAAATAATTATTATTTAATTACTTTTTGGGCTACAATACTATACATCACTAATATTACGGGACACAAAAATATTAGCAGATCTAACTGTTATAGCCCATAAGTTAATTAAGCTGTCAATTCTTAGAAGTCAGACATAATTGAAAATTTATTGTCTGGCCGTCGGTGTGCATCTTCAACTTAATAGGATAATGAAGACCAAAATGTAAATTTTCTACCACTATTACCAAGAGTAAAAAATGTCATTAAAGGCTGCCCAACACAGTTAAACTTTTATATTTATTAGACTATAAATATGTAAATTACCTTTTAACTTCAACTGGAAACCCTAGAAACCCAAACCTTAGCAACCTGGTTCGTAAATAAAATCAGGGTTCAGGATCAGCTGCAAAATTATTCTCCGGGAACATCGAAGCAAACTACATTAAAACTAAAGTCATTTGTGTACTAACAAACATAGCCACCACATGTATATGATATACAGATTGTATATGATTTTAAGTGAAGTGCCACACACAGGAGGCGGAAGAAACGAGAAACAACATCAGTTCAAAGCGTACTGAATAGAATTTTGCTATTTGTTGTTTTAGGCAGGCGGATGGAAAATTTCTTTTGTGATGGCAATTTTACTCAATATTGTTAAAGATTATACAATTCATGATATCAATTGAATAGCAGGTTAGTTTATAATTTCCATAAAATATGCGATATCTTAAACATTAAAAAACAAATAAGCATACTTTTCTCGCAACGAAAGCTGTAGACTTATCATCCTAATTAATATTATAAATACGGTTGTGAGTGTGTTTGTTTTAACGCTTTGAATATTCGACCGATCATCATAAAATTTCGCATACACTTTAGCATGGTTAAAAATGGGATTAAATATGACCATCAAAAATACTAATTGCACAACAAATATTGCACAGCATAACGAGCACCTATACGCCTCAAATCACTGCATTCCGTCTCAGAAGGGTTAGGTTATGTTAGGTTCCTTTTTAAACCCACCCAAAAATAGTCGACTTAGTTTGATCTCTTTAAATATATTTTGCTGTGCAATTAGTATTTTTGGTAAGAATATTTTGCTAAGTAATTAGTATTTTTTTGCTGTGCAGTTAAATATTACCCGTTAAAAATAGGACATAGAGTACCTTTCATCCAGAAAAACACTCACCATTCGCGCGTTATAAATCCAGCTGAAAATATAGCTGCAGCGGCTGCATGCAGATATACAGACTACGACGCTCTGCCGTCAGCACACCAGCTCCTTAAGAACTCTGGAAAAACTTCTTACTCTAGGAATACAAAAGAAGGCAATATTTTGTAAAAACTGAGGTCCTTTCCTAATCAGACTGAGTTTGAAAAGTGGTGTGTACCACACAATAAAACTATTGGAACTACATGTTTGTTCGAGGCAATTTATTTTCGGGTTATGGACTTTGTGAGGTAGTAGAGCCAAGCTGGTTATAGCAGGAATGGGCTGGCTCGACCGGGGAAGTACTACCCTCTCACATAAAATCGACGTGAAACAACAGTGTTTCACTACTGTGTTTCGTTCGGTGAATGAGAGCGCCGGAGGCTTAGGCCATGAGGTGACGATTCTCGCAGCTTATGAGGGCCCCTGCAGAGTATCCGTAGAGTCATTGTGTGGGTGGCGCGAGTCGACCCGGCGGCCAGGGAGAGCCGTAGAAACGGTGCTCTGCTGGCCGCCCGCGGTATAGTCCAGAGGCCCAACCGAGTCTAACCAACTAGGTTGGCTGCCTTATCATGCCGCGCATAATCTCGAGGTGGCTCGTCGTGACGGATGGTGACCGGAGGGTGGGTCCCGGCGACCACTTTCGGGAGGGTACGGGGGTCCTTCCGTCCGTCGGATCGGCTATCGCCATACTATACAGTTATATGACAAAACTTGCTCTGCGCCTTGCCCCACTTTGCTGCGAGAACAGCTGCCTCTTTTTTTCACGTTTCCCTTTCCTTTCACTCTATGGCAGTACGAACAAAGCATTGTCGTTCAACAGCAGCCAATCGCCGTAACCCCACTGCTTCTTCCTGTGTCGTGGAGTTTATTAACATCAGAGGACTCCACGCTAACCTTAATGCCGTCCATCACCACCTGGAGACGGCTCGGCCGGCAATGCTTTTTCTAACGGAGACACAAATACGCCGTCCTGCAGACACGAACTACCTGCAATATCCCGGCTACGTGCTAGAGGAGTGTTTCCTCGCGAAAGCCGGGGTATGCTTGTTTGTTAGGGCGGATATTTGCTGTCGCCGTCTACAATGCCTAGACGACCCTTCCTTCTCTGTCCTTTGGGTACACGTAGATCATGGCTCTTTCAGCCAAATCTACATGTGCCTTTACCGATCCCATTCAGGAGACGCTGAGACAACTCGACTCTTCAATTACCTGAGTCAGGCGGCAGACGACGCGCAGGAGCGGTTTCCAAACGCTGAGTTGGTGTTCTTGGGAGATTTCAATGCCCACCATGAGACCTGGTTGGGTTCTCCCAAAACAGACCACGCGGGACGAACTGCCCATGCGTTCGCTCTCACGCATGACCTGTTTCAACTGGTACTCCAGCCCACCCGGATACCAGACATTGCAGGTCAGGCGCCCTCTCTGCTCGATCTGCTGCTGACGAGTAACCCGAACCGGTACAGTGTGTCGATTCGTGCTCCTCTGGGCACCTCAGACCACTGTCTGGTTTGTGCCACAGCTGTTGTTGTTACGCCCCCACGACCCGAGGAGGCAAAACGACGACTGTGGCACTACTCGTCGGCAGACTGGGATGGAATGCGGGAGTACTTCGCATCCATCCCTTGGGCTCAACGCTGCTCTGAAAACAGGGATCCATCAGAGAGCGCTACTGCTGTCGCTGGTGAAATCATCCTGGGTATGGAATATTATATTCCATACAGTGATGTCACGAGCGGCGTCAGGAAAAGGCCCTGGTTCGGTCGTGAATGCGCTGATGCTGTTGAACGCAAACAGACAGCGTACCGCGCTTGGACCAGGGCTCGCACTCTCCACGACCCTAACGTGGATCACCTGAAGGCAGCGTTCAACCAAGCCACAAAGGTCGGTTCGGTCAGGAACTCATGGCGCATCCTACGGGCAGTCGTAGCTATTGGCGCCTGGCCAAAGCCGTGCAGTCCAACTTCTGCCAGACCTTGCTGCCCCCTCTGAGGTATCCGAATGGATCACTGGCTCATCGGCCGCAGGAGAAAGCAGATCTGCTTGCAAATCTCTTTGCGGCCAACTCCCGAATCGATGACTGCGGTTCGCAGCCGCCTAACATTGCCAACTGCGGCTACAACATGCCTGATATATGTATCAGGCAACGAACCGTTCGTGCGATACTGCAGTCTCTCGATGTTCGGAAAGCCAGTGGACCTGACGGCATCCCAGCTGTGGTCCTTAAAAAATGTGCAGCGGAGTTGTCTCCCACGCTTACGCGCCTATACCGGACGTCTTACGCCGCAGGCATTATGCCTGAGGCTTGGAAGGAGGCGAACGTTCAACCGATTCCCAAAAAGGGGGACCGTTCCGAGCCAAGCAACTATCGTCTCATAGCTATCACCTCGGTGCTCTCCAAGGTGTTCGAGCGGATTATAAACACCCAAATTGTCCGCTACCTGGAGGATCAATCGTTGATCAATGATCGCCAATACGGCTTTCGGGCTAAACGATCAACGGGTGATCTTCTAGCGTTCGTCACGCACCTCTGGGGTGAAGCTATGGACAAGCACGGCGAGTCTTTGGCTATCAGCCTTGACATAGCCAAAGCTTTCGACAGAGTCTGGCACCGGTCTCTTCTTTCCAAGCTTCCGGCCTATGGCTTGCCCTCTCAACTGTGCACCTGGATTGCAAGTTTCCTGCAGAAGCGTCGTATTCGGGTCCTATGCGACGGTCGCGCTTCCAAATTTATGCAGGTCAATGCAGGAGTGCCTCAGGGTTCTGTCTTATCCCCTACGCTCTTTCTTCTGCATATCAATGATATGTTGAATCTCGGCAACATACATTGTTATGCGGACGACAGTACCGTGCATGGGCGATATCTCGGACATCCTGGGGCCAAACAGGCTGAGGTTGAGGGGAAAAGGCAGAATCTTGTCGTTGAACTTGACCAGACCTTGGACCGCATCTATGAATGGGGTGCCAAGAACTTGGTCGAGTTCAACGCCAAGAAGACCCAGGCATGCGCGTTCTCAACAAAAAAGTCTCCGTTCCTTCGCCTCCCTTCTCTGAAGGACACTCCACTGGTGATACGTGACAGTCTCTCCATCTTAGGTATGGATCTTTGCCGCTCCCTTAATCAGAAAACCTATATCGAGAGCGTCATTAAGCAAGCTTCGCGAAAACTCGGAGTTCTGAACAGGGTGAGGCGGTTCTTCACGCCTGGGCAACTGTGCCTATTGTATAAGCCACAAGTGCGCCCTTGCGTGGAGTACTGTTCTCATCTTTGGGATGGCTCCGCGCAGTACTTGCTGGACGCTCTCGACCGGTTACAGCGGCGGGCTGTCCGTATCATCGGAGATCCAGAGGTCACGAGTTCACTGGAACCTCTGCAACTCCGTAGGGACATTGCCTCATTGGCATGTTTCTACAGAATATACCACGGGGAGTGCTCTGAAGAGTTATTCCACCTTATCCCGCCCTCCCCTTTCCTATCCAGAACAACGCGTGCTGGGCTCAGATGCCATCCTTACACGGTAGAGTCGATTAGAGCGCGTACCAAAAGGTTTGGGTCCTCATATCTCTGCCGAACGACCAAGGCATGGAATTCTCTGCCAAGGCACGTGTTTCCTTCTTCCTTCAATCCTGGGTTCTTTAAGCGGGGCGTGAAAAAGCATCTTCCAGGCCGTCAAAGTAGAGACCTCAACATCGCCTCGGCTACTGTGGGGGCGATGTGGAGGCCACTGCTCTTAGACCACACGACTGCTTACCATCAGGTGGAGTGTGGTCATTTTGACGAGCAAAATAAAAAAAAAATAAAAAAAAAGGTTGAGTTAAGCTTTTTAGCATGAAATAAATATTGGACGAATATTTATTTTTCAAGTAAACCAATTCGCTATTTTAACTGTTCTACAAAATAGTTTTCAAAAATATAACTGGTAACTACAATACTAGAATTGCAGCTAATATTTTTTAAATAAAATAAATATAACGTATGTTACTCATTGATATTATACATTCTGTTACAGACAAAACTTTTTGGGATTGATTCAGTAGTTCTTGCTATTACAAATTTTAAAAACAAATCTTGTTTTGATATAAGTGAATATTACAGAAAATTAATACCATGTGGTATATATATTTACTCTTTATTAATTCGATACTGTTCAATTTAATATTAATTATATTACCAGTACTATTTATAAATTGGCAATACTGCTGCTTAATTCAGCTCTTTCCATATCCACGCACAGAATTTTGTAGTTCTACAGTCGTTTTTCTATAGGCTCCCAATTAAGCTACCATATGACTGCACAAAATAATACATTTAATTAAATTCAGACGACGCTTCCAAAACAGATGCAAAGTGCAGTCAAAATTAATAATTGCTAACGAGGAACAAATTAATATTCCGTGCACACAATACAATATTTCAGTGTCAAGATAGCCCTCTTTTATTTCTGTAATTATCTTAGAATGGTGTCGTTAAGTTACAAATCTCTTAACACTACGGCTTAGTTCCCTCAATATCGGTGTTAATGTTTAGGCCATCTGGTGTTCCCCCCTACCCCAAGAAGATAATCGGCGCAACTAACGGACGCCATTCTTTGCTCTTTAAATAATGTTTCTTGTTAAGGGAGAGTCTACTGTAGTCTACAATGTAATTTTTTTTGTTTAAAAATGGCAACTTCTGGCATAGGCATAAATACTGTGTCGCAAGAATCTTTACGAATGTTCGAAGAACGGACATAAAGTATGCCTAGGCTTATTACAACTATTTGTAGATCAAATATTTTTTTGTCCCGTATGGGGATCGAACCCACAACATACAGCGCAGTGGCAGAAGCGAGGTGACCGCTTAAACCACTACGCTATCCGTGTAGTCAAAATCTGAAATAATTGTGAGGTAAACGACATCGAATTCTATTGTAAAATATAATTGCATTTTCTCATAATTTTATTTGAATGTCTAAGAAAAATTTAAACAGAAAAGTAAACTAATAAGGTAAGCAAAATGAAATTGGCCTGAAGCGGTGCTATTTCGTTTTAATATTGAGATTGTATTTTACATATTATAATTAATATAATAACATAGTATATGTCTACTACTACTTTCAACAAATAATTTGAATATTGTAAAATATATACTTACGTTGAATACTTTTCTTGTTTCTTATTAAATCTCTTAGAACAAACACATCCTTTTTCCTCTAAAGAAAATGTCAAATATATCATTATTTTTATGTATTAGTTTTGTTTTTATACTTTAATGAGCTGTATTTCTAGGATTAAATAATACTATAATTTTTCTTCGTTTTGTTTGAAAAGACTTCATTCATGTTACTTTACTCGGTAATATAGATCCTCTCGTATTTTAATACTATGTAAAATCGAATGGGTAATTTAGTAGTCAACAAAATTAGACCGGAAAATATGTATTATAAAATGAGCACGTTTTTATTCGATCATTACGTATAATCAAACTGAATTGGCGGTTTAATTTAATGCTTTTGAATAACTTCCTACCAATAATTGAAAAACAATAACATTTGCATATAGGTAATATGAAAATGCGAGATATATTTTGAATAATTCATTTTATAAGGCAGTAACTAGTACAATAAAATCGAATGTCCTTTCAATTAACTTTAATTTACCATAATTACGCGAAATAATTGCGACAGTCTCGTAGGAGACCATTCGGCTACTCAGATTCTCGATGTCATTTCCATGGCATGCACCTCTGACTTTTTGAAGTTAATGTGTGTATTAAATTGTTAATTATCACTCGCTTTTACGATGAAGAAAAACGTCTAAGGAAACCTGCATTCCTGCCAAGCCGTACTGGGCACGCTTGGTGGACAATGGCATAACGCTTTTCATACATTTCGAGAAAAATCAATTTTGAAGTGAAAGCTTCTTTAACGGGTTGCGCACTTTTTTGTGATGGGTAAAAAATGTTAAACTTGCGTCAGGACACGTGACCTAATCGAAAATTCATAAGACGGAGGGAGAATTGTCAAACTCGCGTCAGGATACGTGACCTGATCGAAAATTCGTAAGACGAAGGGGGAATTGTCATGTTTGTGCAAGATAACGCAATAAATGAATATTGTATTTTACCACATAAATGACAGTACTTTTATACTGATAATTAAAGCAATTCATGTAAAATTATTCCCTAACCATTCCAAAATATCAAAAATGCACAACGTTAATATTCAAGTTTTCACTTCTGCCGGCACTCCCGGAGTGCAACCCGTTGATTTTTTTACCATCTTTATTATATAAAACTGCTGCATCAGAAACACAGCGATAGTAATTACTACTACTACATAAATGTTGAGTTTGATGCCCGGGTTGGTGAAAATATTTTTAAGATTTTGACAATAGCGGCACGGATTTTGAAACTGTGCTCAGTAAAAAGTAATAAGCTCACCCCTTGTGACTAGAAAATAGCATAGCATAGCTGGGTAACACATCAGACGTAATAAATATGGAGAGGTCGTCGGTTCGAATTTTACCCATTGAACTGCCGACGTAAAGCTACTTCTAATATAACATATTAGCTTAGCTAGAAGAATTATCAAGAATACTAGATAGTTAGTAACGCAGACATCTAGAAATTTGTAAAAAGGTCAAGTTAATAGTAGTTCACCTAAGCAGTCCCTATCGTGAGACTATATTAAATAACATTAATATTTATTTATTTCACACACACACACATAAAACTATTATTACAGATACTTACTATCTAATGCAATAGCCTATGTACATAAACATAAAAAAATATAAAAATAAGCTAAACAAATTGCACAATAAGCGGACCGTGTGAAACGTCCAGTCAAAAAACCATATTATTTTGAAGCCAAGCTTGCCCTTAAATAGTACATTTGTTGCAACAATATTCGTTCCACGTCTTTCACACCCCCTGCCGCCTCAAGGAATATTGTCACACCTACAGACATATTTTGCAAATGTCGTTAATATAGGGAGAACTCTACCTGTTCTATTTCATTGTCAAGCGAAACGATCAAATAAATCATGCCATAGTTTTATATTGAAACGTTTGAAGCTCTCGTAGGGACGTTTTGAAAACGAATTTACATAACTGTAGGGTATTTGTGGACGATTGCAATATATACAAATAATGGCTATATGTAGAGTATTATATTGGTGATATATACCGACATTACTTATAAATCTACCTCGGTGTTAACAATAAATGTGACTGCTGTGCATGTGTCGATTTCGGGTTCAATTGCAGAACCGAGCAAAGTGTTATATCCTGTAAAATGTAGGTGTAATCCTAACTAATATTATAAATTAATGTGCATATGAGTTTATTTGTTAGATTTTATTTTTTTATACAACTAAGGTGGCAAACAAGCATACGGGCCACCTGATGGTAAGTGGTCACCGTAGCCTATGGACGCCTGCAACACCAGAGGCATTACTTGCGCTTTGCCGTCCCTTTAGAAAAGGAAAATCGACGTGAAACAACAGTGTTTCACTGCTGTGTTTCGTTCGGTGAATGAGAGCGCCGGAGGCCTAAGCATGAGCTGACGATTCTCGCAGCTTATGAGGGACCTGCAGAGCATCCGTAGAGTCATTGTGTGGGTGGCGCGAGTCGACCCGGCGGCCAGGGAGAGCCGTAGAAACGGTGCTCTGCTGGCCGCCCGCGGTATAGTCCAGAGGCCCAACCGAGTCTAACCAACTAGGTTGGCTGCCTTATCATGCCGCGCATAATCTCGAGGTGGCTCGTCGTGCCGGATGGTGACCGGAGGGTGGGTCCCGGCGACCACTTTCGGGAGGGTACGGGGGTCCTTCCGTCCGTCGGATCGGCTATCGCCATACCATACAGTTATATGACAAAACTTGCTCTGCGCCTTGCCCCACTTTGCTGCGAGAATAGCCGCCTCTTTTTTTCACGCTTCCCCTTCCTTTCACTCTATGGCAGTACGAACAAAGCATTGTCGTTCAACAGCAGCCAATCGCCGTAACCCCACTGCTGCTTCCTGTGTCGTGGAGTTTATTAACATCAGAGGACTCCACGCTAACCTTAATGCCGTCCATCACCACCTGGAGACGGCTCGGCCGGCAATGCTTTTTCTAACGGAGACACAAATACGCCGTCCTGCAGACACGAACTACCTGCAATATCCCGGCTACGTGCTAGAGGAGTGTTTCCTCGCGAAAGCCGGGGTATGCTTGTTTGTTAGGGCGGATATTTGCTGTCGCCGTCTACAATGCCTAGAGGACCCTTCCTTCTCTGTCCTTTGGGTACACGTAGATCATGGCTCTTTCAGCCAAATCTACATGTGCCTCTACCGATCCCATTCAGGAGACGCTGAGACAACTCGACTCTTCAATTACCTGAGTCAGGCGGCAGACGACGCGCAGGAGCGGTTTCCGAACGCTGAGTTGGTGTTCTTGGGAGATTTCAATGCCCACCATGAGACCTGGTTGGGTTCTCCCAAAACAGACCACGCGGGACGAACTGCCCATGCGTTCGCTCTCACGCATGACCTGTCTCAACTGGTACTCCAGCCCACCCGGATACCAGATATTGCAGGTCAGGCACCCTCTCTGCTCGATCTGCTGCTTACGAGTAACCCGAACCGGTACAGTGTGTCGATTCCTGCTCCTCTGGGCACCTCAGACCACTGTCTGGTTTGTGCCACAGCTGTTGTTGTTACGCCCCCACGTCCCGAGGAGGCAAGACGACGAATGTGGCACTACTCGTCAGCAGACTCGGATGGAATGCGGGAATACTTCGCATCCATCCCTTGGGCTCAACGCTGCTTTGAGAACAGGGATCCATCAGAGAGCGCTACTGCTGTCGCTGGTGAAATCATCCTGGGTATGGAATATTATATTCCATACAGTGATGTCACGAGCGGCGGCAGGAAAAGGCCCTGGTTCGGGCGTGAATGCGCCGATGCTGTTGAACGCAAACAGACAGCGTATCGCGCTTGGACCAGGACTCGCACTCTCCAAGACCCTAACGTGGATCACCTGAAGGCAGCGTTCAACCAAGCCACAAAGGTCTGCAAGAGGGCATACTTAAGAGCGGATGCCCAGCGCGTCGCACGGTTCGGCCAGGAACTAATGGCGTATCCTACGGGCAGTCGTAGCTATTGGCGCCTGGCCAAAGCCGTGCAGTCCAACTTCTGCCAGACCATGCTGCCCCCTCTGAGGTATCCGAATGGATCACTGGCTCATCGGCCGCAGGAGAAAGCAGATCTGCTTACAAATCTCTTTGCGGCCAACTCCCGAATCGATGACTGCGGTTCGCAGCCGCCTAACATTGCCAACTGCGGCTACACCATGCCTGATATATGTATCAGGCAACGAACCGTTCGTGCGATACTGCAGTCTCTCGATGTTCGGAAAGCCAGTGGACCTGACGGCATCCCAGCTGTGGTTCTTAAAAAATGTGCAGCGGAGTTGTCTCCCACACTTACGCGCCTATACCGGACGTCTTACGTCGCAGGCATTGTGCCTGAGGCTTGGAAGGAAGCGAACGTTCAACCGATTCCCAAAAAGGGGGACCGTTCCGAGCCAAGCAACTATCGACCCATAGCTATCACCTCGGTGCTTTCCAAGGTGTTCGAGCGGATTATAAACACCCAAATTGTCCGCTACCTGGAAGATCAATCGTTGATCAATGATCGCCAATACGGCTTTCGGTCTAAACGATCAACGGGTGATCTTCTAGCGTTCGTCACGCACCTCTGGGGTGAGGCTATGGACAAGCACGGCGAGTCTTTGGCTATCAGCCTTGACATAGCCAAAGCTTTCGACAGAGTCTGGCACCGGTCTCTTCTTTCCAAGCTGCCGGCCTATGGCTTGCCCCCTCAACTGTGCACCTGGATTGCAAGTTTCCTGCAGAAGAGTCGTATTCGGGTCCTTTGCGACGGTCGCGCTTCCAAATTTATGCAGGTCAATGCAGGAGTGCCTCAGGGTTCTGTCTTATCCCCTACGCTCTTTCTTCTGCATATCAATGATATGTTGAATCTCGGCAACATACATTGTTATGCGGACGACAGTACCGTGCATGGGCGATATCTCGGACATCCTGGGGCCAAACAGGCTGAGGTTGAGGGGAAAAGGCAGAATCTTGTCGTTGAACTTGACCGGACCTTGGACCGCATCTATGAATGGGGTGCCAAGAACTTGGTCAAGTTCAACGCCAAGAAGACCCAGGCATGCGCGTTCTCAACAAAAAAGTCTCCGTTCCTTCCCCTCCCTTCTCTGAAGAACACTCCACTGGTGATACGTGACAGTCTCTCCATCTTAGGTATGGATCTTTGCCGCTCCCTTAACCAGAAAACCTATATCGAGAGCGTCATTAAGCAAGCTTCGCGAAAACTCGGAGTTCTGAACAGGGTGAGGCGGTTCTTCACGCCTGGGCAACTGTGCCTATTGTATAAGGCACAAGTGCGCCCTTGCGTGGAGTACTGTTCTCATCTTTGGGATGGCTCCGCGCAGTACTTGCTGGACGCTCTCGACCGGTTACAGTGGTGGGCTGTCCGTATCATCGGAGATCCAGAGGTCACGAGTTCACTGGAACCTCTGCAACTCCGTAGAGACATTGCCTCATTGGCATGTTTCTACAGAATATACCACGGGGAGTGCTCTGAAGAGTTATTCCACCTTATCCCGCCCTCCCCTTTCCTATCCAGAACAACGCGTGCTGGGCTCAGATGCCATCCTTACACGGTAGAGTCGATTAGAGCGCGTACCAAAAAGTTTGGGTCCTCATATCTCTGCCGAACGACCAAGGCATGGAATTCTCTGCCAAGGCACGTGTTTCCTTCTTCCTTCAATCCTGGGTTCTTTAAGCGGGGCGTGAAAAAGCATCTTCTCAGGCCGTCAAAGTAGAGACCTCAACATCGCCTCGGCTACTGTGGGGGCGATGTGGAGGCCACTACTCTTAGACCACACGACTGCTTACCATCAGGTGGAGTGTGGTCATTTTGACGAGCAAAATAAAAAAATAAAAAAAAAAAAAGGAGAGAAAATGAAAGTGGGAAGGAGAAGGAGCAGAAAGGGGAAAAGAGGGTTACGCTTTCACACTTTAACTACTCGACAGAACAACATGAAATTTCCCATACATGTTGTCAGGGGTACAAAAAAGGGCATAGGGTACTTTTCATTCAGAAAAAAGAACTGTTCCCGAGGGATATACATTTATTGAGCTTATTTACTTTAACGCGAGTGAAACCGCGAGCGAAATCTACTGTAATAATAATTATGCTTGGCTTATAAGCGTGAAAATATATATTTAATCTCTTCTCTCTTCTCCCTAGCCTTTATTATTCCCAAGTCACTTGGGGTCGGCTTTCTAGTCTAACCGGATTTGACTGGATATCAGTTTTACACAGAGCGACTGCCATCTGACCTCCACAACCTTAAGGCTAACGATACCCTAAGACTAGACCAGTGTCAGGATATTAGAGCGCACTGACTTCCCAATAACGACTGCTATAGATGTTCATGGCAGCCGAGACCGACAGCTTAACGTGCTCTCCGAGGCACGGAGCAGGCGATAATTGTCAATCAATACGCACATAATTTCGAAAAGTCATATAACTACCAAAAGGTGAGCCCAACGATGTGTCAGGTATACTAGAAGATCACCAGCTGACCGACACTTACGAAAGCCGTACTGCTGGTCATTAAGCAGCTGATGACCCTCCAGGTACCGTAAGAGCTGATGGTTGATAATAGATTCCATTATCTTCGAGACAAAGGGGGAAGCCTTGGCGGTCAGTTTGGACATAGCAAAGGCCTTCGATCGTGTTTGGCACAAAGCGCTTCTTTCGAAGCTTCCTTCTTATGGGCTTCCCGAGAGATTATGTGAATGGGTTACTAGCTTTTTAGCAGACAGAAGCATTAAGGTCGTAATCGACGGTGAATGCTCTGACTCCATGTCTGTAAATGCTGGTGTCCCGCAAGGCTGTGTGCTATCGCCTACTCTGTTCCTCCTCCATATCAATGACATGTTGCAAATTAGCAGCATTCATTGTTATACGGACGACAGCACGAGCGATGCTCTTTATACCGGCCGCGCTAACATCTCTCGGAAAAACGTCATTGAGAGCCGAAACAAACTTGTGTCTGAAATTGAGATCTCTCTGAAGAAAGTCTCGGATTGGGGCAGGCTTAATTTAGTCCGATTTAACCCCACAAAGACACAAGTCTGCGCGTTCACCGCAAAAAAGCTGCCGTTGGTCGTATCTCCTCGTTTTGAGAACATCCCCATAACTGCCTCAACCGATATTGGAATTCTTGGTGTCGATATATCGAGCGAAGTCCAGTTCCACGGCTATTTAGAGGGTAAAGCTAAATTAGCTTCAAACAAGCTTGACGTGCTCAACAGATCGAGACAGTATTTCACGCCGGCCCACCGCCTACTACTTTATAAGGCGCAGGTTCGGCCTCACATGGAATACTGTTCTCATCTTTGGGCAGGGGCACCCCAGTACCAGCTTCTCCCTCTAGACCGCATTCAACGGAGAGCGACTCGAATCGTCGACTGCCAGGATATTTCAAATCAGCTAGACCCCTTAGCGCTGCGTAGAGAAGTGGCCTCGCTATGCATCTTCTATCGCTTATATGTACTATGGGGAGTGTTCCGAGGAATTGTTTGGAATGATCCCTGCCGCCTCTTTTCGCCATCGTCCCACGCGACAGCATTTTCACTCCCATCATTTAGATGGTTGGCAGTCCACAACTGTGCGTTTCTCCAGGAATTTTCTGCCTCGCACAACAAAACTGTGGAATGAGCTGTCGCCTACGGTATTTCCGGACCAATACGACCTTCAACACTTCAAGAAAAGAGCGTACTCCTTTTTAAAAGGCCGGCAACGCACTTGTGACTCCTCTGGTGTTGCGAGTGTCCATGGGTGGCGGTGATCGCTTACCATCAGGCGATCCGTCTGCTCGTTTGGCCCCTAAACAATAAAAAAAAAAAAAAGTCAGAGGTGCGCGACGTGGGTTCGAACCCGAGACCCTCTGCATTGCAGTCTGTTAGTCTCCCCACTGAGCTATCGCTGCCTATGTTTGTAATACTGTACATAAATATGGGATAGCTAAGCTTAGCTGGAAGGGTGAGCAAGACTACTAGTAATTTGTAGCCATACAGAAAAAATCGCCATATTATCAATATCATTTGTAATTGCGTAAGCATCTGACGCTGACGGAGGAAAACAATATTTCAAGGAAAATAATATTGAGTACGAACGTGAATCGTTTTGATAAGGTCCTATACGTTAAAATATGTATTTACTGTATAGTGCCCAAATATCGTATCTCTAATCAATGTATTATATAACTAGCTTTTGCCCGCGGCTTCGCTCGCGTTAATTTAGAATTTGACAAACAATTCGGATTGTACTCTGCTTGTAACAATATAATTCAATCATGATTCGAAAGACACGTGGCGCCATCTATTATCATAAGAATGTTATTATTATTTTCCTTGGGAACAGTAACTTTTTTCGGGATGAAAGGTAGCCTATGTCCGTTTCTGTACACTTGACAACGTGTATGCAAAATGTCAGGATGATCGGTTCAGTGGTTTAGGCGTGAAAAGCTAACAAACAAACAAACTAATTTTCGCTTTTATAATATTAGTTAGGATTGATATTTGCTGATTGCCTTGTGTGGCCTCTGGCGAGCGCCTCATTTTGGTAAGCGGAAACAATGTTAATAGAAAGACAGAAAGAAAGAAAGAAATATTTTTTATTTTGGCACACAAAAAGGCACACCCAAAACATGAAGAAATAAAATAAAAATAAAAATAAATACAAAATAAAAAGCAGAACAATATGTAATAAAATTAGAAAAATAAAACAAATACTAATACTATAATTATTTCATTTAATTTCTGTTCACTGGCAACACCACACCTTCCGGAAGGAAGGAGACGGCCGGCCGCACACGCAACCAAAAAGTCTGACTGTATCCAGCTTTATCCAGACGCCTGGCAACGCTAGTCACCTGTATAATAACTAGACAGACTATAAGTACATATAGCCTATCTAGTTGCTTTACCCTCGGACTAAAATATAAATGAGTCTGCAAGATATAATCTAAACGATTAGAACTTTTGAGTACCCTCACTAGACTAATTTCAGTAATTGTAAAATACTTTGTGTATTCTTAATTACTATTATTACTCTACTTGATTAATTAATTTCACTTATACGCTTGAAGTATTTTAGTCCTCCTATGTTCATTACGGGTTTAATTATTAACGGCTTCACAATTTTGAACTTATTTATACTATCATAAAAATACTGCAAGTTTGAATACGCCCGGATACCACGCAGCTGTCCCTATCCAGAGGAGTTCGATATTGTCAACCTTCTATTGCAATAGTTGGGGTAGGCAATCCGACTCGTAGGCGTTGTGGGAGTCGACCTCTCGCTGCCGGCCGTGATCAAAGCCATGGTCGACAGCGAGAGGAACTGGATACCGGTTGCATCCTTCTGCGAGGACGTTATCTCGCAGAAGGAGATGGCGGAGCGGATCCGTGAGGAGAGTATCTTTGTGGATCCGAGCCGCCACCGACGGACCGGGCGGCGAAGGCGCGCCTATGCGCGTCTGATGCCGACATAGCGAGGGCCGCGGGCGGGAGAAAGGGGTTCTCCCGTCCGCTAGCCATTGAGTCGGAGTGACGCCCTCTGTCGTGCCGGGGCGTCACCCAGAAGTCATCGGCCGTGTTGTGTTGGACACTGATGGGTGGGTCGCTGATGTAGTTTCAGTTCCAGCGACTCACCCACCATTCAAGGCAGCGAGTTGGCACGCCGTGGTGGGTTTAGTCGGTAGTACCCGGGACGTTCCATCTTTTCCCGGGTAAGCCCGGCATAACCTCTCCGCTCCCCTTTTTTAGCGGAGAGGTATGCGTCAAAGTATTCACCCAAGATAAAAAAAAAAAATAATGCAATCCGAGGATGCGTGATGGGTTCCTCGCTTTCCAATAATTTTATTACAATGGATTTCCAACAAGTAACGCCTAATTTAATTCAATATATCATAAAACTGTAAAGTCTGGATCCAAAATAATGGTTCTATAAATTTTCTCTGCCGGTCTGTTTGTTCCAGCATCACGTTAGTACGGGTTTTGTTGAGATTTGTGTGGTATACATAATATTGTCTTCTGTTTACGCGAATGTTATTCATTGAAATTAAACTACTATATACGGATTTTATCGCGTTGTTTATTTGACACTGTTACAAAATTTTTTGAAAAACTGTTACACTACTATAATCACTATTAAACTTTACAAATTTTTAAGCTAATTAAATTATTGAAACTATTAAAACTATTTATACTATTACTATACTATTTAGATTTTTTTTTTTGTTTTTTTTTTTTTTTTTACTCTTTCCCCGACGTTGCTTGCTTGATAAAGAATGAAACACCCATGATTAAATTATGTTTGGGTACTTTGAAATAACTACACTGGAACATTGAGACAACTACCATCTTAGTCTCCCCGTGACCATGGCTGCTGAAAAGCAACCGAAACGTCGGGGAAAGTGTAAAAATAAATCTAAATAGTATAATACTATAGTAATAGTATAAATAGTTTTAATAGTTTCAATAATTTAATTAGCTTAAAAATTTGTAATGTTTAATAGTGATTATAGTAGTGTAACAGTTTTTCAAAAAATTTTGTAACAGTGTCAAATAAACAACGCGATAAAATCCGTATATAGTAGTTTAATTTCAATTTGTGTGGTAGTTTTGGGGATCATCTTAAAATCAAGGCTGTGGTTTATCTCTCTTTTGAGATCAGGAATCCGAGTCTGGGTCTTCTTTGTGTACGTTTTGTGAATGTTTGTTGAGTCCACCGCGATACAGGAATAGGTCCGAGTGCAGGCGTAGACTTCTTAAAAGAAAACATTGAAATTCATCTACAGCTAATATTTTTATATGCAATCTAAAACTAACCTAGCAATATTGCATCAATTTACCTCGTTTTCTATAATTTACAAGACTGATTCCTGTAAAAAATATTTAACTTACTTATAAAAAACATCGATAACCAATAATCAGCTATCTCTCAACGAAATAGCTTTTAAGTCTTTCAAAAATGATTAATATTTAATCAATGGCCCGCAGCTGTACTTTAACTACTATTCAACTAACACTCAAAGTTGAGTAATGTTTACAGGTGATTTATTTCTGACTAATCGTCACTATTTATTACTTAGCTACCTGTTGAATATTTGAGATTGGTATATAAGTAAGGCCGAACATCTAGTCTCCCTTGGCGCTTAAGCTACCCTTAGGTTTTCCTTCATCTAAGCAGATATGAATAATATCCGATCCAAGGCTTTTAGATGCATTACATATGCACATTAGTTATTCCCGAGTACATGTTTATGTGCTCAGGTGGTTCCAAGCCGCGCTAAAAGTCTTTAAGGCTTAATGAGAAACTGATAGCCATGGGTCGCACGTTAATTTTCGGTATGCTGCTTGGTTATTAATTGCACTTAAATTTGTTACACAAAATATAAATCCTTACTAATATTATAAATGCGAATGTGAGTTTGTTTGTTTGTTACGCTTTCACGCCTTAATTACTTGACCGATCAGCATGATATTTTGCATACACTTTGTCAGAGGCACATACAAACACATAGGGTACCTTTCATCCAGAAAAAAGTCCAGAGTTTGTAGCAGTGTATGTTCTAAAAAAAGACAAAATGGCAAGATCTACATTTTATCAGTTGTATTTGAGCTCCCACGTTATAAAGCGACTCTATTGTCGTTTACATAGTCTAGCATTTTTGCCTAACAAGAGAAACTCAATACGTTCTAACTGGTGAGGAACAATTATTGTTAAAACTAATAGACTATTAAAATATCGAAATTATCATTAGTAGATTAAAATTGTATTAGTATCGAACAATCAATTACCACATCACATTAAGACAAGCACACTCTATTACAATTGCAATAATCGAATAATTTACCTATTTTATACTATTACAGATACTAGTAAAGTACAGATACTAAAAAAGACAGTACAAAGGTACTAGTACAGACAAAGATAAACAGATGGAACAAACGTCCATCAAAGAAATTACCAACATAATATCAGAACCCAGAGTTTCCTTACCCGCAACTCAAAATCGTAAAATTCTGCCTTGAATTTACAATCGTATCAATAATTTATGCTTTGCCACAGTAAAAATAAACTTTTCCCTTTACGTTAAAACACGGAACATTCGTACGAAAATTGAATACACGCCTGAATTGTTTCTCATTATGATTTTCATCAATTATGGACTGTATACAAATTAAAGACAAATCCGAATCCGGCTTCTAATAGAAGGTTCCGTGATATGGAAATGTTTGTATAGTACGAGTAAAAATAAATTTAAAATAAAGAAAGCGATTATTTATTTATTTTAATAAATAAATAATAAATTCACCAATTTACAAAGTACCATCTCATCCATACTCATTAGCGATGGGCACAATCGATAATAATCGTCGAATTAGATATTCGAACTATAAATCAAATATATTGACATCACTATGCATAGTACGCACGCTGCGTTATTCACGTAACCAAGTAGGTAACATATTCCAGAATCTATCGCAATATCAGAAACGCAAGTAATAAGTCTGGAAATATGCCCGATAGGCTCGCCACTTACTACGAGGTACCGAAAACCACAGTTATTTATTTATTTATTTTCAGCCTGTATTGTCCCACTGAAGGGCAAAGGCCTCCCTCTCGCTTTTCCACACATCCCTATTATGCGCTAGTTTGCACCAGTCTCTCCTGTAGTTAGTTAATTCGTCTTGCCATCGACGTTTTGGTCTACCACGTTGCCGCTTAGCACCGTCTGAGATCCAATCTGTGCTGATTTTAGCCCAAAGCTCCTGCGGCATACAGTAAACGGGCCCAGACCAATCCCATTTAAGTTTGGCGGCTTCCTGGGTGACGTCTACTATTTGTGTGTTGGAGCGTAGTATGGAGTTTTTAATTCGGTCCGATAACCGTACCCCTAGGACACTACGCTCCATGGCTCGCTGGCAAACCTCTAGTGCGGACCTCTGCTGGCCAGTCAAAGACCATGTTTGCGCACCATACGTGAGAATGGGAAGAATGCATAATTATAATAATAATAATTATTATTATTATTCCCATAGCCCATATATTAGAATCCATACGTAGCAATAGTCTTACGCTTGCTGCGGCTAATGCCAGTGTCGGTGTTCCATCCCACCTTTGATTTAAACTCTCGAAGGGCCTCGTCACGTTGGGCCCATGTCTCCGTGTAAGCCACCCAAAGGGCCAGGTATCTTCCTAATATAAATTATGTTAAAAAATAGCTGTGATAAGAGAAACATAATAATAAATTGAAACCCTTGTTACATTTTCACAATAATTAACCGATAATAACTACAGTAGTATAAACAGTGTTATAGTCATTAATGCCCGCCATATTTTTTTTAGATTTATTCGTATGTTAATTGTGGGTGAGAGTATGTGTGTGCATGTATGTCTCTGTGTGTGTATGAGTATAGCTGGCGAAATGTGGTCTAAAACACTTCTGCCTACCCTTCGAGGAAAGGCAGCCGTAACAATATAATTAAAAGCAGCTGCAGCTACCCAAGATACGAATCAAACTTCGGACAAACCAGCAGCATCGGTTAAACAAATGAAAACCACAGAAAATTCCACGCGACCCCTTGAACCCTAAAAATGTACTTCAAAAAGGATGTCGAAAGTGGGTTTACAAAATATAACGGGTGTATATCATCGTTATCCTGGACCAATTTTCAGGCAAAACGTGCCATGGATTAAATCAAACTCTACAAAAGTTACTCAACAAATCCCTTTTTTATCAATCCCTTGAAATTGGTCAGTACTGCATGAATTATTTCTGTTACAAATTGGAAAGCGAAATTTTCTATTGCGCCTGGTTTTATCTAATCTTTGTTTCAAATTTGCTTTTGTTGACGTGATGTGGATGTCATATTCTGACTGTTATTTATTTTGATTAAATATAATATGTTTTACAAATACAGGGATTGACATCGACGCGTTCCAATGCAACGACAATATGTTCCAACAATTAGGGTGTCTACTAGCCGTACCATATTTTAGTCTAGAAATTGTCAGTTATATACAAAGCAATTATTTATAAGACGTATGTAAGTATGTATTAGTTATAAGATTTGCTATGGTATATATGGTGTTTGTTTTATTTATACATGTAACCGGATTTGACTGGATATCAGTTTTTACACGGAGTGACTGCCATCTGACCTCCGCAACCCGAAGGCTAACGATACCCTAAGGCTAGACCAGTGTCAGGATATTAGAGGGCACTGACTGCCCAATAACGATTGCCATAGATGTTCATGACAGCCGGGACCGACGGCTTAACGTGCTCTCCGAGGCACGGGACAAAAATATGTATGATTCATAAATAGTTCTTTCTCGTCTGGTTGGTTCTTTAAGTCTTTTGTTTGAACGTTTGTTAAGTCCTACTTGACACAGAAAATACATTTAGTGCCGAAATGTATATTAAAAAAAAGATTTTAGATGCACTGAACACATTTCAACAAACATCACAATAATTTTTATTTCCAATATAATTTTTCTTCCTTAATTTTTCGAATATAAATCCCCGTGACATAGTAATGTCTTAAGAAGAAAATTATACATTTCATCACTGGTATAATATATCTATATACTTAGTTTACAGAAATGTTGGCTTTCAAGGCGTCATTCAATTATTTACACGTAGTTTAATTGTAAATGACAAGGCGAACACTTTAACTTACCACAGTCCCTACGGTGGCACCAAATATGTTTTATGGTTCCATTATGTCAATACGGAACCCATAGAAATAAACTCACTATCGTATCCATTTCTCAAACGTTTTCCTTAGAGATTGTTTGACATGGAAAGGCACAAGAATAAATTATATTGACCCATTTATTGTTCAAGAAAGTAAGACCAACCTTTTTTTTAAATCATTTATCATGCAGCTATCTATAATATAAAAATGAATCGCTGAATGTGTTGCTAAGCGCAAATCTCGAGAGCAGCTGAACCGATTTTGCTAATTCTTTTTTTAGAATATTCCTTGAAGTACGAGGATGGTTCTTACGGAGAGAAAAATTTAAAAAATTACCTGGATAGGTCTAAAAACAACACTTTTCTATACTCCCATACAATCGATTCGTAATAATACTTAAAAGTCAATTTGCACTTTAATACCATACCATAAAGTTTAAGTGTTAGTAGAGAGGTTCCAGGAAGGCAAAACAATTGAGTGACGTCAGTATCGTATAAATATTAATGTCAATATTTGTCAATATTTATACTATACTGACGTCACTCAATTGTCATCCCGAATAGCAGAATAAGTATTAAAAAAATAAAAAAATAAAGAATCGACTGTTAGGCGATACGAAGTTCGCCGGCTCAGCTAGTTGACAATAATATTTACATTGAAATGTCTCAACGTTGTTAAGATTATTAAACCTCAAAATTAAAACAATTTAATGGCTTCATCTTCTTGAAAAAGCAGCGATAACCTAGTGGGATACCGCTGGACTGCTACGCAAAGGTCTCAAATCAATACCAAGGCGTGCATCTCTCATTTTTTGCAGTTATGTGCATTTTAAATAGTTGATAATCGCTCTCTATAAGAAATGTGAAGTCAGCCAACCTGGACTAGACCAGTTTAGTGGTCTATGGTCTAACCTTTCTCACTTTTAGACAATGTAATACAGGAATGATATTATAATGGATTCTTGCCAAAAGCACATTTGTAATAATTCATATCTATTTGCAACTATGTATGTAAACAAAAGGCAAAATGCTCAAAAAGAACAAAAATCGAATCCAAAATATCATAAAAAATGCCATACAAATATAGTTAGGAAAATAAAGTAAAATCCTTAATAAAAAAACTGTATAAGCAGAACCAACTTTAAAATAATGTAGTTCTAAAAATGTTTCATCTATACATTTATACAAATAAATAAAATTGAAGTGTCTGTTTGTAATGTCAAAATAACAGCTTTTTATCTAATGCATATGAAAGTATATAAGGTTCCTTAACGAAAAAATCTATTTTTAAATTTTTTGTCTATCTGTCTGTTTGTGCCGGCTAATCTCCGAAACAGCTGAACCAATTTTGACGGGTCTTTCACTGGCAGACAGCTGATGTTATAAGGAGTAACTTAGGCTACATTGATTTTAGAAAAAAAATAGAGTTCCGCGGAGACAAACACTTTTTAGTTAAAATCTACGCGGACGAAGTCGCAGGTAACAGCTAGTTGTCTATAATTATTTAAAGAATAAGGGAGTGTACCGTACCTACTACACTAAAATTTACTACAAATTTTATTCCACAATAAAATACTAGCCTATAAATTTTTACCTGTATGACGCAGATACACAGTGTCATGACGAACTGGGAATCTGGCCCAACGCCAAGTCAATCCGTTCGTTAGCACTCCTACCGTTTGTGCATCATACAAGGAATTGAAACAGAGCCTCTTGTTTAGACTGTTAATTGAAAGCTTTCAATATGTACCAATATTTCGATCTAACTGCACTGATAGTGTAGTAGCTAAGGCGGTCACTTCTCTAATTGTGTTGCGAGTTTCATGCCCGTATCCGCTCAGTCGCAGAATTTCCACTTCACTAAATGTCTACAGGGACATATTGCGCCTTGTAAAGAATTTTAGTTTTTGTGATATTTATCTGCATGATTTATTATTATAGAATCCTCTGTAAGTGAATCTGATTCTTACTTGACATTTTTTACTGATACCAAGGATTTGGAAGCAAGGGACATTTCGCGAAAGGGACATTTTATGAAAGGGACGCTCTCCGAAAGGAATATTCTGCGAAAGTGACATTCTTCGAAAGGGTAGATACAATTTCTACTAACTAAGTTCAACATGGACGAATTATAAAATTGTAATAAGAAACTGTGGCCATAAGTATTTTATCATCAGGTCTTCTTGTTCTTCTTCCTCGCCTTTATTATTCCCAAGTCACTAGGGATCGGATTTTTAGTCTAACCGGATTTGACTGGATATCAGTTTTTACACGGAGCGACTGCCATCTGACCACCGCAACTCGAAGGCTAACGATACCCTAAGGCTAGACCAGTGTCAGGATATTAGAGGGCACTGACTTTCCAATAATGACTGCCTTAGATGTTCATGGCAGCCGGGACCGACGGCTTAACGTGGTCTACGAGGCACGGAGCATAATTGTCCATCAATAGGTCAACAACAATGTATATGTTAAAGAATACATAGCAATACTAGTACAATTAGTGTACTTATGTTTTATTTTAAGCCTAACATAACCATTTGGTCAATTGAGCTCAATTGAGCAAATGGTATTCTATTCGCGGTTAGTACGAGGTTAAATTGGGGGCACTTTTTACACTATCATTAAAAGCATTATCATTTTACGGGCGTGTATGAGGAATGTGATGGAAGTGAATGAAGCCAGAGAAGTGTGTCAGGATCGTAGCAAATGGAAATCCGTGGTCTCTGCCTACCCCTCGGGGAAATAGGCGTGAATCTATGTATGTATTATTAAAAGCATTAGAAACTAGTAAAGCAATATTCAATGGTTGAAATATACAGTATTTTAATGACCGATAGGTAACGCATTTGTGAGTAACAGCTCACACAATATTATTATACTCACGCCTTTTTGTGAAAAGACTGAAAGAAAGAAAGAAAGAACTACTACGAATTTCTCTGTATATCTTTTTCTACATTCCTGATAACGTGTACACAAAATTTCATGTTTACCGGTCGAGTATTTAAGGCGTGAAAGTGTAAAAAACAAATAAATAAACAGACTCACATTCGTATTTATAATATTAAAGTAGGATACAAAGTATCCGTAGTTAGTAGACCGCATCGACGCTTTTGAAATGTGGTGTTGGCGAAAAATGCTACAGATCTCTTGGACTGCCTTCCGCACCAATGCGTCTATTCCGCGAGCTCTAAACATAAAAACCAAACTATCCACCATCTATCTACGCATAATACTGGAATTTTTCGGACACATTGCCCGCAAAGACGGTCACAATATCGAACAGCTGATGGTGACAGGCAAGGTTGTCGGCAAAAGACCAAGAGGCCGCAGCCCAACGAGATGGTCGGACTAAATCCGTTCATCGCTTAACATCAATCTCCACAAAGCCCTCCACGAAGCAAAATACCGGAACAGATGGTGGGAGATAGTCAATGAGAAAGTGATTCAGCGGGGGAGTCACGACCTTCAGTAATGAGGAATACGACGCGAGAAGGAGGACGATACAACGTGGACTACAAATAAATCTAACAAAGACGTAACCCGGAATCAGAATCTTCCTTCAAACTCTTTACGGCACAATGTGATACTGAGCCGAAATACGGCCTCTTAACTCAATACTTCAATAATACACAAATCTTGTGAAATGTTTGTGTGTAACAAGAATTGCTCTTAAGCAACATCGAAATATAAAACGTGCTCGTCAATTAAGAAATGAGTTTGACGAAGTACTTAAGTAACAGTCTATTCGTAGCCTGACCGGCGGAGAAATTAATTAAGTAGTACTTATATACTTCAAGCTTTTAATAGCGAGAGGTAATTGCACAACTTTCTCACCGCTGAAGTGAGTATCTTAAACGAAACCCTTTATTGAAGTTAAAACAAATTTGGTACAATTTTCGCCGTACCTCCCACGTGGGTTTTAATATCGCAATCAGTATTTCAACTTTATTAACAATATTTATATTGAAAACAACGAGCAATCGTCTTCTGTGTAAATAAATAAGAGTTCTGATTACTCACCGCACTTGGTATCCTTGGAAATATTTTGTGAGATGATGGTGATAATAATATAGTCAATTATTTCTGATGTAAATCTTTTAAAACTTGTAGCTGTACCTTTGTTTAATTAAACGCACTGTTAGTATGAACGCATAATGTTGCACGCCTAATTACAGCGAATTTTGTCTTGTCGATGATCTATGGTCTATGCTCTCTCTCACTGGCTCAGTGACGCGTGGCAATTTGTTAATTAATATTTTAAGTAACTTATATATAATAAAAACAGTTAAGAATTATAACCAAGTGCTTTATTTATATACAACACGTACTAATCTGTGGCACTATTAGTGCGATATAAAATTCTTTTTTTGCTTTAAGTAGTCTTTTCATCGTGGAAGGAAATAGGATATATTACACTACGAGCTACAGAATCTGAGCAGTGGCCAAACAGTATCATGAGGGACATAGCTGTCATATGTATAATGTAAGTTATATGGGAAAATTTAGGTATTCAAAAGAAAAATAAAGTATATGTATAGTTTTCTTTTTTATCTTAAAAAGACAGCGCCTGCATTAAGAATAAATTCGTATGTCGCGGGAGACTTTACAAATATTCAAAGAACAGACACAAAGAAAAGCCAGATCGGAACAACCATTTGTGGATCACACCAATGTTGGTACCGCGTATTGAACTCAGCGCAGCGGCAGTGGCGAGCCAACCACTTAAACCTCTACGCCATCCGTACAATCAAGATAAGTTTGAAATTTTCTTTGTTATTTGACGGCCTCGATGGCGTAGTGGTGAGTGTAACCGACTACCACGCCTCAAGTCATGGGTTCGATTCCTGCACAAGTCAAATATTTGTGTGCATGAACATTGATATTTGTCTTGGTCTGGATGTTTCTATGTATAATATGTAAGTACTTACAAAAAAAAAGTATATATATATGTTTATCCATTGTCTAGTACCCATAGTACAAGCTCTGCTTATTTTGGGCTAGATGGTGTTGTGTGTATGTGGTAGAATATTGTTATATTATTACATCTAATTTGTAACTTTTGCATCTCTAATTTTCGTGTGAACTGATTCACGTTATAATAGCTCAGCCTATTGCTGTTAACAAGAGCTAGTTCCAAATAAATCCCACATTGATTAATCCAACTACACACTCGCCATCTAATTGGATCGGATTGCAGTTTCACATGCGTTAACGCTTGCTGCTACATTTACGAGACTGAGTTATCTTCTCGTAAATTCCGAGTTGACACATCACCGTTTACACTTGAGTAATGGCAAGTATTTAAACTATTTGTTAACTACATGTATGCGAGTAAACGACGCGAGCCACCCGCGCAAGTAACCCATGCAAGTTAAATTATTAACTTGTATATATAACTCGAGCGAACAGTTTGCATCTACTTACGTCGTGTACTATGTAATTTATTATTTTTATATATGCCTAGGTGGCGCAGCGGTAGTGTATGCGACTGCTGTGCACTCCTGTGTCGGGTTCGAATCCTGGGTAGGGCCAAGAATAAGTTATTGGATTTTTTCTAAAACCATAAATATAAATTTCCAGTAGCAGCCAACTTTCTAACTCCGAAGTTGGCGGTGCAGCACCCCCAGTGATTCAGTAAGCACATAAAGCCTTTGTTCCTGCGCCCGATCTATCTCCAGTCGTACAGCCGTATATATCGGAGTATGAGAGTTAGGGAACATAGATTTCACTCTTGTTTAGAGTCTCCGTTAAGATTTTTCGCCGTGACCGAAATTCGGTCT
The DNA here is from genome assembly GCA_963564715.1 of Catocala sponsa. Classification (NCBI taxonomy): domain Eukaryota; kingdom Metazoa; phylum Arthropoda; class Insecta; order Lepidoptera; family Erebidae; genus Catocala; species Catocala sponsa. Next base: position 1,290,550 of record OY751339.1, read on the forward strand.
ATTTTAATTTACTATTTCCATTGATTTCATTCCATTTTTATGAGCAGCGAAAGCTTAGTGGGAAACCATTGCACTGCTACGCAGAGGTTTTAAGTTCGATCAAAGCACGCACCCCTGACATTTTAAAGTTAATAGCGTATTAATAGGTAATTATTGCTCAGTTAAAGTAAAGATCGTGAGCAAGCCAACATGTCTGAGAGTTCTACATAATGTTCTCAAAGATGTGTGAAGTCTACCATCCCGCACTAGGCCATACTGAAAAGAGGCCCGCGCCCAGCAGTGTGTTCCCCTGCAGAGCCTGGGCCTCTTGTCAGTATAGCCTAGTGCTTTGTTGTTGTTGTTTATAAACAGGGTTCATACTATTATTATATAATAATAATAATATTCTATCACGTACACACAACACCATCTAGCCTGAACTAAGCAGAGTTTGTACTATGGGTACTAGACAATGGATAAACATACAATCATACATACATATTATATGTAGATAGAAACATCCAGACCAAGACAAACATCCATGTTCATGCACACAAATGTTTGACTTGTGCGGGAATCAAAGCCGCGACCTCAGGCGTGGCAGTCGGTTACACCAACTACTACGCCATCGAGGCCTTTGAGTTAAAAAGTATACTAAAACATTTTTATATAGGAATACAACCTTATGAAAAAAATCAAGTTATTCCATCCCTCATATTTAGAATTGCGGATAAAAACATACGGATGATGATTCTTTATGTACAAAGAAAAGTCTGGGAACCTCTGGTTTACAGATTCCTATGTAGGTAGAAATCTACATAGGAATCTGTAAACCAGAGGTTCCCAGACTTTTCTTCTCATAGACCACTTTCAAAATTTAGCTGGTTCTGGTGGACCCCCTGCAGCTAAACAAGTTCATGCAATAAAAAAATGTGATCAAATCTCTACGGGCTGACTATTTTGTTTATTTAGAAATTTTCTCAGTACTTGAACCTACCACGGTAGGCGGGCTGACCTTTTTTTTGGTAATTTCTACCAAAAATTCGAATATGAATATGGAATATGCAAGTTTTTACGAGTAACCGTCGCTGAGCTTCTTAAAATATTATCTGCATAGGTGAAGTCAAGCCAACATTTTAGTTCTTCACTATCGAAAGCAAATAAATTTTCGTAGACCCCCGCTTACGAATTGTGAACCCCCATTTTTTGTCACGCCAACGTAGATCCCCGTCGAGTCTCCCGTGGACCCCTGGGGGTCCACCTGGACCTCTTTGGGAACTAATGCTGTAAACCATCGCAAATGCTATAGTTGATCCATTCTCTCGTAAAAATAGATTTTGTTTATAACTTAGCCGTCTGTAAACACCACTATATCATACCTTGTATGGCCGCTTCGTACAATATTTTTTTGTTGGTACAAAACTCAAATGTAAGTGGTAAATGTTGTGTGTATTCTTTGTGTTGGTTGTTTGAACACAAAAGGATTATCCGTAGCGCAGGTCTTTTAATAAAGTAATGAAACAGCAAAGCCCCGTGCAATATGCAATACGGGCAAATTATATTAAAGATTAACTTCATATTTTTGTAGTAATTTCTTTTAATGGTTTTTGTTTTCTATAGTGAGTCAATGGTGTACATAATGGTTTTAGCTCGTTACAGATACATATAATATATATTATATGGTTTCAAGCCTATATCTTTCACGAGGTAGAGAGGCATGTTGTAATTGTAAGGAGTGTATTAAGTCTTTAAAAATAAATCGTTCCAATTTCCTATAGAAAATTGGTTTTACTCTGTTGCTGAATATTTATCGCTGATAAAAATTCGAGTTGACTATAATTTATTGTTGTTGATTATCTTGTGTCTGTCATGATGACTTATAATAGTAATAGAATTTATATTTAATCTTCAATGCAATTTATAATAAATTGTGGCTTAGGCTTAACACACAGTTATTGGGTTTTTCAGTTAAGAAATATCAATAGCAGCCCGGAGTTAGGAAGTTGGTGATGTAAGATACCTCCGTGCCTCTGAAATCACGTAAAGCCGTTGGTCCTGCGCCTGATCTCTCTCCGGTCGTGTCAGATAATCCGCCCCATCGGATTATGAGAGTTAGGGAACAGAGAGTGCACTTGTGTTTGCGCACATACTTGTGCACTATAATATCTCCTGCGCAGATGGCCGGTCTCCGTTAAGATAGGCCGCCGTGACCGAAATTCGGTCTGGAGGATATAATTATTGTAAAGTATCTTTAAACTCCAAATTTAATTTATAAATCGATATCTTTTGTATCAATGACGTGCTAAGTAAGCTTATATTTCGCCGTTGTTTAAGCAGAATTTTCTAAGAAATACATACATACATACAATGGAATAATACTCGAAGAGTACAAGTGTTATAAATTTATTAAATAACTTGATCGGCAACTCGTACAACAATAATGGCTGTTAAGTTTGTTTTTAATAACTTCTTAAGAGAAAGTTTTAAGTAGAATAAATCATTTCGGTAACAGCTGCATTTGTTCTTCGTTTATTGAACTCCTGTTGACATAATAACATCGAATACTCTTTGTATTCTGAACAGCTTTTGATTCATATTATAGAAACAAAATATATTATTTTTCAAAGCTTAAAGCCATAGTAGACCCTTACGATTGTTAGAGTGCACGTAAAAGTGTCCACACTATCAAAAGTAAGCTAACACATTGGATAGAAAGCGATAGTATGTAATTTCCTTTTTCTTTTTTATTAGAAAGACAACTCCCTCACTAGGAGTAGGTAATACCTGTGTCGTGGGGGACTTTACAAACATTCAAAAACGGAAACAGTTTGAGTAGTAGAGCCTTGCTGATGTCGGCATGAATGGGCCGGCTCGATTGGGTAAGGACTACCCTCTCACAGAATATCGACGTGAAATAGCAGTATTCCTACTGTTGTGTTTCGTTCGGTGAGTGAGAGTGCCGGAGGCCCGATCACCCTCTTTCCCCTTCCCTCTTCTTCTCCTTCCCACTTCCTTTCCTAAAGGGTCAGCAACGCGCAAGTGATGCCTCTGGTGTTGCTGGCGCCCAAAGGGCAATGGTGACCACTTACCATCAGGTGGGCCGCATGCTTGTTTGCCACCTTAGTTGTATAAAAAGAAACCCAGACTTGGAACAAACATTTGTGGATCACACAAATTATTGTCCTGTGTGGGATTCGAACCCAAAACACTCGCCGCAGTGGCAGCGGTGAGCCGACCTCTTAAACCACTACGCCCTTCGTGCAGTGAAGCGTAATAATACTATGTTTATAATTCTAATGTCATGTCGGCATTGTGTCGGATAGCAATTAGAATATCTAGAAAGGACTATCTTTAAACGTAGTAGGGGTAGCTCAGTGGGGAGACCAACAGACTGCAATGCAGAGGGTCTCGGGTTCGAACCCACGTCACGCACCTCTGACTTTCGAAAGTTACAGAACAACAAATGAATATTAAAAATTAATGAAATTTAGCAGATAATAATTTGTCGAATTTATTTTCCTCAACAAATTATTATTTCCTGCCGCTGACAATTACTCAGAGATGAAGCGAATAAGCCGACTTTCCTGGGCAAGTACCACACAAGTCTCACAGCTTAAGAGTAGTAACTCTGCAATTTTGTTTTACCTAGTAAGAAAGAGTTCTGGAGCCATACATACTTTGCCCTCTTATACCATTCTTTTTATACCATCTGTAGTTATTCTGAGGGTTATCGAGTAATACCCCTGGTATTGTAAGCTTGCTTTGCGAACGGAAACATATGTCTCTTTGACACATTTGTTGTATGAAAAAGAAAACAAAGACACTATACTTACCATCCGTACACTGCACGAGCCAAACCACCATACCACCATATTATTCATGTACCTTGTGGTTTCCTAAACATATTCAAAAGCAAAGCACTCCTAGACCTCAACATTTATAGGCCAGGAGCCGTTGCTTGTCGTAGACCTGAATGATGTTGTTTAAAAGTAAAGCGTTCATGTTCTGTTTGCCTTGGATTTAGATCTTGCATTTGTTTTAAGTCTACAAGGTTTACGCTAAGTAAATGTCATTTGACAGTCTTGAACTTTGGTAGTACTTTAGTTGTTATCCCATAAAGTGAAGCCGTGAAGAAAACCCTGACATTAGCTAAAGCCTTTCTTACTAGCTAAGAAAGCATTTGTGCCAAACTTCAAGTAGGTAATCCTTACTTTAATTGTTACGACTGAAGTAGATATAGGTATATTTTGAGACATAGTTGTGTCGTTGTAGAAGTTGATCCTATGACGTAGGTAAACATTTTCTTTATTAAATAATTTACAATATCGCATATGCAGGTGTCCTCGAAGAACGCGTAACAACCATCTCATAACTTGGATAGAATGAAAAGTCGTAGATCATAGCTCGCATAATCAACCGTTACATTCGATATGAAAATATATAACTATAACGAATTGAAGCAGGTGTTACTCCAGGCAATCTAATTTCAAATAATAAAAGAAAAGATTATTTAAATTGACAACACTGAACCAAACCAAAGCTTTTGTATAATCTTTTTTTACTTGGAAATAAATCAAGTAGGTGTATTATTAATTTCAATAAAACAGATACCACCATGCTACTAAAGTTAGGTGCAACAATCACTTCGAAAAAATAATCTCTGGTAACTAATCTGATAACTTGCATCATTCTCTGAGTAGGTTTACAGTAAATGAGCCTTTACTAACTTACTAATAAAAATAGAATTAAAATTAGCCATTTATAACTCGTTTCAGGAACATGACTCAACCAGGCCTCTGTCTTGATCTGTCAACAGCAAGTTATATTTTTAAGACAGAAACCTTTGTGAACGCTAAATATCTTTTTACATAGACAATTATGTATTCCGGTCACAATTCGTTTTACCTTTTTCTACGTTTTGAAGACATTTAGGTATTTCGCAAATAACTGAGTTTATTTACGTTAAAATATGTTAATAATAATTCTTTTTAGTCCGAGAACTTACAGAAATAAGATAAATTACCATAGAGTTTTAAATAGTACTATATAATCAGTAAGTTTTGGTAAAGAGTGCCTAACGATCATATGAAGGGTATTTTTATAGTTTTCGTTTCCATATGTGGCTTAAATAAACTACTGTAATTTCCTCATCAATTTTTGCAAAATAATTGTACCTACATGGAACGTCTGAAAATTCGCGGCTTTTCATCCATGACCAAATTTTAGCATTGTTTTTTTATACTCACCCTCGAAAATGATTCCACTTCATCTATGGTAACTATGTAGTTAGTGCAATAGTAAAGACCATCATATCAATCATTGGCAGACGAAGGGCGAATCGTAGTAGGTGAGCGATGCTTAAATAAAAACACAAAAATTGGAAAAGTATCAATTTATTGTTTTCACACTCTGCATAGAATAGATAGATAGCTGTCGTGTTTATTTACAATGTGTTAGAAGGTTAAGGCTATACGATAAATAATATCATAATAAACTCGTGTTAAGAAAATCTTTGGTACGTGAATCACTATTGCCTTATGAATAAATTTACAACTATTTTAATTCATTTATAAATTTTCAACACATCTTGCAGTCTTGAAACTTAAAATATAACTTGAATGCTTAACGATACTTAATTGAAATAACGTTCTGACGTTTGAAAGAAGAAAATCTATGATTCTGAAGAATGTTTTATATTAAGTTCTTGTTAAATAGTAGTACAGTAGAATATCCAAGTTATTGAAAGAAGTGAAATACAAGCAAATGGAAATACTGAGATTAAATATAGGGCCCAACTGACGGCACTGAGTTATAAAATCTAACTTTTGTCTGAGTCTCGCTCGCATGGATATGGATAAAAAACGAACACTATTTTCGAGATGAAAGTTCTACTGTGATTTTTGTGAAGCCAACTATCATCCAGTAGAATTTACATATTTAGTTACATTGCATAGGATCTGAAGATTAAAAGAATTATGAAAAAACTGTAAAGATTAAATTTTCCACCATGTCATGGACGTTAAATAAGTAATTTAAATCTTACAACATATTTAATTATACAATTACAACGTAGAATTAAAAATGAAACATCTTTCGGAGTTAAGATGTTATTTGGTTTTAATAACTGCTACAATATTGAGTCATATTTTCCTGTTAAGCCTTCTGCAGATGACGATCTTTTTTTACAGTGGACACAAAAGTCCGGTTCTGTCTATCCATGGCACCTCGCGGCTGCGGTCGCCAGCCAGGTTCGGTCGGCCACCAACGGATTGTTCGTCCACATCCTGTTTTATTCTATTGCATAGTTAATAAACGTTATGCGTCATACAAAACAAATTATATAGACGTATTTAATGCCATACTTGTCCTTCTTGTGCGTTGATACATAAGATTCCATATGTTCTATAATGCCGGTCAAATTGTCCAGCCCGCCGTTGTCCGTCGTCTGCGGAACGCCTTACATTACAACGATTAAGTTGCCATGACTGTACCAACTGTTCCCATTGACAACATTATAATAATCAGAACCGCACTTCCTGATATATTAAGTTGTTGAGGACAAATATCTCGTACTGTTTCTCCATAATGTGTTTGACGAAGTTAGAATTACGTCAAGTTTCTCAGTAAGAAATATTACGGTATGAAAGATTATGAATCAGTTTCTAACTTATCATTACGAGTGGTTTTTATTAGGGTCTATGTTGAAGAGTATCATAACTATTGTGATTACTGGTACGATATAACATGAACGTTTATATAAAAAAATACATACATATCCTGGTATGCAAAGACGATAGATATCCACTTGCTACGACCCTGATATACCTCTTTTGCTTCATCCATTCTTCTTTCATTCTTCATAGACTTTCATAGGTTATGTAAGTTTACTGTCTGGCATACGATACTTAGCCTTTCTTTAGAACGTCTTAAATTTTAATAAAGCACGTTCTCTAATTTCTTCAGACCCTCAAACCGTACCATTCAGACTTGCCTTATGTACTTTTTACATCCATCTTTTCCTGCCATACCATGTCTCTTTCTTGTTATTACACGCTTTTTCATTCTCTCATGTTTTCTCATCACAGTCTTACTCATTCTATCCATCACATACACGAACTCAGAACACTCCATTTATTCTACGTTCATTAATTTTGTTTTTACCTAACCACGCAAATGAGAGATTATTTTCTTAACATTAGAGCAATCTTATTTTAATATTATTTACAAAGAAATAATAGCTTAAGTAAAAAGTGTACTTTATTTACAGCATTAACTCTTTGGGTCCGATTTACCTAAAACTATCAATTTTTGTAACTAATCTAACATCTAATAGGTACTTAATAAAAGTTATAATTGATGAATATAATAAAATAGTAGACTTATATTAATGAAAGTTGGCTAAGAACACATAATGAGCACTAACGTAATACAGACCATAATTAAACTTAGTTTTCATCTGTATGCACATATTTATGAAACATATCGTGAAATCAATATACAGAGTGTTAGGCACTCCGTTGTCAAAATGAAATAGAGATCTGGTTTAGGCTATTGCCAACGTGTTGGACTCAGGCAAATTAAATATAATTATAATTTTTTTTAATTAGGCAAAGTCGAACTTTGTTCTGTTTTTAGCTCTTTCCGAAACTTTGACAGCCTGTTATAATTTTTTTACAAGGTGTCTATGGGAAATAATAATTTTAATGAAATGTAGCAATTGTTAACTAAAATAAAAAATATAATTATGACAGCTAAACCCATATTCGTTAAACATTTTTACAGTTTTAGTCCAAATTTCCGACCTTTTATTTTAAAAATTAAAAAGAATTATATCGTCGAAACTGTGAGACAAAATTTAATTTGCCTGAGTCCAATGCGTTGGCAATAGCCCAAACCAGATCTCTATTTCGTTTAGACATTCATGTGCCTAACATCCTGTATAACGTAAGTCTAATAATTAAAAAATTCAAATATAGCCAAAGCTTTGTTAACTTACCAAAAAACGCATCTAAGATTATAGAGAACCGGCACTTGTGGCCACACGGCATGTAAAATAATTACTAATTAATTAAATTGTTAAAATACAATATGTACCGTTTTCCCATATAAATTCTTTTTGTTTCTATATTAACTGTAATGAAAGTTTATCAAGTAGGATCTCTACATATCGTCATAATAAGTTTATATTCCACCCATTTTTAAATGAATCCACAGTACAACATATATTGAAAATGATATTATGTATAATAAAGGAAGTCACGCAAATCCTACAGCTACAATAATAAAATGAAAATATACGAAATAATATCACCAAAAATAAAGGGCTAACCATAAACTAGTAAATGCATAATGAAACTATTTACAATTCAGTTTGTACGCTACAATATGGTTAAGACAGCTAGTATCAAATTCAAAGTCGTTGCCAGCACCCGTTGACTTGATGAAGTCTTGTAATATTTGACCTCATCTTGTGTCGGTGGCGAGTACGACGCCTCGTAAATTAAACGATTCGGACATGGAAGCATCTCCGAGGGTATTTCGAGCAACTTCCTTTTGTACTCAATTTTAGTATCATCCATATTATCTGTTTCCTGGTCCTGCATTGCGTCATCATAATGTTTCTCTTCAAATTCGTCTTCTTCGTAATCTAATTCCTTTCTGTATGTGCTTTGGATTACTTTTGGTGGCTTTTCTAATTTTGTAGATGCTATGTTGATTTTAGTGTCCATGATGCAGTTTAGACGAGAGAGCGATGCTTTGACACGCTTGCTTCTTGTTTCATTTCGGAGTTTGTGCAGCCAGGACAATCGGCAATCACAGGTTAGTCTATTACCTGTTAAAGAAAAATATTTTAATGTCAGGCATATTTCAAAATATATAATTGGTAATAAAAACCATACTAAAACCCATTTTTAAATTTCGATCTTGCCTATTAAGATATTTTGCTATATTTTTCAGATTTAGAAAGAAAAAAGTTCTTATGTAATTTATTAAACTAACTGTTTTATAATAACCTTTTACTTTTAATAATATGGTGCATTAAATGTTTTACTATCGGTCACACATGCACATTATGATCGCGATGTAAGCTGAGTGCTAATTGCCTTATTAACCTAATTTGTTCCATTATTTATTTTATTAAAACTATAATTAATTAGACCATTGAGTTTTAATTTTAGGTAAAACCAAATGGCAATCCTTCCAACCCATTAATAAAACAAACCTCGTTATTGGAAACTTAAATACAAAAATTATATAGTTGTTGCTGCAAAATAATTCATCTCGTATCGAAAAATGAGTCCAATAGCTTTATAAACCAACCTACTAAACTACAAATCCAGAAACATAAAACAAACAAACTAGGATGATCTCGTAATAAACAAGCCGCAAAACCAAATTAACACTGAACAAAGAGTATTAAATCATAGCCCAGTACGATGCTCGGCCATTTTGCAGAAAATATAACATCTAGCCTTCCGCAAAATATAGTCGCTATTAAATTGTCACAGGGCACTTAAACACAGTATTTCAAGATCTGATTCATTGTAGTTTGCGATACTAATGGTTTCAGCTTTGAGATTATCTGAATTTTAGGTTTTTGGTTAAACTGTTAAAATTATATTAGTACGATATTGGTGCAAGTTTAAGAAGGTAATAAATCACAAGTTGGTATAATCGGTATAATTACACTTACGATGTACTTTTAAAAAAGCAACTCATGTATTTTGTGATAATCCAGTAGTAGTAGCTCATTTTGATGAATTAATTTAAGAGTCTCCTTTTTAAGCTTAATTGTTATATTATGTGGGTGCATGCTGTGTCTCCTGAAGGAGCTTACTATACAAAATCTACGTTCATTTTTTTGTGTAATTGTGTGGATATTTTTTATTGGCAAACAGCTAACAGTTATAGGCAAACATATATTATATATTTCTGTAGGCAACAGTGATCTGACCGTGCCCTTAGGCAATATAACCAACCGGTGCTTAAGGATCCACGTATAATATTGCACGTTTTGAATACGTTATCACAAACTTTGGATGTAAATGAAATGTTGTGTGTATCCGGCATTAAAGTTAGAGTGGCCTAAATAATGTTCCTGACTGATTTCATAGGTAACAGGGTGAACAAACCCTTACTAATCTCAATTTGATATTTGTGTCACACAAGAAACAAATTGGACGTAGTCGTTTTGATAGATTGATATTAGTTTGGCTCAATAACATAATAATAAAATATAATATCCTTAACATGACATCGCAACAAAGAAATCTAATAAAATCATCCAAGAAAATATTACTTTCTCAAGTACTTCCTCCGGCAACATAAATAACACCCGACAAATAAAACTCCAGCTCACAGGAGGGGAACATTAAAGCTATCGTAACTAATCGTGTGGCTAATTGAACCTCCTGGTTAATTTTCAACACGGGATAATTCACACAATGAGTTACTGAAGGAACATTCATCATTGTGGTCAGGCAATTAACCTCGCATACAGATATCACTAACGATAGTTTTTTTATCATTAAATGACTCTTAGTATGCAGTTTGCATTTTAAATTCATCATTTCGAATATTACCAACGCAACGTTTATATTTTCATTTTCCATAGCTATGTGTAGTTTTTGTACATACCACATAATCTGTCTACGACGTAAATCAATTCTGAATCATGGATTGTATAAAGATATTAAACCATATTTTACTTATTGGTTCACTACCTCTGTAGGTCCTTTATGTACTTGGCAATTCGCAAATTTCGTTTCAGAGAAAATAAAGAATGGAATAAATAATTACAAAATGTTGTAGTAGCTTTTAACAAATTACGACTAATCCCGACAATTTGTCAAGGATTACATAAGTGAAAGAACAAAGATATATTGTAAACAAACTTGTCTCAACATCCAACTCACCGTCTAAAGAGATTAGCGCATAATTCGACTTCATGTTTTCCAGAATATTCTGTACCGCTTCCTGATTCAATGTTTCTAAATTGTTGTTCCTCAAATCCAAAACATTCAACTTTTGAATGTCATCTAACACGCCGTCGTCTAATGTCCCCAACTTATTATCGGCCAGCGAAAGTTTCCGCAGCTGAGTCAATCCCCCAAAACCCCTCTCGGATATAAATTCTATTTCGTTGGCATCCAGGTAAAGTTCTTGAAGACTCCAAAGTTCCGCGAACGCAAGGTCCCCTATCATAGTTAATTTATTGTTTCTCATATCCAACGTGATCAGATTAGACAGACCTTGGAAGTTTTCCCTAATGACGACTGTCAACTGATTGTTGTCGATGTCCAATTTGATGAGGTTGTTCAGATGTTTGAAACAACCGTCGTGAAGGACGCTAATTATATTCTTTGACAGATACAGCCTTTGTAAATTGGGCAGGACGTAGAACACGTCGCGTTTCAGTTCGGATATCTGATTTTCCACTAAGCTGACATTTGATAGCATTATCAGATGAGCAAATGACATCTTTTCAAGTTTGGCGATTTTATTCCTGGGCAGAGTTATTTCTCTGAGTGTTGTCGAATTGGTGAATGCGAACGATGGTATGCTGTAAATATTGGCATATTGTATGTTAAGGTATTGTAATCGTTCCAGTCTAACGATCACTTTGGCGGGTATGTACGTCAGCCCGCCGTCCGCTCTGACGTTGAATGTTAACTTCTCTATTTTTGGTTGTGAATAAAAATTGGACCAAAACGGATCATCTTCGGCTATGCCGCCGTTGAATACCCAACAATCAGCTTTTGTGGCGGTTTTTATCTTTATACTCTCGCAGTAACAATGAACTTTGGAGCCTCGGTCCTGTATATCGCAGATATTAACGTAGTGAGAATAAACTTTGTCGTTCTTCCAGCGTCTTTTGTCATTCTGTCGGCTCTCAGTTACGTTTATTTCAACAGTCGCGAAGGCAATCATTAGGATCAGATATTTAAGGTCCATTTTTGTTCCCTTTCACATCGGAGCGATTTTTATCTGTAACAAAGAAAAGAGGACGTTTAGCGAGTTCCTTTTGTTTTCTTTTATCTTACACCGTATTTCGTACATTAGTGAAGTCAATGATTAGATTGTATGGAAGTCGGATTGCGTTTCGTTATGACGTCGCTTAATTGACTTAGATTTTTGAAAGCTTACAAGTTACGTTTTACTATTAGCAGTTGAAGCCTATTAAAACTATGGTTCGCAATTTTGTAAATAAATACCTTTTTGCCGTTTGTTTACATAACTTTGTGTTCTAAGTTACTAAGATTTTACCAATATTTTGTGCGTAACTTCATAGTTATATAATTAATATTTATATTAGTTACATAACCGCACTTTTTTACTCGAAATAACCAGTGTATAGGCAATAAAAAGGATTTGATTTTTATTATGTTATATTAGGTTCAAATTGTAAGTAGGTAATTATGATTATAAATCACTAACAAGAATTTTCTAGGATTTTTCGATATCCAGGTTAAAAAAAAAGCACTTTACTTAGTTGTAAAGTGCTTTTTGTCTGCGGACGAAGTCGCAAACAAAGCTAATATATTATAAAAGACAAGCTCCTCAAGACAATATTGTCTTCGTTCTGACATTTACCCAATTCAAAAGCACCAGTAGCTATCGACTAAGGCGGTGACGTTCAGGTTGACCTGTTTGCTGATTTATTCTAGTTGACATACTTTAACTAAAGGCGAACCAGTGTCCGCTATATTCAGAAACTGACCTTCCACTGTACCGAAATAAAACCAACTGTATAAGTATCAAGTGTGGAGACTAACGGTATTTAAGGATTATTTCACTCATATACATAATATATTGAATGAAGCCAGAGAAGTGTGTTAGGATCGTAGCAAATGGAAATCCGTAGTCTCTGCCTACCCCTCTGGGAAACAGGCGTGAATCTATGTATGTATGTATGTATACATATATTACATTTTCATTTATAATTACAGCCTTATCTATAGACTGTCCCACTATTGGGCACGGCCTCTTCTCAATCTGTGAACGGTTAGGCCACCATGCCGGCCCAGTGCGGGTTAGAGTGTGGGTTAAAAGACTTAACATATCTTCAAGAACATTATGGAGAACTCTCAGACATGCAGGTTGTCTCACGATGTTTTCCTTCGCCGTTAAATCAAGGGATAATTAACTAATTAATACACAAATAACTTGGAAAAGTCAGAAATGCGTGTTTTGGGTTCGAACTCGAGATCTTGCATGGCAGTCCAAAGTGTAAGACCCACGCGCCACCCAAGCGCCTAGTGGGAGACCCACTAGGCGCTACCACTAATACAGGCGTAATATTACGTTTTTTTCTTCGGAACTATAATACTGTACCACGGGGCAGTTTGCAAGATACGGACACAAGTATCTCCTAGATATATGTAGAACAACTATTTGGAGATCGGAACCACAGTACTCTATGTTCTGGTAATGACTACTTATACAGTTGCTTCATCCGTGCAGTACAGTCAAGCTGTTTTAATTAAAAAACTCATCATCCAAACAAACTACCCATTTATTGAAATCAACGACCGAACACAAGCACACGCGACCCACATGCCATCAAACGAAGATGTCAAATAATTAATATCATAATCAAAGTTTTAATTCCGTCCATTAATCCTTTAGGCTCGCCTGCATCCCGTCACCATCTAATAGAACTTAATTACCCATAAAGATGTTACGTTTTAACAGCTGGTGTAGTTCTTTGAATTGCTTTAAACAAGTATCAATTGAAGATAATGCAATTCTGAATCGGCAGCTGCACAGCATTCGCGACTTTTTGTTCTCTTAATCGATTCTGTGACCAGGTCAGTCGTTGTAAAAACAATTTAGTAAAGCGAACTAAAGCTAAAACGATAGAAGTTAGGTGTTGCTTGCCAATAGCCAATATGTAGGTGATCTTCATAACTACGGCATATCCATAAGTACACTATAACACCTAGGTCCCGAAAGTGGTAGGTAGAGCCTACATTTCGCCAGATATGGTTTAAATTCCACATAATAATCGGCGAGTGTGAGCTGTGAATGTGACGGCATCGATGGCGTAGTGGTTAGTGTAACCGACTGCCACGCCTGAGGTCGCGGTTTGGATTCCCGCACAAGTCAAACATTAGTGTGCATGAACATGGATATTTGTCGTGGTCTGGGTGTTTCTACGTATAATATGTATGTATTTACAAAAAAAGAAAAGTATATATGCATGTTTATCTTTTGTCTAGTAGCCATAGTACAAGCTCTGCTTAGTTTGAGCTAGATGGTGTTGTGTGTATGTGGTAGAAAACAAAAGTAAGTGAAGTATGTATTCTTCACTTTATTATATTACGTTTTAAACGGAGATTTAAGCTTAGCATTTTTCATAAGTACCATTTTTCGAACACAACTTAAGCTCAGTCCATAGCCTTTCGTAGAGGGTTAGTATTGAGGGCGAGGGAGGGGTTACACTAGCTCAAGAGCTCAAAGGCAGTACAAACGGCTTTGAATGATCACAGACCGGTTACCCTTTGCTAACACAGCTTAAGTAGCCCCCTTGCATAGCTTAAGTAACTTTGATTAATCTGAAAGAACCGTATTCATTCGTTTATTATATCGACTAAGTAGGTATTGTGTAATGTTTCTGTAAATAACTTAATGTAAACGACATTTACATGTTTTAGTTTAAAAGTGGTTCACATTCGCAATTATTATTTTTGAAGTGAATACTTCTTTAGGCGCGTTGAGCACTTCTTGGGTGAACGAAAATCATGGAACTCGCGTCATCGTCACCGGATGCTTTCCATTTTTGAATTATTTTTGGTTCATAATTTGGTTTATAAAGAAGTGTTTATGATCAAGGATTAAAGTTTTCACTTCTATCGGCAGTCCCCAAAGACTGCCCCAATTTTTTTTTTATATTCCTCCTTATCTTGTTTCCCTTACTAAAATACAACTCTAGGAATACGTCTTCTATCGTCTGACATCTGCCAGTGAAAGCCCGTACGTCCATCCGTACCGTATTTACATTCATATGCATTTAGTAAATAGCTGTTATTTTAACATTACAAACAAACACTTCAATTTTATTTATTTGTATAGAGTATAGATGTCAACCTAAAATCGGTAGAGCAATAAGTAAATCGCACTTCACCTTTAAAGGTAACTTTCCAATGGCAACATTCATAAGTCTATAATAATTTCATCATTATTTAACGAATCACATTTAGAGTATACACTGTTAGTATAATTATAAGTGAAATTAATGTAAAGCCTTTATTTACTTTGCCCCTATTAATGTCTTTTGAATAAAGTACAAAACGTGACCCCAAAGTTCCAAAAATAGTCTGACCTATTATTAAATATTGTAGTTGTGGATCGTTTACAGCAGTAATTATCGAATAAATAATTATCAAATAAATCGAAATATTTGACATCATCGTTCATTTATTTATTACTATGAGTACCTGTGTACCGTGTTAACCAGAAACAAAATATTTTTAATGATGTGTTGTGTTTTAAGACTTGAAAAAAAATTAAATGACGTTAGTGACCAATTATGACAAGTAAAAGCATCACCGAGATAAAAACAATAAATAAAACTATCCGTTATCGAAACTATCTAAATATGCGATATGTACATAAGGTCGATGTGTATCAAATTCTATCCAAATGTATTTAACGATTTACGCGTGATTGGGTAACAAATATTCACATAATTAATATCGGTAAAAAATATTGCTATCGTATTCAAAAAGGCCAGGCACATGTCTTTCAAATAAAAGACTTCGTCAAGTCACAAACTGAAAAACACATGGGCTTTAATCCTTTGTAAGTAAAAATACATAATATTAACTTCACATTTATGTAATATGTTACCCGCGGCTTCACTCGCGCAGATGTAGGTTATGTAAATTTTCCTCTCGAGAACAGTACTTTTTTCTGGAAGAATGGTATACATACATACATACTGTTTCTTAAAGGGGTAGGCAGAGACTACGGATTACCATTTGCTACGATCGTGACACACTTCTCTGGCTTCATTCACTTTCATCACATTCCTCATACACGCCCGTCGGTTCAAGGAGCTCTTAACCTGGCCTTCGTCCAGAACACCTCCGATCTGATCGAGAAACGTTCGCCCAGGTTTACCTCTTGCGACTGTTCCATTCACACTAGCCTTATAAACTTTCTTAGTCAGTCTTTCCTCGTTCATTCTTTCTTTTTTTTGGTATATCCCTTTCTAAACCTACTCTTGGCAATGTATATTCGAAATTTTACGTCGATCGGTCCAGTAATTAATGCTTGAAAGCGAAATTAACAAACAAACAAACTCACATTCACATTTATAATATTAGTTATGATTTAACATAATACCGCTAATAATATCAATGTTATCACTGCTTGGGTTGCGGCGGTCAGATATGAGTATCCGTTCTAAAATAGATAACCAGTTAACGTAATAATACTTATTTTAATACTGGACTATACGTGTATGCGAAATTTCACGACGATCGGTTGAGCAATTAAGGCGTGAAAGCGTAACATATAAACAAACAATGTAAC
The DNA here is from genome assembly GCA_963564715.1 of Catocala sponsa. Taxonomy (NCBI): domain Eukaryota; kingdom Metazoa; phylum Arthropoda; class Insecta; order Lepidoptera; family Erebidae; genus Catocala; species Catocala sponsa. The sequence continues at coordinate 1,307,068 of OY751339.1, forward strand.
ATTCGCATTTATAAAATTAGCTTCATCAACTCAGCCAAAAGACGTCCACTGCTGGACATAGGCGTCCCTCAAGGTTTTCCACATAGACCGATCTTGGGCCACCCACATCTAACAGCTTCCCGCGACTCTTACCAGGTCGTCGGGCCACCTTGTGGAGTCTTAACCCTGCTGAGTCCTGTTTCTTCTTAGTTGGGATGTATGTATGTATTCTGTACATCGACTATTTCTTCTCCCTAGCCTTTATTATTCCCAAGTCACTTGGGGTCGGCTTTCTAGTCTAACCAGAGTGACTGGATATCAGTTTTTACACGGAGCGACTGCCATCTGACCTCCGCAACTCGAAGACTAGACCTGTGTCAGGATATTAGAGGGCACTGACTCCCCAATAACGACTGCCATAGATGTTCATGGCAACCGGGACCGACGACTTAACGTGCTCTCCAAGGCACGGAGCAGGTGATAATTGTCAATCAATACACACATAATTTCGAAAAGTCATAACTTCCGAAAGTCAGAGGTGAGTTCGAACCCGAGACCCTCTGCATTGTAGTCTGTTGGTCTCCCCACTGAGCTATAGCTGCTTAGTCTGTACATCGACTAACTAACTAAATAAAATCAGTACCGTAGTAAAAACCTTGAGATAACCTATTAATAAAACAAATCACTAATCTCATAGTTGTCTGTTACGTACCGCAGTTTTATATACAGCAAAATACAATCTACACACACTACACAAAGCGTCTTTTAAATTTTTCGTTGGATCATAATCTTGTAGGGCTTTTCAGAAGTCTTCTCACTGTGGTTGTTCAAATGAAATTATTTATCGTAGATATTGATATAAAATATCTCACTCTTAATAAAACTTATCTCGAAATTTAAAAGTAAGGCTATTTGAACTCTAATTGTGTCTTAAATTCCTGAAATTTTGAAGTAAGGCAATTTGAAGTCTAATTGTGTGTCTTAAATTACTAATATAATATAATAATAATATTTGCTGGTACCAGTTCCAAATAAATACATAATCATATCTGACCTAACTGACTGGTTGCGAGGAGAGGACTGCCGCGCGTTACTGCATACTTGCGCTTGACTATACAGGTGATTTTGAAATCGTGTAATTCCTTTTAACCATGCATTCTACTGGTGATATAGAATAACCCTGACCATATTTCTTTTTATTAGAACTAGCGGTCGCCTAGTGCTCGAAATTCGACCAAAGTTTGCCTGTAAGATATTGCTGATATAATACTATATATTGACATTATTATGTCTTATATATGTAACCATAGTTACGCGCTTCGACTGCGTGTGTCAAATGCATGGTTGTGTGCGTGTAGTGGTTTTTCATTAATTTAATGTATTTCTAATGCATATTTTATGTAAATATTAGCATTCGTCACTTCTTCTCTGTATAAACTATAAGTTTGCGAAATTTCATACTCCTCCGTCCGCCCAATTTTCGTAAAAAGGGATCCAAAGTTTTCGCTTCACGTATTAATATATAGATTATGTGTTTGGAAAAATGTATGTACCGATTTTTTTCGTGAAATGGTTTCAGATAGCCATATGTTAACCACTCCAAGCAATTTTAATATTCTACTAATTTAAAAAAGAACAATGTAACAATAACTGATGTGGTAAATAATAAGGGGCAATAAAAAGGACTGCCCCTTATTATTTACGACTTTAATTACTGATATGTTACTTTTTTTTAATTAATAAAATATTAAAATTGCCTCGAGTGGTTAACATAATTATCACTATCTGAAACAATTTCACGAAAAAAAACGGTGCATTAATTTTTCCAAAAACATAATTTAATAAAAAAATATGGTCAAGGTTATTCTATACCACCAGTAGAATGCGTGGTTAAAAGGAATTACACGATTTCAAAATCATTCTGTATAAAAATAAAGCGTCAGCAGTGTCGCTACAATCTTTCACGTTGTTTAAGTACTTGTCGCTAGACTTAACACATCTTTGAGAACATTAAAGAGAACACTTAAACATGCACGTTTTCTGAAACTTCACATAAGTTTGAAAACATTATGAAGAATTTTTACACAAGTTTGCTCACGAAGTTTAAGCACACAATCAAGTATGCATAATTATGTAGGGACAGTGGAAGTAAAGATGCAGTTACTTATAATTATTTATTATTATAAAGCGAATGAAGCCAGAAAAGTGTGTCAGGATCGTAGCAAATGGAAATCCGTAGTCTCTGCCTACCTCTCTGGGAAACAGGCGTGAATCTATGTATGTATGTATGTATAATAGGAGTTCTGTATACAAACTGTTCCACAGCTGCGCACGGACCTCTACTTAGCGTGAGATGGATAGGCCATAGTCGACCACACTGGCCCAAGTGCAGTATGCCAGAATTCAAACTTGAGAACTTTATCGAGAACTCTCAGACATGCAGATTTCCTCACGATGTTTTCCTTCACTGTTAAATCGAACTATACCTAACTATTTAATACGCACACAACTTCGAACAGACAGAGGTGCCTTGGGAGTGAACTCGAGATCATTGCGTCGCAGTCGAACGGTCTCCGACTAGGCTATCGCTATTTACTATGTACAGTTACTTAGATATACATACAAAATTATATTGTCTAGCGGTGGCCTAGTGGTCAAAATTCGACCAAAACTCCTAAGCTTACTAGTTTGTTTTCTTTTTTTCTTTATTACATATATCTTATCTTATGTGGGAGCCAGTCAGTGCAGACCGGCGACACTTCGACCCATTGGGATCTTTTGTGTCGGCACTCTCCCAATAACGACTGCCATAGATGTTCATGGCAGCCGGGACCGACGGCTTAACGTGCTCTCCAAGGCACGGAGCAGGTGATAATTGTCAATCAATACGCACATAATTTCGAAAAGTCATATAACTTCCGAAAGTCAGAGGTGCGCGACGTGGGTTCGAACCCGAGACCCTCTGCATTGCAGTCTGATGGTCTCCCCACTGAGCTATCGCTGCTCTTTTATTACATATAAATAAGGTACTATTTATTGTAATAAAGAAAACTTGTTACTATGGTTACCTATAGGTAACCATAGTTACAAAGAATTGTACGACGTCAGACGAACAATGCCGAAATACTACGAACGCGATTCGACTGCGTGTGTCAAATGCATGTTGTGTGCGTGTAGTGTTTTTTCATTATTTTAATGTATTTCTAATGCATATTTTATAAAAAATATTAGTATTCATCCCTCCTTCTCCATATAAACTTTAACTGTGCCAAATTTCATACTCCTCCGTCCGCGCAATTCTGATTCTGATTCCTCCGTCCGCGCAATTTTCGTAAAAAGGGATACAAAATTTTTGCTTCACGTATTAATATATAGATATGCATAGTTCGATGAAGAGAGTAGTTGGACGACCAGCTTTAAGTCAAAGCTTTAATTTAACTATAAATCAAATGAAGAGAGACGGAAGAATAGTTCGATTTACATAATAACTAGCTGTTGCTCGCGGCTTCACTTGCGTAAAAGTATGTAGTAGCAACAGTAGATCCTTATTTTTAAATAAAATATAGCCTATGTTACTCGGTGATAACATAGCATTCTATTGGTAAAAGAATTTTAAAATTGGTTGAGTAGTTTTTGAGGTTAACCCAAAGAAAAAACAAACCAAAAATCAAATCTTTACTCTTTATAATATTAGTATAGATAACAATATTTATTTATTTTCAAAATTTACGATTTACAATTCACTTTAGGAACTACAGTAGTGTACAATATTTTCATATAAATTGCAAATCACAAGCAGTTTGATATTCTGGCACCCAGCTTTTGCTCGCGGCTTCACTCAGGATAAATATAATTTCATGATGATCGGTTGAGTAGTGAAAGCTTGAAAAGTGTCCATTCGCATTATTAACCTTGACCTACATCGAAACAGAAGACCTGTTTAAAAGTATAATATAGTTAAATATTATTGTACTATGAATATTAGATATCATTGTGTTATTTTTATATTTTTGTTTAATGTTAATTCTACTACGTTTTGTGTGATAATTTATTTTCCTTGTGTTTTATTGTACTTTGTTTTCATTTATGTCAAGCAGAATGCGTCCTTCTTTATTTAAGTAACTATTCTAGAAACTTTCATATTTACTTACATTATAATCTATATTCTCGGTTCAAAACCGCTTTATGTAAAATTTTCCTTTGGATAAATCGACTTTAACTTACGATTTTCCGCAGGACAGGCTTAGCCTAGTGCGGAGAATTATATCGATTCCAAATAATAATGGAAGACCAAACAAATTTCTGTTGTTGTAATGTTTTGTATTTTATATTTGTAATTTCTTTTATGACAATAAATCTTATTATTATTATTATTTATTAATATGGATGAATAAAAAACATGAAGATAACATTACAACTTCAAACAGAAGTTGATTCTGTGACCCTTTATCCGTGCGTGTCTTTCTCAATTTCGCAGTAAGCTTGTCATAAGACCCCTCAACTAACGGAAATCCTACCTAATCTTTGTAATTTTTAATTAATTGCTCAGCAAACGCTACAACTAATACTATTTGTAATAACATAGTGCCTAGAGAAATTTGCTGGGTATTTAAAGATGGCATTTCAGATGGCACAAAAAATTAAACGAACCTAAATTGAGCAACAAACCTAAATATACTCGTAACTTCAGTTACTACTTAACTCATTAATACTTTGACATAAATGGATCAGTGATTGATGACTATTAAACGTTTTGTTTCAACTTATGGTTAGTATGGATATTACTACATAGTACAAGCTCTGCTCAGTTTGGGCTAGATGGTGTTGTGTGTATGTGATAGAATATTATTATTATTACTATACATAGACACGCATTTCTGTCTATTGCTTCTGAGAATGTCTAGACTCAGAGCACTAATATTATAGATATTAAGAGGATACACTGAAAAAATGCACTAACTTTCATAGAATAGTATAGGACTATGAGAAGACTAATTAATCTAGAATTTTGATATAGGTAAATTGATGTCTTTAACTAGAATTTCCTAGCTCAAAAACACGATATTGTGATTTTGGCTCGATCATAATTATTTTCGAAAACACCTCTGAAAAATTACTATTTTTGAAATTACAAGGAAGTTACACTATCATTATGCTTAGAAATTACTCAAATATATTCGTAACATCAATATTAGTAATTTGCTAGCTCATTATTTCCATAACTAAAACCAATCATTTTTAAATAATGTTTTAAGATTTTAACAATTTCCAAGCGCTCTTGATCATTGCGGGCGCATCGCAATTTTGACCTTATGACCGCTCTTTAACGATTGATACACAATGAGTGTCAATGAGTACGGGCGTCACGTTTCGCGGTGTCCCCTTAAGAATAACAACAAACGTTGAAGTGGTTATAGACATTACATTCCTATTTGCGTTATACCTGATAGAATAATGAAAAATGTAATGCATTCCAATTTGTACCAACGCTTCGAATATTTAGATTATCTCGATCATTCGAATAATTTGATATTTTTATTTTAACTCCAAACTTTTCAAACTAGTTTTCATACATATACATATGTATAAATGATATAAATATTAACAAAAATGGCATGATAAAAATTAATCTACAAAATGAATTGTCCTCTATAAAATTCATGAAAGCAGTCGTACTATTTACATGTAGGTACAAAATACATGAAAATTTCATTATATCGTGGACATGCAACTTCGACGGACTCTCCTGAGGCGAGTCATTGTCCACTGCTGGACAGTGACGAAACTAATGGACGCGTTCAACATTTCGTACTTGATAAATGCATCCTTTATTTTAATTCAGTATTCCTACTGGCCATTCCCACCGTCAAGATATCGAGGTAGATAATAAGAAAGGTATAATTAATTAAGTAAATAAATAAATAGGACACGATATTAAATGCCATCGCAATACTAAAATTTACTTCAGTCGTGTAACAATAAAAATGTTAAGCATAAAACTACATACGAGTGTAACAATCTCTGTATCTTGAAGCATGATTGCGTTAATACCTGTGAAGTTTTATGATAATGTAATCAATAGCATTATGTTCGTCCATTCGAACCAATTCCAAAGTTCCGCGGCTATTAGTAAACTAAATAGCAGACGTTTTTTATATAAACTTTCTGTAAAAATGAATAATCTGTATAATGTCCTATCCTATAATCCTAATCCTAACTAATATTATAAAAGCGAAAATGAGTTTGTTTGTTTGTTTGTTACCTTTTCACGCCTAAACCACTGAACCGATCATTCTGAAATTTTGCATATACGTTGTCAGGTGTACAGAAACGGACATAGGCTACTTTTCATCACGAAAGAAATTACTGTTCCCGAGGAAAACAACAATAACGTTCTTGTGATAATAGATGGCGCCACGTGTCTTTCGAATCATGATTGAATTATATTATTACAAGCAGAGTACAACCCGAATTGATTGTCAAATTCTAAATTAACGCGAACGAAGCCGCGGGCAAAAGCTAATTAATACATAAAGAGAAAACTCTGTATACATTTTAGATAGAAATACTCCCCACATGGAGGTGTGTAAGATTTGACATAGTTACAGTTAATATTTATTGATAAATTTTAATGAATAACGGTCTATTGAAATTTAACACTTTATACGGATTTTGTCGCGTTGTTTATTTTACTTTAAAACACGTTTATTACATAATTTTAAAAACTCTAACACTACTATTATTAAACTTCACTACTATTTAAGCTATTTAAATTACATAATTAAAACTATTTATATTTAAGTTAACACTTTGCCGCGACGCGACGTTTCGGTTGCTTTACAGCAGCCATGTTCACGGGAAGACAACACGACAAAATCCGTATAAATTGTTTAATTTAAATATATAACATTCGCGTAAACATAAGACAATACTATGAAAAACGGTCTAATTTTGACCAATATATTGTAACTATAATATATATTTGCATACTTATGTGTAAGCTATTGTATACATTTTACTTGGATGCCAAAATGCTGGACTTACTCATGGACCTTGAGAACTCGTATAATTACATTTTAGCAAATACACGATTTGATTTTATTATTTGAATACCTTTCATTTTTGTCTTTTATCGATTCATAACGTAGTGCTAAGCAACGCAAACAATAATTTTCTACAAGACACAGTGAAGAGCTACCAGTAGTCAAACTCCTAAACGTCAATTAAGTATAAGGCGAGTAAAGTAGCATTCTAAATGGTGACCATTAAATTTCATTTAGTTGCTAACGACCCCTATTATAAAGCACATGGAGCCGAGTTTATGACTAACTGTCGAGACAAAACCGTCAGCCAACATATTTATGTTGTTGGTGATAATTAACAAAGAAATAGCTGGGCACAGATGCTGGATGAGACTTATAGAAGAAGTTTTACTGTTGATCATCGCTCCCCTAATATAATCTTGAAGGTTGGTGTAGGGGAACGTTATATCATAAACTGGACTACTCGTAGACATAAGGGGGCTGCAGATCATCGCTGCGTCTATCTGTACAGGGACACACTGACCATTTAATAACCTGCAATCTAAATATTGAAATTAAACTACTATAAACGGATTTTATCGCGTTGTTTATTTGACACCTTATTACAAAATTTTGAAAACTGTTACACTACTATTACTATTAAACTTTACTAATTTTAAAGCTAATTAAATTATGTTTGGGTACTTTGAAATAACTACACTGAAACATTGAGACAACTACTATCTTAGTCCCCCGTGACCATGGTTGCTGAAAAGCAACCGAAACGTCGGGGAAAGTGTAAACACAAATATAAATAGTATAATAGTATAGTAATAGTATAAATAGTTTTAATAGTTTCAATAATTTAATTAGCTTAAAAATTAGTCAAGTTTAATAGTAATAGTAATGTAACAGTTTTCAAAATTTTGTAATAAAGTGTCAAATAAACAACGCGATAAAATCCGTATATAGTAGTTTAATTTCAATGAATAACATTTGCGTAAACAGAAGACAATATAAAGTAATTTAATTTGAACGTAACACAATATTATGAAAACCTACAATATTTCAGTAGTGTATAAAAATGGTATAATTGTATTGCCTACACACGAGATAATGTAATTAGTATTCATCCTGAATGCTAAATCAGCTCATATATAAAAAAAACTATGTAATGAATGTATTCGATTGGCGATTAAAAAGAGTGCGTTAAGTTTCTTGCCTAATTCTTGTTATGAGAGCTTTACTCCTTAATCTGTTATTTTTTAAATTTAATTATTTCCTGTTTGGTTTTATTAATTTTTTTTAACGTATCCAAATAATACTTGAAGTTATTTTACTAATGAGGGGTCTCTTTAAACATGGTATTCTTGATAATAAAAACTTATGAAAATTCCATTAAGTTCACCTTTTTAAAGTTTCATCTCAAGGTCGAGCTGTCTACAGTTAATGTTCTGAAACAGTGCTACAATACCAATTAAATAGTTCCAAGTTTTAAATACAATTTTTTTCACTCTAATTAGTGTTATTACAGCTGAAAAAACTTGTAGAACATTTGTAACTTTACAGTTTTTTACAACTACTAGTTTATAACGTACTAATTGGTTTCGATTATTTCTTAGAGCTGAACAAGAGATGTAGAATAAAATAATAAGAATAGGAATAAATGAATCCTAACTAATATTATACATGAACATGTTAGATTATTTATTTGTTTGTAACGCTTTCATGCTTTAACTACTCGGCCGATGATCATGTTTGGTATATATGTTTTCAAGGGTACAGAAAAGAACAAAGTTTACCTTTCAACCAGAAAAAAGTGCCTGTGGGATGGAAATTTATTGACAAAATCTACATTGACGCGAGCAAAGCTGCGGGCAAAATAAATATTATATTTACTTTTTTTTGTTTGTTTTTTGTGTGGATATTGCCTGACTCGCACGATAAATTATCAATCTTTATATTATAGGTTCGTGTAGTATTTTGACATGCAAATATGCAGCAATGGCTCAGTGGGGAGACCAACAGACTGCAATGCAGAGGATCTGGTCATATCTTTAATTTTATTTACACTTATAAATGTCAAAATATATATGCCAAACAGCTTTGCGCTTGTAAATTCCATTAAAACTCATATCAAGATAATAAATATCTAATGTGATAATCTAGGATATGATCAATTTCTGCAGGATGAATGAAAGAAAGAAAGAAAGAAAGAAAGAAAAATAATTTATTTAACACACTAAAAATACAACATATTATCATACAAACAAGAAGAATAAAAAATTCCATAAAAAAAATAAACAAAATGTTGTGCAGTGTGTCTAAAAGGTTCCAGTTCAGCCTTTGCTACGGATGACCGCAGCGCTGTTTTTCAGCCGAAACCCAAGGGCGATCCCTGCACCCCGGCCATAGACCGTGTAAAGGAACACCGTGGTAGGTTTAGTCGAAAGGATTCGGGACTTCTATCTATCCCCAGGTGAGCCCGACATAACCCCTCCGCCCGCTCCCGCGGAGGGCTATGCGTCATAGCAGGTCCCCACGAAAAATAAAAATAAAGGATATGATCAATTTAAATCCGAAATTAGAAATCCGTTCAATAGTTTACGCGTGATTGAGTTACAAACACCTAAACAACGAACATTTACGCTTATTACATTAGTAAGATTACATATGTATTTGAGTAAAGCTAGAAAGCCGACGAAAACTAATTTAATTTAATATTTATTAGGCTTAAGGCTGCCACTCAAGTTAGCACTTCCACAACTCTAAATCCTCGCTACAAAGATAATTAAGCCAGTGCATTGTGCATACGACCACCTAGAGGGTGTAAACAGCCTTTTGACTAACAGACTGTGTAACTGGGGACCTCTGCCCCAGGGATGATCGTCTAATAAATTTATGCCTCTACTTACATTACAAATACATGCAATATTCCACTTTATTCGTTGCGAAATAGAGTTGGTTTTACTTCGGAGGTTTGTGTAATATTTTATAAGTTGCAGGTAGGGAGGCATGTTCTTGTGGATTAGAGGTTGTATGACCATGTTTATTATTTAAGGTGGATTTTTCGCGGGCGATAGAGGATTTGGTTCTGTGTACTTTCAGTTGATATATTTCGCTCAAGCTTGTAAAGGAAAAGGCTTTTACGAGCAAAGTATATACAGTGTAACAGTGTACGTCAAAATATTTTCAGGGTTAGCTTAGCATGAATATTAGATATTTTATTTAAAGGAACTGGCTAGGTAGAATAGCAGTTGTGAGTGCATCTGTACTGTTCGATTTTGGATCAGGCAAAATGTTATTAACTTTTTCCGTCTAATAATTATCAGAAGAGCCACGGTGTTTGAATCGTGCCCTGTAGACAGCAAAAGGCTCTTTCTGTATTAAATGGGTCCTTATAACTACCTACCTGCTGAAATGTCCTTGTAATACGCGTCTGCTTTCCATTTTGGAAATGTAGACGAGCAATTATGCATGCGCTCAAAAGGAGGCGCTTTATTATCGGTGCGAGTTCATTCCACTGTCACTGGTAGTTCAGTGATTCCTTTTTCGCTAGATTGCCTTTCTCGCATGTGATACTCCTGTGTTGTCACCATGGATACACAAAAAAGCATCAACATCTGTAGTTGTATACAACGTACTAAGTTTCTCAAACAAAAATTTCTCGCTGTAGAATATTTGAAAAATTTACCACTTTTGAAAGTATCCAACAGAATAACGTACGTTCACGTCCTAGTTAAAACTATGCTACAAAATACCGTGTTTTCAGTAACTCCTAGCAGTAACAAAGTTTGCGAGCACGCTATGCTAACGTCGGCAAAAAAGTTTTGCGAAATATATAGCCCACACATTGTTTTATTTTATAAGCCTCGTTGTAAGATGAAAAATCTAATTTAGTAGGAACTTGGTGCAAAAATAACCGGTCTGCAAAAGGAGGACTGGATGTCTGAAACTTAAACAACTTATAGACAAAATGTCAATTTGACAAGCTAGAAAGAAAGACATTTTTTAGAATATTTTATAGATCATTTTAAAACAGGCCAAACCGCCTACCAATCACGCCAAATTAAGAGCAATAAAAAAAAATAAAAGCATTGTCTTAAGTTAAGCAATAGTTTCTTTTTTTTCTTTCTTTCTTTTCTTTCTTTTTATTAGTTTCTTGTTCATATTATCAAGGCTCTTTAGATCCCATGTAATAGGGGTCGAACTTATTGCCGTCTACCGGGCACAGGTTTAGTCTCTATGCTGCTATTGAAAATTTCAGGCGGAGGATTCATAATAAATAAAACAAATAAAGCATGAAATCTGTTCTATCTGCTTTACTAACGAAGCTACTCACAGACTTGCCTCACGTGTCGAAATTTTCCTCTATACCCATACATACTAATGGACGTTTTAGGCTTTTTTAGACTGTGATGCCATTTTGTATTTTCGATATATCAAGTAACAAAGTATTGGGTGAAAACTAAAAATCATAAAAAAGTAGGTCGAATTTCTACACACACACATCATCTGTCAACATCTGTCCCAATCCAATTTTAGTCAGTTTTTATTTCCATTCAAACCTATGATAACTACCTCGAGCGGCGAGAGGTTGAATTTATCATGATTAGAATAATCAATCCTGGAAAAAGTGCCGTTATTTAGATTAAGGACAAATTTCAAAAAAGCTTTTCTTTTTACTAGATATTAAAGATTTTTATTTTTGTGGCATATGGGGGCAAATGAGCAGACGGATCGCCTGAAGGTAAGCGATTACCGCCGCCCATGGACACCCGCAACCCCAAAGGAGTTACAAGTGCGTTGCCAGCCCATTAAAAAGGAATGAAGGAGGGAAAGGACAAAGGAAAGGATAGGAAAAGGATCGGGGTAACTAGGCCTCCGGCTCTCTCACTCACCGATACGAAACGCAACAGTACGGGTACCGTTACTTCACGCCGGTATTCTGTGAGAGGGTAGTACTACCCCGGTCGATCCGGCCCATTCATGCTGAAACCAGCGAGGATCTACTACCTACTAAAAGTAAAAAGTAATCTTTTGGCTTAATATTTGCTGTTACAACCATTTAAAAATGCCGTAAGTATAGCGTCGTAGTGAAGGCAAGGATCAATGGGTCTCCATGGTGGAACGATAAACACTTTGTCGACTTAGTCACGTAAAATTATTCTTTTAATAATATTGTCTTAAAAGTAAGCGTATGTTTTTAAAACACACAACACTTCATGAATTGTACAAAAACACGATGAGTAAGGGAACGACGATACTAAAAATTCCTTGATAGAAATATCCGATAGCAATTTGCCAGATCCGGGAATCGAAGGTGTACGGACAAATATGATGAATGTCCATACACCAAGGATGATAAAATGATAGAGATAAGTTAACTTGTTATAACTTTTATTCTCTATCAAAGTAATTTTAAAATATAATACTATTTAATACTATATTATTGCTATATGATATGTGTTAAGGTCAATGACACACTTGCTAGGTCAACCGATTGAGTACAATGCTTGTTCGGTACTAAATTGATTATATATAATTATGTCTAAAGTAAATAAATAGCAGGTGTCGACATAATGCTGACACCGCGATGTACGGGTGATATACCCGTACAGAAGGCGAGCGAGGTAATGCAGTCGCACACTCTACCATTGCGGCACAGACGCAGTCTCCATCTAGTACAGAACCTATACCTCAAACTTATTAGCCAGCATAGGTAGTAATGAAACTAAAAGAAATTTACTTATCTTCAATTTATTATGTAAATAGATGACAGGCGCCGTTGATTTAATCCCAAAGGTCGTTCCTAATTAAGGGCTGGTACACACGCGAGCGCCGGCGTGCGGAACTGACCACAAATCGTTAAAGCCAAACGTCGATTGTGTGCGCCCACCATTAATTAAATGTTCCATTCGAAATTTAAAGTTCGAGTAAGCTAGAATTTATAAAGGTACAGATTATAACCGTTTGAGTTGGCTTAAAAAGATAGTTTTGAATAAAGGCTTTAGTTTGTAATGGTTTATGTGTTGCCACTGCGTTAAATGTCGTGGGTTCGATGTCCAAACGAGATAAACACTTATATGATCAACAAATAGTTCTTACGAGTCTAATTATTTATTTTTGGTGTTTTGTTTGTAAAGTATTGACACAAATATTTACATTATTAATTTTAAAACGAATTATCCTAATATATATTTACACACGTATTAAAAAAGGTAACATAATTACAAAAACACAAATATTTATACTACTAAATATTTACAAAAAAGGTTTAGGCATCGTAAAATTCTTCAGCATCGCTGTCAACTGGTAACGTGCCCAGAAGACTGACAGCATTGCCACGTTGAATGGCAATGCTGATTCTTTGGGCCAAAAAAAGAAAAAGAAAAAATTTGTAAAGTCGCTCGCGACACAGCGCTTATTTCTAGCTGTCTTTTAAACAACTAAAACAGATACTATTAGAAAATGATGTTTTTTCAATGCATTAATAACTGATATTCTTAATTAGGATGGCATGGACGACCAGTGCGGGAGGTATAAAAAAAAAGAATTTTTAAGAATTTTGATTACATGATTATGTATTTAATATAACTTATTTTATGCTTGAGTATTATCGTAAATACTGGTATTCGATCCCCGAGTTGGGCAAAGTAGTAGTTATTATGTTTCTTTGTTAGAAAATTACTTGATAAACACCCCGCCTATCACGTGGATCATATAATGTGTATATTTTTATACATATTTTACATGTGGTCCATTCAAACAGTGTACAGTTACCCAAAAAAGAAAAATTTACTACGAATGTTTTGTATGTATATTTCTAGTTTTTGTCCGGTGTTTCTAGGCTGCGTATTGAGATGAAACATGCACCAGATTTGAAGTTATACCTCCAACCTGAATTTCATGCTTTAGTGTGATGCGTGTACAAACATACAGACAGACAAAACTTCAAATAATATTTATTTTGGCTTCTATAGAGAGCTATAGAAGCCAAAATAAATATTATTTGGATTTGTAAGAGTACAAAGATCCCTCACATTAATAATATCAGTCCTGTATTAAACTGTCCCACTGCTGGGCACAGGCCTCTTCTCAGTGTGAGAAGGGTTAGGCCATAGTCCACCACGCTGGCCTATTGCGGGTTGGCAGACTTCACATATATTCGAGAACATTATGGAGAACTGTTAGACATGCAGGTTTCCTCACGATGTTTTCCTTCACCGTTAAAGCAAGCGACAACTAACTATTTAATACGCCCATAACTTCGAAAAGTCAGAGACGCGCGCCTTGGGATCGAACTCGAGACCTCTGTGTATCAGTCCAACGGTTTCCCACTAGGTAATCGCCTCCCTCATTCTCTCATTTTCGCTCCCTCACATTATTTTTTTAAATATTTCCTTGTACAGATATCGACTAGTTATCAATAATTTTATTATATGTATAGACAATTTAATTCACTGCTAAATTTCCGAACCGTTTAAAATACTCGTGGAATATAAAAATCTGATTAAATTAGGAATCTTCGAGAGTCTTCTCAGACATCATATCCGTTTCATTGATGTAGCAAAAGCATATTAGTCTATAGCAGAGGGATTCAAAATATTAATTACATTCTAACTGCCGTGTCGGCCATCTTGAATTTGTCGACAGGATATTGCCTGTAACACGGAATTTAGAGCTGCGCCCCGTCGTCTTCTATTGCTTAGGACCTAAATAAGGCTGATTCCCGGCTCGGGTCCAGATTTTACACGGGATTTTAAAATAGAAGAAGTACGGATGTAATTAACTTGTGCTTACCCCTTGCACATAAGTCATCGTTATGTTAATATTAAATAATAACTATCAGAATTTTGACGTGTTAAATATGGAATTGTTTTCTTTATTTTATCTTTCAGCTATCTCCTGCAGTTTTTTTTTTATTAGTTCATCCAACAACTCTTTACACCAATACATTGATCAGAACTTACAAACTAAGGTAACATAGTTCAATTAATTATAGGCTAACACCTCATGCATTTGATACGGCTCTAGTTACTTAATTTAATTATATAATATTAATTTGATTGAAACTTTAAGAAAAACAATATGATAACTTGAAGTCGCTTACATTATAAATTTACCAGTTTTATCAACGTTTGTGATTACTGCACCGCACTGAAATCGTAGCTCATAGCGTGATGTTATATAGCTTAAAATATTCCTTAAGGATTGAGCTACCTAATGCAAAAAGATTTTCAAAGCTGACTTAGTTCCAGAGATCAGCGCGTTCAAACGAAAAAATAAACAACATCTTCAGCTTTATTATATTAGTTTGGATAATGATGCAATATTACTACATACCACACAGCTATAAACAAAACTAGACTTTGCCCGTGGCTTCGCTCGCGTAAATGTAGGTTAGGTCAGTAACATAACTTTTTTGTGGATGAAAGGCACCCTTTGTCCTTTTCTGTTCTCCTGACGACGTGTATGCGAAATTTCATGATTATCGGTCTGTTATATCCATAATTACTTTGTAATTAAACGCTGACATCTGCACTACTTATGTTATATATACGGCCATAAGCCACGCGGTCAAAGGAGTTGCAGTTAGATATTAAAACAGTGCGGTTGGAACAATAGCAGATAATCGTTTTTTGTACTAGAGAAAAGTGAGGGTATAGGTGTTTGTAAGTGTAACATCTTTCTTAAATAAACTGTGGTTTTAGCTGAACTAGAAGTGTTTTTTTTAAAAAGACAATCCGCGGCCGCCGCCTAACAGGTCGAAGAGTTAAGGCGTGATAGGATTAGGAATTTAGCCGTAGTGTTTTCGTTTAGATTAAATTGCATTATTTACACATATTACACAGCTAAATACAAAATATAGAACATCCCATTCATTGCGTTATCTATTCAACATTTTCAAAAGCACCAGCTTGAATACTCGGCAATGGAACTAACAATTGTCAGTGCAAATAAAGCCGCCGTTCAACCCAAAATCATAGGTACCCCTCAACGTTCAAGTGTCAGCGTTCGCCACTGATTAAGTCGACCGCACGCGGTCCGGATTGTAGAGTTAATTGCACGATAAAAACCGTACAGCGAAACTACAATGGCGTCATTAATGGACGCCGGAACGGATTTCAAATTGAACGCTAAAATCTGTCGGTTATAATTGACAAATGTTTCTGTGTAATTTTGTTGGGAATCTGGGAGGTGGGTTGGGTATGTACTGTTGGTAGTTTAAGTAAAGCAAGTTATTTGATTTCATCGATGACTAAGGCTCGTTACTGGCACTATGGCGAGTGTTGTGGGTTCGAATCTTACGTACCAGAAAAATTGTGTTATTTAATAATAATAATAATGTCCTCCAGGCCGATTTCGGTTACGGCGGCCAATTTTAACGGAGACTGGCCATCTGCGCAGGAGATATTATAGTGCACAAGCGTGTGCGCAAACACAAGTGCACTGTCTGTTCCTTAACTCTCATGATCCGATGGGATGGTAATCCGACACGACCGGAGAGAGATCAGGCGCAGGACCAACGGCTTTACGTGCTTTCCGAGGCACGGGGGTGTCCAACACCGCCAACTGCCTAACTCCGGGCTGCTATTGAGATTTCTTAACAGAAAACCCAATAACTTTTCGTTGGCCCGACCCGGGATTCGAACCCGAGATCTCATGCACAGCAGTCGCATTCACTACCGCTGCGGTACAGTACGGTCACATAGCCTTAAGTGTGGTTATGTAGAATAAATCCAGACTACGTAATAGGTCTCACATAATACGAGCGAGATTATAATGCCAAAAGGCATTAAGCTTATCTCCACTACGCAGGACCTAAAAATTAAAGGAGGTTTAATACACCAACATTTCGCCAGCGCTGATGAAATGTGGGTATAATAGTTCTTTACATACCCCTCCTTCTTTTTCTTTTCAATTTAAAGTGCCTTAAGCATACAGGCAAACAAACATAACATTTAAAGCTACACTGTTGTTATCATAATATATCCTGCAATTTTAATTTAAAATAGGTATTAAGTTTATTTATTTATTCATATTTTTAATTTCTCATGATTCTGTTAAATACTAACTTATCTTAACTAGATTCGAAAGCTGATAAAATTGTGACAAAACTAAACTTTTTAAAATAACACAATAATTATGTAAACAACTTTTCCTCTCTCCTAATAGTGCTGTGCTCGACAAGGTCCATAATTTGTTACTTATTTTTAAGCCTACCACCTGTAAATGTACATTATGGAATGCAATAAATTGAATTTGAATTTAACATATTATTCCGTTAATTTATCCAAATAAACTTTTTAATTCATCATAAGTAACATTTATATCATGTGACATTTCATTTTTGACATTTAAATTCTCTATGAACAAACTGTTTATCGCAAATGTAATCAAATCAAATCAGTTTATTTGCAATGGACATTAATACACGTAATTACGCACATTAAATATATTTTGGTCTGTTTGAATCCTAACTAATATTATAAATGCGAATGTGAATTTGTTTTTTATGCTTTCACTCTTTAACTGCTCGACCAATCATCAAGCAATTTCGCATATACGTTGTCAAGGGTACAGAAAAGGACATAGGGTACCTTTTTCTTTAACTTGGTGGGATGCTTTGACGCATACCCCGCCGCGGGGGCGGGCAGAGGGGTTATGTCGGACTCGCCGGGATAAAAGAAAGATTTTGAAATGATAATGGACCTCCCGGAATACCGACTAAACCTACCACGGTGTTCCTCGACAAAACCGCTATCGACGGGGCCGCGCGAATCACTTGCACATGCAGTCGCGACCCCACCGAGGTTTCGGCCCGCCGTATGAAACGGCAGGCCACTACACGAAGAGACCTACCCAAAGGCACTCACTTACTATAAACCCTACTGTCTCCACCCTAGAGGGGAGACGGACACGAGACAAAGGCGCGCGTGGGAACATGCACGCCGTCTCTCGGACCTGGTGCTGAAGGGATGGCGGTCAGGCCCACAAAGCCCACCACCTCCAGGTCAATCCTTCTCTGTTGCTAACCTAACCTAACCTACATTTACGCAAACGAAGCCGCGAGCTAAATCTAGTAATAAATATATGATTTGAGCGTTAATTTTACTACAGTATGTTTCCGTCAATTTCACAAAAAGCGCGCGTGTATGGTACAACAATCATTTTATTAATGAATGCCGGAGTGATTTTCAATTCGTCTGCGGTATTAACATTGAGGTATATTAATTGAAAAATGTTTCTTTGTTACCAATATTAATAGTCCAAGTGGTGTATTGAATTCGTGTTAATATTTCTAAGAAGTAATATGAATAATTGATAGTTTATTACTAGGTATAAAACGGTTATTGTTTAATCCTTTGCCCTATATAGAATTACTAGCTTTTGCCCGCGGCTTCGCTCGCGTTAATTTAGAATTTGACAATCAATTCGGGCTGTACTCTGCTTGTAATAATATAATTCAATCATGATTCGAAAGACACGTGGCGACATCTATTATCATTAGAACGTTATTATTGTTTTCCTCGGGAACAGTATTTTTTTCGGGATGAAAGGTAACCTATGTCCGTTTCTGTACACCTGTCAACGTGTATGCAAAATTTCAGGATGATTGGTTCAGTGGTTTATTTATTTCTATGTAAAAATTACAAAAAGGGTACAACTCGACTTATATCACTCATCACAGGAGGCACAGAATTATTCTTAAGGATAAAACCAGGTTTTATTATTGTAAATAGCGAATGTCCCAGTACGGTTGAATCACAATGCCGTCATCAACGGACGCCAAAACGTATTACAGCCATTTCAACGGTAGACATAATTGAATAACTGATAAAACGGTATCGAGAATTTTGTATTTAAATTTTTATTGACTTATTTATCATGTTTTTCCCCTGAAGTTTAAGTACAAGGTAACCTTTAAACAAAAATCTCTTGGTTTTATCGTCAGCTAGCTTTTGCTCGCGGCTGTTGACGCTCGCTTAAAGGTAGGTAGGGTTATGGTAGCAACAGTACTTTTTTAAAATAAAATATAGCCTGTTACTTGGTGATAATATAGCTTTTAATTTCGAAAGAATTTTCAAAATTGGTTTAGTTGTTTTTGAGTTAAATCGTTACAAACAAATATTTTCTTTTTATAATATTATTACAGATATAGCATGTAAAAGTCATATATAATTTATTCATTTAGATCACAAAGTAACACTTATGAAAGGCCAGTTAATTTTTTTTTATGCTGCCCTATTTAGATATACTAATAATAATAATAATTTCTTTATTGATACCAAAGAGATGACAATACATACAAGTTATTAATCTACAATACAATAACTGTATACAATATTCAATGATCCCTAACGTCTAAACTAGGCCGAGCCTGTGTCTTAGATGTTAGTTTCGTTCCGTTAAATTATACATTCATGTGTACTATTAATGTTAAAACTAAAAGTACAGAATACAAATGAGGGTAAACTATTCTAATCCTAACTTCCTAACTAATATTATAAAAGCGAAAATGAGTTTGTTTGCTACCTTTTCACGCCTAAACCACTGAACCGATCATCCTGAAATTTTGCATATACGTTGATAGGTGTACAGAAACAGACATAGGCCACCTTTCATCCCGAAAAAAATACTGTTTCCGAGGAAAACAATAATAACGTTCTTATGATAATAGATGGCGCCACGTGTCTTTCGAATCATGATTGAATTATATTATTACAAGCAGTGTACGACCCGAATTGATTGTCAAATTCTAAATTAACGCGAGCGTAGCCGCGGGCAAAAGCTAGTATAAAATATAAAGAACTTTTGGAAGTATTTTCTTGAGAATTCTCAACGCCGATAAAAAATAACATCGTGTCGTTATTATTTGTATTAGTTGTCATCTTATACATGGCCTTGATATGACAAGTTTGTAAATACTAATATATCTTACAGGGTTTTCATTATGGTATTTCTTTGTTCACTGTTGTTGGCTATTCACGGGATTAAATATAATGACCACCAAAAATACTAATTGCACACCAAATTATGCTTACCAAAATATATCATAACGAGCACCTATACGCCTCAAATCACTACATTCCGACTCAGAAGGGTTAGGTTATGTTAGGTTCCTTCTTAAACCCACCCAAAAATAGGAGCCTTGCAAAGCGGGGCGCCGTCAACTTAGTTTGATCTCTTTAAATATATTTTGCTGTACAATTAGTATTTTTGGTAAGCATATTTTGCTGTGCAATTAGTATTTTTTTGCTATGCAGTTAAATACTAGCCGTTATTCACACATCGTCTACGTAAGATTCTACAGCGTGTTACATCACTAATTAATGCAGATTACTTCATATTTATCCTCCATAATTACGAGACGTACAACATCGAACGCGTATAAATCTTCTGCAAAAAACGTATCAAGATTTACTTGTATATAATAATAATATTCAACTTGACGAGTGACGTCAGTAGTTTTTTTTTTCTTTTGATGTTATAAGATTACATTACAGAATTAAATCATTTACATACTTACATGATATATTAGATCCAATTACAGAGAATTTACTTTCAAGTATATGTATCTTATACTCATTAGCTCTGGAACAAAACATGAGACTGATATTTGATTTTGTCGGCCTCGATGGCGTAGTGGTTAGTGTAATCGACTGCCACGCCTGAGGTTGCGGGTTCGATTCCCGCACAAGTCAAACATTTGTGTGCATGAACATGGATGTTTGTCTTGGTCTAGGTGTTTCTATGTATAATATGCAAGTATTTACAAAAAATATATATATGTATGTTTATCCATTGTCTAGGACCCATAGTACAAGCTCTGCTTACTTTGGGCCAGATGGTGTTGTATGTATATTGTGATAGAATATTGATAGAATATTATATAAAAAAAATTACTATGCAGTTGACGTCGAATTTAGTTGAAATCGCTGCCACTACCAGTATGCCATGTGGGTTAAAATACCACACGAAAGCATTTAAATGCTCCACGAATAGTTTGTTCCAAGTCTGGGTGTTTCTTATGTCCATTTATAAACTCTTCTGTGACACAGGAGTTAATCCTAGTGCACGAGTAATCTTTAAAAAATAAATCTACGGTTTGCTCTCCGGGAGTGTCGGCAGAAGTGAAAACTTGAATTTTAACGTTGTGCATTTTTGATATTTTGGAATGGTTAGGGAATAATTTTGCACGAATTGCTTTAATTATCAGTATAAAAGTACTATCATTTATGTGGTAAAATACAATATTCATTTATTGCGCTATCGTACACAAATATGACAATTCTCCCTCCGTCTTACGAATTTTCGATCAGGTCACGTGTCCTGACGCGAGTTTAACATTTTTTACCCATCACAAAAAATGCACAAAGACGCTAAAAAAGTTTTCACTTAAAAAAAAAAAGAAGAAATATAATCCATCACGCAACCTTTGAAATAAATCAAAGCAGTTTCTGAAATAACAGCAAGAAGGTTACAACAGCTTATTTGCACCAATTGATACCCGGAATTTGGGTGGCGTGACAAATTGGTTATACACTCTGTTTTCTTTCTCCCAAGTCGCAGTGGAAACAGTTGTTTTAACTCAATTATACTGGTAGGAAAACAGAAAAATAGTTGGTTGAACACTTCGATATTCAGGACGGCTTTATATTGTGAACTGGAGCCTCAAGAGGCCACCTTAACACATTACGTATACATTTTATTTGCCTTTTGTTTTTTCATACCCTTAGGGCTAACATTGCCACATATTTTTATAAAAAGTTTTCTATGAAGGACTGTTTAGTTTTTGTGTATGATATATGTCATGTTTGTGACAAACTTGTAATAAATTACTGCTCCATTTTGTCGTGTTTATGAATTTACGATGGGCAGTTCACGACGTCTTAAATAAAAACCTTTGTCTATAAATAGTAACTAATGAAATTATAAATTATGCGAATGTAAGTTTGTTTGTTTTTTACGTGTTCACGCCTTAACCACTGGACTGATCATCATCATCATCATGTCAAGGGTAAAGAAAACAACGTAGCGATTGTGAACTGGCAACCGGTCCTATAAATTTTTTCCGAAGATTTCACTTTTTAATACAATTTTATACTATATCATACTCCGCAGCGTTGCAAGCAATCCCATGTCAGATACGTTAAAATTTGTTTAAACATGTAACAACTACGTATTTTTATTTAATAAACCAGGTGCTATAGAAATGACGCAAACACGTATTTCCTTCAGCCTGTAAAGTTGTCAAAATTGAGATAGTACCGGTTGCCAGTTCACAGTCGATAGGTCATTTTACCCAGGAAACGTACTGTTCTTGAGCAAGTGAAGCCTCGAGCAAAAGATAGTTAAAACATATTTTTACAATTGCAGTCAACCCTCGTAGTAATAACTTTTAAAACTGAAGTTCCGATCTATCATAATAAATGTCGTGTGTGAACGGAGACTTATATAGTCGTTAATATAATTTAAAGGCACAGAGACATTCTATATTTCAACATTTCCAGCTCTGGTTAGAACAGCATTCATTTTTTATGTATTATTCTAAAACACATCATAGCTTATTTTATGTAAAATGCTTATTGAAGTAAAAACTTATTTAAGCGCGTTGAGCACTTCTTGGGTGAACAAAAATCATGAAACTTACGTCATCGTGACACTTCCACGTTTTTCTTTTTTTTAAATATGATCAATATCTCAGAAATGGTGCATCCTACGCAAAAAATAACGAAATTTTGACGCCGTTAATAACCCGTAAGAGAGTATCAAGAACTAGCATCCGACCCGCACGTTTTTTTTTTGTTTATAAAGATGTTTTTATGATCAAGAATTAAAGTTTTCACTTCTATCGGCAATCCCCAAAGACTGCCACAATTATTTTTTTCTTATATTGTAACACTTTGTGCACAGAAACATAGTAAGAACTACAATCTAGGTTTATACTGTATACTCTAGTTCTCTATGATTGTAACTTTTTATGTAAGCCAAATAAATAAATTCGACTTTCATTTTAATGTAGTGTGACTGTATCAAAGCTATTTCTCCATATTTTTTATTACAAGAATCGGTCATTAAAAGCATTAATCTATGAGACTATCAAATAATTTTGGGCCTTTTTGCGTATGCAGAGCGGCCTTAAATACTATTATTATACATGTATATATATTTTCTTCAAATTTAATAAACAAAATACAGAAGGCTGGTGTAAAATTTCACAGGAGACCAATCTAAGGACACATTTCCATTGAGCCAAACAATTGTGGCTAAATTGGCTGGCAGAGCAAACATAGTCAGTATTCAGCTTCAATTTAGCGCATTGACCCAGTTCAAAATCTGTGTTGAAATCTAGACTTGCAACAAATCGGAATTAAAATCTAAACCGATGCAACTGCTACGTAGAGTGTACTATGAATATGTATCTCGTGATGATAACTATTATACACAAGGATTTGATGTCACTACAATCTATACTAATATTATAAAGCTGAAGAGTTTGTTTGTTTGTTTGGTTGAACGCGCAAATTTCAGGAATTACTGGTTCGAATTAAAAACTATTTTAGTGTTGGTAGCCCATTTATCGAGGAAGGCTATAAGCTATATAACATCACGCTACAACTAATAAGAGCGGAGCATCATTGAACAATGTTGCAAATACGGGGAAAATTCTCTTATGTGACGCAGATAAAGTTGCGCGGATCAGCTAGTGTATTTTATAACCAAGAAACACTATTGATTTTACATATAATTATGTTTTCAGACAGTTTTCTCTTTAGTTCTACGCCCTTGCTTTGCTGGACATAACTATAGGTAAATATAAATGTAGAATTACATTAATAAATGTAACTTTGACGTTTATAAGACTAAGTGTAACACTTATGAACATCAAAGTTACATTTGTAATATAAATAACATATTTTTATATCAGACTTTATTTACTAGCAGCGATAGCCTAGTGGGAAACCGTTGGATTGCCACGCAGAGGTCTCGAGTTCGAACCCAAGGCGCGCATCTCTGACTTTTCGAAGTTACGTAGCTTGTTTAGCTCGCTTTAACGATGAAGAAAACATTGTGAGGCACACTGCATGTCTGAGAGTTTTCCATAATGTTCTCGAAGATATATGAAATCTGCCGACCCGCACTGGGTCATCGTGGTTGACTATGTCCTAACCCCTCTCACATTAAGAAGAGGCCCTTGCCCAGCAGTGGGACAGTTTAATATACATACATACTACCTAGATTCACCCCTGTTTCCCAGAAGGGTAGGCAGAGACTACGGATTTCCATTTGCTACGATCCTGACACATTTCTCTGGCTTCATTCACTTTTATCACAATCCTCATACAAGCCCGTCGATATATTATATGGGTATGTAGTTTGATATAGTTTAATATAGGGCTGATATTATTATTATATTATTACTAGCTTTTGCCCGCGGCTTCGCTCGCGTTAATTTAGAATTTGACAATCAATTCGGGTCGTACTCTGCTTGTAATAATATAATTCAATCATGATTCGAAAGACACGTGTCGCCATCTATTATCATAAGAAGTTTATTGTTGTTTTCCTAGGGAACAGTAATTTTTTTCGGGATGAAAGGTAGCCTATGTCCGTTTCTGTACACCTGACAACGTATATGCAAAATTGCAGGATGATCGGTTCAGTGGTTTAGGCGTGAAAAGGTAACAAACAAACAAACACATTTTCGCTTTTATAATATTAAGTTAGGATTAGGATTAGAATTAATAACTAATAAATTATGACTATGTAAGATTTTAACCATTTTTCAATAGTAGCGAAAACAAGATGTAATGAGATTGAATAGTTCAGTGAAACGTACAATAGATTTCAACCCACTGAAGCACTAAATCGGTACTCGGTAGTTAGCGTAGTTAGATTAAAATTACCATAGGTAGCGAGCGATTTCAACAAATTTTACGAGCAGAACTAGGTACTAAATTAGATAGGTAGAGAGTTTGGCTCGTTTCGAGACTAGCGATATAAAATTAAGCGCTAACTTCTACGAGTAAGTACTTTATTTATCAGAATCAACAACTTTTGCACTGATTAAGGAATTAAGTTATGAAAATGTTATAATTTTTAAGTAGGCAGTTTTGCTTTGAAAGGAAATTTGATGTATTAAGACAGTATTTTGAATGGTCGGCTTTTAGAAAAAAATTATTAACTTTTATCTATATCTTCTTCTCCCTAGCCTTTATTATTCCCAAGTTACTTGGGATCGGCTTTTTAGTCTAACCGGATTTGACTGAAAATCAGTTTTACACGGACCGACTGCCATCTGACCTCCGCAACCCGACCGCTAACGATACCCTAAGGCTAGACCAGTGTCAGAATATTAGAGGGCACTGACTTCCCAATAACGACTACCGTAGATGTTCATGGCAGCCAGGACCGACGCCGACAGCTTAACGTACTCTCCGAGGCACGGAGCAGGCGATAATTCTCAATCAATACGCACATAATTTCAAAAAGTCATATAACTACAAACATACACGTACACGACACACAACAATTAATTATAAATCTCACACTTTATTAAGCAGACACTTGCAGATTTTGTATTCCTTCTATACAATAAAGAAAGATAGTTTTCTCCATCTTCCCTAACCCTATTTTGTACTTAGTATTTTCTTACTATTTATGAGAATATCAATGATTGTAACCATTTGTGAGGCTTATATTAATGTTACTATCAGAAGGTAGCACTGGCTTCTAAGATACAGGTCCATACTTAGTTTAGAAGTCAGGGTCTCCAGTTTGTTATGTACTTAGATTAAGTGTTTTTTCTTATGAAGTAATAAACTAAACTAAACTAAACTAAACTTCTGAAAGTCTGAGGTGCGCGACGTGGGTTCGAAACCGAGACCCTCTGCATTGCAATCTGTTGGTCTCCCCACTGAGCTATCGCTGCTGAACTTTTGTCTATATGTCTGATAATAAACGAATAATTTCCTTAAAATAAGGATGTAATATCAAAAGATTGACACCAAGCGTTTGCAACCCAACTAAGTTGCTCTCGCTACTGGTGCCGGCCGTGCCGAGTGTTAAAGGTTTGATCCCCACATGTGACACAAATTCATGTGCTCCACATATTTATAGTTGTTCCGAGTCTGAGTGTCCGTTGTTTAAATATTTGTAAAATCCAACTCAGGAATTATTTCGAATGAGGGACTCGTCTTCAACAAGAAAATAATAAAGAAAGAAAGAAATAAAAATATTTATTTTGGCACACAAGGGCACACGCAAAACACGAAAAAATATAAAAAAACAACAGAAAAACAAAAACAGTAACAACAAAAAAAAATAACAATACTTTTACTAATATATCTGGTTATGGTTAAGCTGACAAGTAAAATAATGATATTGATAATAATAACATGCTTATAACTAATTACTGCGGCATTTTCTAGCGAAAATTCTAAAGACGGACAAGCATACAACTTAAAGTAAACTCATTTGCATTAATATCACATGTGTTACATGCCCCGCTAGTTTGCTACGTGTAGTGAACGATACCGTTAATAAAACATTAAAAATACTAGAAGTGAAATAGGTTGCAGCCCGCAATGCCTGAAATGGTACCAAATGGCAAACATTACAAAGATTTACGTGGCAACAAATTGAAATTTGCGGTGAAAAGTAATGTGCTGAATGAACGCATTACGCATTTTTTATTTATCAAGCCCCAGATTTGGAACAATATATCGCACCAACATATTTCTTCAACGATTTAATCTGACCTTGTTATAATTCACAGCTCAAATGGTATTTTTAACAGGACGACACGCGACGTGGGTTCGAACCCGAGACCCTCTGCATTGCAAACCGTTGGTCTCCCCACTGAGCCCAATTCCTAGGTAATCCTAAATAATATTATACATGCGAATGTAAGTCTGTTTGTTACGCTGTGACACGTTCACTTCATGATGTTCGGTCAAGTAGTTAACCAAACATCATATAGTTCACACACACGTTATCAGCGGCACAGAAAAGTAACTTTCATCTAAAACACTCACGTAAAAAAATAAAGTAAAAAATAACTGTAGTGTCTCCGTGTAGGGCCATTAATTCAAAACACCATTCCAAGTAATGTTTTAATATAGAAATCCATATCAATACTTAAAATGGTATTTTGAGTAAACTTTACACGCAGTTTGACCACACACGGTTGATCTCTAGCCAGACTGCTTCTAAAGTAAATTAGCAATTCCGCTGTGCCCTAATTTTATTTATTTATCTCACCCCAGACTGGCAAACATGCACAGACTCGAACCTGTGTGTTTAAGAGGCAGGTCTAATGTTTATTATACACTTACGTACACATTTGGTCTGCTCTAACATTTTTCTCTACTCTGTAATTTAGCCTGGATCCTCACTAGTAGCAGCATAAGCTTAAACTTATGCTAGGGCCAAAGAGACAGTCGTTCTAAATTTGACACCGTCGTCCCAGGTAATTAGTAGAATGCCTATTGCCGCCTACCGTTACACCGTACTACTACTAAACATGTTTTGATGTTAAAACAATACATACTTCGTCTGACCTTTTTTTTAAAAAACTACTCCTGCTTTAGAAATAATTCCTGTGTCACTCACAAAGAACACCCGGACTCGAAACAACCATTTCTGTATCACACAAATTTTAGTCCTGTGTAGGATTCGAACCCACAGCACTCGGCGCAATGGCAGCGGCGAGGCGACCACTTAAGCCACTAAGCCATCCGTGTATTTTTTTATTTTTTATTATTGCCATTGGTGGCAGACGAGCAAGTGGCCCACCTGATAGAAAGTGGTAACCGCTGCTCATGGACTTCAGCAATGTCAGGACAACAAAGCCGCTGCCTACCGTGAAAGAAGAACTCTCTTTAAACCTAGTTTGAAGAAGGACATTTCCTAGCGCATTCATTTATAACAGTTATTACCTCTATTTGCACCACAATTATTTGTCATATAATTCCACGAAACAAACCATAATACGTACGTTAGTAATTTGATGTTCAGTAAAAGCGTTGGAATAAGCCTGCAATATATTATTCACAAATAAACACGCACTCAGCTAATGTACCCGCGGTCACTCCTTACTTAGCGGTGACCCTTAGGCGTCGCTACAAAGAAACTCTAATAAAACTTAAAACTTCGTAATGCATAATATATATTGTCGAGTCTCGAGAGTAAATTGCATGAATTATAAAGTATTGAGGCGACGAAATGTATTTAGTGCTTTATTTTATTTATTATTTATTTCAACTGGAATAGAAATATAGAAAATAAAGAGCAAGATATAAAATAAAGAGCGTATGCTTATTTGCTACCTTAATTGTATAAAAAAAATGCCTTCTAAAGATTAAAAAACAAATATAAAGTCATTGCATACAAGCCCATCTTTACCTTACATATTACTAAAAATTGATGACGCTTTTTTATACAACAAGCATACATTACAATATATTTAGATGGCAAGCAATTCGGTAAGAAACGGCTACTAGCGATCACTTGCAATAAATACAAAGGTATTGAAATCACACGCGTGTTGCCAACCCTTGGGAAAACCTAAAGATGAGAAAAAAAATGTATGGCCGAAATGCGTCAGAGTAGTCTTACACCGGATTTTTGGAAGAAGGAGGTTCCTGTAAATAAAATGACCGCGCTTTGATTCGCTCGCCGTCATTTTATTTCGTTGTACCAAATACAGTCGTATTCTGAAGCACTTTAGGTTGAATTTAAATTGTTACTAAATTAGTCTCTTCGTCGCCACTCCGTCCGTCGGCGCTGACCCTAAGCCGGCTTATTTATACCGGCACCAAACAGTTAGCAACTACTGCCATTCATTCACGTCGTGCCAACATAAATGCATCTGATACCTTAATTACTCCCTTTTTAATGAACAAAATTCAGTCAACACACCTTTTTACCGATCCTATCAATATCCGCTTACGCTTAAAACGTAATTAATTAAAAAATAATTAATATCAGAAGTCATTACTGATCAATTTTAATATCGCATATTTATGTGGCGAGAACCCCAACTATCAGTTTTAATTAACTGGATAACCGAAATGCTTCATTAAAATAAACGGACCTTTCTATATGGAAGCTTATCTGTGGGGTCATCATGTTGCCAATGTTTTCGGCTATTTAAATAATATACATTTATATTTTAGTTTCACTCTTGTGTCTATGTTACTGTATATATAGATATACATTGTTTATAAATATATATATTATTATATATATATAAATTCAGCAGTGATGATCTAGTATGGAGACCATTGATTTGAGATCGAGTTCAGATCAGATCAGAGAGATCAGAGTTCTCAAACTTAACTTAACTTGGGAATAATAAAGGCTAAGGAGAAGAAAAAGAATATTCTACATTACACAACAGCATTACAATTTCTCTGACCTGAAATTGAGCTCAAGACCTCACGATTGTTTGCAAACTTATGCCTCGTAATCAGCGAGGCATGTTTATATTACTATACTTTTAAATATAAAACTATTCGGAATAATTACATCAAATTCTAAATAAATTCAGTTAATTACAGATATAACTTTGTTTCCAAACTGTTAATGCACTTTGAAACCTAAAACACTATTTTATTTTAAAACACTTTCATCATAAAACTAATTTAGATTCTAGCTGAAACTAATTTCTGTTTCGTCCGCATGAATTCCACATGAACACATACCGGGAACCACACATAATAATATACTATGTGTTTATACAGTAATCTATCTGTGTGCCAAGTATCCTCAAAATCCATTCAACGATAAGGCATTGGACCTGCGGTCGAAAGGTTGCAGGTTCCACTTCCACCCAGCAGTTCTTTCTTTCTTTATTTTCTTTTAAAAACGCGTACTTCCCTTACGACTTTATAAACATTCTTTATAACAACGGGCACAAAGAACACCTGGGTGTTGCCTTGCACAAAATATTGTCCCGTTTAGCATTCGAACCCACAACACTCAGCGCAGTGGCAGTGTCGAGGCGACCATTTAAACCACTGCGCCATCCGTGCAGTCAACGTCAAAGTTAAAGTAACTGGAAGGGTTAAAATAAATACTGGTAATTTGTAAACCAAACTGCAAATAATTTTGAAAAAAGGCAATTTACTCTTATTTAATATCCAAACATCTTTACGAACATTCACATATACAGGTTGTCTCAGGTGTGAATCAAATTGTAACGGGAGATTCCTTAAGTAAGGACCTATCAAATGTGCTAAATAAAAAAACAAAAAATTATGTTGTGTTGTTGGTCAAACGTACAAGATTTTCTTTGGTGCAAAAAGAAATACACCAAAATAATGCTGCGATTTCAAGCCTACGTCAGTTAAAAATAAAAACATTTGTAGTTTGACTAATCAATCCTTCACAAATAATAACAGTGAAAAAAAATGGAAATTAGCCATAAACCAAGCACCTGTAGTTAAAAGTCTGAAAAATGTGGTACTTTTTTAAAAACTTTGATTTATTTATTTTAACCAAAGGCCATAATTTTTTATTTATTTTATTTAGCACATTTGAAAGGTCCTTACCTAAGGAATCTCCCGTTACAATTTGATTCACATCTTCTGGGACAACCTGTATAATTATATGAGAGGATTTTGGTTATAACTGAAACATACTTTAAAACATTCGCTTTTAAAAATAACCTATAAATACCGCATAAGAAATATTTATATAATAAATTAATTAAAAATAATTGCCTTTTAATGACAAAAATAGCGTTCTGTGTATCGCCCCATGCGGCATGCCTGACAATCGCATCAAACGGTTAATTACTTAAAAAGCCTTTTTACGGGGTAGTTGATTTATTTCCCGCAGGGGCGAACACACGTACGTGTGTGGTAAATATATGTATATAAATAAACATGTACAGGGATAACATGTTAGATTTATTGTAAAGGCGTCAAGAACAAAATTATGTGTTTTTTTATCTCTGAGATGGTAAGCATACAAACGTCTCGGCAAATGATGCACGGTATCGCTGAGTGCCAATTTATTCGAGTCATATTCGAATAAATGGAACACTACTTTGACTGCGCGAATGAAATAGTGGTTTAAGTGGTTGTCGCGCCATTGTCTTTCAAATCAAATCAAATCAAAAGTCTTTATTTGCTAAATACAGGTTAGAGATGATGTACATAAAGCAAAATAGTCCACTGTATTTTACCGTAATTGGCATGCAAATGTTACACTTAATTATTTAAAATAACAATAAATAAATAACTAATCTAAATATGTCTAAAAAAACCCTTTACATTACTTTTTAATCCATTTAGTGTATTTGTCAATAATAAATAAAGAATGTTTAATTGTCAATGAAATTGGTCTGTATCACAAAATCGTATATTATTATTTAATAGCAATATTATTATCATTTAGAAAATCATTTAGAAAATCTTTGCGCCAAGTGTTGTGGTTCGATACCCACACGGGACAAAAAAGGGTGTAATTCACAAATTATCTGAGTCTGGGTAATCTTTGTGTCCCTTATTTGAATGATTATAATGTCCTCCGCGGTACAGAGTTTATTTCAAAGCAGGAGTTGTCTTTTTAAGTAATATGTATGTGACTTTGATCATATAATTTGAGTAAAGTGTTGTACAACTATTTTAAAATTGTAATCCTATGTAATAATAATACGCATCAATAATGTGCGGATACCATAAAAAGTTTACGACTATATATACTGTCCTTGAAGAGATAAGTGGAGGATTATCTCACCCATATTTCGCATACCATGTGTAAGACCGACATCAAAAATTAAACAACTACTTACTATCGAGCTATCTCAGTTCCGGACTTCGTATTATTACTGAAACGTACCTTGTATAAAATCACAAGAACATTTGGCTCAACCGTGGAATTGAAACCGGTAACTCACAATCCACACAAACACTTTCATTTATATAACTGGATCATGGAAACCATCAATTCACCATCACTGAAAATGATTGGTATCTATACCTACAAGTAACGATGCAACGCCCTAAATAATATAATTACTTTAACTGGCCTGTTTTTCTACACTTCACAATTAGCTTTAAAAGCGTATTCTGAATTTCCTTTTAAACTTCGTGCAGCTGTTTTCAGAAGAATCTACATAGTCTTTTATTTCTTTTACTCATTTTGTGAAAGCAAAAGGCGGGTGATTGCCTTGAAGAATATAATTAATAGTAATTACAAAAATTGTTCTGTTTAGTTCTTGAATTATTTATTTGTAATATCAACTTTTGACGCAAGTTTCAGTGATGCAGACAAAAGCGTAGCTGCCGATTATAGACCCCTGTTTTTGCCAGTAATAAGGCAACTCCGAAAGATCTATTTCAACATTAAAATTTTAAGATTCTAAGTATAATTTTTGAAGTTAAAACTTCTTTAGCGGCGTTGTGAACTTTTTTGTGATGGGTAAAAAATGTTAAACTCGCGTCTGGACACGTGACCTGATCGAAAATTCGTAAGACGGAGGGAGAATTGTCATGTTTGTGTACGATAGCGCAATAAATGAATATTGTATTTTACCACATAAATGATAGTACTTTTATACTGATAATTAAAGCAATTCGTGCAAAATTATTCCCTAACCATTCCAAAATATCAAAAATGCACAACGTTAATATTCAAGTTTTCAGTTCTGCCGGCACTCCCGGAGTGCAACCCGTTGTTTTTAAAGACCACTCACTCCCTCTGCGTAATTCCTGGATAGCGGCCTAACGTTCAAACAACAAACACAAAGAACACTTTAAGACTGCGCCGAGCGAAAGACAGATAATGACAGAGCTCGTGCGGCGCATATTCAAATCGGCGCACGGCCGCCTTAGTAAAATTATTGTATGGAGGATTTGAAGTGCTTTTTTGATAAATATGTATCTTTATTTTCAACCATAACTTAAATATTTGGGACGAAAAAATTGTAATATAAATAATTATGTTTCGTTTAAGCTGTAAAATAGGATAGATTTCTACTGTTATAATCTAAAAATCACGTAACACAAGCTTGCTTTTCTGCATTTTTCGCGCAAATTTACGTAATTTTGTAGGCGAAAATATTAATTATTTTAAGTTTTTTACATGGAGTAATTGTAAACATATTCATTGTTATGGTAAAAGTATATTTTATATTTGTTTTAAACAAAAAGTGTTGATTTTATTCACTTAACTGTGACCGCCTGTTTTGGCACATTTCGCTCGGCGCAGTCTTAACTTGAAACAACTATTTGTGCGTCACACATAATATGTTTGTGCCGTGTATGGATTGTACCCACAGCAGTAGACGTAGTGCCAGTGGCGAGTTGACCATTTGAACCATTACGTCATCCGTACCTACGTGACGCAAATGTGTATAGCATAAATACTTCTTCCCTAGAATGAAACTTACGACCCGCTTTATAGGAAAGCAGCTCTCCTACATTTTTTTTTTATACAACTAGTGTGGCAAACAAGCATACCGCCCACCTGATGGTAAGTTGTCACCGTAGCTCATGGACGCCTGCAACACCAGAGCCATCACTTGCGCGTTACCGACCCTTTAGGAAAGTAAGTGGGAAGGAGAAGGAGTGGGAAGGGGGAATGAGGGTGATTGAGCCTCCGGCACTCTCACTCACCGAACGAAACACAACAGTAGTAATACTGGTATTTCACGTCGATATTCTGTGAGAGGGTAGTCCTTCCCCGGTCGAGCTGGCCCATACATGCTGAAATGAGCGAGACTCTACTAATAATAATAATAATATCATCCCTGTATTAAACTGTCCCACTGCTGAGCACGGGCCTCTTCTCAGTGTAAGAAGGGTTAGGCCATAGTCCACCACGCTGGCCTAGTGCGGGTTGGCAGACTTCACATATTTTCGAGAACATTATGGAGAACTCTCAGACATGCAGGTTACCTCACGATGTTTTCCTTCACCGTTAAAGCAAGCGATAATAATTAACTATTTAATATGCATATAACTTCGAAAAGTCAGAGATGCGCGCCTTGTGTTCGAACTCAAGACCTCTGCGTGGCAGTCCAACGGTTTCCTACTAGGCTTGCTAGGTATTGCTGCTCCTATATACCTCCGAATAATTTTACGCAAAATTAAAGTCGCATAAATAAACGTATTACCATCCGTTATTGTTTTACACAATCAATAATTGGAGCAGAAATAAAATATGAACATGTATATGACGTAATTTGGCAAAGGCTCGGGGCTTTCTGCCAATATTTGGTCAACGATACGCAGAGAAACAGGGAAATTGTTTTCAGTAAAGAATGTAATACATTGTTTTTTAAGTTTGTTATTGTGTAATTAATTAATGTTGATCAACAAGCCTGGAAGAATAAACAGATTTTAATATTGAAATTCGAATCAAAATTCGTTTATTTTGGGTAGAAGTTTTGACGGTACGGTTGACGTAATGATTCTTTCGGCCATCTTGGTACAGTGTTCGATCTCACTGCGTGATGTTTACGTCCATCTGTTATTTTTAATTCAATTACAATTATTGATGGAAATTATGGTCATGTCAAATCTATACTAATATTATAAAGCTGAAGGGTTTTTTGTTTGTTTGTTTGCTTGAACGCGCTAATCTCAGGAACTACTGGTCCGATTTGAAAAATTATTTCAGTGTTAGATAGCCCATTTATTGAGGAAGGCTATAGGCTATATAACATCACGCTACGACCCACGGGGCCGGCGCAGTAACGATAAACGCGGGTGAAACCGCGGGAACATCTAGTTTATTATAAAAATAAAGGAGGTTCAATGTATAGGAAACATTTTCAGACGGTACTGCGGATGAAAATGTATTCAATGCATTAATCAGGCAATAGGCTCGCACCTTGTGACGTGGCATTCAAAACTTTACAAAAATTCTAACAACGAACACAAAGAAGAGCCAGACTCCAAACAGACATGTATGGATCACACAATTTTTGTCCCGTGTGGGTTTCGAACCCACAACTCTCAGCGCAGGGGCAGTGGCGACGCGACCATTTAAACTATTACGCCATCCGTGTAGGCGAAAAATGGTTATGATACAACTCTGCCTTCCTTTTAGGGTACTGTTATAATATTATATTGCATAAAGTACATATAAAATAATAATGCTTAGATCAGCAGTAGGCATGAGCGATGTGCGTCATAGAAATTGATCCAAGCGTTATTACTTGTTTCTAAGGAAATTAATTATATTCTAGACTTCGTTGTGGGTACTAGGGTTTTATAATATTTTTTATTTTTATACTGTTTTATTAAACTTAGTATATTTTAGAACTTCGAGTTTTTTTTTTTAATTCCTCTCTGACTTGCCCTGTAACAGCACATAGGCGTTGACATAATTATGTATGTATATAGGACATTGTATATATGTAATGAGCGATATCGAAGCCTAATACCAAGTTTCTATCATATTTTCAGACGGTCATTATTATCATCATTAACAGCATTAATGGTTCAGTAACTTACTTACTGTAGTAGTATAGTATTGTATTATCTGTGTTTATGGTAATCTAGCTTCTGCGCGCGGCGCTGCGCTAACTGCATCAACAAGAAGTAGCCTATGTCCATTCCTAGGTTTTAAACTATCTCCGTACCAAATTTCGTCCAAATTGGTGAAGTGGTTTAGCCGTGAAAAGTTAACAGACAGTCAGAGTAACTTTCGAATTTTTATTATTATAGTTTTCACTGCCACTGTCGCATAAAACAAAGGTTGTTCTAACTCTTTCAATATTTGTTAAGTGCCGGGACTTACTACTACACTTACCTACTCCGTTAGACACATTGTCATAAATCATCATTATCATCATCATCATCAGGCATAATAGTCAACTGCTGGACATAGCCCTCCCCCAAAGAGCGCCATAGCGCCCTGTCTTCAGCTTGCCACATCCAGCATCTGCCTGCAGTCTTTCGCAGATAGTCATCCCACCTGGTCGGAGGGCGTCCTACACTACGTTTGCCGAGTCGCGGTCTCCACTCAACAACATTGCCATAAATGCAATATTGATTTTAGAAATTAAATATCTCAAGACGATTGTGATCAAATAAAAGTCTGAAGAAAATTGAAAATAAATAGTCTAAGTGCTGCGTATATTCAAATATTTTTTTTATACAACAAAGGTGGCAAACAAGCATACGGGCCCACCTGATGGTAAGTGGCCACCGTAGCCTGCAACACCAGAGGTATCACGTGCGCGTTGCCGACCCTTTAGGAAAGGAAGTGGGAAGGAGAAGGAGCGGGAAGGCGAAAAAGGGTGATTGGGCCTCCGGCACTCTCACTCACCGAACGAAACACAACAGTAGGAATACTGCTATTTCACGTCGATATTCTGTGAGAGGGTAGTCCTTCCCCGGTCGAGCCGACCCATACATGCTGAAATCAGCGAGGCTCTACATAATATTGTCTAATAAATGTATACGATTGCAGTCGAATTATATTCAATTGTATTAATGAAACTATTTGTGCGTACTACAAACGTGCTCTGTGACCTTAAGAGCATTTATGCCATATGGTCACTTCTGATTGTCAACGTAGCAAATACGATGGCGTAGTGGTTAGTATAACCGACTGCCACGCCTGAAGTCGCGGGTTCGATTCCCGTACAATTCAAACATTTGTGTACATGAACAGGGATGTTTGTCTTGGTCTGGGTGTTTCTATGTATATAATATGTATGTATTTACAAAATAAAAGTATATATGTATGTTTATCCATTGTCTAGCACCCATAGTACAAGCTCTGCTTAGTTTGGGCTAGATGGTGTTGATGTGATAGAATATGTGTTTTTTTTTCAATTTATTTGTGTTTAATTTTATAATTATTTTAATATCCGCTAAAGATTAAGGTGCAAGTGTATTTATACATGGAATACAAAATGTACATTACGCATCTATTATACATATTTACGTAGTAAAAGGACTGCAATTATTACTATATCACATCTATCATACACCTTTACCGTAGTCTTCAGAGTGTATTAAAACATTTTTAAATAAGACCCAAATAAATTAATACATTTAAAAAAAATATTGGCAGTGTTTGGTCTGCCGATAGAAGTGAAAACTTTAATCCTTGATCATAAACACTTCTTTATAAACCAAAAATATTTCAGAAATGGAAAGCGTTCGGTGACGATGACGCGAGTTTCATGATTTTTGTTCACCTCAACGCGCCTAAAGAAGTTTTCACTTCAAAAACCTCAAAATGTGATAATATGGCTAGGTGTATTTGCAAAGTTGCCTCTTGGAACAGTACATGATGTTAACGCTCTTACACTTGCTAAGTAGATTACGTTGCGTTGTGCACAGCAGTATTGGAATGTCATTCAGATATAATCGCATCACTGCTAATAAGTAAAATAAATTATACCTTTCCACACTTAAAACATTAAAGTAGCACAAAATATATCGCAAAGATTCAAGTCTTAAAATTCATGAAAGTTAAATAGTAGTGATTCATATTAAATTTAAGTACGCGTCATTGATCGCCCCGCTTTTAACTGAATTCAATTTAGTTCAGGCCATACTTATCGACGGATTTGGTCGTAATGTGAGCGATTTTACAAGCGAGTGACATATTTTTCCAACGGATGTGATGAAGACTTTGTGTATACATATCAACTGTTGCCTCTACGTTCGTATCATTGTATTTTACGACACTATTGGCAAAACAATGTTTAGGTTATAATCTCATCGTATTTTGACGACAATGTTGTCAAAGTTAGTGCTACGATAAAATACCAAAATAACCGTCACTTAATCCTTTAACAGTGGTATTTAAATAAATCAATTAAAAAATTAGAAAACCCCCGGCACAAAATAATAAAAATAGTAAATCGCCATTTTGCGGTGGCGGCCATCTTGGTTTTGAAATTTATCATAGTGTATATTATTCTACTAGTCAAGCCCTTTCATTTGATACCCATATTAAGGGAGTTGTGAAAAAATATGTAATCCGCCATTTTGTGCTTATACGGTATCGCACGAAGTGTTGCTGCTAGATCCCGGGATTCACGGGTGATAAATGATACGATAGAGTTGAGCGGAATAATAGTAGATTTATTCCGACAGGTTATGCTAATTTACTCTAATGATCAAAGATGATATGAGTGCGGTTAATGTGACGATCGGTTATGCACTGACTCGTGTAGGTCACTCGGTCCACTATTGCGGCCGCGTGCGACCTAGATGAGCCAAAGATGCTGATGTGTTCAATATGTATTGAACAGTGCCGGCGGCCATCCTGGACCGATTTCCATCAAACATAGCTAAGAACACTCCCGACTAATTCACATTTCAAACAAAAAAAAAAAACAAAATCAAAATCGGTTCATCCGTTCGGGAGCTACGACGCCACAGACAGACACACACACACACACACACAAACACACACACAAACACACACACACACACACACAGACATGTCAAACTTATAACACCCCGTCGTTTTTGCGTCGGGGGTTAATAAAATGGCAATTGAAGACTGATTGTTGGTAAATAAATGTATTACTGATCGGTAAATGAAACTGGCGAAGCAACCATTAAGCTAATTGTATCATCCGTGCAGTATTTTTTTGGTTTAACCATTCATTTTCTAAAACAAAGCTTATTAACTTAGCAGTATTTGCCTCAAGTAGTTATAGTATTAAATTTCCATTTTCGTTTGCTTTTATGATAACAATTAATAGCAATTCAAGTACAATTCTAGTAGCCCGATTCTCTGTTCATTCATAGAACATTTTAAACAAAGAAATTTTATAATCGCTGTTTGATAAAATAATTATATGTATTATATATGGCCTAATATCCTCTGGGGACTTATCGAAAAATAGATTTTCGCCACACCTCTTATATAATATTATCTATACTATTATAAACCGAGGCTGAATATACATTGGGGATATTTTTGAAAACTTATTGGAATGGACAGTTTAGAATATTCAGAATATATTACAATTATTTTTAAGACTGCGGCGAGCGAAATGTGCCAAAACAAGCGGTCACAGTTAAGTGAATAAAAGCAACACTTTTTGTTTAATACAAATATAAAATATACATTTACCAAAACAATGAATGTGTTTACAATTACTCCGTGAAAAAACTTAAAATAATTAATATTTTCGCCTACAAAATTACGTAAATTTGTAAGAAAAATGCAAAAACGTAAGCTCGTGTTACGTGATTATTAGATTATAACAGTAGAAATCTATCCTATTTTACAGCTTAAACGAAACATAAATAGTTATATTAAAATTTGTCTGTCACAAATATTTAAGTTGTTGGTTGACAATAAAGATACATATTTATCAAAAAAGCATTTCAAATCCTCCATACAATTGTACTATGGCGGCCGCGCGCTGATTTGAATATGCGCCGCACGAGCTCTGTCATTATCTGTCTTACGCTCGGCGCAGTCTTAAAAGGCGCGGATCCTGGCTTTATGTAAGCATTTCTAGAAGTATAAAAAAGTTTCTAAACACGCGGTATGAAAACCGTGTGCTTTCGGGATAGGAATTACACCTTCAATAGTTATTTTAGTTCGATAACTATACAAATAAGTATATGGTCGCCTAATGGTAAAAGGTTATTGTAGCATGTCATCGCTTACTGGAGGATTACACGCACGTTACCAATCCTGACAAAAATAACTTTAAGATGACATGCAAGTAAAGAAATGGGAAAATGAGATATGTAAGCCTCTAAAACTATTACGCACCGGGTGAAAATCAGTAACAGTCGTTTTTATTACTCTTACGTCCATTTCTGTAGGAGGGTACCTGGGATTTTTTGGGTAAGCCGACTCATACATTGTCCCACTTAGTAATTGACAAAGGAAATTTCCACTCAAGTAATTACTCAACTGCTACATTTGTAGAGTTAGTCCGAACTAAGTCTCAGATTACTTTTCTTATTAGCATATTACCCGCTGACAGTATGACCAAAGTTTACGTAGAATATTGAAGAATCCATTTTAAAACTATTTAATATTTGATCTGCAAGCGAAACACCAAATAATGAGTGCGATTTAACGTTCGTTTCAATATCGACACTTAGTTTAATGATGTTATTTACTAACTATTACCCAAAATACCGGACGCATCTTTTATGAAAATATACTATATCTTTTTGATGATTCAAGCTATTGCCATACCAAATTTGAGTTTCATTCGAATCTATAAATATCCTTATTATTATTGATATGGATAATTATAAACAGGAATAATATCATACGCTAACTTGCTAGGTAATATTATATACCTATACGAATGTGAGTTTGTTTGTTTGTTACACGTTCACGCCTTAACTACTCAACCGATCATTATGAAATTTCGCATACACGTTTTTAGGGGAACAGAAAAAGATATAGAGTACCTTTGTCCAGCAAAAAGTACTGTGTCCTAGAGATAGAATATTGACTAAACCTACGTTTACACGAGCGGATCCGCGGGCAATATCTAGTATATTCGATTTCCAAAGACCAGAATATGTAGCTGCTTTAACTAATAAAAATGTGATCAATCAATCTAAAACACAAATGTTAAAATACTAATGTTTCAGTACACTGCGTAAAGTGCAATACTCCATCTATTGAGAATTTCTAGAGAAAAATTCCAATTACACTTTCCTCAACCCGTGAATTTACCTAAAGATCATATCAGTTGCATTCCGTAGGTACCGCTGCGCCGCCAAGGCAACGTACTACGAAACAGAATTATATATTTTTGACCTTTTCAAATCATACACCCAAGTCAAATATTTAATTCAGTAATAGCGTCACTGTTGTCACCACACGCGAACAAAGCCGCAGACACTAACAATAGTTTATCACGCGCCTCGTCACGTCCTACATGTGAACTATTTTAGAGGTCATAATATAGTGGCCATAATATCTGTTCGAATGGAGACTGTCCCATTTCTGGTTTATCTTGTTAACTTGATTTAGTGAATTGCCTCGTTAGCCTCATTAGCTTAACTTAAGCTGCAATATGGCTGCTGTTTGTGAATTCTGAGCTTGATTTTCGATTTGAACAAAAATTTATTAGATTACTGAATATAACATTTTCTGTTACAGTAGAGCCTGATTACAAGTTCTTTTCATGGATACCGATTTGTTCATTCAAAAGTGTAAGTAGACATAACTGTTTCAAAGAAATCTATGTATGTACTATGACAGCCATTCGACGAGTATAATATATACCCACGTAGTTCACCACTTAAATGCATGGGATTAAGCTGCTTCTTGTACCGGCTATCAACATTTCGACGCAACAGTTATCAGATCAATTGACGGTCTCGCTGACTGAAACTCTCATGTATTGTTCAGTCCCTTGGCAAGTGAGACTAACAAAACTGACTGTGTACCTACTATTGACTCTGCCTATTCGTATATGTAGGTATTCGAACTTCTAGCTGGTGGATACTCCTATTTACCATACTGCTGCTTTAGAGGCTACCATCAAATTTTAAAATGCTTGAGTAAGTTCAGTAGAAATTCATGGATAAATGGTTGCAGCACCTTACAGTCATAATTTG
The DNA here is from genome assembly GCA_963564715.1 of Catocala sponsa. Taxonomy (NCBI): domain Eukaryota; kingdom Metazoa; phylum Arthropoda; class Insecta; order Lepidoptera; family Erebidae; genus Catocala; species Catocala sponsa. The sequence continues at coordinate 1,348,616 of OY751339.1, forward strand.
TAAACAAAATTTTATTATAAACTTGGCGATTAAAAAGTTTCTTGCCCGTTCTTCTCATGAGCCCTACACCCTTGCTTTGCTGAACGTGGCAGTAAATGTAAATTCACAAAAAAAAATTAGTGTAACTTTGACATTCATAAGTGTTACCTTGTAACCTAACTTGAATAAATTTATTTTTGATTTTGATTTGATTTGATTTAGCTTGAACATGAGTGAAAACTAAAATGTTAAAAACCAAAAGACCACCACGCTGGCCTAGTGCGAGGCATATCACACACAACTTCGGAACCATTATGAAGAACTCTCCAATATACTCCTTACCGACATGACCAGAGATAATGAACTTTTAATTTATTACTATCTATCAGACATGTGTGCGACGAATAGTAAACTTACATAAATAAACTAGTTAAATTGCGTGACACAGCGGCTATTCCCTAGAGCGGGGGCTATTTTAACATACATAAGCACGTAATTAAGGGACCGATAATTGCCACTTCACTATTAAGTAATTAAAAGTTACTAAAACGAAAAACACCAATTTTACCTTTACAAAGAATCACTACATCACTACATATTATAAAACAAAGTCTCCCACCGCGCCTGTCTGTCTATTCGCGATAAACTCAAAAACTACTCAACGGATTGTCATGCGGTTTTCACCAAATGACAGAGTGATTCATGAGAAAGGTTTAGGTGTATAATTTGTTAAGATTTTGTATTACCCGTGTGAAGCCCGGGCGGGTCGCTAGTTAAACTAAAATAAAGACATCTTTACTAATATTATTAATGCGAATGTCAGTTTGTTTGTTTGTTACGCTTTCACGCCTTAACTACTCGACCGATTATCATTCAATTTCGCATACACGTTGTCAAGGGAACTGAAAATGACATAGGGTACGTTTCATCCAGAAAAAAGTACTGTTGCTAACTTAACCTAACATACATTTACGCGAGCGAAGCTGCGAGCTAAATCTAGTCTAGTATTATATAAATGAAGAAGTTTATTTGGTTTATTTTTCTTTTACGCGGCAACAAATAGACCTCACTTTTGTATAGAACTAGTTTATGAGATGACATACATTATATTTTATGCCGGTAGAAATGAAAAGCACGACTCCTGTGGGATAGTTATTTTTCCTTAGAACCTTAATTCGCGCCCAATGTAGCCGTGAGTAAAAGCTAGATTTTTATTACATGAATGTATTTTTAAAACATATGTAAAGTAACCTAAGTAAATTTGAAAGTGCCATGGATTCTATTCCTAGAATCTAATCTTATCTTATCCTATGGAGTCTCAGCGGCACACCGGCGGCCAGACACAATAGATTTTCAATTATGTCGTCTGCCATTTTAAGACGCATTAAGGGGTAAAATTCTTGAATAGATATCAGTCACCGCAAACCATTAGGTGGAACACAAGCTTCTTTACCATTTTAATTGTTAAAAACACCTTATACACAGCAATTGTTAACGTAACCGTTTTACCTAGAAAACCACGTGTGTATTTTCCAGACCGATTAAGTAGAAATGTGAATCATATTCACATTCACCAGTTATATTTAGATCACAATAAAGCCTAGGCCGCACTACGGTTTTTTCCCGCAAGCGGTAAACCGCTAAACCGCGTAACCGCCCGAAACACACAAAATCAGTCGCGGAAAAAAACCCCCAGTGCGGCCGCTAGCATTAGTTCCCTTGACTCACAAAATTACGCGGTTAAATACTGCGGTGGTTTAGCCGTAGTGCGGCCTAGGACTAAGATACAAGTCTGCGCAACGGTAGTAAATTGGACTGCTTTGCATTAAGTCTGGTCTGCCATGCCCCGGTCAGTTAAAATGTCGTTGCGTTTTTCTATGAAGAAATTTCCGGTGGCAACATTAAGTCCAGAACCGTGCCCGAAAGTTAGCAATAAAGGTCGTCCGCTAATACACGAGTCTTTGAAACATAGCTGGCGAAATGAGCCTAATATATACGCGTGATAATGATAGACGCATGAGAGTAATAAGCAATATTTCAGATTCAACTACCATTTTATGAGCAGCGAGGCATTTCAGCATGAATGGGCCGGCCGGCTCAACCGGAGAAGGATTACCCTCTCACAGAATATCGACGTGAAATAGCAGTATTCCAACTGTTGTATTTCGTTCAGTCAATCACCCTCTTTCCCCCTACCCGCTCCTTCTCCTTCCCACTTCCTTTCCTAAAGGGTCGGCAACGCGCAAGTGATGCCTCTGGTGTTGCAGGCTACGATGACCACTTACCATCAGGTGGGCCGTATGCTTATTTGTCACCGTAGTTGAATAAAAAAAAAGTTTGATATCAGGTACACTGGCCAATCACCAAACCCAAGATTACACTACAAGTAATTAAGGCCAGAGTAAAATAGCTTGCTAAGTCGATAGGCGACCAAATAACACCTAATCTAACATAACAATTAGTAAATCTCCTACAGTGAATAATTTATGGCCACCCTGGCCGTCCCCAGACAGGTGCGTAATAATTCATAAACTTCAGGTCAAACTCGCCATCAAATCTTTTGTTAAAACGTGCGTTAATGATATAGCACTAAGCTATTAATTTTTAATAATATTAATTAGCGTTAGAACTGGAGTAATTACGCTTGCTCTTTTGGGTAAATGGAGTGTAAATAGTATGTCATTTTTGGACATGGTTCAGTGATGGACGAAGGCTTTCCCCAGAGGAAGGCTTGTCGGACCGTTGTGACGTATTTACTGAGGCGGAAAAGTTACTGGTGTTAATAAGAGCCAGAAAATAAACGAACCCCTTACGTCATATATTGTGTTTACGTCAATATTACAGGCTAAATACACGTAACATTGCGCCTCTTTATCCTCCTCAAAAGATGAAGCAGAATGGTTTTACATTCACATTATTTGATGTAGTAATAGTCTAATGATTCTGGGGAACAGTCTTTTTGCGGCATAGTAAGTTGAAGTCAATTTTGTGTAAGTTCAGTATGCTGAATACGAGAAAAATATCAGTTTTGTTACATTGACTCTAGTTTACGAGATAAGACTTTATAACTATATCACTGAAAGAAGGTCGAAATAAAAATACAATTATATATTAAATATATATTTTGGAAGTGGCTATATAATAACGACAAGAAAACATAATACATAAGCTATAAAATAAAAATATTAAAAAAATATTAGAAAAAACTAACTTTACTAGAAAAAATACATAGATTCACGCCTGTTTCCTAGAGGGGCAGGCAGAGACTACCATTTCCACCACCAGCGGATTTCCATTTGCTACGATCCTGACACACTTCTCAGACTTCATTCACTTTCATCACATTCCTCAAACACGCTCGCCGGTTTAAAGTGCTCTTAACCTGGCCTATGTCCAGAACGTCCCCGATCTGATCGAGAAACGTTCACCTAGGTCTCCCTCTTGCAACGGTTCCATTCACACTAGCCTTATAAACTTTCTTAGTCAATCGTTTCTCGTCCATTCTTTCTACATGCCCAAACCAGCTTAACATACCATTTTCTATTCTTGTAACTATATCCTCTTACTCTTGTCTCTATATCCTTCACTAGAAATAATGCCTACATCGCTGTGGACTTTACAAACATTCAAACAACGGACACAAAGAAATCAATTAGCATTAAGAAAAAGATCAAGTGAATATATACTGATCGATCCTTGTGTGAAGTCAAGCAAGTGTGCCAAAGATACATTTAAATGGATAACTAGGTATTTAGTACCAAGCCGCTACCGCGCTATGCTTCATCGACCACGTAAAGCCTACCCCGACTGACAACATCTATAATTGTCTGTAACCCGTGTGCGTGTTGGTTAAACATCCTGACCTTTGGATAACCCTCGGGCTAAAAGCTGACCTCATCACCCTTGACATAATAATGCTAGAATGATTAATGTTACAATATAATAATTATATTCAAAGATCATATTTAACTATGAATAAAGCGAGCGTCGGCAATCAAATTAAAATTAATGGTTTCTTACTTATAAAATACTATATTAATCGATAATGTAATGATGTACGGTTGGCCAAGAAAATGGTCAACCAGTTTTGACAAAAGTTTCTGTGAGATCTAATCATCACTAAGGTTGACTTTTCTGACAGACGTTTGTAAAGGAGGTAGGTTGTTGTTAGTTGTGATAATTCAAACTTGACACATGGCATGACGTAAATATAATACATGATAAATGGCCAGTGCCACAAGTAGAGCCTCGCTGATTTCAGCATAAATGGGCCGGCTCGACCGGAGAAGGACTACCCGCGCACAGAATATCGACGTGAAATAACAGCATTCCTACTGTTGTGTTTCGTTCAGTGAGTGAGAGTATCGGAGGCCCAATCACCTCCTTACCCCCTTCCCGCTCCTTCTCCTTCCCACTTTCTTTCCTAAAGGGTCGGCAACGCGCTAGTGATGCCTCTGGTGTTGCAGGCGTCAATTAGGCTACGGTGACCACTTACCATCAGGTGGGCCGTATGCTTGTTTGCCACCTTAGGTGAATAAAAAAAACTAATAAGTCAAAGTTATCTGAAAGATAAATCACATACTGTCTCTCTCTTGTTAGGGTAAAGAAGAGAGAGCGCCAGACTTTTATCTTATAGATAAATGTTATTTAGAGATAGTGGGACAGGCTCAAAGAGTGCAATGGTTACTGTCATAACATTATTGCAAGGGGAAACCGACCTTGTTGTTACATGACGTTCAAATTAACCTCAACCGTAGGGTAAGGTAGACCACATTTTTGGCCGACTGTACATAGCGGCGGGTTTCTACAGCCTATAAGTATAGACGATGGAAAACTATGTGCCGTGATTTATTACAAACGAAAGTAGTATTAACAATATACTAAGTGATGGATAGCGCTAGGCGAGCATCGTCAGTTTGATAGTATACGTGTCATATTGACACATTTGTTCTTCAAATTAATTTATTTAATCATAAATTAGTTGAAGCCTCTTATGCTATATAATGTGTTTATAACATTAATGTGTTATTTTTTTTATTATATATTTGCTTGGCCTGAGTGAATATCACTAAGATGTCTGTGTAATATATATATATATATATATATATATATATATATATATATATATATATATATATATATATATATATATATATATATATATATATATATAAATATGTAACGGGTATTAACGCAATCATGCATAATGTTTACCTTTTTTAGGCTTGACGTTTTGACCAGGTTACACCGGACGTGGTCACAAGCTGACTGGTGCTGCGATGTCATGTCTCCGTTTGTGACATGTGTGTTAGTAAATATTAAGTAAAGACTTTGGATGTTTGTTACTTAACAACGCATAAACCGTAAAACGGAATCGGATAAAACTTTACACTTAGATGGATCATGTTTTGATTACCATGAGACAATAACAAAAATGTAAAGAATCATCCTTTACATTTTTGTTATTGTCATTTAACGCAGTTGAACGCGAGGCAAAGCTAGAAAGACAATAAAATCGATACGCAAACCTTTAACAGAATCCGAAATAGTATCAAACGCCGGTAATACGGACGTAACAATTTGAAACTTAAACTGCAGGTGGGTAGCGCCGTTTAATAGGATCTAACGAGACGCAATAAAAGTTTATGGTTATACGTAAGTTTAGGACCGTTAGTTCAAATTGAAATGTAGAGCAATATGTAGAGTCCGTTCTAATTAAGTTTTTGGTAGCGGGTGTACAGTCCTACGAGAGGTATTTTCCAGAAACGTAATGTGTTTATTTATTTTGATTATTTCTACTAGTTTCACTCTGCGTGAATCCTATGGGGAACTAAAACGGGTATATAAATATACCCTGTATTGAACCAGGGTATGATTTATCTGTGTGCTATGTTTCATCTCTCTATCTGTTCTAGTACTTTTACCGTGCAAATATCTATCCGAAACTCCGAACGAAATCTATACAAATAAATAAAATTGAAGTTTCTATTTATAATGTCCAAATAACAGCTTTTTACAAATTGCACATGTAAGTACATACGCTACTTACTTAAAAAAACCTTTTTTTTAATTTTTTGTCAGTCTGTCTATTTGTTCCGGCTAATCCTATCTGTCATAATTTCAAGAAATTTTAATGTTATTGCATCTGCCCAAAACTTCATTTATAAACTTACATAGTCTGACTCCAATATCATGGTAAGAATCCATATTATTATGCCATTAATTGTTTTAGATTCTACGCAATAGGAAACAATCCTGCTGCCGTTTATCGGTCCAGTTCCAAATGCCGTGCTGTTATTAAAAATTTTATGACAGAAATCACGAGCAAGCCTTGCTGTACCATTGTGGTGGTCAGTCGGTCTTATAGACGTAACGCCAAGTCATGTAATGATTCACAAAGTTCCTTAGAACTGCCACGTAATAATCATATTCAAAGTCAAAGTCAAAAATCTTTATTTCCATAAAAATGTGCAAACAATTCTTGGACACGTCAATTCGCTATAATATTAATAAAAAAAAATAAAAAAAAGGAAATAAAAATTTTGCATCGAAAAAAAGCCTGTTCGAGGAATAGAGCTTTCATGAGAAGAAGCAGGCAATAAACTCTTTTTATCGCCAAATGTTTACATCAATACAATTCAATGTTATATTATTTTTCTATAAATGAGCTGCTGTGTGTAGTTGTTACAGTTATTTATTTCAATAAGATTTAAAAAGTAAAGTATTCATTTTATAAAGTAATTTAAACACAAACAATAAAAGTTTGTTGTTTAAATTGGAGTTTTTATTCCAACAGTAAATTGTAGAGCAATTTATAGAGACTGGCGTAATTATTTTCAGTAAAAGCTATACAGTAGGTGTAGATTCTCTAGAGACGGTCTGGTGTCGCTTATGTAGTGCTAATTGGATGTTGTATTCTATATCATTATATCAGGTAAGTGTGAAAACAGGCAAGGTTGGTCTAACATGGAGATACCTTGATATATTAGTATATTTCATAATAATTAACTATTTAATCCGTATGTTATGATTCACTTATTACACCTATAAACTAATAGGTATTGGATTAAAGTGTGCTTTATATAAATAAAATTTGACCAAAATACAAACGATATTAAATTTTCCATAGATGTTCATGGCAGCAGGGAACGACAAACTGTCGTTCCCTGCTTCTTGCTTGCTCTCCGAGGCACGGAGCAGGCGATAATTGTCAATCAATACGCACATAATTTCGAAAAGTCATATAACTTCCGAAAGTCAGAGGTCCACGACGTGGGTTCGAACCCGAGACCCTCTGCATTGCAGTCTGTTTGGTCTCCCCACTGAGCTATCGCTACTGTATATTAAATTTTCCACCGACCGTAATAAAATACAACACCCGCAATATCGTCAAATCTAACAAACTTTGCATTCCTGTTTCCTGTATTTTTTATATAAAAAAAGACTGTTCCTGCACTTGTTATAATGCCTGTGTCCCAGGGACTGTCACAGACTTTACAAATCAAAAGGACAAACTTAACGAAAATACAATATTCGCAAATCCTTTTTATTTCATACGGTAATCAAGCTCTGCACTCTAACGTCGGCGTCACCTAAATAGTGACCACTAAAATCCTTGAGTTCATCTTGCAATTAAACAGTGGACTCAAAGACCACTGCAACTCTAGATTATCCGAAACGAGATGGGTGTAAAAACCCAGAATTCAACCTGTTCGTCTTAAATGTAAAAGTAATGAAAAGAAATGACCCCTATATCTCGGGGATCTTTTGACCCACAGGGACCATATTCAAACTCGACTGAGGTATGACCCAAGGTGTCTGCACACCAAGTTACAAGTCAATATTTTCCATTTAAAATATGTGACCCCTATATCTCGAAGGTCTTTTGACCCACAGGGCCTATTTTCAAACTCGACCGAGGTATGACCCAAGGTGTCTGCACACCAAGTTACAAGTCAATCGGTCCAGGGGTTCCGGAGTTATGCCTGTCACTAACACCAATCTGTCACTAACACACAGACCCACAAAGTGTTTTCATTAACCTCTGAAGAAGACTCAGACGTTAAGAAATCCTCATCCTAATTAATAATAAAAATTAAAATGTAAGTTTATTTGTTTGTTACGCTTTCACGCCTTAACTACTCGGCTGATCATAATGAAATTTCGCATTCATTTTGTCAGGGGTACAGAAAAGGACATAAGGTTCCTTTCATCCAGATAAAAGTATTTTTACTAACCTAACTTATCTACATTTACGCGAGCGAAGCCGCGGGCAAAATCTAGTAATAAATAAATAAACTATCTGTGAATTATTGAATGTATTGATGGGAATACTTAATTTAATTTAAGAAAGTCAAAGACTAAACAAAACACTTAAAGGTCGTAAGATAGTTGCAGACCATTTCCAGTAAATAGAAACACCAAATTAAACGACGAAGAATACTATAAATTAACTTAGAAGCTTTAAGCCTTAAGACACAGGAACGATTAACATCTTAAGTCTCCTCGTATCCAGGATTGTTGAAAGTACCGAAACCATAAGGCTAATTTAAAATAGTACAGTAACAAAATAAAACCACTATAAAATTAATAATAAGTAATTAAACCTTTATGTGTAATATTTGCGTTAACGTAAAACAACACTCGATTGAATAAATTTATTTTAATACCATATTGTTTAATTTTATTAATTGTTTAAAGTAATTGTGAATTTTCATTTATCAGTTATCACAGATGTATGGTAAAAAAACTTGGGTCAGAATAGGTATTTAGACGAACGAGTGTACACGAACAATCTTTACCTAACTTTTATCTACACTAATATTATAGAGGGATACTATTCAATTTTTGTTTGTTTGTAAGATTTAACTCAAAACGACTCAACCGATTTAAGAAATGATTTCACTATTAGAAAGCTATATTATCACCGAGTAACATAGACAATACTTTATTTTTTTAAATACTGTTACCTAACTTACTTTTACGCGAGCGAAGCCGCGGGAAACACTATTCTTTAATAAAAATAAATCTTACACTAGGCATAATGCATGGGTCACTTTAAAAAAATTAAAACAACGGGTACAAAGAACACCTAGACACAAAATAGGACCAAATGGAAAGCATCAGCTTTCAAATAAAAAAAGAATCATCAAAATCGGTTCATAAACGACGAAGTTATCCGCGAACACACATTAAGAAAAATATATACGGTCGAATTGAGAAACCTCCTCATTTTTTGAAGTCGGTTATAAATATGATTTATAAATCACCCAATTTTGTCTCCTGATGGGATTGAACCAACCACACTCGGCCTACTGGCGAGGTGACTACTTAAACTACTGCGTCAGCCGTGTACATTAAAAATTAATAAAGCAAAGAACGGATACTAGAATTGTAAAAACGTGATCTCTGCTTACCTTGAAAACCAGGTCACCAAGGAGGAGGGCCGTTGTCAATTACTTGATAATAGTAGGTGTCAGCGTGCCGCCTCGCATCGGGAACCTTTAATCAGAAAACCAGAGTTACAGTAGTGACAATGTATCTGTCAAGACTGCGCCGAGCGAACTGTGCCAAAACAGGCGGTCACGGTTAAGTGAATAAAATCAACACTTTTTGTTTATACAAATATAAAATACACATTTACCATAACAATGAATGTGTTTACAATTACTCCATGTAAATAACTTAAAATAATTAATATTTTCGCCTACAAAATTACGTAAATTTGCACGAAAAATGTAAAAACGTAAGCTCGTGTTACGTGATTTTAGATTATAACAGTAGAAATCTATCCTATTTTACAGCTTAAACGAAACATAAATAGTTATATTACAATTTGTCCGTCCCAAATATTTAAGTTATTGGTTGACAATAAAGATACATATTTATCAAAAAAGCACTTCAAATCCTCTATACAATTTTCCTATGGCGGCCGCGCGCCGATTTGAATATGCGCCGCACGAGCTATGTCATTATCTGTCTTACGCTCGGCGCAGTCTTTATAATGGTCTCTTGCTTTAACGGTAAAGGAGAACATCGTGAGGAAACCTGCATGTCTGAGAATTCGCCATCATGTTCTCGAAGATATATGAAGGCTGTCAAGCCACACTGGATCACCGTGGTGGACTATGGCCTAACGCTTCTCACACTGAGAAGAAACCCATGCTAAGCAGTGGGACAGCTTATATACAGGGCTGATACTTTTTTAATGCAAAAGTGTGGCTGCTTTCAAACCGGAAGCGGTTAAAATACCATAAAATCAAATACAGGCACACTGGAACAAAATATAATATAATATGTAGTTTTATAAATTTTATCAAAGCCTCAACGGTCAAGCCTCAAATATCGAACAAAACCGTCCTTCATCGGTAACATGCGTCAGTTGTCGGGACAATTAACCGAGCACATTATAACAAAGCAGGACAAAGGGATATGAACACGCACAGCGCACCGTGCGCGGTTATATTTCACGCATTATTACGACACGTCACACCAAATGTGTGTTTTTTTTGCCGTCGTTTAACGTTTTACACACGTTTCGGTGATTTTACGGCGCGTATGTCAGCCGAGGGTATGGTTGACGGCAAAATTTTTGCTATTAACGATTATATTTTGACTTTATTTCGCGTGTACTAGAAATGTTTTGTCATATCTGAAGATTATATAGTTGTTTGCGTGATTACGCTTTAAAGTCACGCCAACGATGTATCGACGTTCAATATAAGAGTTAATCGAAACCTACAAAAAGCCTGGATGTTGTTGATACAACATCTAGTGCAAATCTTAACATCAGCCATTGATTTGATTTTGATCTTTTCCATGATTTGTTCGATCGTAATAAATATCCCGATTGTGCGAAAGGCACAATATTATATTACCTTATCTCTGATTGAGATCCACATCGAGAGCTGTAGCTTGAAATCTCGGAAGGTACAAAATAAATTATGTTTTAAATATTTTAGAGTCTGTCATGAATTCCCCTTAGTGGGATAGTTCAAAAATAAAGCAAATAATAAAATAATATTTCAGGCCGGTAATAACTTAAAAGCAACAGCTCCCTAATTTCATGCCCTAAAACACATTAATATTATAATAATATATACGAACAATCTGAGCAAACTAAATAGAAGCTTGAAAAAACACATCTCACCAAAAAGATTCCATTTCTATTAACAGAACTAAAACCTTCTCCCCCTATTTAATTATCAAAAAATGAGGCGACTAAAATAAATTCGTTAATAAATGTAGAGCTAACTGCCAAGTAAACTGTAGAACGAATTTCTCTCAAACATTTAAGTGAGAACTGAGCGAAAATGAGTGGAAATGAGCGAATGCGACCTAATTGTAGAGGTTTTTGGTTTACGTTACTGAATTCTGCAGCCCATACACAGCGTTGATTGCGGTAAGTATGTGAAGATATTTAAGCTCTGTATTTTGTTCTAACATGTCACATAATGGTATGGTAATATTTAAAGATAATAGAGCAAGTAGTTACTCTGGTACACATACATTAGTAATAATTAAAATGGCTACAGTAGAGTTACATAAAAAATATTATCTATATATCTATACTAATATTATAAAGCTGAAGAGTTTGTTTGTTTGTTTGTTTGAACCCGCTAATCTCAGGACCTACTAGTCCGAATTGAAAAATTATTTTAGTGTTGGATAGCTCATTTATCGAGGAAGGCTATCGGCTATTTATATAGCCTATAGCCTTTCTCGATAAATGAGCGTGATGTCATCATCACGCTTCCACCCACGGGGGCGGCACAAATCAAACAAAATCTCGTGTCATGGTGTTTATAATCGCACTCCTCTGAAACGGCTCGACCGATTGTGATGAGAATAGGTCGTAAAGTATATTTCATACCGGTAGGTAATAATAATAATAATAATAATAATAATATTCTACCACATACACACAACACCATCTAGCCCAAACTAAGCAGAGCTTGTACTATGGGTACTAGACAATGGATAAACATACATATATACTTTTTTTTTTGTAAATACATAAATATTATACATAGAAACACCCAGACCAAGACAAACATCCATGTTCATGCACACAAATGTTTGACTTGTGCGGGAATCGAACCCGCGACCTCAGGCGTGGCAGTCGGTTACACTAACCACTACGCCACCGAGGCCGACAAGGTGATTAGGGTGTTAACCTAACCCATGTACATGTACGCGAGCGAAGCCGCGGGAAGTCATAAGTAAAAATAAGTTAATCCAAAGATCATGAGCTCATGAAATAAACGTCATTATTTAAGAAATAAATAAAATAATTATTCAGTAATATGATTTAAAAAAAGCAAGTCTAATCTTCGTGTGACTAAAAGCATTATTTTTTGCAAAGCCTAGTTTTTACCATGGCTGACCATAACTGCTGAAAAGCAACCGAAGCCTAAAGTTAAACAAAATAAATTGCTATAAAATCCTTATTTAAGAGTTTTATTTCGAGGCCCACATTTTCAGCAATAATTCACACCGATCAACTTAATTATTACTTTATTTTCGAAACCTAATTAAAAATAAATACCGAAGTACCTACTTCACGTAATTTACCTTCACAATGTTTTCTAATCTGCAAATTTTAGTGACAAAACTATGACGCCTCAAGGACTGGTTGCTTTATAAGTCGCATTGAAAAGCTTTGGTTTCGGTCCAGACAATTAAGTTTTTCGTAATCGCGTTCGCACTAAAGACTCCCTTGAGCCAGTCTCGTACTATTCTTAGTAGCGTTCTGATAATTTCATTATCGTATTCAAGTATTTTAACTTAGAAATTTGTTCAAAAGACCTAAAGCATACTTTCAATAACTTTCTGTTAAGAAGCTTAGTCTATACATTAAAGATATTAAAAAGAACTTGCTCAGGTCAAAAGATAAAATTCGAAATTTAAAATGCGCATTTTCTTTTGTTTGTTCGATTTAAAAACAAATGAACTGATTCTGAATCAATTTCGTAACCTGATATGAAATGTAAATTTTTATCCTTCGAAAACATTCTGGATGAAAGGTACCCTATGTAAGTGTATGAGAAATTTCATGATGATGAATCGAGTAGTTAAAACTGCGCCGAGCGAAATGTGCCAAAACTGGCGTTCACAGTTAAGTGAATAAAATCAACAATCAACACTTGTTAATTAATACACATATAAAATATACATTTACCATAACAATGAATGTGTTTACAATTACTCCGTGTAAAAAACTTAAAATAATTCATATTTTCGTCTACAAAATTACGTAAATTTGCACGAAAAATGCAAAAACGTAAGCTCGTGTTACGTAATTTTTAGATTATAATAACTCTGTCATTCAGTCCAACCGCGTCTTACGCTCGGCGCAGTCTTAATATTCCGAAGCAAAAAGTATAAAATTTGAAACAATGTAACTGGGTCACGTATTACGTCACTTCACACGCATGACTTCAACGATATAATCGTTCACACAATATTTGTACGTGATTCCAGATACAAGTATTCGCTGAGGAAGTTTGGTGTACAATATGTATAATAATGTGATATTAAACGTGATATACCTAGCATACGAGATGGTTGATGTCGGTTGGTGAATATAAAGAGATGATTAGACAAGTCTCTATACATTATTCTGGAACAATCACCTAACTCCTAACCGTTAAAGAGTTGTACCTTCCTTCATCAGCTCAGCGTCATGAGATGATGATGACCATACGCAAATGTCTCAATAGCTTTTTTTAAAAATATATGAAAAGCATTGTTAATACCTATAACATTTGAAGGTTGCCCTCGACTTCCCCGGGATTCCATCATCAGATCCTGACTTGGTGCCAATGGGACCACCCTCGGTATATCTCCTTTCCAACAAAAAATAATCATCAAATTGGTTCATAAACGGCGAAGTTATCCGCGAACACACATAAAAAAAAATATATGTATATACGGTCGAATTGAGAAACCTCCTCCTTTCTTGAAGTCGGTTAAAAAGAGCGGTGAGTTTACTGAGAGTACAGTGTGAAAGAAAGAAAGTGATTAGGAAGAAAGATAGAAAGAGTAGAGGGAAGGATAGAACGATAAAACGTTGTGGTTTAAGTGTTCGCCTCGCCACTGGCCGCCTCGCCGAGTGTTTGTAGGTTCAAATCCCACACGAAACAAAAATTTGTGTGATCCACAAATGGTTGTTGCTAGTCTGGATGTTCTTTATGTCCGTTGTTTGAAAGTTTGTAAAGTTCCCCGCGATACAGGAATCACTCCTGACGCGGGAGTAGTCTCTAAAAATAAAATGAAAATAAAAGTTTGCGTAGACTACAGACAAGGTGAATGGAGTGTGTAAAAGATAAAGCGAATAGAAGGAGAAAGGAGGATCCCTTTATGGCAAGGGAGTTTGCATAAGGAGAATTTCACTACGTACAAATAAGTAGGTAGGAGGCTCTAGCCCTATGAAAGATAGAATGATAAATCATTTTATCTTTTTCTTTCCCTGTATATTTTCTTTTACTTTAAATAAATAACTCCCGGCCTAGTAATAATTACTACAAATCGGGAGGTACTACAAATATTCAAACATCGAACACAAAAAACATCTAGACTCAAAACAACTACTTGTGGATCCAAGACAAAACGAACATCATCTACACTACCTAGTATAGGATTTGTCTATTTAACTTACAAAAACCAAACTATTTCTGTGTGTGTGTTGAACCTACAACACTTGGCCAGGCGTAATGGCAAGGTGACCGCGTAAATATCCACTCAGTTTACTAAAATAGCATATTTACTTCCCTAACTAATATTATAAATGCGAATGTAAGTTTGTTTGTTACGATTTCACGCCTTAACTACTCGACCAATCATCATGCAATTTCGCATAAACGTTGTCACGGGTACAAAAACGGACATAGGCTACCTTTCATACAGGAAAAGTAATGTTTTCGAGGTAAATAAAATTTAAATATCTCTATTTACGCGAGCAAAGCTGCAATATCTAGTCTATACATCTATACAAATAAATAAAATTGAAGTGTCTGTTTTTAATGTCAAAATAACAGCTTTTTATCTAATGCATATGAAGGTAAATAAGGTACACATACGAAAACATCCATTTTTTAAATTTTTGTCTGTCTGTCTGTTTGTTCCGGGTAATCTCCGAAACGGCTGAACCAATTTTGACGGGACTTTCACTGGCAGATAGCTGATGTTATAAGGAGTAACATATGCTACTTTGATTGTAGAAAAAAATAGGGTTCCGCGGAGACAAACACTTTTTAGTTAAAATCTACGCGGACGAAGTCGCAGGTAACAGCTAGTACTATATGTATATAATACTAGTTTTTGCCCGCGATTTCGCTTCCGTAAAAGTACGTTAGGTTAGGTTAAATATATTAATAACGGTACTTATTAAAAAATAAAATATGGCCTTTGTTACTCGGTGATAATATAGCTCATCTTAAAAATAAAACATTAACACAATAAAACAATTATTTATTACTCGAAAATCCCAAATGTTAACACAAATTTACTTTAAACGGCAAATTAATCCAAAAAATTTTATGTAAGTATTCGAACAGTTAAATTTACAGAGCAGAGACATAATGTTACTCGTCAGACGGTTGACGACAAAAAGTGCCTGACTATCCGCTGAGAGCTGCCTTATATAGGTTGTACGACCGGTTGAATAGGTGAGTCAATTGAATATCCAACACGGTAAAAGAATTTTAAAATCGGTTGAGTAGTTTTTGAGTTAAATCCTTACAAACAAATAATTAAACCTTCCTCTTTATATCATTAGTATAGATATAGATTTGAAACGCGTTAATGTAACTTCAGTTGGAGTTTAGTATAGCGCTATTATTTATCAAACTTAGGCTTAAATATACGCCTAAGGCAGGTATTAGAGTTAGTCGTTAATCTGAAATTGAAGTAATAATAGGCATCGTGTAAGTACGTACGTGCTAGAGTTTCATAATAGTTTTTAGTTTTGTTTCAATTACATAGTGTTACCTACATGTTACCGACTAAAGCTTTTATATGAATTGATAAAATAACATAACATTACACAATGTAATGTTATGTTATTATGTCGGCCTCGATGGCGTAGTGGTTAGTGTAACCGACTGTCACGCCTGAAGTCGCGGGTTCGATTGCCGTACAAGTCAAACATTTGTGTGCATGAACATGGATGTTTGTCTTAGCCTGAGTGTTTCTATGTATAATAGTATTTACAAAAAAGTATATATGTATGTTTATCAATAGTCTAGTACCCATAGTACAAGCTCTGCTTAGTTTGGGCTAGATGGTGTTGTGTGTATGTGATAGAATATTATTATTATTATTTGTTAAAAAAGAAAGTAATTTAACTACTGAATAAAAAAGGTGTTTTGTAAATCTGGATATTTTACATAGATGGCAATAGCTCACCCACGCCTAAACATGACCATAGAGAGCACAATATGAACAAAACAAATCCTTTAACCTACCTAGGAATTAAACCTGAAACCTCGTGCACAGCGGTCGCATTCACTAGCGTTGAGAATACCAGGGCTGCGGGTGGAGGATGCAGGCTTTATGTACCTAGTCGAAAATCTGATAAAATTGCTACCAATTGTATGTGCCATAAAATAAATCCTAATCCTATCTTAATCCTAACTAATATTATAAAAGCGAAAATGAGTTTGTTTGTTTGTTTGTTACCTATTCACGCCTAAACCACTAAACCGATCATCCTGAAATTTTGCATATACGTTGACAGGTGTACAGAAACGGACAAAGGCTACCTTTCATTCCGAAAAAAATTACTGTTCCCGAGGTAAACAATAATAACGTTCTTATCATAATAGATGGGGCCACGTGTATTTCGAATCATGATTGAATTATATTATTACAAGCAGTGTACAACCCGAATTGATTATCAAATTCTAAATTAACGCGAGCGAAGCTGCGGGCAAAAGCTAGCATACTATATATTTAGGCCGCATCTTTGACAGAATTTATTACATACATATATACACACATAGATTCACGCCTGTTTCCCAGAGGGGTAGGCAGAGACTACGGATTTCCATTTGCTACAATCCTGACACACTTCTCTGGCTTCATTCACTTTCATCACATTCCTCATACACGCTCGCCGGTTTAAGGTGCTCTTGGTAGATATACTTGCAGTTTTCATAATTTTGTTAATAATTGATAAGTAACGCAATAGCGCCTTAGATGCAAAACGCACATGCAAATTTCTATACATAACGTAAGGTCATGAATAAGTTTACAAAGCGACGACATGGTTTGTCTCGATCGCAATTTCAAGTTATTTAAGTTATGCTTCATGAATTGTCCTTTTCCTAGTTTATTTATTCACATTCTATCTTAGCATGGTAATTGCTTATAAAATAAATATTAATATATGTACATGCTATTAAGCACGTAAACAATATAAGTATTCCGAATAATCCCTTGAACATAGACAAAGGTTTTTGCTAGAAGTAGTTTCACATCAATAGCGCAAAAAGTTTAATTAAATTCATACCCGCAATCTTTGATTTCAAGTTATCGTCGGTTTATTATTCACGATAATAGTAATTACTACCCTGCAACTAAACAATTATTTTCCATTTAAATAAAACCAGTTACAACTATATAAACCATGTCTTTTCACGACATGCGATGTTTTTAAAGTATCGCCTATGCGCACGATACACAATCGTACATATTTTAATAATAAATTTGATCTCCATCCATACATTTACATAAAAAGAACAGAAATAATCTAAGTATCTGTCTGAAATATTAAAATATTTTATTATAGCTTGTAACGATTATTTTAAATAATGATAAACATCCATTTCTGCTATTTTTATTATCAATGTCTCTCCGACTACACGTGTTTTTTTTCAGACAACCTTAACCGGGTGAAGACCAAACACTCTCCTTTCCTAGGCTGTTAACTGAGCATCTCCTAAAGGAAACTTACCCGGGTGACCATCCTCGAATAAGCCCAAAAGCAGGCCAATAATATTTGGCTGAGATGATCATCACATTCAGGACGTCATCTCCATGAGGTTGCAAATGGAGGTGACAAGAAAACCATGAACAGACGAATGAAGAGACTCACTGACAAGCAGCCTTAGGCCGCAGTGATGCCATACTTGCCAGGTTTATTTGTTTCGAAAGTGGATCACTAAAAACGACAATAATTACCAGCTATAATACTAACGCAATGTAAATTCGTACCCAGTAATTACGCTCAATCAATAATTAAAATATTCAAGTTGTCAGCTGTCACAGTCTCATGAATATTCACCGGTATCCACATAATTATATCGTGTCATGTATAATGTGCGACGTGTCCCTGATATTTCTTTTTTTTTTGTACGCATAATAGAGCCGTTGGAATAAATTACTGAACATTTTAGGAAATTATAGCATTGGCTGACACGATAATGGTTAAAACGGTATGTATTTCAATTTAGACGCATTTTATCCAGTATGTACCTATAATACCTATATAGCAGTGTGGGACTGCGGAGTCTGACATTATGTGTCGTAGGCGACAAGGCTCGGTACCGTATTTTGGTATCGACATGGAATCGATGTGGGTGTGTAGAGCCTCACTGATTACAGCATGAATGAGCCGGCTCGACTGGGAAAGGACTACACTCTCACAGAATATCGACGTGAAATAGCAGTATTCCTACTGTTTTGTTTCGTTCGATGAGTGAGAGTGCCGGAGGCCCATCACCCCAGCATTTATTCTGCTCTCATGCTTATTTTGTAACCCAACTTTCACTTCCATGTATAAGTGTAGGCACTAATAGTCCTCTATGAACAGCCAAACGTGCCTTTTCGGATACATTTCGACTGTTCATAAAAGCGCGTAACACAAAATAATAAAAACTATTACTACGTACCAACACTACAAACATGAACTAGCTCCTAACATACGTATCTAGCTGAGCTGCACGGTGAAAAAGGGCAAGTAATAGTCATTTGAAACATATATTACTTTTAGTCTACATTTGCACAACTTTATTGCATTTTCAATTAGGAAATTCTCAGTACCAGTACGGAGTTTGAAATTATATCGGGTACACAGCAATACACAACCTTCTATGAACAGCCCTTAATGTATTTTATATACATAGGTATATTAAAACTTTATGTTTCAATTATATAACTAAAGGAGTACACTATACAAAACTAATGTCCATTTGTCTGTGCAATTTTGTGTATATTCTTTGTTGGAGATCCTTAATAAATAAATTAAATTAAATATCATACTAGTTTCTCTCCAAAGTTTCGCTCCGAAGTTTTGTCCCAGTGAATGCCAGGGAAATGATATATATATTTTTATGTGTCTATACAAATAAAATTTGATATGAATATGTTACCTATTTCCTTTCCAAAAATACAATCTCCATTAAAATCGGTTCATTAGTTTAGCCGTCAAAGCAAAACAGATAGATTTACTTTTGCTTGTTTTTTTTTATTTCTCGCATTTTATTAGTTTTTTTTATTTTTCTTAGTTCTTTTTCTATAAGGTTTTTAGGTTTATTCACAAATCTTAAACCAGCGAACGTGTATGAGGAATGTGATGAAAGTGAATTCTTTCTTTCATTCTTTTTCTTGTGGTTAGTGGCCAACCTGTTGTCAAGAGTTGTTCAAGCCGCCCGTAGGCCTTTGAGATGACTTAACGACTGCTGTCAATTTGGCAACAGCCGGGACTGACTTTTTACGTGCCCTCCGAAGCACGGAGACGCTCAGATGAAATACCACTAAGCGGTCACCCATATATAGACTGACCGTTAACTGACTGAACATTGCTTAACCTCGCTAATCGTTTACCGATCAGCGAGTAATTGAATGAAGCCATTTACGAAAGTGAATCAAGCCAGAGAAGTGTGTCAGGATTGTAGCAAATGGAAAACCGTAGTCTCTGCCTACCCCTCTGGGAAACAGGCATGTATTTATGTATGTATGTATATTTTTTGTCTTAATAATTTTATACTATTAGTATAGGTTTACAATAAGGTGTAGATAACAATAGCAGCGCTAATTATACCTACTCATATTTTATTAAAAACATATCAAGCAACCAAAGATTTCATAGAAATAAAATTTGTAATGACATATTATTACGTACATATTTTGTTTTTTGTTGAGAATGTTTTTACCGTCCATTAATTCTGAGAACTCGGAAGGTGAAAGTTCAGCAATACCTTTGAGTAACCGAGACGCCAAAGTATCATTAATTAGCTTATCACTGAAGTAGCTATCAAGTATTTTGTCTGGGACAACGTGGCTGTCTGATCAGATATTACAATCTGTATAATATTGAATTGCCTCTTGACCCAAAAAAGCAAAATACAGGAGAGTGTAGTACTCTTTTTAGAGGTGACAGTAAGTGTCTTTCTTTTTGCTTTATTTGCATATTTATAGAAAAGAGGTAAACAATAATGATGAATAGGTTATATTACATAACTAAGCTTAAGCCAATATTTCCGTTGGGCAGAAAAGTTCTGGAGTGGTAGCCACGCACCAGAAGACGCAGCAGGCGAAGGCCTTCCAAAAGGTGGACTTACGACCTGCTAAGGGTCCCGGGAAGCGGTTGGATGGTCTGTGTGGAAAACCGTAGGGGAAGTCTATGTCCAGCAGTGGACATCTTTCAGCTGAGGTGATGATGTTATATTTACATAACTGATATAGAAATAATTCTTTAGCATCGTTGTCCACTGAGTAGTTCAATTTTAACACATTCATGTATATTATGAATTTTATTAGAACGGCTGATGAAATACTACCTTGCTTCCAGACAATATCAATATAATATAAACCTTTATATCTTCCTAGAAGATCGCCTTTGAAGAACTTTTTCATCTTTATTTACCTACGATACTTAGCTAAGTATCGTAGGTAACTAAAGATGAAAAGGTTCTTCAAAGGCGGAGCAAATGGGCAGGTTAAAGTGACTCGACTAAGTCAGCGTCTTCACAGTGGAGACGCTGACTTAGTCGAGTCACTTTAACCTGCCCATTTACTCTACCTTATAATAATACCACGTCAAATAGAGGTTAACAAAAATGCAAAAGAAGTCAACATTAAATCCATTATCTGCTTGACAACAACAAATTGATAAAATCGATGTACAAAATCTTTAAGACTACGCCGAGCGAAATGTGCCAAAATAGGCGCTCACAATTAAGTGAATAAAATCAACATGTTTTGTTTAATAGAAATATAAAATATACATTTACCATAACAATGAATGTATTTACAATTACTCCGTGTAAAAACTTAAAATAATTAATATTTTCGCCTACAAAATTACGTAAATTTTTAGAGTATAACAGTAGAAATCTATCCTATTTTACATCTTATACGAAACATAAATAGTTATATTACAATTTGTCCATCCCAAATATTTAAGTTATTGGTTGACAATAAAGATACATTACATACATACATTTATCAAAAAAGGACTTCAAATCCTCCATACAATTTTATTATGGCGGCCGTGCGCCGATTTGAATATATTATGCGCCGCACGAGCTCTGTCATTATCTGTCTTACGCTCGGCACAGTCTTAATGCTTAGACCCTCTACCTGAGTAACAGAAATACTTTAAGAGAATTACAGACGAATTCAAATTCGCCCTATATATTTATCTAGTACCTATCTTAGCCTCCGCATAGCAATTCTACGTGGCCTAGTGAAATATTTATAAAGGACTCACTTCTACGCATGCCAACAAGAGTTTAGTGTCGCGTACACTCACGTATGTATAGAGTGACTATGTTGTTTTTACCTCAAGAGGGATAAAATCATATTATGTGGGACCGACTTATCCTACTTTCTTGGTTGTAAGTTATGTGGCAAGTTGTCAACTCAGACTGTAGTTATATTCCGCAGTAACTCTGTTATTTTCGACAACGTTATTTTTTGTATGATTTAGCAACGTAATATAGTTGGATGATAACGTTGCTAAATCACACTATTGAATTAACTTTGAACAGCAAACACAAAGAACTGCTAGAATCGGAATTATTGAAGTGAAAACTTCTTTAGGCGCGTTGAGCACTTCTTGGGTAAACAAAAATCATAGAACTCGCGTCATCGTCACGCTTCCACGCTTTCCATTTTTGAATTATTTTAGAATATTAACAATATCTCAGAAATGGTGCGTCCTAAGCAAAAAATAACGAAATTTTGACCCCTTAATAACTCTTAAGAGAGTATCAGAAATCCGAACCGTCACTTTTTTTTTTATAGGGAAGTGTTTATGATCATGGATTAAAGTTTTCACTTCTATCGGCAGCCCCCAAAGACTGCCCCAATTTTTTATTTGTGAAGCACACATTTCTGGAAGAACACAATCCATAAGCACGGTCTTATAGCAGTAGGTTGGAAGTAATCACTTAAATCATTGCTTTATTCATACGGTGACTTGACGGTTATAAGTCAGTAATTAAATAAACGTCGTGATTTAACAGAGCGCTAACATACACTGCTATACTACTATAGCACGCTCCTTCTTCTCCCTAGCCTTTATTATTCCCAAGTCACTTGGGGTCGGTTTTCTAGTCTAACCAGATTTGACTGGATATCAGTTTTTACACGGAGCGACTGCCATCTGACCTCCGCAACCCGAAGGCTAACGATACCCTAAGGCTAGATCAGTGTCAGGATATTAAAGGATATTAATTCCCAATAACGACTGCCATAGATGTTCATGGCAACCGGGACCGACGGCTTAACGTGCTCTCCGAGGCACGGAGCTGGCGATAATCGTCAAAAATGTAAATCATACTTCTAAATATATTAACAGCGTAACTAAGCACAGAGCTAATTCGTTGCCAAGCTACTAAAAAGCTTTACTAAATATTTAAATATATAATGTATAAGTATATGTAATCTGATAACAAAGTAACTAAAGCTAATGCTTTTTTGCTTCGACTGTCAAAAAATGCGTCCGAATACGGACTTCGTCAAAAAACGCCGTTTTTGGACAGTCCTATTAAGCTGCGCGATTTACCAAAACGATACGTAGCATAATTTATAAGTCATTTGTACGGTGCTTTCTGATGTATTTGTCGCCACATCTCTAGCCAGTATTAGCATTACGAAACTATTAATACCGACGATATAGCATTGCGAGTACATTGGATAGCCGCCAAGTAACAGCAATTTAATCACTACGACAGATTACAGCATTTGTTATTGCAACTAGCAAATGCTAAATAGCGACTATTAAAGCGGTGATAACTGCTGCAAGTAGCTTCACGCAAGGAGAAACAGAATACTAGACAACATAGACAACAAACATGTGATATTTATGACAAATTCGTTGAGCGAAGGGTATAAGTAAGTGCTTGCGTTAATGTCGATAGTGACGTACTATGTTCGATAACCTGATCGAACATAGTCTTATCTTAAGTTTTTCTATAAGAAAATTCATAGTAATAATTGTTATAATAATAATAATTGTTATAATAATAAAAATTGTTATAACATCAGGGTTGGTTTGAGGTATAAACCGCAAACCAACAATAAACCTGTGTGGTTACCTCGTTTTTCATTATATATGTACTTTTTTTTGTTGTGTTATAATATTTGTCTGTTTTTTGTGTACCTATATTTTGGAAAATAGAATACTTACTTACTTACTTACTATTAAGTTTAAGTTGGCACAAATATGAATAACAATTGGTCTTAAAAATATTTAAAAAGGATGCATTACTTTGGACGCCTGTCTAGTACAGGCAATAACATAGTAGGTAACAGAACTAAGAAACTGCTAGAGAAGGAGTAAAAGAAGCTAAACAGCTTCTTTTACTTCTTCTCTACACATTTATACACATTTATCTAGTCCTTCGAAGACAAACATTAGACGATATAAAAGTATGATATATTATAATCCAGTTATTAAACAATACATCCATATTTGTAATGATGTTCCTCTTCTGTGAGCACAACGACATTTATGTTCAAATATTAGTATGCTTCGCACATCTTTAGGAATACTACAAACTTGATGTGCCCGCGGTTTCACCCGCGTTTATGATTACTGCGCCACCCCCGTGGGTTTCCTCGTTAAATGAGCTATCCAACACTAAAATAATTTTTCAATTCGGACCAGTAGTTCCTGAGATTAGCGCGTTCAATCAAACAAACAAACAAACTCTTCAACTTTATAATATTAGTATAGATTATTTTCTTAATTGATGAAGTCGTCACAAAACCTTTTTGATATACTATATTTAATCTTTGGTTGCTTAGCTTTGGACTCTAACCGTAAACTTTCAAAATCTTCTCCTTGATATATTGTAGGGTAAGGGTTGATTGCTAATGAAACCTCATCAAAGCACAACCGTGCTTTTCCCATGAAAGTGGTATTTATTATTTGCATGGCTTTTTCGATGCATCGACCTTATAATTGATAATCAACAATTAAATAATAATGTACGCATGCAAATATATTTCCTAAAACCTAATTTATTTTTATAGCGAAGCCTCATATCATACCAAACATAATATGTATTTTGTAACTTCACGTAGTCAACTTGTATTAATAAAGAGAACAGATGGCTTACTTTATTTAGTACTAGCGTTTGCCCGCGGTTTCGCTCGCGTTAATTTAGAATTTTACAATTAATTCAGGTTGTACTCTGCTTGTAAGAATATAATTAAATCATGATTCGAAAGACACGTAGCGCTATCTATTATCATAAGAACGTTATTATTATTTTTCTCGGGAACAGTATTTTTTCGGGATGAAAGGTAGCCTATGTCCGTTCATGTACACCTGTCAACGTATATGCAAAATTTTAGGATGATCGGTTCAGTGGTTTAGGCTTGAAAACGTAACAAACAAACTCATTTTCGCTTCTATAATATTAGTTAGGATACAAACATATTTTATCATACGTTTCTTGCATGATATTGAAACCTAAAATTTGTGTATGTTTACAATACTCCACGACCAAATCCCTAAATCGATATCCACAAAACTCAGCGAATAATCTGCTGATCAAATAAAACGGATGCTATTAACCCAGAAATCAGCTGAAATGCCAACCGAATCCACTTCCAAAATATTGGTACATTATTAAGTAGGAGCAAGTCGCTCCTCATCAAATTTCAATTTGTAACACGATCATCACAACGTTTGGACTACTCTAATACACTTCTGATTATAAATGCCCCTAATAGATAAAGGGGCGTGACGGCTAAATATTTAATGCGAACATAACGTTACGTCCCCTAAAGATCAATTATCATGGCATTTTCCTGCAAGGGCCGCGTAAACCTTAATTTTCTTCAACCCAAGGGACGCATAAGTGTTTCCCTTGCTTTGAAACATGCGAAATTTTAACCAAACACATTAAGTGTTTGAAATGTTTTAGAACTTGCGAAGTTTTTGCGTTATACCTCAAGGCATAGTGAGAAGTTTACAAACTTTTTTAAAACAAAATATCTTCAGAAGTTTGATTAAGGGCTGGCTCACTGATTATCGCTCGTTCACTCTATGTCTGAATAACCATTAGGCACTTGGAAAACTTTTCAAATTTAAGATAAAAGTTTAATGCATATTCAACCACAAGAAATTTACAATAAACCGTTTATATTCTATTTCTGCTTTTATACTATTGTAATGTCCTCCAAACAGTATTTAGGTCACGGCGGCCAATATAAACGTAGTCTAGCCGTCTGCGCAAAAGATATAGTGCACAAATGTGCGCGCAAACACACATGCAGTTTCTATTCTCACATACCCATAGTCCAGTTCGAAAATAGTCTGACAGAATTGGGATGAGATTAGGTGCAGGATCAACGTCTTTACATGGTATCCGTGGCACGTGGATAAAACACAGTCAACTTCGGGCTGCTACACCAAATTTCTTAACGCAAGATGCCAATAACTTAATGTTGGCTACTCGGTATTCAACCCACTAAATCAACGAGGCCTTCAAGTTATACTATGATTTTATTATTATGGAACATTCTAGAGTTTAATTTGTTGTTTTTTTTTAAGTGAATACTTCTTTAGCGCCGTTGTGCACTTTTTTTGTGATAGGTAAAAAATGTTAAACTCGCGTCAGGACACGTGACCTGATCGAAAATTCGTAAGGCGGAGGGAGAATTGTCATGTTTGTGTACGATAGCGCAATAAATGAATATTGTATTTTACCACATAAATTATAGTACTTTTATACTGATAATTAAAGCAATTCGTGCAAAATTATTCCCTAACCATTCCAAAATATCAAAAATGCACAACGTTAATATTCAAGTTTTCATTTCTGCCGGCACTCCCGGAGTGCAACCCGTTGATTTTTTTTATTTTAAATATGACACACTATGGTACTGATCAGTAACTCATATTTTGAAGTCAATAGAATTAACAGTGAAGAAAGAACAAAGAAAATGCATTTATTTTGTCACATGCGTGACGCACACAGTCGCAAAAACATGAAAGAAACAATTAAGTGCAATACTAATACTCCTTCTCCGGTTGCTCCTAAGTGGTGATACTTCCACAGACACATCAGCGCTTTCGTAATTTTACCATAATCAATAATCAATACTTCTGCAAACTCAACAATTGTACTGAAAAGCGTGAACCGACCGTATACCATGACAATGGTTGGCCTAATCTAAAAGTTCTCGTAGGTAATCGTAGTAGTTCTACTTAAACTACTACGCTATACCATACCATTATACTGAAGCCCACAGGGAACAAAAAATTATAAGCTCCTCAAATGGCTGCGCCGAGTCTAGGTGTTCCTTGTACTGTTGTTAGTATGTATGTAAAGTCAAACACAGGAATTATTCATAGTGCGGACATTGTCTTCAAAAACAACCTGCTTTCCGTTTCCCCTTTTATCTGATATCAATATACAACTAGTATATCGATAGCAAGCCACGCCTAGATTGTAATATATAGTTCACCCAATGTCTTCCATCAAACTTACTATATTAGGTAACACGAGCGTTGCCAAGATCTCAAGAATAAGCAACTAATTACTCTTCAACGGTTGAGGAAAACTAGTTAAAATTAAACTTGTACGTAACTACACCGTTTCACGGGCGAATGCGAAAGTTCAAGCGCCCCAATTAGGCCACTTTATCGACATCCTGCGAGATTTAATTAACTAAAGCCTACACGTTAAATTAGCGGCAATGTTACATGTGTGTAATATTATTAAAGAGAAGCAAGACTGACGGTACCCGCGCCTGATGACTCTTTGCCGTTATTACGTGAGGCTTATTTTGTTTGTCTTTGTCAACCGCTCTTTGTATAGTGAGGAGCTCTCTTAGAAGTCAGACATTGAGATGCCTTTGAAATCCGTATTTATGATAACTAGCAGTCGCCTAGTGCTCGAAATTCGACAAACTTTGCCTGTAAGATATTGCTAATATATTATGTCGTTATATATTCATATATGTAACCATAGTTACGCGCTTCGACTGCGTGTGTCAAATGCATGGTTGTGTGTGTGTAGTGTTTTTTCATTAATTTAATGTATTTCTAATGCATGTTTTATAAAAATACTAGATGTTCACGCGGTTTTACCCGCGTTTATCGTTACTGCGTCGCCCCCGTGGGTCCTAGCGTGATGTTATATAGCCTATAGCCTTCCTCGGTAAATAGGCTATCCAACACTAAAATAATTTTTCAAATCAAACCAGTAGTAATCACGCAGAATAAACCAGGAGAAACATCGTTTGTACTATGTCTGTAATGGGTAATTATTTTGCTGCAATGTTATTTTAAAACTGCGATATCTCCTAAGATATTCATTGAAATCGACTGATGTAAAGGGCAATTTTGTTTTAAATTAAATACTTGTGATGAATATCGTATTTATTTGGATAAGGATTAATATCATGTTTATAATAATACCTTCGTAAATAATGCATTATTTTAGAACAAATTTGGTTAGCATAAAAATTGTTAAAGTGAGCCAACCTTAAAAGATAGACATATGCTGTCGCGGACTTTTTTTTGAACTTTTAAAGGGGAACAATTCTGTCATACATGATTTTTGCGAAACTTTAACTGTTTACGCAGCGCACGCAGCGGAAACTCTCAAAAGGAAAAAATACCCTCCGATTTTGAAACATTCTCATTGGTGCTCAGCTCCTATTGATCTTAGCATGATGATATATAGCCTATAGCCTTCCTCGATAAATGGGCTATCTAACACTGAATGAATTTTTCAAATCGGACCAGTAGTTCCTGAGATTAGCGCGTTCAAGCAAACAAACAAACAAACTATTCAGCTTTATAATATTAGTATAGATTAGGATTCGCCCCTCCTTCTCTATATAAACGTTAACTGTGCCAAATTTCATACTCCTCCGCCCGCGCAATTTTCGTAAAAAGGGGTACAAAGTTTATAAATATATTTCAAATACTTCTTCCTCCTATATAACTTTTCAATTATTGGAATGCACGACATAATTAAATACCTATAGTGTCTGGCCGCCGGTGTGCCGCTGCGACTCTATAGGTTAACGTAGCCGTGGTAATTGAAACTTCTGTGCATTAGGTCTCTGGTTTATCAAGAACAGTGTTATTGGCGTTTTCTGTCATATAAATTCTCAGTAGAAGCACAGACTGGTGAAAAACAACCAGTAAATGGCCATATATTCGTCTCTTTTTACATATATATATATATATGCGATAAAAAAGCGTAGCATGCGAAATGAGCATGTAATATACTCCATACGCTTTTAGGATACATGCATGAAACTATGTACATTTTTACTGCCCGTTGCCATGACAACAACCAAGGCAGTGTAAAGCTACCCTTCCTATATAGACTCCATTAGAACATAATACTTATATACTATGTACATAACACATTCAATTAATTAAATTGGCACATAGACTCTATCAATATCGACAACGGATTAAACACTTGATTCATGACTGGCCAGTTAAACTATTAGAGAGATTACTATCTATCTTGGTAGTTTATGTTGAGAAGCTGTTGACTGTGCGCGAAACTCAAACATATCTGGCTTAGTTATAGAAGTTAGGTCTTGCATCTTTAGTTGCCTTCGTAATAGCCCTACAAACACTCTAACTGTGTTCGAGGGAAGTTATACTTAGTAAACAATAAGTGGGGTTCAGCAATTTCCCCGCGGTTATACTTTGAATTATTGCAGGAATGGGGTAACGGGTTTTGTGGTCGCCTCCCCGTTACTACACATACGTGACAAAATTCGTGTGATTCTGTCAGTACAACCAAGTGATTGTACTGAGGCATTCTATGTATCCGTTGCTGGAAAGTTTGTAAAGTTAACAAAGGAATTATTTCAAGGCGGGATAAAAACATGGTTTAGTGGTTTCAACTGAATTGCTATTGCTATGCTCTAATTTACTACAGCTGTAAAAACCCCCTAAAATTTTAACCAACTATTATAAAAAATGTAAGACCCTCAACATAAACTACCAAGATAGATGGTAATCTCTCTAATAGTTTAACTGGCCAGTCATGAATCAAGTGTTTAATCCGTTGTCGATATTGGTAGTCTATGTGCCAATTTAATTAATTGAATGTGTTATATAGTATATAAGTATTATGTTCTAATGGAGTCTATATAGGAAGGGTAGCTTTACACTGCCTTGGTTGTTGTCATGGCAACGGGCAGTAAAAATGTACATAGTTTCATGCATGTATCCCAAAAGCGTATGGAGTCTATTACATGTTCATTTCGCATACTACGCTTTTTGATCGCATATATATATGTAAAAAGAGACGAGTATATGGCCATTTACTGGGTGTAGTTCACCAGTCTGTGCTTCTACTGAGAATTTATATGACAGAAAACGCCAATAACACTGTTCTTGACAAACCAGAGACCTAATGCACAGCAGTTTTATTTACCACGGTTACGTAATATACGTACACATACTTTAGTAGTAACAAAATTCTTACCTCCATATATGCAATTCTTCAAACTAGCTTACGAAGCAAAAGCAAGGAACATTGAAGATTTCGTACAGCAAGCATACTGCAACCGATTTACGAAAATCATTTGGCTGAATAAAATCCTTATATTGTTATATTAACCTTATATTATTATATTATATACGTTACACCTAAAATAAACTGTTGCGTGGCTTAGACAGTACACGCTCAAAAGGTATATACATTTTACTGAACTTAAATATTTTGGTGCTATTGGAACCTAATGTGGAAGGAATTTATCCGAAAAGCGAGCTTAGTAGGAGCTTTAGATCTTCTACTGAGCTTGCTTTTAAAAAAGTAAAGTGTAGTAAGTGTAGTTTTAAGAAAGTACAGGTAAAATAGAAACTGCCAAAGGAACATTGGGAATAAACAAACGACGACATAGTTTGACGAGCTCCCGGGAGGACTATCTATGAAGTAGGACTCCAAGTACCTACTTGCTTCATAAGCTGTCATTTTCATGTCAATCTGGCAAATAGCTGTAAGATAGACGATATTACAGCTATTTGCCAGTTTGATACGTATAGAAGCAAATCAGATCACTTATCAAATCATATTAGTTTTAACTACATTTATTTTGTAACACCTCAGAACTCAGCTGCACAAACGTTTACTATAACTCATATTAACGAAACTACTTATAAGAGAAAACTAAATAAAAGTTCAACAGTAATTGAATAAAGTCAATACATTTGACAGCGCTATTCCCATACGTACAACTTTGCGTTTTCGTACGAACTTCTTCGAAACCATTTATTAAATGATAACACTAAGTTATTTGCACTGTAAGAGTATATTTTAGAAAAAATATATTTTTACAGTGCTTACTCTTAGTCTGGCCCTAAATACTGTTACAATTTAAAAAAACATAATATTACATTTGAATTTGGAATCTGTCAATCTTATATGAATATTCATTGTGATTTCTCATTTTCGCGCCAATCGGTGTTAAATATTTTTGTGATATTAAAATGAAGTGGGGTGGGTGAATTGATGAAGATAACTGAATTGCTATGATAACTTGTAATGAGCTTCATATATTTTTAATTTATTATCTATATATTAATACGTGAAGCGAAAACTTTGGATCCCTTTTTACGAAAATTGGGTAGACGGAGGAGTATGAAATTTCGCACACTTGTAGTTTATACAGTGAAGAAGTGACAAATTCTAATATTTATATAAAATATGCATTAGAAATACATTAAATTAATTAAAAAACACTACACGCACACAACTATGCATTTGACACACGCAGTCGAAGCGCGTAACTATGGTTACATATATCAATATATTATAATGACATATACATCAGCAATATCTTACAGGCAAACTTTGGTCGAATTTCAACACTAGACGACTGCTAGTACCTATTAATGTATAAACCACCACTCATTACAGTAATAAATGTTTTATGCAATGGAAAAATATATATTTTTGACACTACTAAAACAATATGATATAAGCGTAAATAATTTTTTTGTTGTTTTGAAAAGGTTACTAGCAAATTTGGGTTATAAATTACTGGTATTCTTGTTGACCCCTCCAGCCAAGCTAGAATGCTTGTATTAGGAGTGGGTTCACGTCAATAGTGCAGTGGGTGGTATTCGAACCCATGACCTCTCGATCGCAAGTCCAATACCTTATCCATTGGGCTACTGTCGCGACGCGTCGCTTCAAATCTTTGTGCGTATGTAACGCACAAAGACTTACGCTCACATATTCCTGAAGAGATAGGCAGATATAACCTAATGTTAAAAACAATGAAGCTATCGATATAATAATAATTTAAAAGTACATTAATAACCATTACTTACATTTAATTTAGAAAAGAAAGACCGCTTTGCCGCTTCGTCCTTTCATGCTGCTAATGACGATATTTTCAAATGATCAAAGCATAATATTGTCTTTGGTTTACGCGAATGTTATTCATTGAACTACTATATACGGATTTTAACGCGTTGTTTATTTAACACTTTAGCAAACCAGCAAACCACAGCTAGACTTCATGATACTTTGAGCTCATTCTGCGTAAATAGAAACATTCATGATTAAATTATGTTCGGGTACTTTGAAATAACTACACTGGAACATTGAGACAACTACCATCTTAGTCTCCCCGTGACCATGGCTGCTGAAAAGCAACCGAAACGTCGGGGAAAGTGTAAACATAAATATAAATAGTATAATAGTATAAATAGTTTTAATAGTTTCAATAATTTACTTAGCTTAAAATTAGTAAAGTTTAATAGTAATAGTAGTGTAACAGTTTTCAAAATGTTGTAATAAAGTGTCAAATAAACAACGCGATAAAATCCGTATAATTATAGTAGTTTAATTTCAATGATCAAAGCATGTTAAAAGTGAGTCTTCAGAGAGGCGCCACTAATGCGGGTGGAATATAAACATTTCACTATCACCGTCGTTATGTAAACCATGCTTTGTACAATCTCCTATCTACAACAAAGGTTATTGCTATTAGCACCCCACTGCGTTGTTTTTATTTATTATTCCGAACATCATTCCATAAGGCCGTTCGTTTTAATGGCCTGTTCCAACCAAATAACTATAGCTCACGCATTTTCTAACACGTGGAACGTGGCATTTTTTGAATTTTTTAAAGCCGGATATTAAACTAGTAATGAATGACCCTTGTTGAAGTGTAGCTTTTTTATTTAATTATGTCTGTGTTAGTTTTTGAATGTGGAATGTAAAATATGGTTTGTTTTTTATTTGAATATGGAATTTTTGTATTTTTAATTATCTAATGGTTACCGGTACACACCTTTTTCAAATAAAACTGATCATAATTTCGTGATACTAAGTCTTCGTATTTTTGTAACCTAAATAATAACGGATCAAATATGAAGTTGCCACTTTGAAGAAAATCGGTAACGTTGTGGTTTTCATACTCAATATTTTATCAGTATTCTTTAAGACTGCGCCGAGCGTAAGACAGTTAATGACAGAGCTCGTGCGGCGCATATTCAAATCGGCGCCGCCATAGTAAAATTGTATGGAGGATTTGAATTGCTTCTTTGATAAATATGTATCTTTATTGTCAACCAATAACTTAAATATTTGGGACGGACAAAATGTAATATAACTATTTATGTTTCGTTTAAGCTGTAAAATAGGATAGATTTCTACTGTTATAATCTAAAAATCACGTAACACGAGCTTACGTTTTTGCATTTTTCGTGCAGATTTACGTAATTTTTTAGGTGAAAATATTAATTATTTTAAGTTTTTACACGTAGTAATTGTAAACACATTCATTGTTATGGTAAATGTATACTTTATATTTGTATTAAACAAAAAGTGTTGATTTTATTCACTGTTACCGTCTGTTTTGGCACATTTCGCTCGGCGCAGTCTTAATGACCAATTTTATTACTGGTTTCTTTTTTCCTGTATTGTATGCATAGCCAATAAACATTAAATTTTGTGCAAAAACCACGAAATAAGATATAGAACATAAACAGCAATTTTACAGCTAAAGACCTAATATTAAATAAGTAGTCCTTATACCTACGTCTCTTTAAAAAACGGGTACTTTCCAAGAACAGAGAGCTTTAGTAGGAATATATAACGCATTTTACACGACCGTGCCTCGACTGTATTAGTATCCGATAAGTGCTAAGCCCTACATACTTACTACTTTTAGCATAGACAGTCGGCGGCTTAAGTTGCTTTTATAAGCTGGATGCATTGCTTAAGTGCTCCACTTCTATAAAAGGGCTGTTGAGCTTATATTCATATATACATAGATAGATGCATATGCCTGCAGATACTGTTACAAGCACGGGCTCACTCCTCTAACACGTCACATACATAGGATATAAAATATAATATAAGATAAGATATATAATTCATTATTTATTTGTTCATTTAATTAACCTTGAGCTAATATCGCTACTTTATACTATTAGGATATATTTTGGTTGTAATAGACTGTTATTTGATTATATTGTGACGTCACTACTAATCCTTATCCTTACTTTAATATTATAAATTCGAAAGTAACTCTGTCTATCTGTCTGTATGTTACCTTTTCACGGCTAAACCACTCAACCGATTTAGATGAAATTTGGTAGAGATATAGTTTAAAACTTGGGAAAGGACATAGGCTACTTTTTATTGACGTAGATACTACGCGGGCTGAGCCGCGCGCAAAAGTCAAATCGCGCTCACTTTTGTTATCGCTTGATTGCAATAATAATAATAATAATAATAATTAAAACATTTATTGAATATAATACATTACACAAGCTAAATATACCCACCAAACTGTGTGACAGTTTGTCGGCGGGAATAGCGCTCGACAAACATTTGGTATGAGCTAACAACAATAACAGTTTTATTTAATAGCTACAAATATGCATATATCCGTGTAGGTACTATGTTTAGTGTTATAATATAAGGTAACAATAAATACTACAATAATTCTAAATTTTTATCTGCATGCCGTACTCTGTGAGTAAAATATTTTTGTACTTATATTTCAATGTTTGTTTACTCGTTTTATTATTAAGTTGCCGAAGGCAATTATTAGTATTATATAACGATACACTATACCTAACTTATCAGAGTTTACACGTTATTTTCGTCACCTGTTGTTTTATTGTGTAACCCTACGTGTTTCAATACAGCCTACAGAAGGTTAGGAATAATAGTCACCTCTGTCTACAGAGGTATCACTTGACTATTATTCCCACATTCAGCTATGGTTTTTCATCATCATCATCATCTCAGCCAAAAGACGTCCATTGCTGGACATAGTCATAAATATGTTTTTTTAGTTCCCACATAATAAGCGAAGACTCTGTTGCCGTCTACTGCACGTTTCCGGACATTCTGTAGAACTCTGAACGTCTTAACAGGAAAACTGTTCGACCCGAAATCGAACCCGGCACCTCACAATGAAAGACTTATTCCAGGTGACCAGCAAGACAGTATTATGGCACACGGATAGCGTAGTGCTTTAAGTGGTCGCTTCACCACTGTCGTCGCGTCGAGTGTTATAGGTTCGAATCCCACACGGGACAAAAAATTTTATGATCCACAAATGGTTGTTCTGAGTCTGGGTGTTCTTTGTCTCCATTGCATGAATGTGTGTAGCCCTCCGTGACACAGGAATGATGCCTAGTGCAGGAGTTGTCTTTTAACCTGCCCTTTGACATACATTTGTACCCTGTATTTGTTACCGGATACGAGTCACCAAGTGCACGCCACTTTAAACCTTATTTTACTAACCTTATCGCATAAAACTGACTGTTTATCGGCTACGAATGGAGTATGGGTAAAGGACATATCTTAAGATATTACGAAAATGTAAAGCCTACAAAAAATTAAAAAAAAAAAGCAATCATTTTTAGCTATGTTTTTATATAGCATATTCATTTTTGTACCATGATATTTGAATCGTCAATACTCACATCATGGCGCTATGTTTAGTACTATAAAAGTTTACTAAAAATCAATAAAAATACGAGCTTATACCAATAATAATATTCACGCGACATAAAGGACATTAATTGTATATTATTTCTATAATTATTGTGATAATATTTCCACCGTTGTCAAATCTATCTATATATATCTATCTATATATAAAAAGGAAGATATCCTGACTGACTGACTTAGAGACAACGCACAGCCTAAACCGCTGGTCGTAGGAACTTGGAATTTGGAGAGCATGTGTGTTTTAATTTGTAGGGGTGTACTAAGAAAGGATTTTTTGATATTCCACCCCTAAGGGGGTGAAATAGGGGGGTAAAGTTTGTAATGAAATTTTCTAATTTCTGGACTTAGCAGTATGAAAATTGGTAATAAGTTTTGATTACAATTGAAAAATATCTGTGTAGGTGAAATGGATAAAACTCTCCCCTAAAGGGGCGGAAGGGGGGATAAAGCTTGTATGAAAATTTTCTCACTTCTGGACGAGTACGACCCGAATTGATTGTCAAATTCTAAATTAACGCGAGCGAAGCCGCGAGCAAAAGCTAGTATTCTATATAAATGTGTCGCATATCAGTTTGAATAATTAATTTTACAGCAATAACGCGCTAATTATACAATGATGACATAATAATTGCGCGCCGTAATAATACGCTGAGTGTGCGTAAAAAAACATATTCCATAAATGTTTGGTATTACGATCAGATTCAAACGCAACATTGAAACCAAATTTGATTGATTGTAATCAATATTACTTAAATGAGTGTTGAAGTGCGGTCACCACTGCCGATATGTGTATATATGTACCGAAATGTGTTACTTCACTTATATAACATAGTAAAGTAGGATATTATATTGTCTTACGTTTTCCCCGACGTTTCGGTTGATTTACAGCAGCCATGGTCACGGTAAGACGATGATGGTGGTTGTCTTAATGTTCTGAAGTATAATTATTTTCAAGTACCCGAACATAATTTAATCATTTGTGTTTCTATTTACGCAGAATGAGCTCAAAGTATCATGAAGTCTAGCTGTGGTTTGCTTCTTTTTGGGATTGACTATTTGAATTACTGGATCCCAAGCTGGTGGTACATTTCAACCATCTTCTCTATTGAAATTAGGAGAAATTTCCATATATTAGTAAAGGTATAAGCAATTAAGTTTGGATTGTTATATAGAAAAATGATCTCATTATAAATTGTTGTGTTTATAATTTATATTGCGTATGTTTATATTTAATTAACGTTGATTTTAGTAATTTCGTGTTTTTAATTCATGTGTTTAGTATCAATATAAGCGATTTAGTTGTAAATACTGTACGCTTATATTTTTTATGAATAAATGATTATGAGTATGATATGTCAATGCTATAGTTCATTCCCTGAGTTCCAAATGCCGATTTTGGGTGGAAGTGCCATTTTTGCCGGGGGAACGGGGTGGTTACTGGACCAACCACTCACCTCCAGCCAAAGGCAAAGCAAGCACCACAACAATGATATAGCCTGTGAAAGCCAGTACATCCCTCCACCGATCCCCATGCGGACCGAGTCAGTCAAAAAAGTTGAAAATGAAACTTTCTTTATATTTTATAATCATTTATTTTTATATAGTTATTTATATAAGTACATATCACGTCTACATCCCTTAAAGGGCAGAAATAAGTGTATTAGACTCATAATACGCCAACTATATTCTAGGTTCCACGGCCCTAATATAGTGTCACGTATTCGACTCGCGGCGCACGGCTGCGTGCGCGGCGAGCGAGATGGTGGCATCACTAGTCCCCCTCCGAGCGGCGGCGGCCTATATATAGTGGATCGCGCCCTGGTGGAGTCCTCCTTCCTTCCGCTGCGCTGCACTACTAAGTTAAGTGGTTCTTCCTAAAGGAACCACGTAGGAAGCCTTTAAGAACCGCGCCCTGAGTCTTCTTTGTATACCATGCTTTAAGTGTATTTTATATACTCATTGTTAATAAAAGTGTTAATTGTTGTACTATCTTTGAATCATCTCTGCTTAAAGTAACAGCGTGGCCTGTCGTTATCTTAACTAAACCCTTAAGGTTACAACAGTGCAAACCAATTGCTGTTTACCGGGCACTACTGAGATAGCCTAACAGATAAACCCTAATACTTTTTGCTTCACTCAGCAAACGTACAGAACACGACCGACAAATCTATACTAATATTATAAAGATGAAAGATTTGATTTTTTGTTTGTTTGTTTGTTTGTTTCAAAGCTGAAACCCATGTGAACCTATATGGCCGTAAAGCCATACATTTATTTATATGTATTAGAAGATATATACACACATATAATAAGTGTTATATTTAAATTAAAGGTTAATCATTAAACTCGATAAATGGTGTAGTTCCATTTTTATGAATAGTGCTATGGTTCCGTTCTCTTCTCCCTAGCCTTTATTATTCCCAAGTCACTTGGGGTCGGCTTTCTAGTCTAACCGGATTTGACTGGATATCAGTTTTTACACGGAGCGACTGCCATCTGATCTCCGCAAACCGAAGGCTAACGATACCCTAAGGCTAGACCAATGTCAGGATATTATAGGGCACTGACTTTCCAATAACGACTGCCATAGATGTTCATGGCAGCCAGGACCGACGGCTTAACGTGCTCTCCGAGGCACGGAGCAGGCGATAATTTTCGATCAATACGCACATCATTCCGAAAGTCAGAGGTGCGCGACGTGGGTTCGAAATCGAGACCCTCTGTATTGCAGTCTGTTATTTATTTATTTATTATGGTTTATCAACAGCAAATGTTTACAAATTCACATCAACGATAACAAGGGAGGTATGGTAGCTGAAACATTTGCCAATTACAGATTAACCAGCATTCATCAATAGTTGTGACAATATTTATATAAAGAACTTAAATTACTATAACAAAGTAAGAAATAAAAATAAGAATTAAGGAGAACATAATGCAATTTACATTATATATGATTTTATGTGACAACGATATTGCTATTGTTGGAGACTTGAAGGGATTTAAAGATTTTGTATTTTAGTTTGTTTTTAGAGTCATGGTAAATGTCAATGTCAGGTACGGATTTAGATATTGTATTATACTCTTGACAAAGTCTATATAGCGTAGAGTGAGATTCGATGTTCGTTTTAAATTTTGGTGTATGTTAGATCGTAGTTATCGGATATCTAGGTAATTTGCAGGGTACTTGAATGCCAATACGTGACATCAATTCAGCACAGTCCAACTTGCCATTTGCTAACTTATGTAAGAATGATATGTCTATGACTATACGTCGTTCACGTAATGAATTGGTCTCCCCACTGAGCTATCGCTGCTATTAGTGCTATGGTTCCGTTATCTATAATAATATAAGAGGAAGGATTTAACATTTTGTCTGTAAGGATTCAACACAATAACTAATCAACCAATATTAAAAATTCTTGCCCCATTATAAAGCTGTATTATCACCGAGTAACATTGGCTAAATTTTATAAAACAAGTACCGTTACTGACATAGCCTAACCTTACCTACTTGTACGCGAGCGAAGCCGCGGGCAAAATCTAGTATATTAATATTCTATCACATATACACAACACCATCTAGCCCAAACTAAGTAGAGCTTGTACTATGGGTACTAGACAATGAATAAACATACATATATGTATATACTTTATCTGTAAATAGATACATAATATACATAAAAATACCCAGACAAAGACAAACATCCATGTTCATGCACACAAATGTTTGACTTGTGCGGGAATCGAACCCGTGAATACATAAAACTGAACACAATCTGTATAACAGTAATTAATCATTAAATTTGTCACAAAGACAAAATCTGCGACATGCATACTGTTTTGTAGAGAGCTTGCATAAATTAACAAAAATAATACACCATCGTAACAACTATTCGTGGAATACATATAATTTTGACCCGTAATGTACAAAATTATGTGTACATTACGGCATAAAATTTCCCAGCGAAATCACAATCATTTTATTGGCCACTTTACCTCACAATCTGCGATGTAAGTAACAATTCATACGGCTACAGTTATGTGTTTTTAAAATTTTATTATGTAACTATTGTTCCCGCGGCTTCACTCGCGTTTATCGTGACTGCGCCGCCCCCGTGGGTCATAGCGTGATATTATATAGCCTATAGCCTTCCTCGATAAATAGGCTATCCAACACTAAAATAATTTTTCAAATCGAACCAGTAGTAATCACGAAGAATAAACCAGGTGAAACATCGTTTGTAATATGTCTGTAATGGGTAATTATTTTGCTGCAATGTTATTTTAAAACTGCGATATCTCCTAAGATATTCATTGAAATCGAATGATGTAAAGCGCAATTTTGTTTTAAATTAAATACTTGTGGTGAATAACGTATTTATTTGGATAAGGATTAATATCATGTTTATAATAATACCTTCGCAAATAATGCATTATTTTAGAACAAATTTCGTTAGCATAAAAATGGTTATAGTGAGCCAACCTTAAAAGATAGACATATGCTGTCGCGGACTTTTTTTTAGAACTTTTAAAGGGAAACAATTCTGTCATACATGATTTTTGCAAAACTTTAACTGTTTACGCAGCGCACGCAGCGGAAGCTCTGAAAAGGAAAAAAAACCCTCCGATTTTGAATCATTCTTCATTGGTGCTTTGCTCCTATTGATCTTAGCGTGATGATATATAGCCTATAGCCTTCCTCGATAAATGGGCTATCTAACACTAAAAGAATTTTTCAAATCGGACTAGTAGTTTTTGAGATTAGCGCGTTCAAGCAAACAAACAAACAAACTCTTCAGCTTTATAATATTAGTATATGTAGATTGCTTTCAGTACTTTCAGCACTATTATGGATAATGTCAGTGACTATACACACACAATATTTTGTACTATGGGGGTCAACATTTGATTGGTTTTATAGAGTGACTGGCTTTTGCCTGCGGGTTTGCTCACATTAACGTAGATTTTATCAATAAATTTCTATCCGTCGATAACACAACTTTTTTCCTGGATTAAAGGTATCTTATGTTATTTTCTGTACCTTGACAACGTGTATGCAAAATTTTATGATTATCAGCCAAGTAGTTTAGGCGTTAAGCGTAACAAACAAACAAACACACTTTCACATTTATAATATTGATGACTATGCCAGTGCAGTCCTATACGTCTAGCCAAATTTATATGTTAATGCAGCCTTATATGTCTGGTTTAATCTATATGCCATTGCAGCCATATAAATCTGGCAAAAGTAATTTGCCAGGGCAGTCCCGTAAATCTGGCAAAGTGAAAACGCCAGTCTTATCCTGATATTTGGCAAACTAAACATTTCGCGCACAGTGAATATGCCGAAGTTGTCCTATAAATCGGTCAAGGTAAATATGATAAAGTTGTCCTATAAATCTGTCAAGGTAAATATGCCAGAGCTGTCCTATAAATCTGGCAAGGTAAATATGCCAGAGTTGTCCTATAAGACTGCCAAGGTAAATATGCCAGAGTTATTCTATAAATCAGGCAAGACAAATATGCCAGTACAATCCTACGAATCTGGCATTGTCACTATGCCAATACAATGTTAAGAATCATAACAAGCACTCCATAAACGAAAATAAAATAAAAAAGAATTCTTAATGAAATATTCAACACATATTTCAAACAAATCTTACTGAAACATTTATTTGTCGATAAACATTTCATGAACCTTTAGTTCAACGGTCCTTGAACTTTATTAATTGTAGTAATATTTCAGTTAGTAGAAACAGTTAGGTTAATTACTACAGCAGTTATAAAGTACCAGTTAAACTAAAATCGATATACATATCTGAATATTTTATGTTAACAAATTATAACTGTCTCGGTAACGCAGCGGTATTGCAGTTGACTGCTGTGCCCCATGTACAGCAGTCAGTCACGGGTTTAGTTTAGTCCTTTTTTTCTTTTTATGTAAACAACAACTCTCTCTCTAGGAATAATCGCGAGGAACTTTACAAACTGTCAAACAACGGACAAAATACATCCAGACTCGGAACAACCATTTGTGGATCACACAAATTTTCGTCCTGTGTGGGATTCGAATCCACAACATTTGGTGCGAGGCAGTGGCGAGGCGACCACTGAAACATCTTTGCCATCCGTGCAGTCAGCCGAAGTTATTAAATTTCTGCCGTTCACATTTCCAAATTCTGCGCTACGACTGAGAATTCCTTAATTAACATCGCTTATTATGTTCTATGTTAGACAGATTAGCTTCCGTGGCACACCGGTAGTGAATGCGGCTGCTGTACATAAGGTATTAGGTACGAGGCCCGGTCAGTGTCATTGGTGTTAAGAAATTTTAGTCTTCTCCCTAGCCTTTATTATTCCCAAGTCACTTGGGGTCGGCTTTCTAGTCTAACCGGATTTGACTGAATATCAATTTTTACACGGAGCGACTGCTATCTGACCTCCGCAACCCAAAGGCTAACGATACTCTAAGGCTAGACTAGTGTCAGGATATTAGAGGGCACTGACTTCCCAATAACGACTGCCATAGATGTTGATGGCAGCCGGGACCGTAGGCTTAACGTGCTCTCCGTGGCACGGTGTTAGGAAATTTTAGTAATAGTACGGAATATGTAGCTTTGCCTGATAGACGGTAAAATCTTCTTATTTCTTCTCTTGGTTAAGAAATGCAACTAACACACTAGTATTAACGCCTGTATCGCAAAGGACTCAACAAACATTGGTACATAATAATCTTATAAACATGACGTGAACACATAGTTAGAATCATTGTTTAAAATAAAACTGTGTAATAGCTTTATGCATATAATATGACCAGATGTTCCCGCGGTTTCAACCGCGTTTATCGTTATTGCGTCGCCCCCGTGGGTTGTAGCATGATGTTATATAGCCTATAGCCTTCCTCGATAAATAGGCTATCCAACACTAAAATAATTTTTCAAATCGAACCAGTAGTTTCTGAGATTAGCGCGTTCAAACAAACAAACAAACTCTTCAGTTTTATAATATTTGTATAGATTTGTTTAGTGTGCCTTATTAAATAAATTAACAACGGACACAATGAACATTCAAGCTCAGTATAACTGCTTGTAGAGGACAACACATTTTTTGTCGCGTGTGGGAATCAAACCAACAACTTTAGGCGATGTGGCAAGGCGTCCACTTAAACCATTATGCCATTCATTTCATTCAATTCATACTTAGTAAGACCTAGAACTATAACTAGCGATACAATACATTTCTGCCTACCCATTGGAGATATAGACGTAAAACTATATACTTTATATAGCCGTAACATAACCATTTATTTATTGCTACTAGCGGTCGCCTAGTGCTCGAAATTCGAACAAAGTTTGCCTGTAAGATATTGCTGATATATGTCATTATATATTGATATATTATGTAACCATAGTTACGCGCTTCGACTGCGTGGGTCAAATGGTTGTGTGCGTGTATTGTTTTTTCATTAATTTAATGTATTTCTAATGCATATTTTATAAAAATATTAGGATTTGCCCCTCCTTCTCCGTATAAACTTTAACTGTGCCAAATTTCATACTCCTCCGTCAGCGCAATTTTTGTAAAAAGGCGTACAAAGTTTTTGCTTCACGTATTGATATATAGATAAAGAAAATATTAGAAATAAATTAAAATCTACTATAGATTGACAAAAGTCAACAACCTCATATAGACCAAACCACAAACAATTACTCATAAACGATCATAAACAAATAAGCTCTATGCCTTTAATTCGACAAATTGCGCGGGAAAATCACATCTGACGACTACACTCTGTAATTTTAGCCACAGCCTTTATATTAAATGAGCACAGACTATCAATAAACCTTTCTTGGAAAGCGTTTTAACCTCTAATGTACCTCAATCAAAAAAGCTAAATATGACATCATTATGCCCACGTGGTAATTCTCACATTTTGCCAGATATCTATACTAATATTATAAAGCTGAAGAGTTTGTTTGTTTGAACGCGCTAATCTCAAGAACTACTGGTGCGATTTGAAAATTATTTTTGTGTTGGATAGCCTATTTACGGAGGAAGGTTATAGGGTACATAACATCACGCTACGACCCACGGGGGTGGCGTAGTAATCATGAACGCGGATGAAACCGCGGGCACATCTAGTGTTTAATATAATAATTATACTAGCTCTGTATTTAACTGTCCCACTGCTGGGCACAGGCCTCTTCTTAGTGTGAGAAGGGTTAGGCCGTAGTCCACCACGCTGGCCCAGTGCGGGTTGGTAGACTTCACATATCTTTGAAAACATTATTGAGAACATTTAGACATGCAGGTTTGCTCACGATGTTTTCCTTCACCGTTAAAGCAAGCGATAAATTAACTTCTTTTTTTCGTGTGGTTAGTGGCCAACCTGTTGTCAAGAGTTGTTCAAGCCGCACGTAAGCCTCTGACATGGCTTAACGACTGCTGTCAATTTGGCAACAACCGGGATTCGACTTTTTACGTGCTCTCCGAAGCACGGAGACACTCAGATAAAGTACCACTAAGCGGTCACCCATCTATAGACTGACCGCACCCAACGTTGCTTAACCTCGCTAATCGTTTACCAATCAGTGAGTGCAACTGGTTAATAATTAAATAATTAACTATTTAATACGCATATAACTCCGAAAAGTTAGAGATGCGCGCCTTGGGTTCGAACTCGAGACCTCTGCGTGGCAGTCCACCGGTCTCAGACTAGGCTATCGCTGCTTCTATATCAGATATGTTTAGGTAACACTTAGAATAATCTTTGTATCGCAAGGGAATTTAAAAATATTTTAACAACGATGACAAACCATTTGTGAATCACACTCATTTTTGGTCCGTGTGGGATTCGAACCCACATGTTGTGGGTACAACCTCGATGGCGTAGTGGTTGGTGTAAGTTGTAACCGACTGCCACGCCTGAGGTTGCGGGTTCGATTCCCGCACAAGTCAAGCATTTGTGTACATCAACATGGTTGTTTGTCTTGGTCTGAGTGTTTCTATGTATAATATGTATGTATTTACAAAAAAAAGTATACATGTATGTTTATCCATTGTCTAGTACCCATAGTACAAGCTCTGCTTAGTTTGGGCTAGATGGTGTTTTGTGTATGTGGTAGAATATTATTATTATATTAGCAGTGGCGTGGCAACCAGTTAAACCTCTACCATACAACTCCAGAATTCATGCTGACTCCGGTTACTGTTCTATAGAGAATAACACACACCCTCCAAAATAAACGTAACTAACCCACAAAATACCTTTCACCCTTTAACGTTAGCAGAAACTAAATTTATATTACCTAATAACTATTAACTAATGTATATCCCAAATGACGTTCGATAAATTATGTTACGTAAATAAATTATTACAGCACACTAACAATAATGCTTTCTGTAATATATTAGTTTATTCAACAATATTGTACGAATTTATTTCGCACTGTTTCAATTATTATTAATTTAATAGCTTAACTAATAAATTATTCAAATTATACTATTTTTATATAAAGTAAATCTTGT
This sequence comes from Catocala sponsa, assembly GCA_963564715.1. Lineage (NCBI taxonomy): Eukaryota > Metazoa > Arthropoda > Insecta > Lepidoptera > Erebidae > Catocala > Catocala sponsa. Next base: position 1,393,555 of record OY751339.1, read on the forward strand.
TTTAAGTTTTTATTGAATAACATTTGCCAGACATGCAAAATATCCATAATTGAAGGTAAGAAATACATCAGGGTATTTTCTATGCGTCTATTATAAATATAAGTTTAGTTAATTAATGTTATTGGTTCATATAGTTTTAATTACCTTTAAATAATAAAATTATATTCATTTTTATATAATTATTGTGTATTTCTTTCAAATACCTCTCCCGCTAGGGTTCAAACCCTATGACGATAGGGATTAACAAACATATGACTAACGGACATAAAGTACACTCAAGCCCAAAACGATCATATTTTGTGGATCACTGTCTCATGAGGGATTCGTAGCGGCACTCAACGCAATGACAACGTCAATATTCATAATACATCATTATTTGATGGTCGACTCAATATTGACTAAGTTTAACATTTTTATACAAATAAGATATGAACTGTCTAATAGTAAGTGGTTACTGTAACCTGTGAACGCCTAAAACACTTAGTATGATTTGTACACCATTAAAAAAGGAAACTACCTAAGCATGGGGCAAAGTTTACAAGTACCTGCTAACAGTACAAGCTCTCTCTTAAGGAGTGTAGATGTCTCCTACTTCCCTTCTACTAAACACACGATGTTTAGATTAAGATCTTGTAAGGTGGATATACTTTTCCAGTCAGATGTCCCAGTAACGCAATCCAGGTTTAAATCAGGCTCTATCTATACCCTAACTAAATTCATTAGAAAGGTTTGAATAAATTAAATGTAATCTGTCATTTGATTCTAAATTAAATAACATTAATACAAAACTATAATTTATTTCGAAGTATCATCTATTGTTATTCAATATTAGTTGCAAACAGTAGATTTGCTGACCAATGATTGCACTATGCCTAAATTAAATTGATTACATAGTCGCTGCTTTAAATAATTGCAAATACTTGATCTAGATATTCAAAAACCATTATATAATATACTAGCTGTGCCCGCGGTTTCACCCACGTTTATGGTTACTGCGCCACCCCTGTGGGTCGTAGCGTAATATTGTATACCCTATAGCCTTCCTCGATAAATAGGCTATCGAACACTAAAATAATTTTTCAATTCGAACCAGTAGCTCCTAAGATTAGCGCGTTCAAACAAACAAGCTATTCAGCTTTATAATATTAGTGTAGATTCTAAATGTAGTTATTTTCATTAATTAATATTTAATTATGATACTAGAATGATCACTGTTATGTTAAATTATCTGTAAGCTTTCCATAAATAAAATAAGATATAATCGCTAAGAGTCGGTTGGGGTGATTTATTCATATCAAAAGTCTACTGCAGATTCAAAAAAGAGTAACACTCATGATTATTTTATCAATATGTTACGTAGTATATCAAAGCAACTATTAATATCAATAGCGTGCTATTGGTACTTTAAATATTTGTACATACGTCACACTATATAGACAGATTGAGTCCTACAATAAACCATAGTTATACTACGAACCTGTTAATTATGCGGTGAATCTACTTTCGTGCGCTAATGGTGTAAGATTCAACTATAAAACCACGTTCCGTTAAGCGCTTAAATTCCCACGGGTGAATTATTTCGGACAGTCGACAACTTTTAATATAAATATAATTTAAAATAAATTAATTAGCGTCAATTATTATACCTATTTTGGGTATAATCAGTAGAACTCAGAATATACTTTATCACATATATACGTGAACAATTAAAGCACATTGTTTGTTATTTAAAATGCTTCTATAATGAAACATTTCATTTGATAAGTTGGTTTGCCAATATCACGACTAACATATAATTTTCCCATATACATACCTACTTCAGTGAGGTAGGCCAAAACCGAAATGGCACTTATAACAAATCTAAATTACTTATACTTTCCTACTAAAATATTAATGGAATCTCTACAGTACTTGATTACTAACAAATTTCTTTATATTTAATATTTAATAAATTTCGGTAAATCTGATTATATCCACTCTATCACTTCTCTTTTTCTTGGAACTTCGATCACTATAGATTGCTTTACACAAAAGCGTTTCAAGTTTGAGTAGTAGATTCATTTTCTCGTAAATCTGTGTACAATTATTCGGTAATAGAGTTATTATGAGAAAGATGATGTAATTTCGAGTTATGCAAATCCCTCGCTCCAGCTTCCAACCCAAAACAAGACGAGTTGAAATCTAGTTAGATAATCGCCGAGGCGTTTCATGAGGTAACTTCATTTAACGAAATTGTTCCGGTTTCAGTACGACGTAAATTATTTTATCAAGAAAATATTGTTTTTTTTCTTGTTTTACCATTTTAAGGTATGTAGAGAGCTCGATATTTAAATTTCTAATATATTTTAGGTAACCCGAAATGAATAAAGATTTTGCTGAATAACTGCACAATACACACTCAATATAAATCAATAAATTCCACAAGAATTACTTATAAAATATTTATAAACATACTTATCCAAATAAACCGACTTCACCCACTATTAAAAAAAATCACAAATCCGTTCAAAATAAAAGCCACAAAACTATTATTATTAATTATTAAAATTTTATATATTAATTAACACAATATTTTGTATATATATCACTTTTTTAACACTGGGTGAAATCTGGTACTAAATAAAATTAAATACTATACCCGGTGAAAATTATTCGTAAGTCGTTATACACTCGTAACTATGCAACACGTGATGGAACAGAGGTCTACGCGTAACGCGACCGCCTACCTCCGCGATTGGAGTCGAACTGAGCTTTCATGTGCCGCGAAGAAAGTTGTGGACACGGTACACGGATGTTTATTTAATAGATGGGTTATGAGCGCAGTAAGATTCAGATTCAGATTCATTTATTTGACAGAATGTAGTACATACAACAGATAATGTTGTATTCTGTTTACGCGAATGTTATTCATTGAAATTAAACTACTATATACGGATTTTATGACGTTGTTTATTGGACACTTTATTACAAAATTTTGAAAACTGTTACACTACTATTACTACTAAACTTTACTAATTTATAAGCTAATTAAATTATTGAAACTATTAAAACTATTACTATACTATTATACTATTTATATTTGTGTTCACACTTTCCCCGACGTTTCGGTTGCTTTTCAACAGCCATGGTCACGGGGAGACTAAACACAAATGTAAATAGTATAATAGTATAGTAATAGTTTCAATAGTTTCAATAATTTAATTAGCTTAAAAATTAGTAAAATTTAGTAGTAATAGTAGTGTAACAATTTTCAAAATGTTGTAATAAAGTGTCAAATAAACAACGCGATAAAATCCGTATATAGTAGTTTAATTTCAACATACAACAGATGTCAATAATTACAATAATGGTTCTGTACATTCTACCATAACAATGGTGTGCAAAAGGTCTTATTATATAATTTTATAATTTACAGTCTATTCTAGGAGAATTATATTATTATTGAAGTTCTTTTATTATATAAATACAAATCATAAAATTAGAATTATTAATAGAAAATTGTTAACAATAATAGTTCAAGAGTACCGACTGTTCCATCACACCAAGAAAAATTGAATAAAATTTCAATAAAATAAAATGAACTGAGATACAATATAAAGTTTTGTTATGTTCCTACGATATAAATTTTTGTGACACCCACATGACTGAGATTATACCCTAAGTATTTTATTTAAGTAGAATAAGCAAAGTGTTATGTTATGTTTTGTTTATTTTTCCTGTTTTTTCTTTTATGTTATTGCATTCATATTTAAATTTTAAAACCATACCTTATGATAAGGTCATTCAGGTTTTAGGTTTACATTTTATGAAAATTGTAAACTCTTAACATAATTTTGTTGTCTCCACTGTGAATGCTGTGTTAGCTCGTAAGTGGCATGTATATTAGAACTCTGTCATCTAAATTTTTCACTTAATTGTATCATATATATGCTGTGAGTTAACCAAATAAATAAATAAGTAGTTAGTAGCAAAATGGAGCGAATAGATGTAGCTTTTAAACGGTGATTAGTTTCAGTCTTTAGGTGACGCAGATGATTTTAGTAATCAGCCTAACTGCACAAGTACAGACAATGAAGTAATCTGATAAATTTATATAATAATAATAATAATCATCATCACTCCTGTATATAACTTGTTCCACTGTTTGGCACGGGCCTCTTCACAGTTTGTGAAGGGTTAGGCCCAGTGTGGCTTGGCAGACTTCATATATCTTCAAGAACGTTATGGAAAACTCTCAGACATGTAGATTTCCTCACGATGTTTGTCCTCACCGTTCAAGCGAGCGATAGTTGAATTAAATATTCAATTACAAATAATCAATAACAATACACACATCATTTCAATAAGTCAGAGGTCTGTGTCTTTTTTGTGGCCGTTGTTTAAATGTGTGTAAAGCCCTGGAGCGGCACTAGAATTATTCCAAGTGCGGCCGTTGACTTGTTTTAAATAAAGATATAAAAAATAGGATACTCTCTAGCCTACTCCGTACTGAATAGGACTATATTTAAGAAGAGTATGTAATACTTTGTGACTTTTATGATCTTTGCTGTTAATCCATAGGTACTTACAGAAATCTCCAAGGTAATTACATAAAAGTATGTTTAAGCAGTAATTCGTATGAAGTATAAGATGCCTCTTTGAATAATAAAATCACAATAAGTTTTTACTACAGTTTCTTTATAGCCGTTGAAACTACCATCAAGTTTCTTATTCACGAAATTCTTAACAATATTCAAACTTATGTACTTGCTTAGGCGATTGAAGTTTAAAGAGATTTAAATTTTAAGTGTCGTTTAAATATATTAAAATCTGTCTGTCTTGGTGGGGCGGCAGTAATGAATGTGATACCTATGAATTAGTCCTCGGGTTCAATTGCCAAATCAGGTAAAATGTTACCTGTTCTTTGCACGAAATTTTCAGTAGTAGATCTGCGACGAAAACAGTGCCCGGTAAATGACGATAGGCTTAAGCCCTATTGCGTAGGAGTCGTGAGATAGCCTGCAAAATATAGATCTAATACGCCTTCTCTTATCCCTGCTGGGAAATATACATTTTGGCTATCCAAGAATTGAACCTTAGTCTCATACACGGGTACAACAAGGGCCAAATACGCCTGTTCACAGGAGCGTTCACTGGCCATTTTAGCACCAACGACTTCCTGTGCAGATTAAGATTGGCAAACAATTTGATCTGCAGAGCCTGTGGTGAACAGGACGAATCCATATCGCACCTACTGCGTGAATGTGACGCGTTGGCTGGATTGAGAATGGGTGTGATGGGATTGGCATATCCAAACCCCGAAGACTTCAGGCTTCTCCCTCTGAAGTATACGCTGCGGCTGATGCAGTACATTCATAAGGAGATAGCTAAAGGATAGATCTTGGGGCCGACACAAAAGATGCCACTGGGTCGAAGTGTCACCGGTCTGCACTGGCTGGTCCTCGTATCTATACTAATATTATAAAGCTGAAGAGTTTGTTTGTTTGTTTGTTTGAACGCGCTAATCTCAGACATTACTGGTCCGAATTGAAAAATTATTTTAGTGTTGGATAGCTCATTTATCGAGGAAGGCTATAGGCTATATAACATCACGCTACGACCCACGGGGGCGGCGCAGTAACGATAAACGCGAGTGAAACCGCGGGAACATCTAGTATAAGATAAGATAGTCTCATACACAGCAATCGCAATCACTACTGCGTCGCCGAGATTGTAAAGCAGTTTTATTGCATACGCAAGAATGAGACGAAGCTATACCTACTGGTACACGTTGTGTACTAATGTAGACAAAGTGTACTGTAAACGGTAACATATTATAATATCTAAACTTATTCTAAATATTTTCAAGATAACTACGGTCGATTCACATATGTTCATAACCCATATTTGTCAACTCAAGTACTGTTTTACTTACTTAATTTTGATTAAACTAAAATTAATCGCACTAACGAACGATTAATCTAATGATTTTTTAAGATATTGGATATTTCGACTATGTTTGAAATACCTAATGGACGACTCGCCTACAGTTTATTAATACTGCGCGCTGGATTGTTTTAAAGTGGTGGGTAGTTACAATATTACAATATCAATGTCTTTACACGTTACGTGTACACATTTTGTGTTAAACTGAGTACAAATTGTTATTAATATTGTAATGATGGCTGAAAACGTTGTTCAGAATAGCTTACTTTCTGTCGGTGTGTCTGTTTACTGTTCTATCAAAAATTAGTTTCTGGCGCTTCGCCGGCCGCTGCCGCGGCACGCTCGCTTCGCTCGCTCGCCTCGCGCGTTGATGGGGTCACAGTTCTAACCTAACATAACCTACTTGTCTGGTAGCATCTCGTCTCTAGTAGCAATTTGATTTTCGAGTAAACAAATGTATGAATATAGACATTATGATTTTCAATAATATGGATAAAAACACTTATAATTAAGAAATTTATAAAAACAAATATTTGAATAAAACACATTTATGAATATTATAGTTATTTATTCGAATGATTATGAGTTTCTATCATTAGTATAAACAAATATATGAAAACAAATATTAGTAAAAACTAAGTGTATAATTAGTGATATTATGAATTTCAATGATTATAGTTTTTAATATTTAGTTTTTGAATTTTTTATGAAGAATGATCATTATGATTTTAAATGGTATGAGAAATATTATCGGACCTCCGATGATAGGAGTTGAAAAGTTACTACTACTACAAACCCCTGTACTTTTCGTTAATAATCCCTGTTGTGACTTCAATTTAATGCCCTAATTATGTGTAAATAAACTATGATTAACCTATTTTTTGTGTTTTCTTTGATTGACCAAAGATAAATCAACAGTAGGTGAATCGTCCGTTATTTCAATCAACCTTAGGGTAATTAATTGTAGTTGAATAAACCTTAGGTGAACTGTCCTTTATAGATTTCGTTCATTAGTTATTACAAAAACCTGTGAAACGATCTTTAGGTATTTTAAACAGTAGGTCTTTTGGCCGTAGTTATCTTGAAAATAGTTAGAATACGTTTAGATATTATAATATGTAACCCTGTAAACAGTTACTACTGTCTTGTTAGTAGGTTGAACTTTGATATTCCTTATGTAAATAAATAATTGAGAAATTTAGGTTTATAATTAAGACAGAATTATTAATTTCATGTAGTGGCCTGCCGTTTCAAACGGCTGGCCGAAACCTCGGCGGGGTCGCGATTGCATAGTTAGTTAGTTAGTTGGACATATGTTATCCGCACTTAACCCCACAATTGAGCCATAGTGCGTAAGTAACCAACGCAAAAAAAAAATTTGTTCGGTGACTCATACAACCTCAGCTCCGTCCAGAATTACAATAGGGGACCGGTGTTGCGCAGCACCTCCTGCATCGTCTCTGGACTGTTCAGAAATTCCGTCCGTTGGTTGCTCACGCCTTTGCAGTGTAGGATCACGTGAGCCGGTATCTCCTCGGTCTCTATGCAGCCTCTACATAGGGGACTGTCGGTGATGCCGATGTTGAATAGGTGTTTGTTGAGTAAGCAGTGGCCTGTTATTATACCCACTAGGTGGCGTAGGTTTTTCCTTGTTGTACGTAGGAGTTTGCGCGACTGCATGTGAAAATGATTCGCGTGGACCCGCCGATTGCAGTTTTGTCGTGGAACACCGTGGTAGGTTTAGTCGGTATTACCGGGAGGTCCATTCTTATCATCATTACCATCTCTCTTTTACCCCGGTGAGCCCGTCATAGCCCCTCCACCCGTCCCCGCGGAGGGGTATGCGTCAACGCATACACACTCGTAAAAAACAAAATTATGAATTTAAAGTTATATGAAATTCATTTATGTAATAAAACCAAGTTAGCTATAAAGTATAGTCATCAATTTAAATATTCAGTTTTTAATAATTAAGTAGATAGATAGCCTAGTGAGAGATCATTGCTGCCACGCAGAGGTCTCAAGTTCGATCCAAAGGCACGATCCTTTGCCTTTTCGAAGTTATATGCGTATTAGTTAGTTCATTATTGCTCACGCTTTGGCCAGTTCCTATGCATTCCCCAAGTAAAAAATAAATAAAAATCTGCCGGACCTTCAGAGTATTCCCTTTGAGGACATGAGCCGTGTCCCATCGCTGTGTATGCAGATTTTAGTATTCTCAAACTAAGATCAGCACGTCTCTAATCTCTCGGTTTAGGCTACCATGAACTACATTACCTCAGTGCAAGTTGGCAGATTTCACATCCTCGAGAACTTTATGTAGAATTCTCAGAAATGTAGACTATCTCATATTCCTTCGCCTATAAAAAAGTAATTACAAAATGTTGTGGATACGCACATAACTTCGGAAAGACTATATATGCATGTGCTACGCGCTAAGTAATATAAATTCGATCTTCACACGAAACAAAAATTTGAGTCATCCACAAATAGTAGTCCGTTGCTTTAATGTTGGAAAAGTCTTCCGCAATACAAGTTGATCCTAATGTGACAGTAGACTTCTAGAAAGAAGTCTTTATAATATTAGATAAGATAAGGATATAGAAATATCCTTATTCTAACTAATATCATAAATGCGAAAGATTGTGAGGGTGGTTGGATAGATGGATGTTTGTTACTCTTTCACGCAAAAACTATTGAACGGATTTTTATGAAACTTTACAAGATTATTGTTTATACATTAGAATGACATAAAAACGACTAAAATCTACCTTAACATAACTACGTTAACGCGAGCGAAGTCGCGGGAAAAATCTAATAAATCCGAATAAAACATTTTTCCCTATATTATTCACTCGTTACTCTTGCATGCCTTAACTACTCGACCGATCATCATAAAATGTTGTATACACGTTATCAGAAGTACAGAACAGGCCAACCTTTCAACAAAAAAGTACTATTATCGAGCAAAGCCGCGTGCTAAAGCTAGTTAAAAATAAATGTTAGAAGTGAGTGTCGTGTGGTTGAACTCGAGACTTGCGTGGCACTCCACCGGTCTTTCCACTGGGCTATCGTCACTCATCCAAATTATTATTACTAGAAAATTCGATATATTGCCAAACTATTGAACAGTTTCCTTAATAAAATCGATACACAGCGCTAGTGTAATATGAGTTGTAAATAAAACCACAATCAACGAAACGTACATTATAGGAATTTGTTTTAAAATAAAGCTGAATTCGCCTTTGTTCGTGCAAGTTCGTTTCCATATTTCATTGGACCGTGAAGCTGCATATTGAATTTATGCTAGCTGAAAACTAAAAGCAATTATGTGAGAACTCATTTCGATATAATGAAATTAATTAAAATAGAATAACTTATTGAAAATCAATGGAAGCGCGTTGCGTTTTGCGTAAATAAAAAGTTGTGGTTTTTTATTGGTAGGATTGCAGATCGTACGCTGCGTCATTTATTTAGCCTTATATAGAAATAATATCACATTTACATACATAGCCTTAAGGCTATATCGCCTATATTGGCTTAACTTAATGTACAGCGTGTGGGAACAAATGAGTCATGAGCTATGTAGGTATATTCGGATACTGATACTGCCTCCGTGGAGCAGCGGCAGTGAATGCGACTGCTGTGCATGAAGTCTTTGAATCCCGGGTCTGGTCAAAAAAAAGCTATCGGGTTTTCTGTTAAGAATTCTCAATAGCACCCCGGAGTTAGGAAGTTGGCGGTGTTAGATACCCCCGTGTCTCGGAAAGCACGTAGAGCCGTTGGTCCTGCGCTTGATCTTCCTCCGGTAGTGTCAGATTACCGTCCCATCGGATCATGTGAGTAAGGGAACAGAGCGTGCACTTGTGTTTGCGCACACGCTTGTGCACTATAATATCTCCTGCGCAGATGGCTAGTCTTCGTTAAGATTGCCCGCCGTTACCGAAATTCGGTCTGGAGGTCATTATTATTATTATATTCGGATTGTTATTCAATATTTTGCTGACTACTACTTCTACTGCTAGATCACTGCTGGCATGGCCTATGGGTCCTACCGTGACATTATCATTGTCATGCGATGTGACAAGTGGTACGTCATATTATCTGTACGACAGTGCGTACTTTCCTGCGTTGTTACGCCACGTGATATCAGTTGCTCAGATATTTTTTCGACAGCAAACCACTTCGGGCTGTCGCAATTCGCACATGTCATGCGGTGCATCTGTAAACAAAAAAGTATTTAAGATGCAACAAAAAGAATAATGATGGGTACTCCCGAGATTTTGACTTAGCTAGTTGTAGGTAGTACCAATAGCAATGCAAATTAATAAAAGAAACTTATGATTTTAAGCGTCAGACCTTGCCAGTAAAAAAGCTTAACGCAAGTTAAATATTTTAAAGTAAATAAAGTTATACAAAAGAGTGCCTTCATTCGCAGTAGCCTCACTTCAGCTTTGCTTCAAAAACACTGACGTAACAGGAAAAATGTGGTTAAAATTACAGTTCTCGAATTCATATTATTCTCATTTCATATAATAATAGTCGAGCCCTTTCCTTAGCTTGGCTCACAATGAAAAAGAATAACAAAAGTCGGTGGCTCAATGACGTAAGTGCTGACGCAACTCTGGTATAGATTCGATGCTTGGTACGTAAACTAAATGTATCATATGAGCAGTGATAGCTCAGTGGGTAGAGGGTCTCGGGTTCGAACCCACGTCGCGCACCTCTGACTTTCGGAAGTTATATGACTTTTCGAAATTATGTGCGTATTGATTGACAATTATCGCCTGCTCCGTGCCTCGGAAAGCACGTTAAGCCGTTGGTCCCGGCTGCTATGGACATCTATGGCAGTCGTTATTGGGAGAGTGTCGACACAAAAGATCCCACTGGGTCGAAGTGTCGCCGGTCTGCACTGACTGGCCCCTACATAAGATAAGTTTCAAATGTATCAAGCCTTTATAACACGTACAACACACCAACACCTTTTTACCTGAACCTAGCAACTAACATAAATGTAGATTCAAACTCACTAACCCCTTAGACTTTCATAAGTGTTTGTGACCTTATCATATAGGTCACAAAGTAACACTTAAGACTGCGCCAAGCGTAAGACAGATAATGACAGAGCTCGTGCGGCGCATATTCAAATCGGCGCGCGGCCGCCATTGTAAAATTATATGGAGGATTTGAAGTGCTTTTTTGATAAATATGTATCTTTATTGTCAACCAATAACTTAAATATTTGGGACGTAAAAATTGTAATATAACTATTTATGTTTCGTTTAAGCTGTAAAATACGATAGATTTCTACTGTTATAATATAAAAATTACGTAACACGAGCTTACGTTTTTGCATTTTTCGTGCAAACTTACGTAATTTTGTAGGCGAAAATATTAATTATTTAAAGTTTTTTACACGGAGTAATTGTAAACGCATTCATTGTTATGGTAAATGTATATTTTATATTTGTATTAAACAAAAGATTTTGATTTTATTCACTTAACTGTGACCGCCTGTTTTGGCACATTTCGCGCAGGCGCAGTCTTAATAGTTAAGATACGGTGCAAAGTCAGTTGAAGGTAAACATTACTTGAAGTGAATAACCCGTAACTGCATAATTGAAATAATGACCTAAATAACCGCAATTTAAGAACACATTCATCATTTTGCACCTAACTTTAATTTTGTATTATTGCGTGAGCTAAGTACCTACACAAAAATATATTTAATGTATTTTGTTTAGGCTACGTTTCAAATAGCCTTACGCCTACATTTCTGAAAAGGTAAGCACAGGTCTATCACACCCACAATTTACCAGTTATGCTTTTAGGTCACACGTTATAGAAACCGAGTGCTAGACACATATCGATCTTGACATATTATTAAAAATATCTATGTTTATAATTATGGTTGTCTGTTCGTTCGCACACAAATCGCGAACCGCAGATACGATTTATATAATTATTTATAACTTTGCCAAGTTTTAGCATACAAAGTAATGATAGCTTTAGCATTAATGAACTATAGACTAATGGGAATAAAAATCCTGGTGCAGCGCGGTCACACTAAATCAATAAGTACGTAATCCTATATTAAAAACAGTTATAAAGTAGATATAATCAATCATATATCAACATACAGACAGGTCGTACACACTAAGTCGCATTATAACTGTACCGTTTTACTATTATTATACAGGACCCTAACAACATTAATATGCCTAATACTTCATTAGAGAATAGCATATGAATCACTTGTAGCCTAAACATATCAGCAAAACGAGCATGAGTTTCAGGTAAACATAGCAAGTAGCAGGTAGTAGAGCCTCGCTGATTTCAGCATGAATGGGCCGGCTCGACCGGGGAAGGACTACCCACTCACAGAATATCGACGTGAAATAGCAGTATTCCTACTGTTGTGTTTCGTTCGGTGAGTAAGAGTGCCGGAGGCCCAATCACCCTCTTTCTCCCTTCCCTCTCCTTCTCCTTTCCGCTTCGTTTCCTGAAGGGTCGGCAACACGCAAGTGATGCCTCTGGTGTTGCAGGTGTCCATAGACTACGGTGATCACTTATCATCAGGTGGGCCGTATGCTTGTTTGCCACCCTAGACATTTTAAAAAAATACTGTCCCCAAAATACCACAAGAAATATATTCAAAGAAACTAGCAATTCCTTGCGTATCCCCCAAGGTCCCCTGCGGCAGTTAAAGAAAAATTCTAATGTGGCACGTATGTTCGATAACGAAGGTGCGTAACGAAATAAAGATATTGGCTCACGTGCCGGCGCGGTGACCGAATTTAGCTGATAGAGTCACACACGTTTGTTTAGTTGAAAGTCGGCACTTATAGCTTATCTTACACAGCATTACGCCGGAATATCACCGAAGATTTTACTTAAGGATGTAGAACATAATATATTTACTATATACTTATATATATGTCGTCTCACGTCTATATCCACACAGGCTTGGGCCACCAAACCCCTCTTCAATATTGGCATCACCAAAAGCTCTTTATATAGAAGCTTTATGGAGACCAACTATACTGAACCTTGTCCAAAAAGAAGTCAACATTTTGACGACAATTTAGAACAGAAGAGGAAAGATGTTTGGCCATCTTATAAGACATAATGACTTCATAAGAAACATCATAGAAGAAAAATTGGATGGAAAAAGAGGAAGGGGAAGACCCAGAAGGGCAATCATTGACCAAATAAAGGAAAAGTCGAAGGTCATGTCTTATAAAGAGGTCAAGGTATTGGCCGAAAATCGGGAAAAATGGCGTATACTCCACCGACAAGAACAAAGCTCATAAATATGAAGAAATGGAGACCCAGGAGACACCCGCTCATGTAGTACTATGCATGATATTTTGTCCCCTGCTGTTTTTATATTCAGAACTGATGAGGTGTGATTACTCTTAACGTCGGTCAGTTACGCGCCCAATCGTGAGGGTAAGTGCGGAACACACACTACCAATCAACCAACTACACCTATAGCATCAAAGCAATAGACGAAAGTTTAGTACCTCTACATTTCGCCAGCTGATTTTAGGTCCTATTATCTTTGAATCGCGACGGTACACCGGCGGCTTAAAATAATAGTTTTCAGTTAATTCTGGCATTTCAAGAATTGACAGGTTAGTGAGTGTAAATTCGAAATCCTTACTAATATTATAAATTCGAAAGTAACTCTGTCTGTCTATCTGTCTGTCTGTCTGTCTGTTACCTTTTCACGGCTAAACCACTCAACCGATTTAGATTAAATTTGATACAGATATAGTTTAAAACCTGGGAAAGGACATAGGCTACTTTTTTATTGATGTAGGTACCACGCGGGCGGTGCTGCGCGCAAAAGCTAGTAATAAATAAAAGCTATGCACGTACTTTACGTACATATTCTATCATTTGTGTAGTCTGGAACTGCCGATATGACGGTTTGCGGTAATAGATTTGCTATTGTCATACGTCCTTTACCATATTTTTCGAATATACACTAACTCCTCGAAAGTCCTTGCTCACTCCTCAAAAGTAAGGACTTACGAGGAGAGAGATGGCACATGGCATTTAATTCCATCGAAGCTTACGTTGAACAAAATGACGTCCGTCTAAAGATTCCCCAAGAGAATATGCCATAAAGTTTTTAAACAGAGTATAAAAACGTTTTGCCGAGCTCACTAGTGTTCGAGTGATACCTAGCGCTGCTAGCGAGATAATATAATATTCTACCACATACACACGAAACCATCTAGCCTAAACTAAGCAGAGCTCGTACTATGGGTTCTAGACAATGGATAAACATACATATATACTTTTTTTTTGTAAATACATACATATTATACATAGAAAAACCCAGACCAAGACAAACATCCATGTTTATGCACACAAATGTTTGACTTGTGCGGGAATCGAACCCTCGACCTCAGGCGTGGCAGTCGGTTACACTAACCACTACGCCATCGAGGCCGACTTAAGGTAAACTAGTTAATCATGAACCAGATTTTAGTAGTTAACTTATTTAGTTGTTAATATGAAACAGTTATATTGTCTTGTCTATTTCCTGTCTAAGTTTTTTTATGTAAGAAATATATTAATTTTATCTATACTAATATTATAAAGCTGAAGAGTTTGTTTGTTTGGTTAAACACGCTATTCTCAGGAACTACTAGTTTGAATTGAACAATTATTTTAGTTTTGGATAGCCCATATTTTATCGAGGACATTTCAGGAAATTCTCTTATGTGACGCAGATGAAGTTGCGGTCATCTTTAAAAGCGTCACCGTAAAACGCAATGGCATTAGGTGTAAAAGTCATGTTGGTTCGGTGGCTCGTTTTCGTTTTGAATAAAAAACAACACGTAAACACTTTATTATCTATGACAATATAAGTAAGTAATGTAAGATAAAACCTGTATCATCCAGCCATCTCCACTAGAATTTCAAACAAAAGAAAATATATCTTTAAACAGGAATACATTTATAGCACACAGATTTCAATCAATTCATCCCAACCTGTCCCATTAACCCTTTGGCACATTAAACTAATTACGTAGAAATTAACTAAAGGGATACCTTTATATTATTTGTCCATGAGTAGTTTCACAACAAAGCTAACTGTTTTAGCTTGTAAGGCTATTTAATTACTGACCGCTTTAGTTCGATGAATCAAAACGAACCGCAAACGAACAACTTCAACTTTTAATAAACGAACACAATATTGAAATATCCATTAATAATTATGTTACTACGGCGTGCTTAGAATCAAACATATTTTCAAATTTAAATTAGATTTATTGTTCGCGATGGGTAACTATATTTGACTGATGATGTTTTGTATATAGGTGTTTTATTTTTAAATCTATAATAGTGTATAGCCTTGCTAGTTTCAGCATGACCGGCTTCACCGGGGAAGTACTCCTCGATCCTAGCAGAAAATGTTGATACCTACTGAGTAGCAGGTTTCGAGCAGTAAGTAAGAGCACCGAGGACCTAATCACTCTCTTGATCTCTACTCCTGTAGAAAGGACCAAGAGAGTGATTGGTGAAAGCGGATGTAAGGTGGTCCCTTAATTCTGGCTACAGTAATTGCTTACCCTCAGATGAAACATATACTTGTTTTCCACCTGAGAGATTTGCGGTATCTGAGTGTCGCCTTAAAATTACTTCTATGATGTCAAGAAAACGCAGCGATGTCCATGAGTGGCCGTTATCATGAAAGCCGCGGACTCGTCTACCAACAAAAGTCTTTCAAGTCATAACAATCGTACGTTACAAAATACATTGTATTGCCTTCATCCATTGCATAAGCATTTAAGCTGGAAAGCTTTACATGGCTATAAATTCATCAATAAGCTGGAAACCAGACATAATGGGTGTTTTATGTATAATATGTATATATTTCCAAAAAATAAGTATATATGTATGTTTATCCATTGTCTAGTAGCCATAGTACAAGCACTGCTTAGTTTGGGCTAGATGGTGTTGTGTGTATGTGGTAGAATATTATATTATTATTATTATTATATTATTAACTTGGACATCCAGTACATAGTTATTACATTAATGCTTATTCTGACAAAAAAAATACTAATACTAACACTTAATGTATAACTTTTTAAGGTGTCACATCATGCACCATTAAAGTATGAGACAATCCATTATTTGAAACAAAAATAAACTTAAAATATGCCAATCTCAAAAAAAAAATTCTTACATAAACAGAGATATATAAATATTGACAGACATTACATTATGTTTAAATAGAATGAGCTAGCTAACTAAGTAACTAGCGGCTGATCGACGCTTCCCGTGACCAGAGGGCTGGTATTTTCTTTGCACAAAGAATAAGTATTGCCATTCAACGTGGCAATGCTGCCAGTCTACTGGGAACGTATCCACTTGACGACGATGCGGAGGAATATTATGACGCTTTTTAATTTTGTTGTTTTATTTTTCTCTTTAGTTAATGTCTTGTAAACAATTTGTGTATATATTATGTTAATTATTTGTTTATTTGATGTGCAATAAAAACGTATAGGCTATATTATGTATATTTACATGATCAAACCAGAGACTTAATATTTGTTAATGCTCCTCAACAATTCCAACACTTTGGCTCTAAATTTTAACAAGTTAGTGTTCAAGATATCTAATGTAACTATGAGACCTAAATGAATAAATTTTAATGATCTTTGACTTTGTCGGAATGAGGCTGCAGGCTACATTCAGCGCCGTCACTCATCAAAAATATTTTTGCCAATAAAACGCAACGCGCAGTATATTCATTCCCTTTATTATTCTTTACTTCCACTTCATAAAGGAATTCCATGTTTAATGCAATACAAAAAAAATCAACGGGTTGCACTCCGGGAGTGCCGGCAGAAGTGAAAACTTGAATATTAACGTTGTGCATTTTTGATATTTTGGAATGGTTAGGGAATAATTTTGCACGAATTGCTTTAATTATCAGTATAAAAGTACTATCATTTATGTAGTAAAATACAATACTCATTTATTGCGCTATCGTACACAAACATGACAATTCTCCCTCCGTCTTACGAATTTTCGATCAGGTCACGTGTCCTGACGCGAGTTTAACATTTTTTACCCATCACAAAAAAGTGCATAATGCCGCTAAAGAAGTTTTCACTTCAAAAAAGACAATAGCACTCCTCATTTACAGTGAAATTCTAATAAAAGAAACGCCTACTATAAAGATAAAGAGAAGTCATAAACATTTAACAATAATATGACATTTAAGTAGGCTATTCTGCTCAGCGCAAATGTTTCAAAGGGTCGGTCGAGATCCCAAACTGACTCTTAGACCCGTAAGATAACTCATTCTGCTCAGTCTACCCTTATTTCACTTTTATTTAACTAGGTAGGCAGCTGTTACAGGATTATTTATATCTAAATCCACTCGCTAATAAGGTTAAAGTATTTGATAACTTTTTCTTCGTGACGTATTGCTTTAAGACTGCGCCGAGCGTAAGACAGATAATGACAGAGCTTGTGCGGCGCATATTCAAATCGGCGCGCGGCCGCCAGAGTAAAATTGTATGGAAGATTTGAAGTGCTTTTTTGATAAATATCTATCTGTATTGTCAACCAATAACTTAAATATTTGGGACGGACAAATTGTAATATAACTATTTATGTTTCGTTTAAGCTGTAAAATAGGATAGATTTCTACTGTTATAATCTAAAAATCACGTAACACGAGCTTACGTTTTTGCATGTTTCTTGCAAATTTACGTAATTTTGTAGGCGAAAATATTAATTATTTCACGTTTTTACACAGAGTAATTGTAAACATTCATTGTTATAGTAAATGTATATTTTATATTTGTATTAAACAGAAAGTGTAGATTTGATTCAGTTAACTGTGAACGCCTGTTTTGGATCATTTCAGTCGGCGCAGTCTTAAGAAATTTTTACGATGTTTTATCCCGTTATTTTAGAGTGTCTAGTATGTTATAACACATGGTTAGCGACAGTTGGCCTTGACAACTATATGGTCATCCCCTCTCTACGTCTAGTCCAGTTTATGATATAGCGTTCCCCTACACCAACCGTTAGGTTATAATAGTGGGAGCCGCTGTACCTTCCAATACCCGAGAGCACCTTCCGGGACCAGTTATAGACAGGTCTTGTCCCCAAACCTCAACTCTCCGTCCTAACTTCAGAGATCCGGTTCTCGTAAGCGAGCTACCTCGTGGCCAAGTGACACTACCTATTCTCCAGATAGGTACCGGAGCAATATAGCCGCTCACCACTCGCAACTCTGGGCGTTGCTAACGAAAGGAAATCTATATGGACAGTATAGCTGCGGGCAAGCGGTCCTCTAGTCGCTGTTGCCGCGCCGAGTGTCATGGAGTCAAATGCCACACGGGACAATTGTTCGGTGGGCCACAAATATTTGTTCCAAGTCTGGGTACTTGTATGTCCATTATACTTATATTACACCCACAATTTTCCAGATATGGTTTTAGCTAAGACGTAATATGGGGTGAGCTTATTTCCATCTACTGAACACAGTTCCAATCTCCAAATATCTCGACACAAAAATCCAACACAGTTTGCCCAACCCAAGAACCGAACGCGAAACCTTGTGAAATATTACATATAAAAATTCATTCATAGTATCAGGTATAAACGCCAACGGACGTTGCCTGCGTTGATTTTCCGAAGCATTATATTAGAGAGAAAATTAGTCCGGAACAATAGGAGTTTCGTTGCTATTGGCTGATTGGAGTCACGTTACTTATTCAGCTTTAATGCTGCCATTGTCTGAATAATGTTGGCACTCCATCATGCTGTAAATAGAGGCGAGCCTAAAGCAACAGTTAGACAAGACCACCATACTTATGAAATTTAATGTGAATAGCAGCTACTAGTTAAGTGAACTATAAAATGACTAGGTTTTACCCACAGCTTCGCTTTTGTAAATGTAGGCTAGTAGATATCAGTACTTTTTTCTGAATGAAAGGTACCATGATCTTTTTTGTACTCCTTACAACGTGTATACGAAACTTCATGATGGTCGGTCGAGTAGTTTAGGCATGAAAGCGTAACAAACAAACACACATTAACATTTATAATATTAGTAAGGATGCAGTTGCGCCCTGGTTAAAAATGATGACTATAAATTAGATTTTCTATTAACGCTTTAATTAAAAAGCCAGTTGAGATATATTGGCGTTTATAATTGCTTTTGTTTTTAACAATGAATTAGAATATAATTAATTAAAATTTTAATCGAAAATTGTTTAAATATTATATATATCAGTTTCGTTGAATCTAGAACTTGCTTCCATCGAAGTGGTTTCAATTGCCATTCGAGTTGTTTTATACAACGTTTACAATGTTTTATATTTGTTGTAATTAAATATGTCTCGCCTAATAGTAAACTTTACCGTGACCTACGAACGCTTACATTACTAAGGGTATCTCATTATCGACCTTCACGAAAAATCAATTAAAGATATAGGGAATAAAATTCTGACAGGAATCTTAGCTGCCAGACTCTTACCTACCAGATTAAAAGCAGTAATTATGTTTCTATTTATACGCCGAATTTTTGTTAGAAGTACTCAAAAAACGGCCCATGAGTACTGTCACCATATAACTGACAACGGCAAGCTTTCCACTCAAATGCCCAATAATATACCTGACACTTTTTTGACTGGACCTGTGCCGAGCAGTAAAACAGTTTAATATAATTATTTTGACTGCATAGATGACGTGAAAGGACAAAATAATGGCTAATGGCTCCTTGAACCGACGGGCGTGTATGAGGAATGTGATGAAACTGAATGAAGCCAGAGAAGTGTGTCAGGATCGTAGCAATAGTCTCTGCCTACCCCTCTGGGAAACAGGCGTGAATCTATGTATGTATGTATGTAGATGGCGTGGTGGCTTAAGTGGTCGCCTCAACGTTATCACAACGCTGAGTGTTACATTTTTGTCCCGTGTGGGGAATGTTGATTCATTCCCCACACGGGACAAAAATGTATGATAGCTGTTCCGAGCCTAGGTGTATTTTTTGTCTATTGTTGGAGTCTTTTGAAACACAATAACTATTCCTAATGCCTGCTGCATTTTGCCGTTTTTAGAAGAAAAAAAGACAATCTTTGGGGACTGCCGATAGAAGTGAAAACTTTAATCCTTGATCATAAACATTTCGTTATAAACAAAAAAAGGGCCAGTTCGAATTCCTGATACTCTCTTAGGGGTTATTCAGAGGGTCAACATTTCGTAACTATTTTCGTAGGACGCACCATTTCTGACATATTGTTAATATTCTAAAATAATTCAAAAATGGAAAGCGTGGAAGCGTGACGATGACGCGAGTTCTATGATTTTTGTTCACCCAAGAAGTGCTTAGCGCGCCTAAAGAAGTTTTCACTTCAAAAATCTTCTCTCTCAGACACTACATGCAGAATGGAAGTAGGTACTGCACCCTTCCTCTCTTTACATCTTTAAAGAATCCGTTATTTATTATTGCTTAATAGTAGTATAAAGCTTACGTTACCAGTCTCTTAATAGTAGAATATCAAACACTAGCAAGCTCAACCAACTACTTAACAAAGCTTGTTGAAAATCCTACGAATTTTCCATAAGGCTGATTTTACAGTACCGCTTTCGCCAGCGCGTTTTGTAAGCGTCGCGAGCTTTGAGTGTCTTGGATCGTTACATAGTAAAACCAATCCGCGCGGATGGCCCGCGCTGACTGCAACTCGGTCGCGCGTTTTAATCATGATCAGCAATCTAATGGCATTATAAGGATGTACTTGTATACGCCGTCGTCGTTGCCTTTTTTTCCATAAGTTATATAATAAAACAATCAAGAGAAGCCTTATCGCGACTGTTCGAGGTGGCAAACCGCGCGGCACTAAACTCGTTTTATTGTTTCGAACTGGTCGTCCGCGTGGGTACGGGCCGCGCTTACCACCCGCGCAGGCGGTAAGCGTCACTGTAAAGCCAGCCTAACAGTACAGAGTGCCATTCAATACCATTATTACCAGCCTTCTCGTAATCAAACACCGAATTCCTTATGCTATTGTATACAAGTAAGCAGTATGCGCGTTGTTACAAACAGCCAGTCAAAAGGAACATTAATCATAGCTAACGATTGTTCTGTTCTGAACTAATATTGTGAACTTTCAGCGAACTACCATCTTGAATGATTAAATATGAAGAGCGGCTTGATATCTTGGTGAAATGGAAGTGCTGGGATAAAGTGTACTCAACATTTTTAAACATTCAACAGTATTTATAGTTCTGCATGAACTTTATGCAGCATTATATGATTCATTTTGACTTACTGTATAACAGGGATCAGGAAACTATGCACCACATCTTTTCGGCAAGCATAATGCCTGATTATATACTGCAACGTTCGATCAATGCAGCAGTATAGAGTAATCATTGTCTTGACTTTCTGACTTTGAGATTTTTACACTGGCTTCTTGTTATGTAATAAGATTGGTTGTTGACTTAAACTCATTGTTTATTGGTAGTAGAGTGATGTTATATATAATAATAATAAGTATCTTTATTTAAAAATATTTATTATTATATTATTATTATTATTATGTATAACATATATATATAATATAGCCTATAGCCTTCCTCGATAAATGGGCTATCCAACACTGAAAGAATTTTTCAATTCGTACCAGTAGTTCCTGAGATTAGCGCGTTCAACCAAACAAACAAACTCTATAGCTTTATAATAAGTATAGATTAAGTAGCTCCGTAGAATTAATGTCAAACATTACACACAAGGTATTCAAACAGAATAAATAAATAAGAAAGAAAAAAAATACAGTGCTGGATACCCTATACCTTAATTTCACGTATCATTTTAAATTATTTTTAATAGTCTAACAATATCTAACTGTATAAGGTGTTTTCTGGAAAACACATTTATATTTTACGTAATCTGGTAATCTTGTCTCTCGCAATTGTCATTCAACTGCGGCTACACACTTTTATGGAGTACTTTTGAAAACTCAATTGTTATCATTTACAACAGGGTAGTGGACTCACATTGTTTTAATTGTTAAAATCTAATAGTTGCATTATCCAAACGAACACATACAAGAATTTTTGAAATCTACTCTACAATAAATAAGATACAAACGTTTCAAATCTGGTCATAGGAGTAATTGCCTAGTGACAGAAAATGGATGCACGATACAAGCTATGACGTAACTGCTATTTAAATGCAGCTGTTCAAGGGAGATAGCAAAATATCGCCACTTTATCTTATACCCAAATTTAAAATATTAATTACCTACTTCCTTAGTTTGCAATCAATGTAGATAATGTTTGCACAAAAAAAAATTAGATAGATTCACGCCTGTTTCCCAGAGGGGTAGACAGAGACTAAGGATTTCCATTTGCTACGATCCTGATACACTTCTCTGGCTTCATTCACTTTCATAACATTCCTCATGCACGCTCACCGGTTTAAGGTGCTCTTAACCTGGCCTTTATCCAGAACGTCTCCGATACTGTTATAATCTAAAAATCACGTAATACGAGCTTACGTTTTTGCATTTTTCGTGCAAATTTACGTAATTTTGTAGGCGAAAATATTAATTATTTTAAGATTTTTTACACGGAGTAATTGTAAACACATTCATTGTTATGGTAAATGTATATTTTATATTTGTATTAAACAAAAAGTGTTGATTTTATTCACTTAACTGTGACCGCCTGTTTTGGCACATGTCAGCCCATTGACAGGTATGTCAAAATGTGGATGTTATACCCCTTCAAAGAGAGACTACGTTGTGAGACTGTATATAAGATGGGAAAACACAAAAATTACTCTACTTCACCTACACCAAAGCACAATTCATTCACGCTTGAACAAAATCTTAAAACTTTATACTTGTTGTTTCTTTTCATACTTAAAAGAGCTTTCAATTGTAGCCTGATCTTCGGAGCACAAGAATCACAATAAAAACTAAAGAAAGGAACTACAGTCGCTCACTCAATGTGTACTGTAACAATATCTTAAACTTTTCATATTTGATCTCTCTTGTTCAGACGAAAAACGTTTAGTTTTTGAATTTCAGCCGTACAGCTCCCAGTTCTCGGTACAATCTCTTTGTATGATTGGCATTCATGGTACGACGAAATTTAAGTGTGTTTGCATTCTTTATGTATCACGATGGCACTAAGATATTGTCGACAGCATGATTCGTAAGTTTAGTAATAATATATATCTTTTTAAATTGAATAAAAAATGCAATGGTAGTTTAGCGCGAATGCTGCCTGCATCGGACGTACCCAATTTTTCTTACGAATAAGTTTTTATAAATATTGAATGCCTCGTTCGTCCAGAATAATCCTGGACTTACATTCTCCGCCAAGTAAGCTTGTCAGGTCACTAAGTGATATTGAGATTTTCTGTTAAGCATTTTATACTCACAGGAATGCAGGTTTCTTTATGATGATTGCCATTTGCTTAATAGCAAACGATAACTAACTTTTTAATACGCATAATAGCTGTGGTTACTATTTTACTAGTAGAATATTATGGAAATTAACACAACAAAGTGTGTATTCACAGAGTACCGAACACTGGGCGTCGCGTTTTTACTCCAGACTAAGGAAAACATAGGTATTGTATGTCCTTTTCTGAACCCCTGACAACGTTGTGCATAATTTCATGATGATCACTCGAATAGTTAAAGCGTAACAAACAAACGTACAAATCAACAAACAAGCAAATTTCCTTCCGCATTTATAATATTAGTTAGGATTCGTCAAGAGCAGCGATAGCTCAGTGGGGAGACCAACAGACTGCAATGCAGAGGGTCTCGGGTTCGAACCCACGTCGCGCACCTCTGACTTTCGGATGTTATATGACTTTTCGAAATTATGTGCGTATTAATTGACAATTATTACCTGCTCCGTGCTTCGGAGAGCACGTTAAGCCGTCGGTCCCGGCTGCCATGGACATCTATCTATGGCAGTCGTTATTGGGAAGTCAGTGCCCTATAATATCCTGACACTAGTCTAGCCTTAGGGTATTATTACCCTTCGAGTTGCGGAGGTCAGATGGCAGTCGCTCCGTGTATAAACTGATATCCAGTGAAACCCGGTTAGACTAGAAAGCCGACCCCAATTGACTTGGGAATAATAAAGGCTAGGGAGAAGATTTAAAGAAAGCACTAGTATTCAAATTCGTTGGAATAACTTGACCTTTCGAATAATTCGAATGCTTAATTGATAAACAATATTGACTGCGTTGGTGGCTTAGTGATAATCTGCGACTACTGGTACATGGGGTGACAAGTTCAATTTTTGGATTGAGCAAAATAGTATTGGATTTTCTGTTTAGAAATTGTCAGAAGCAGCAGGAATCTAGATCTGAGCCCGGTAATATGCAAAAGGCTAGTAACCTATTATGTGGGACGTAAAAAAGACAATATACTATTAGGAACCAGAATTGAAACAGCTTAAAGAAACAGATGCACTTTCACCTTTAAACGAGATGGGTGTAATTAAACCCAAGATTCAACCTCTTCGTCTTAAATGTACATTATGTGACCTTGTGACCCCTATATCTCGGGGTCTTTTGACCTACAGGGCCCATATTCAAACTCGACCGAGGTATGACCCCAAGGTGTCTGCACACCAAGTTACAAGTCAATATTTTTTCATTTAAAATATGTGACCCCTATATCTCGAGGGTCTTCTGAACAACAGGGCCCATATTCAAACTCCACCGAGGTATAACCCCAAGGTGTCTGCATACCAAGTTACAAGTCAATCGGTCAAGTGGTTCCGGAGTTACGCCTATCACTAACAAACTGTCACTAACAGACAGACACACAGACCCACATAGTGTTTTCATTAACCTCTTCGAAGAAGACTCAGAGATTAATAATCATAGAATTAGTCAAGAAATGCATTAACAAATGAAGTAAGAGATAATTGATATCATCCAACAGCGAACACACAGCACGTCCGTTCCGTCCGTCGCTCGATGTTAAAGTGAGTCATTGCGCGCCGAGCACCCTTTTATAACCCGCTCGATCGGACGATTCATGACGTTACTTGTTTACGTCGCATTCCGCAACCAATAATACTATATAACATACATTTAATACATTTCTGCCTACCCATTTGGAAACAGTTAAAAACCAAATTTAATAATTGTACATCGCAAAGACCTACCGTCTCGCAATGAACAGCAATCTTTAAGCCATCTTACCACCGTCTAGGAATAATGAAGGCGCGCCATTCAAACCGTTTTCTTATAAACACTGGGACAGACATTGTTGTGAAAAAATAGATATTTTTTTCCAACTACCCTATCTCATCTGCCTCTTGTCCTAAGAGTTATAAATGAAAGTTTAATAACTATGGTAGATAAGAAAAATTCCTTCGAGTAATAGAAAAACTCATTATTGTTTTCTTCATATTTTGATGTGAACGTATTCTTTAACTTGAAATTAAACTATTATACATATATGTATATTATATTTAATCGATGTTTAACTTAAATCTACTTCAAAATTTACTTTTCTCCGACGTTTCGGGTGCTTTTTAGTAGTCATAGTCAGATTTTGGTCGCATTAACGTAGGTATAGTTATTTCACAATAGCTGGACGTAATTACATTTTTGGAATTATTTACGCAGAATGAGGTTAATGTATCATGAAGTCATGCTGTGTTTCTTCTTGGTCTGAAGTACCAATATTAATTATTGGATCCCAAACTGGTAGTAGATATATTTCAACTATAGTGGTTGGTCGCCTGTTGCATGTTTTCGCACACAGCAGACTTCATCGAGCATTGGTGTTTTACATCCGCTATGCGTTCTTTTTGTGCTTTGCTTGGTTTGGTCAATATGAGAGTCTACAGTCAAAATCTATTTTATAGACCTCTGTATCTAATACGTAGTAGTTAGTACTTGACAGAGGATAAAAACTTTCTAATCTTCCTGAAAACGTCTTGACAAAAAAATATACTTACGGTCAGGATAGCTAACTGTTTTACATAATAGTGAGATTAGTGTCGGCCTCGATGGCGTAGTGGTTAGTATAACCGACTGCCACGCCTGAGGTCGCGGGTTCGATTCCCGCACAAGTCAAACATTTGTGGGCATGAACATGCATGTTTGCCTTGGTCTGGGTGTTTCTATGTATAATATGTATGAATATACAAAAAAAATATATATATACATATGTATGATTATCTATTGTCTAGTACCCATAGTACAAGCTCTGCTTAGTTTGGGCTAGATGCTGTTGTGTGTATGTGGTAGAATATTATATTATTATTATTCACCTTTTAGGAATCTATTATAAGAATGAAAGTTTAAGGCACCAGACAATAAGTACATATAAGAATGTTAATTAATTATTTGCCTCTAATTTCTACTACTAAAACAGTTGCTTAATTTTAATGTATAACGTTCGCGTAAACGTAAGACGATATTACGATTATTTTAAGGTTTTCATTACTTTTAATGACTTTAAATGAAACTTATGATTCCCTATTAATCCGACTATGGCAAACTAAATCTCAATAAATTACTATACATTTTTGATCGCAACTACAAACAAATATACTAAAATAATGAAAGACATCCTCCATAGTAAGTAAACTCATATGTTATTTGCCACATTAGGTATTCATAAATCAGAGATCATTTTTGTGTAATCCTTATTGATTTATTTGTGTGCACATATTAGTTACGTTACGATCCAGATCTGAACAATGTATTTATGATATAAGATGTAATAACGACTGTAATGTGTTTTGTGCATTAATAAATTAGCATATTAGCATAAGCATAAAGGTATGTTACAATAATTGACATTATACAGTTCCATTCATTACAGGTTTTTATAAATAGTTATGATTAGCAATTACCATAACTACCCGCACTAGGCTGAGCCTGTCCCGCGGGTAGTTCACAATTATTATGAAAGTTAACAATTTATTTTTGAATTTGCTATTAAATACTGAGGCGATCATAGGCTACGAAAACTAAATGTATAAAAAAAAAAAAATATTGGGTTTGTTTTTATTATATTGTTAGAAATCATCTTCAATATATTGTTTTTGGTCGTACTTGATAATAACTTACACATTTGCGCGTATGTTTGCGTGCGACCATCAGGCTGTAACATACAGCATTGGTATTATCTGTTAAGCAATTTTTTTAAACATAATATGTTTATATTATACGCAGATCGATATATACCTGGTAAGTGACAGTTAGGCCGACCTCTACCAAATGAGTCATAATAATTTGTTTAGCAAAATTAAGGTATAAAACACCTTTTCTTCTTTTTCACCTAGTCTTTTTATCTACCAACTAGCTGTTTACCTGCGACTTCGTCCGCGTAGATTTTAACTAAAAAGTGATTGTCTCCGCGGAACCCTATTTTTTTTCTAAAGTCAAAGTAGCCTAAGTTACTCCTTATAACATCAGCTATCTGTGAAAGTCCCGTCAAAATCGGTTCAGCCGTTTCGGAGATTAGCCGGAACAAACAGACAGACAGACAGACAAAAATTTTAGAAATTGGTGTTTTGGTATAGGTACCTAATATACTTTCATATGCATTAGATAAAAAGCTGTTATTTTGACATTAGAAACAGACACTTCAATTTTATTTATCTATATATAAATACGTGAAGCAAAAACTTTGTAGCCCTTTTTACGAAAATTACGTGAATGGAGGAGTATAAAATTTGGCACAGTTAAAGTTTATATGGAGAAGGAGGGACGAATCCTAATTTTTATATAAAATATGCATTAGAAATACATTAAATTAATGAAAAAACACTACACGCACACAACCATACATTTGACACACGCAGTCGAAGCGCGTAACTATGGTTACATATATTAATATTATAATGACATATATCAGCAATATCTTACAGACAAACTTTGGTCGAATTTCAAGCACTAGGCGACCGCTAGTTTGTATAGATATACAAGCGCGAGTCAATGTATGTACGGTATCGAAATAATATGATAAACTTCGCGTATTACTACTTTCATAATAACATATTACAAATTCAACATATACATAAATCGATCGCTACCCAAAGAACCCTGCTAGGGACTTATTACTGCAAAGAAACTACTGTCTACGAAAATGAACCACAAAAACAATCTCGAAGCCCCACGTATGGGCCTTACTACTAAACAATACAAAATATACCTTAGTTGAACCCCTTACCACAATAAAATGCGACAATACAAATCTTTGATCAATACCTATTACAAGTAACCAAGTTAACTTGGTATGACGTTTTTTTAAAGCAGTGAGTAAGTCAGGTTCCAAATTATAATGGGCGAATATAAAAGCCAGATTTCCTTTTTTGGGGGGGCAGTAGATTGGGTACGAAATATCCGGAACCAGATTTGACACTCACCCTACATCGTCACATTACACCCTTTCTGTTAAGGCTGGAAAGTGTGAAGTATGCTTTTATAAATAAATCTAGCTTAGCTTACTTGTGTCCTTCTGCGGTAGGTAGAGTTGTGATACTTCTTTTTCAGTCAGAACAATAGTTCTTCACCTGCCCGAATTCTATGAAATCTCATACGAGGGTAATTAATATCATAAATGTTTATCCAGGATATTCTATAGTTCTCTAGTCCAATGTGCCAAGATTTATAAAAATCTGTTCAGCGCGTGATTGAGTAACAAGCGTCAAAACATATTTACAAACTTTCACATTTATGGAACTTGTAAAGGTACCGTTCATTTTTCAAAATCTGCCTCATCAGAAATTTTGTGCTTATGTTTGTGACCTGCCGCCTGGTCCCGGATTCGAACGCCTTGTCAAGCAAAATGTTATTAAGCTTCTTTTTAGTAAATTCTATAGTCTGCTAGTCTCTAAATAGATACTGATTTGTGTGTATATGTAATGTGTGAAGTTTTTTATATATTTTAGTTCTAGACTAATAATTATAAACATCATATTAGATTGTCTCATTCGAAAAGTCGAATATTATAGAACAGCAGCTCACATACCTACTTCTCCCGTTCCTTTCTATTCATCTTTATTTTCTCTAAGGTAGCGACTCTTGAGTGGCATCCCTGGTCTCGCAAACAATCATAGGCTTCGATAGTCACTAACCATCAGACTGGATATAATTATGTTGATTGGCTACTGTTATTATCTTCTTCTCCCTAGCCTTTATTATTCCCAAGTCACTTGGGTTCGGCTTTCTAGTCTAACCGGATTTGACTGGATATCAGTTTTTACACGGAGCGACTGCCATCTGACCTCCGCAACCCGAAGGCTAACGATACCCTAAGGCTAGACCAGTATCAGGATATTAGAGGGTACTGACTTTCCAATAACGACTGCCATAGATGTTCATGGCAGCCGGGACAGACGGCTTAACGTGCTCTCCGAGGCACGGAGCAGGCGATAATTATTGTCAATCAATACGCACATAATTTCGAAAAGTCATATAACTTCCGAAAGTCAGAGGTGCGCGACGTGGGTTCGAACCCGAGACCCTCCGTATTGCAGTCTGTTGGTGTCCCCACTGAGCTATCGCTATTGGCTACTGTTATTATAACTTACCTAATATTATAAATGTGAATATGACTTTGTTTGTTTGTCACGCTATCATATTTAACTACTGGGCCGATCATCACGTTGTCAGAGGTACAAAAAAGGACTTAGGGTACCTTAAATCGACGAAAAAGTACTGTTGACGTGTGAGCGTACACGCGGGCAAAAGCTTGTTTAAATGTAATTTATAACAACTACATTAAATCCGACTATATTCAGACATTTCATAATAGAGAACAAGTTTATAACAATGACAGTTCTCGGTATCTTATACTAAACAATTTGTACTGAAGTCTAATTACATTATACGAAACATCAGAATTAAACCAAGCCTTCACAAAATGCAGTACGCTTGCATTCACCATCACATAATTCGAGGAACTGTGCCGTAATTTAAAAGATAAAGACTAAAAGAAAATTCAAGTATACTTCCAGATAACTCCAAC
This sequence comes from Catocala sponsa, assembly GCA_963564715.1. Classification (NCBI taxonomy): domain Eukaryota; kingdom Metazoa; phylum Arthropoda; class Insecta; order Lepidoptera; family Erebidae; genus Catocala; species Catocala sponsa. Next base: position 1,423,503 of record OY751339.1, read on the forward strand.
CACTTTAAACTAAGAAACAGTATGATAATACAAACGAAAACTGAGTAAAAGCTATTTAATTAACAAACCAGCATTGTTGGCTCAACTCTTTGTGTTGTAATGGAAGTAGCGGACCATTGTCCACCATTGGACATGATTTATCTGCGACCTACGTGTCCTTGTCGCTCTTGCTTTTACTTTGTACATAAAAGAAAATGTCATTTTATATTTCCTTAGCTTGCTACATTGGGTATTAAACTATTTTCTAGGTTTTCACGCTTTTCTGTAGTCATAATACTATATCTGGCTGATAAAAATTATTCATATCGAGGTAAAAGTTATACAAAAATGATTACTGGTACTCTAAGGATGATTTATCAGTTATATTGCTGACGTAGTGAAGTCATAGTTGACGATATTTTAAGGTAGACAAGACGTGGCAGAATTTACGTTTAAGGCAAGGCAAGACCCAGGATTTCGCTTTAACTAGAGCTCGATGTACATACCGCACGCAGCATATTGCAGGCAAAGAACCTACTATAAGTAAGGTTTCTAGGTTCCTTAGGAAGGAACTGTACTATCAAAGTCAAAAATCATTTATTCATTTAGGTCACAAAGTAACACTTATGAACGTCACAGGAGTTTACAAAAATTTACATTGCTTCAAATATTGTGGTTCGATCTCCGCACGGAATAAAAATATGACTAGCCCTCAAATATTTGTTTGAAATCTAATCTCATATGAACTTTATATATATTTTTTAGATCTTTTTAAATGTCACCGCGACACAGTAATTAATCTCTAGTTGTCAATTATTATGAAACATTTTTTTATCTGCTTTGCTGTATTTATCTTGTGACAAAATGAAATATCCTAAAATTACGTTTACTGTCGATTCTAATTGGATTGCCAAAAGCCAAAAGTATTATAAGCTTTTAAATATATTTTTAATAGCTACTAATCCCATCAAAAACCAAGCAGTTGATCAACCTACCCACTGTAAGGAACTTAACATACTTAACATAGCTGGATAATTAAGGGTGATTTACCTCTGCCTCAATTTTCGGAGATATGCGAATGATCAAATCTAAAAATAAAGCGACTACTTTTTATATTTAGAACAAAAATATTTTTCCTTTATATAAAAGCAGTCTCCACACAGACTGTTCCGGTCTCTCGTTGAAAAATCGACAGGTGCATGTGATAGCATTTTACCATCGCCATTCGCTTTATTTATCGAGCTCCCTTCTCGTAGAAAAAGACAAGCACATATTGGAGACCCTTTCACACCAATTATAACGGGGATCTTGTTGGATTACGATTTGAATTTACTGTGATGTAGGTCAAACATCAGGCTTCAATATAGTTATCCTTTGAATGGACGGTCGAATTATGATGGCTGGCTTCCTTTTTGGATAGGATGGATCAGTTGATGCCTCGGTGATATTTTCGTATAATGTATCAAAGACTCGTGTAGGCTGTTTTATAAATAAACTGTCTTGTATTTATTTGCGACATAGATCGTTTCTGTTTTTATTAACTTGTGGCAGTAGGCACTGAGTTTGAATTGTATCTCACTAGAATAGTAATAAGGCTGTAATTTTCGATCTATTTAGTTTGTTTTGTGGATAGTAATTCTATTAATTCGAATGTTTAAATGATTCTAACATATTCATTAAAAACTGATCGTCAACAAATACAATAATTGTTGTTCTATAAATATACAACACATGTCAAGTAAGGAAATCGAACCAACAGACTGCAATGCAGAGGGTCTCGGGTTCGAACCCACGTCGCGCACCTCTGACTTTCGGAAGTTATATGACTTTTCGAAATGATGTGCGTATTGATGGACAATTATCGCCAGCTCCGTGCCTCGGAGAGCACGTTAAGCCGTCGGTGCCGGCTGCCAAGAACATGTATGGCAGTCGTTATTGGGAGAGTGTCGACACAAAAGATCCCACTGGGTCGAAGTGTCGCCGGTCTGCACTGACTGGCCCCCACATAAGATAAGATAAGATAAGGAAATCGAATAGCAAATTCGATTATGAATTCAATACATATGCCAATGATTATTTGAATCATAAGTGGTTATTTAGGTAAGTAATAACGCATAAATGGGCATTACTCATCTCAGCCATTATTTTTTTTTGTTGCGGTTTTTAAGTCAAAACAAACCGTACAAAGCGCATAGTCAAATAACTGTAAACGACAAATACGACCAAATTTAGAGTCACCATTAAACACGACGATCGAACGATTTCTTTCATACATATTAGCAGTTTCATAGGTAAGAACCTAATATTTGTATCGGATATCTAACATTAGCGATCGTGTCTACATAAACAAAATCCCTGCACGTGTAGAGAGACCCTTATCAATATACTCGTTGCTTGATGTGTCCAATTTGAAACAGGTAGAATAGAGATTGACGTTCAAAATTTCTGCCATTTTTAATTAGGTTTGTCAAGAAGGGCGCGCAAATAGAATCTGTGTTGCCAGAAAACTCTGTGGACTTTTTTATTTCTTCGTTGCTTTATGCATAGTTTCACGGCTCTGTAGCTGTAAGGCAGACCTCTATCCTATCCCTTATATGATATAGGCACATTTCGCACATTATGTTTTTAGGTTCTACATAAAAATGGGCAAGCCTGTTGCTTTCTACTGATTACTGTTCCACACTTCGTCCTGCTGAGAATTTCTTAACAGAAAAGTTCAACATTACATTGCCCGAGCCACGAATCGAATCCGACACCTCATGACAACTAATCGCACTCCTTACTATTATTTTGATGATAAATAAAAAAATAAAACTATGCCCGCCAGACGGCAATAGTTCCGCTGTTATTACGTGGGACTATGTGCAAGAGGAAAACCTAGGCGAACGTTTCTCGATCAGATCGGAGGCGTTCTGGACAAAGGCCAGGTTAAGAGCTCCTTGAACTGACAGGCGTGTATGAGGAATGTGATGAAAGTGAATGAAGCCAGAGAAGTGTGTCAGGATCGTAGCAAATGGAAACCCGTAATCTCTGCCTATCCCTCTAGGAAACAGGCGTGAATCTATGTATGTTGTATATGTATGTTATGATAGCTGACAAAATATGGGTGTGGTTAATACATTCTTCAGGGACATAAGAGTTGACTACACGCGTTTAAAAGTAAAGTTAGCTAATTGCGAACAAAAACGATCTCTATCCTTAATCCGGGGTGATGCTTCAAAACTCGTAGAAAATGTATTTGGCGATAAATTAACAGAGTGAACGTGTACCCGTCACTCGCTTGTCTTGTCACTGTTTGAAATAGGCTGTATATAAAGCTATATACATGTATACAGCACCATCAATTATACAGTGCCTGACGTCCCTGTATTGCTATTGCCGCCGGCGTAATGTTTGTTAGTATTAAAACCGTTTAAATTTAGGTTTAAGGAAATTATTTACAATTGAAACAAAAATAGATTCAGCACGTTACACACTATATTTCTTTTTAGTCATCATAGCCGCTACTCCTGCCTTAGCGTGGCAACTAAAGCTGGGGTAAGGAAGAGGAGGCAGGTACCTATTCCGTTCCGTATATATTATTGCTTACATATTTATAGCTTATATATTATAAGCAAGAAAAAAGCAGCGATAGCTCAGTGGGGAGACCAACAGACTGCAATGCAGAGGGTCTCGGGTTCGCCACGTCGCGCACCTCTGACTTTCGGAAGTTTTATGACTTTTCGAAATTATGTGCGTATTGATTGACAATTATCGCCTGCTCCGTGCCTCGGAGAGCACGTTAAGCCGTCGGTTCCCGCTGCCATGAACATCTATGGCAGTCGCTATTGGAGTGTCGACACAAAAGATCCCACTGGGTCGAAGTGTCTCCGGTCTGCACTGACTGGCCCCCACATAAGATAAGATACAGGCTGTTGGTGGAACAGAACTTAACCATGACAAACCTTATCGGTACTTTACCAATTCCCTAATTTAGAAATGTCAATCCTTGACGTAGGAGCAAAATTTCAATCAACGCCAGATATTTTGAAATTTGCCTTTGTGTTATGCATATAAGGCGATATTGTGCATCATATATCGTTTGTTATAGAACAATGCGATAATCAAGTATATTTAGCAAATGTTAAGATTTAGTATAACTAGCGGTCGCCTAGTGCTTGAAATTCGACCAAAGTTTGCCTGTAAGATATTGCTGATGTATATGTCATTATATATTGATATATGTAACCATAGTTACGCGCTTCGACTGCGTGTGTCAAATGCATGGTTGTGTGCGTGTAGTGTTTTTTCATTAATTTAATGTATTTCTAACGCATATTTTAAAAAAATATTAGCAGTCGTCACTTCTCTGTATAAACTATAAGTGTGCGAAATTTCATACTCCTCCGTCCGCCCAATTTTCGTAAAAAGGGATCCAAAGTTTTGGCTTCACGTATTAATATATAGATAACATTTATTTACCGAACATTTACCATGCTAAGTTGAAATGTAATTTACCAACGAAGAAAAAGACAATGCACACGCAGGACTTGAACCTGTGACATCAACAAACTGTGAAGTCACTTTGCTAACTAAGTTATTCACTTACTTTACATAATTATAACTTGCTTGGTAACGTAGAAGATTTAAACAGTTTTACCTAATTTAGACCTTTTTAATCTTCTAACTTAAAAGTTTTTTGTTAGTGACATACAAAATGCGTAAGCGAGCTAAAAAATTGTTGTAAATAATGTGCCACTATGACAGCACGAAGAACAAATGTTGTACATCGTCTGCTTAAACCACGACCTCCGCGAACCTTCACAACTAAATTCCAAACGTTATTCTGCGTCAATAGCTTAAATACCTCAAACAAAAATCCAATATATTTTCATAAGTGCGTGCTATATGCTACACTGTATGCTAAAAAAAGATAAGCCGTAAGTACAAATATTACATTTATGAAAAAGAAAAAAGCTTAAAGAAAACTTACATACATTTGTATGAAAAAAAAATAGAACATTTTAATAAAAATACGTGCCACCAAAACTAATATCTTGCACCTTACTTATTTTCCAGTAAATTCAACCTAAAGAACTCACATAAAGAGAAAATGAATCCTAAAGGTGACCCCAAATTGACAACAAGCGACCCTTTCTGATTTCGTTGAGGTCCCACTCGATCGGAAAAAGAGGCTCTTCAATGTGTAAACATGCTTTTTCAAAAAAGGTCGACTCTTTAAGCGCGGTACTACGGAATGTGATGGAGTGACAGTTTTCAAGTTCTGTGGTCGGATACGTGGTTAAGACAGTGTTAATTAATTATAATTTCCTTGCTAAGCAGTTTAAACACGGTTCCAAAATTGGAATGTTTTTTTTTACTCTTTAGTAGTGTGATACTACTCAATGTAATGATTGTACATTTTGCTACATAGTTAAAACTGTTTCAAATTTGGAACTATTCCTTAGGCGTGCAAAACGTTGGCCTTACACTTTTCACGTATTTTGGTTAAAGTCCACAGATTTGGCATTTATAAAACTAATAATAAATGTTTTATTTACTGTGCAAAGAAATTTTTAAACCATTTAAAATTTGGAATAATGTTTATACTCTTTAGTTTCATCGTACTACGAAATCTGATTAACATTCACAGAGTATTCTTTTCGAATATGTGGTAAGACTAAGTGTGAATATAGTAATTGATTAAAACTGATTCTTGTCTTTTATGGTTTTTGTTTTCATTAAATGAATCCTAAAACAAACTACCTCATCGATCCAGTAACACATATTTTGGTTTATATTTGCGATCCAGCGCGAAATCACAGGGTTGATTATCAACTTAGAAAATTTAATTTACTTTAGAGAATAATAATATATAACCCATTCCATTATCTAGTCCTGTTCAAACGACTTATGTATGTATGTCGAACGGAGTTTGAAACAATTCTTTGATTGTATGTATATATTATATGACTTATAAATATACAAAGACGGTTATAAAATGAAACCGAGCTTTCTAATATATCAATAATATATTAGATGACTTGATTGATCGGAGTGCATACCATACCTCACTCTAATGCTTTTTCAACGACAAATGTTATGTAATATTCATAAACGATAAAGTACACTCAGATTCTAAATGTCATAGAAGCATGTGCGGTAGGGCACCCTTTAAATATCTATTATATTAATACGTGAAGCACTTTGTACCCCTTTTTACGAAAATTGCGCGGACGGAGGAGTATGCAATTAGGCACAGTTAAACTTTATACGGAGAAGGAGGGGTGAATCCTAATATTTATATAAAATATGCATTAGAAATACATTAAATTAATGAAAAAACACACATACTACCATGCATTTGACACACGCAGTCGAAGCGCGTAACTATGGTTACATATACCAATATATAATGACATATATCAGCAATATCCTACAGACAAACTTTGGTCGAATTTCGAGCACTAGACGACCGCTAGTAATAATTAAACATTAGCAATAAGGGACATAACCGAATATAAAATGTTTAAAAAAGAACTTAGTAAATTACATAAGACTAAATGTAATGACTTCATTCAAGAATACTTTGATGACAAATACTGCACATAAAGTAATTTTATTTACAGAATAACTCCTTCTAATATTTTTAGGTAACATTTAACTAAAGAATCCATTGTAATGTAGTAATGTTTATTTTATAGATGTACATATGTTCAATATTTTATTTAGTCTTAGAAAACATTATTCTATACATATTATGTAATACTAGATTTCAATCCCTCGGGAACAGTACTTTTTCCTGGATAAATAGGTAACCTATATCCTTTTCTGTACCCCTGACAACGTGAATACGTAACACAAACAAACAAACAGACAAACGCACATTCGAATTTATAATATTATTTAGGATTATTATTTACTTACAACTAACTATGCACCCATGCTTAGCAATTATAGATTTGATTTGATTTGTCAATCGGATCACGTCATATATTTTGCACACATGCCTTAGGAAGTTGCGGTCGTATCGGATTGCCATCGGACTTTGAGACTGAGGGAATAGAGAGTGCACTTGTGTTTGAGCGCACACTTGTGTGCTACTGCAGCCTCCGTTAAGGTTGGCCGCTTGATTGAAATTCAGTCTGGAGGACATTATTATTACTATTTTGTGCAATCGGTCGCTCTTGTGTCCTATGACAAGGTGACTACACGAATACACTTACAATTTTCTTATTCATATCTGATCAATTTAATAGATTTGATTAGACGGCTAGCGATGATTTGTATGCACCGGTAGCTGTTTAAGTGGTCGCCTATTGCCATGTGCCCAGTGTTGTGAGTTCGGTTCCCGCACGGGGAAAAAACTTGTGTGATTCATAAATAACTGTTCCGAGTCTGGATGTCACCTTTTTGATTTTGGTCGAGTATCCCGCAATACAGGAATTAAGTATAGTCATAAAAAACAACGGGTTGTACTCCCGGAGTGCTGGCAGAAGTTAAAACTTGAATATTAACGTTGTGCATTTTTGATATTTTGGAATGGATAGGGAATAATTTTGCACGAATTGCTTTAATTATCAGTATAAAAGTACTATCATTGATGTGGTAAAATACAATATTCATTTATAGCGCTATCGTACACAAACATGCCAATTCTCCCTCCGTCTTACGAATTTTCGATCAGGTCACGTGTTCTGACGCGAGTTTAACATTTTTTACCCATCACAAAAAAAGTGCACAACACCGCTAAAACCAGTAATATACTATCCTACTATACTTTATATTTTGACACAGATACATATTATATATAGTACTATACATCTTAAGAAAGAAAATAATGAAAAACATGGAACTACGCGTTCACTCCCCTCCAACAAGTTAACTGATAGTGATCTGTTTCACCCAAAACTAGGGTAGCAAACGACATCGATGCATCACACAATATTATTACCCGCGAATTCGTAAAATATGAGACATGAACATACCTATGTTACAGTAACGAGCTTCAAGTTTCTCCATCGATAACATCAGGCTCCAAATGCCTTTAAAACGTCACTAAAACTGCTACAAAATGTCTACTCGTTGGTCTTAAACGAGCATTTTTTATTAAAATGTTTGAATTTAAAAACGATAAAAGAGAGAGCTTCTAGTAGAATCTATTAGCAGTTAGGGAAGGAGCCCAGTGAGCCTCTAGTGTGGGGCGCTGATGCGGTAGCCACGTATAATGGTTTCCGATTAAAAAAGTTAAACGTGTTTTCGTCATTTTGTAAAGTGTTCGATTGGTTTTATTGCACTGTGTAGCAATTATTTTCGACTTTATAAGTCGATAAATTACCACGGAAATAAACATAAAAATATATTACAGTAGAGGTAGTTAAGTCTATTACAAAAAAAGGGGTTCAAAGTCAAAGTCAAAAATTATTTATTTATTCAGGTCACATAGTAACACGTATAAATGTCAAGGTTGATGAATTAGTGAGTTTACTAAATGTGCTGCATTTAGAGGTTCAGCCGTAAATCAGACTTAATTTGGCAAAACAGCGTTTCCTTTGCAATTAAAATATCAATTAGGATATTAGAAAGCCATTTACCTGTATCTATCGAAAGGAAATAATCATTAATAACCGAGATTGGGTGCCCCATAGCTAAGCTTGCGCTTATGCTAGCGTGCGACCGTTAGGGCACGTGTTCAATGCCTGAGTTAGGTGTGAATTCAATGAGTCGAAGTGTGATTCGATTGGCCTGCTACAAAAATCTATATAGCAGCAAGAATTTTGATCATGCATATGGCAGACGGCTTGCAATCTACGATTTGCGATTTTTAAGCATTAATAACGAAATGCGGATTTAATATACCTCTAATAATAATATTCTATCACATACATACAACACCATCTAGCCCAAACTAAGCAGAGCTTGTACTATGGGTACTAGACAATGGATAAACATACATATATACTTTTTTTTGTAAATACATACATATTATACATAGAAACACCCAGACCCAGACAAACATCCATGTTCATGCACCCAAATTGTGCGAGAATCGAACCCGCGACCTCAGGCGTGGCAATCAGTTACACAAACCACTACGCCATCCAGGCCGCGAATATTATTATTATTTGTTTCTCTTTCACGGGTATATTCCTAATACGTTAGGAAAATACCCGGACCTTTGGGGGGCTTACACGGAGACATGGGTCCAACGTGAAGAGGCCCTTCGAGAGTTTTAATCAAAGGTGGGATGGAACACCTACAGCGGCACTAGCCGCAGCAGCGTAGGACTATTGCTACTTATGGATTCTAACATATGGGCTATGGGTATGGGTGTTTGATGGACTGGTATATTGGTAACTATGGATGATAAAACGGCGTCTGCCCTGAATACTCATATTATTATTATTAATTTTATACACCTCTGCGTACCCTTCCAAGGTTAGAAGCGTGAGACTATGTATGTATTTCGCCTATTGTTCTATAAAACGTTTCCGGCGCAAGGTTGCTTGCTCGGTCACCCTACTCGCAGTCAAGATAAGCATTATTTAATGAAGATTTATCTCGCACACTGCACACTGGATTTACTTTTGCAATGAATATTCTACTTCTACGTATCTCCGATAAGATAACATTGACATTTTAAACGTATGCAATAAAATTAATATGGAGAGTAAGATACGATTACAATTATTTATTAGGGATGATATAATATTTGGATTTAGTGAGTTGTGTTAGTAGTTAGCAGCGATAGCTCAGTGGGGAGACCAACAGACTGCAATGCAGAGAGTCTCGGGTTTGAACACACGTCGCGCACCTCTGACTTTCGGAAGTTATATAACTTTTCGAAATTATGTGCGTATTGATTGACAATTATTGCCTGCTCCGTGCCTCAGAGAGCACGTTAAGCCGTCGGTCCCGGCTGCCATGAACATCTATGGCAGTCGTTATTGGGAAGTCAGTGCCCTCTAATATCCTGACAATGGTCTAGCCTTAGGGTATCGTTAGCCTTCGGGTTGCGGAGGTCAGGTGGCAGCCGCTCCGTGTAAAAACTGATATTCAGTCAAATCTGATTAGACTAGAAAAAGCCGACCCCAAGTGACTTGGGAATAATAAAGGCTAGGGAGAAGAAGAAGTGAGTTCTATTGTGAAAAGTGTATATCCATCGAACTAATAACATATTTGTGATATTCGGAGAGTAATATAACGATGTTTATTCAATCTCGTATATTTGCAAACTAGCTGCGTAAAAGAGACACATACAATATTATACATATATGCACATAATTTAATAACTAGGTTATAAACCTACAATATACAATAAAATTATAATTATAAGTGGGACTGCTATATTAAAAGTGGTGTGGTGTTTGGAATCGTGCACATAAACACGATACGACGTCGCATCGTGCTACGACGCGGCATCGTGCTACGACGCGGCATCGTGCTACGACGCGGCATCGTTTTACGATACGACGTCACATCGTGCTACGACGCGGCATCGTTTCACGATACGACGTCGCATCGTGCTACGTCGCGGCATCGTTTGACGATACGACGTCGCATCGTGCTACGACGCGGCATCGTTTCACGATACGACGTCGCATCGTGCTACGACGCGGCATCGTTTCGAGATGCGACGTCGCATCATGCTACGACGCGGCATCGTTTCACGATACGACGTCGCATCGTGCTACGTCGCGGCATCGTTTCACGATACGACGTCGCATCGTGCTACGACCCGGCATCGTTTCGAGATGCGACGTCGTATCGTGGGAATCTACGACGAGCAAGCGAGACATCGCAACGTGCACGATTTCGTCGTGTGGTCGGTCGCAGCAAATCTCGAAAAATACAATGAAAAAGAAATTTTGAATTAATTAATATAAATATGATATAATATTAATATTTTTAATATTATATCATTAGGTTAAGAGCTCCTTGAACCGACGGGCGTGTATGAGAAATGTGATGAAAGTGAATGTAGCCAGAGAAGTGTGTCAGGATCGTAGCAAATGGCAATCCGTAGTCTCTGCCTACCCCTCTGGGAAACAGGCGTGAATCTATGTATGTATGTATGTTCTAATATTATATTATTATGATCTTAAATTAAAAAATAATTTAAAAGATTTTTATTTGCATCGTGGCACGTTGCGATGTCGTGTCGCTTGCTCGTCGTAGATTCCCACGATACGACATCGCATCGTGTTTATGTGTACGAGCCCTTATAGTACGGTAATTGGCTAGCGTGATTAAAAATCTACAAATATATTTGTATTTTTTTAATGACGTTTGATGCCATAAGGTTTGAGCAGCTAAGAACAGCACGGCTGGTGTAATTGTCTGAGTGGTCGCCTCGCTATTGGCTCTGCTCGGATTTCTAGGTTCAAACACTACACGGTAACAACATTTGTGTGAGCCATAAATAGTCTTTTCGAGACTAGGTGTTCTATGTGTCCGTTGTTTGAATGTTGTTAAAGCGATAAGCGATACTAGAACTATTTCTAGATTATATAAAACATACTTTTATCCCATCAGCATTGAAGACAGTTATATTAAACCTAAGCACTATCTACCATTGTATTAATTATTACTAATTATTTATTAGTATTGTCTATAATGTTACATATAAATAATAAAAATTATTTTACATATATACGTAATAATACCGACGATCATGTCAGTCACATTCAGTATGACCTTAAACTTCCACCCAGGTCATCTATATATTAATACGTGAAGCAAAAACTTTGTATCCCTTTTTACGAAAATTGAGCGGACGGATGAGTATGAAATTTGGCACAGTTAAAGTTTATATGGAGAAGGAGGGGCGAATCCTAATATTTATATAAAATATGCATTATAAATACATTAAATTAATGAAAAAACACTACACGCACACAACCATGCATTTGACACACGCAGTCGAAGCGCGTAACCATGGTTACATATATCAATATATAATGACATATATCAGCAATATCTTACAGGCAAACTTGGTCGAATTTCGAGCACTAGGCGACCGCTACTTCCATTAAATGAACAATTATTTGACCTTTCAAATGTAACATCAAGTGACCTTATTAGCCACACCCACTGGTAACCGAGTGAAACCTATTATAATATTAAAAACATATTTATTTAAATCACAAACTCTTCATGCGTGACATGTAATTCAAATGTAAGTATAGACAGGAGTATATTACATCCTGATTTCGCAACCTATGGTCCTACGTAATAGGTGACGGATCTGTTACCTTTTACCGGGCAGTCTAGACTCTACACTGCCACAAAGAGTTTTTTGCCAGAAATACCCAAAAGTATACGTGCACTTGACAGCAAGGATGGCGTAGTGGTTTAAGTGGTCGTCTCGCTACTGCCACTGCGCCGAGTTTTGTGGGTTCGAATCCCACACGGAACAAAAATTTGTGTGATCCACAAATGGTGTTTCTAGTCTGGGTGTTCTTTGTGTCCGTTGTTTGAATGTTTGTAAAGTCCGACACAGGAACTATTCCTAGTAAGGGAATTGTCTCTTCAATAAAAAAAGAAAATTTTACATATATGTATACAGGCTGTCCCAGAAGTTGACGTCAAGCCGGAATCAGGTAACAGGCTAAGTTATAATAGCTGTCAGCAAAATATAAAAAAATCTAAGTTACGTATTTTAGACTGTCACAGGATGTAAGTTTTTTAGATATTTTTAAATTGCCTATAATTTTTAAAACACGTAACTTAGATTTTTTTAAATATTTTTCTGATAGCTATTATAACTTAGCCTGTTACCGGATTCCAGCTTGACGTCGACTTCAGGCACATCCTGTATATAAAATCAAACTCAAAACCTCAAACACAGCAGTCGTACTTACACCAGTTGCGCTATCGAGGCAGTCACGTAAAAAATACGTTTATTTAACAACTAATTACTAACTCACCTAACAATTTTTACAAAATCGCGCCAGTAACAGATGCCAGTAAAGTTTGCAATTAGTTCGTAAAAAACTATTCAAACAAGAACTTGTAACTAGGTTGCCTAATTCCCAAACGTTGTTAGACTGGTGCCTCCACCTAACGATCTCTGCGATGCCCGGACTTTATTTTGCATGTAGGGAACGGTAATTTTCGTCTAAGATGAAAAATATTCTTTTAAAAACCTGATAGCTTACGAAACAGTATGAAATGAAAGAATAAAATTAATTATGGTAGAGATCGCAATATAGTTTTTGGAAAATGACTTATGAAATTACTAGATTTTGCCCTCGGCTTCGCTCACGTTACTGTAGATTTATGAGGAGTATAGTTTCAAAACCCGCCAAAACGCCGATTGAATATGAAACGCCTTCGTTGCTTCTATCGTATAGCACTGATAGTTTTCAACAAAACCCACTCAAATTCTATTAAATCAGCTCACAAAAATAGCAGTTTGTTGCAAACACCGCTAAAATAGTCCATTTATATTATGTCTTAAATGATTTTTCAGATTTACCATTATGTTGTGAAAAGTATTTTAGAGGATTTTGAAACTAAACTACTCATATGTCATTCTGATGTATAAACAATAATACTGTAATATTTCATCAAAATCCGTTCAGTAGCTTTTGCGTGAAAGATTAACAAACATCCATCCATCCTAATAAACTTTTACATTTATAATATTAGTAGAATAATTTATTTATAGGAAATTCAAATATGTACATATAACCACAATTCTTTAAAAATAACTTATACCTAAAATATTATAAAACAGAAAGAAAAAAAACTAACACCTTCTAATAGGCGTCGTAAAATTCCTCCAGAAGAATAGAATTGTGTTTCTAATCAATCATTGTGCTTATTTCAACACGGTTGGTATTAGTCATATTTCACTATTCAAAAGATTTAATCTGAAATGACCTACCATACAAACAGACTTAACATGTTATACGTATGTACTTGTCATAATATGTATCACATGTTATATAATTTTTTTTTTTTTGAGGGAGTCGTAGAGCCTCGCTGATTTCAGAATGAATGGGCCGCCTCGACCGGGGAAGGACTACCTTCTCACAGAATATCGACGTGAAATAGCAGTATTCCTACTATTGTGTATCGTTTGGTGAGTGAGAGTGCTGGAGGCCCAATCACCCTATTCCCCTTTCCTGCTCCTTCTCCTTCCCACTTCCTTTCCTAAAGGGTCGGCAACGCGCAAGTAATGCCTCTGGTGTTGCAGGCGTCCATAGGCTACGGTGACCACTTACCATCAGGTGGGCCGTATGCATGTTTGCCACCTTTGTTGTATAAAAAAAATATAATATATCATACTGTCATATTAAACAGTCAATGCTTGAAATGCTAGACATTATTGAAAACGTTTTGTGTCTGGTCGCCGGTACGCATACGACTCAATAGAGGTTAAGTTATGATGATGAAATTAATGTAGACTAGCGACTTGCCCCAGCTTCGCATGGATAGTACAAAACCTTAACAAATTATACACCAAAACCTTCCTCATGATTTACTCTGTCTATCGGTGCCAACCGCATGAAAATCCGTTCAGTAGTTTTTGAGTTTATTACAGACAAACAGACAGACGCGGCGAGGGACTTTGTTTTATAACATATAGTGATTATATATAACAAATATTGTAAAGATAATGAGAGAGCATAAATATAAAAAATACAACGAACATTTTTCTTGTGACATTAATAATTTATAGTAGGTATAAAGGCATTTTATATTTACGTAGGAAATATATTAAGTGGAATGATAAACGCTATGATGATAATACTGTAGCTGCGTAGGCGTCACATCTACGAGTGCTACGCTATTGTAGCAAAATAAAAATCGCCTACGCGGCATCGTTATAATGTTAGGGTGTGTCCAGATCTGGCAAATCTGCCACGAATGCGATGCTCACGAGCTGCGTGCGTGCATTTCAAGTTCGCCGCGCGCCGCTCGCGCGCCGTGCCCGAGCGTGAACGGCGCAAGAGCAGCGCTTCACGTACTGCCTCCGGCAACAACTGAGATATACAGTATGAAAGGAAACGGAACTGCATACGCGCGAGATGCGAATTGCGCCAAAGAGGTGCAGCAATAAATTGCAGTAACTGCACGCGTGCCGCACGCAGCTCGCGAGCAGCGTATTCGTGACGAATTCGCAGCGGATTCGCCAGATCTGGTGACACCCTTACAAAGGTCCATCTAATTGGTATAAAAAAAGAAGATTGGTGTGGCGATGACAAACTTTTACAAAGAGTTATATAAAAGTGTGGAGCTTTAGCAGGACTGATAAATTATTTTTATACTCCAAAATATAGTAAGTTCAATAATGTTTAAAAAAAAAAACAGTAAAGACTGCCTCGATGACGCAATGTAATGAGGTATTGGGACTCTCCCATAAACGGTCATTGAGGTTTCCAATTATTTAATAGCTGTACTTAGTCTGGTAGACTTCTATACTGCCGTCCACTTACTAAAAGGACCTTAAGCTCTATGGAACGCATATGGCGTAACGTCTTTTTAGTTAGCAGAAGGCAGTATATGCTCGCCTTCAATTACGTGGGACCTTAAATCATAGTTGGTGAAATGAAGGTGTTATATATGCCTATCTCTTTGGAGATAGAGGGATGAGTCTATGAATGTATGAACTATGTTGGCTCAGTTAATTCTCGCGGTAGATTTTTATAAGCTTAAATAGTCTCGCTGCGGTCAGTCTAAGCAAGGGTTAGTATATTGAGGTATCTGAACTCAATATCACCGTGCATTGAAAGAATATGGTTGACTATGGTCACGCAGCAAATGCAATGTCGTTCAATTTATGATGTTTTGAGCTTCCCAGGTTATCTCAGAAATCCAACAAAAGGTTAAATAAAAGCTATAATAATATCAGCCATATATTAAGCTGTCCCACTGCTGGGCACGGGCCTCTTGTCAGTGTGAGAAGGGTTAGGCCATAGTCCACCACGCCGGCCCAGTGCGAGTTGCAGACTTCACATATCTTCGAGAACATTATGGACAACTCTCGGACGTGCAGGTTTTCTCACGCTGTTTTTCCTTCACAGTTAAAGCAAACGATAATTAACTATTTAATTCGTACATAACTTCCAAGAGTCAAAGATGCGCGCCTTGAGATCGGACTCAAGACTAAACTAGGCTATCGCTATGTAATAAAATCTAAACTAAAACAACTCAGAACACTTTTTTAAGATTAGTAGGGTAAGTAAATCGAAGTGTCACAATGCGTCTATCGTGTCTCGATATTCAATCAATCTCTCAAAGAAAGCAATATCTTTGTTTTCATCCAATTGTCCTCTTGAAATATTCTCTTCTCAAAGAAATAGATATGAGTCGATCGTAATAAGTGAGTGTATATTCTGAATGGATACAATTTGTTTTCATGTTTTCAATGGTGTTTATAATAATAATATATTAATAAAATCATTTATTTCAGACAAAAAAACATAAAAACTCCATACATGAAAAGTTGTTAATTTACACATTCATTTTATAATAAATTACTTTTCGTTTCGACTGTTACAATATACTGTATGTATAAAAAATAAATTCTTACTAACATTATAAATGCGAATGCGAATGTGAGTTTGTTTGTTTGTTATAGTTTCACGCCTTAACTACTACGGTATTCGTATAAAGAACTAGATGTTCCCGCGGTTTCACCCGCGTTTATCGTTACTGCTCCGCCCCCGTGGATCGTAGCGTGATGTTATATAGCCTATAGCGTTCCTCGATAAATAGGCTATCCAACACTAAAATAATTTATCAAATCGAAACTGTAGTTCCTGAGATTAGCGCGTTCAAACAAACAAACAAACAAACTCTTCAACTTTATAATATTAGAATAAGTAAGATACAAAATACTATTTTCCAAGGCCTTAAATTAAATGATTTATTCATTTAGATCATAAAAATAACCTCAGTACGTTAAAATTTTAATAGTTAGTGAGTCTGCTAAAGTTATTGAAGTGGCATTTAAATAAATTGTTAGGAATAATAAAATAGTTAAAGTCTAGAAGAAAATAAATAAAAATTAAATAATAACTTCTATTAAAAGACAGTCTAACTATTTGTTTGTAGCAATTAAGTTACGGCCTGTCAATCGAAACCCTGGGATTTCATTATACATTCAATATAGAACTTTCAACACCCTTATTCAATGTTCAAGATTAAAGTATAAAGATTATATAAAAACGTTTCAATACATATATTGGCAAAGATACAGCCTTACTCTCTGCGCTGAGTCGCCATTTCTGTCCTACATCCCTGTCTAAACATGTTTCTGAACGCAACACGGAAAATCAATCAGTTGCAACCCAATTTACGGCGAGAGAACGAAGACTGTCTGTGGTTCAAATGGAATCAGTTCTGTGTTGCCATATCATTCTGTAAATTAAATCTTAATAATCCTATTTCTTAATAATATTATACAGGGGAAATTTGTGAAGATATTTGGTTGTTTGTTATTCTTTCATGCGAAAACCGTCAAACAGATTTGGAAGAAACTTGATACATAGATAAGATTATATCCTGCATTATTATATAGAGCTTTTTGTGACTTTTTATCTAGATATATGTTGCTGTGAGATTAACGATGGTGAAGATGCAGAAACTCTCTTCTATAAATTGACTAGTGATTTAAATAATTATTTCGCTATTATAAACAAACCAAAAAAAAAGGTAAATAAAGTTTATAAGGCTAGTGTGAATTGAACAGTCGCAAGAGAAAAACCTAGGCGAACGTTTCTCGATGAGATTGAAAGCGTTCTGGACAAAGGCCAGGTTAAGAGCACCTTGAACCGACGGGCGTGTATGAGGAATGTGATGAAAGTGAATGAAGCCAGAGAAGTGTGTCAGGATCGTAGCAAATGGAAATCCGTAGTCTCTGCCTACCACTCTGGGAAACAAGCGTGAATCTATGTATGTATGTATAAATAAACCTAATATGAAGGTTCCAAAGCCCAAAAATAGTTTGATTCATAGATTGTTTACAATGTGGATTTTTAAAGCTTTAGAATATATAGCAATATAAATTTTAAGCACAATAATATGCTAAAATATATACAGTCGAGTAAGTAGATAGAGTCGACAAATGATGAAGATTATTGTCATCAGTTTAAGGAAAAGGTAAACTATGTTTTATATATCATACAGTTCGGTTGAGAATATGTTTGTAATTTTAAACAGAGATATAAGATCCTTGATCTACGACGGCACAGTACTGGGTAAAATCATTTTTTATTTGTTTATTTACCCAAATAAACAGGAAGCACTTATGAGAATATTTTATTGTTAAAGAACTTACACAAGTTGTTACAGATATAATTATAGAAAATAGTTAAGTCTTACGTCTTCATTTAGGTCTGATCTTTTCCTTGACAATCTGAACAGTTATGCTCTCTTTGAGCATTATAAAACGTCAAACATATTTATAACCCTTCCTTGCAATTACACTCTATTAAGTTTTAAAAGACTAATTAAATATTTCAAGACCATTTTGTTTCATAAATTATTCCATCCCACCCCATCCCACCCCAGCGCATCTTACGTTTACCTTACAAGTATTCGTCTTTAACACTAATTTCATTAATTACTATTCAACTCTTCACTGCCTCTTCAATATTATCTATAAAACAACACAGATGTGCTTCAAAATATTTAAAGTTCGCCTCATTTCGGATTGCGGTCGGGCTGTCGATAAAGTTCTATTTATAAGTGAGTGGCCGGTTGGCCGACTATTGGACATTTATTGAAGCTAAGCTAAGCAAACCAGATATACTAAAATTGTATCAGTTGGGAATATACATATAATAATAAGAATATAGTAATATTCTACCACATACACACAACACCATCTAGCCCAAACTAAGGGGATAAAAGGTAGGTCTCCTTGTGTAGTGGAGCGGTTTTTTCGAGGAACACCGTAGTAGGTTTAGTCGGTATTACCGGGAGGTCCACTATCATCATTACCGTCTTTCTTTTACCTCGGTGAGTCTGACATAACCTTCCGCCCGCCCCCGCAGAGGGGTATGCGTCAATGCATACCCCCACGTATAAAAATAAAATAGATTAGTGATTAGTCCTGGATGAAAGGTACCCTATGTCCTTTTGTGTTTCACTGACAACTTTTATTAATAACTAGCGGTCGCCTAGTGCTCGAAATTCAACCAAAGTTAGCCTGTAAGATATTGCTGATATATGTCATTATATGTTGATATATGTAACCATAGTTACACGCTTCGACTGCGTGTGTCAAATGCATGGTAGTATGCGTGTAGTGCTTTTTTATTAATTTAATGTATTTCTAATGCATATTTTATATAAATATTAGGATTCGCCCCTCCTTCTCCATATAACCTTTAACTGTGCCAAATTTCATACTCCTCCGTCCGCGCAAGTTTCGTAAAAAGGGGTACAAAGTTTTTGCTTCACGTATTAATATATAGATGATCAGTCGAGTAATTAAGACGTGAAAGCGTAACAAACAAACAAATTCACATTCGCATTTATATTATTAGTAAGGATTACATTCATATTATTCAGTATCCAACTCATCTTAGAAATTGTAATGACAATTTTATTCTTGTCATATCGCAGGGATAGCTGTGTCAATTCCATCTGGCCGTCTGTCTGTATCCGAGTATCGATTAACCTCGCTTGCATCGAATATATATAGAACAGCTGCGAATATTTCGGTGCGCCATTGTTGTTAATTCATTATGACGCTGAATTATACGACAGTGTGAGAAACATTGTTTTATTTACGTATATATATAGCCAATCTAGCCACCACTTGCTTTGTAGGACTAGCAACTCTCACTTGTTTTTATTAATATACTTATTAAACAAATCTAAAACATTACATTTTTCATCACCGTAATTATATTTAGGATAATATGGGCAAATCAACACAACCACTAACTAATTCGAACTAAAATACCGTTTATCTCAGAATAGTGAATATGTCACATAATGACTTCTTGCAATAAGCCGACGGTATATAGACACACAGGCCTAATCCTAATCTTAATCTTAACTAATATTGTAAAAGCGAAAATGAGTTTGTTTGTTTTTTGTTTGTTACCTTTTAACGCCTAAACCACAGAACCGATCATTCTGAAATTTTGCATATACGTTGTCAGGTGTAAGCGACATAAGCTACTTTTCATCCCGAAAAAAATTACTGTTCCCGAGGAAAACAACAATGATATATTTCTTATGATAATAGATGGCGCCACATCTCTTTCGAATCATGATTGAATTATATTATTACAAGCAGAGTACAATCCGAATTCATTGTCAAATTCTAAATCAACGCGAGCGAAGCAGCGGGCAAAAGCTAGAATTATTATATACCACACTTGATAGACAGTATTAAATTTAACAATTGGCCTATTCGTATTTCTTTAAATCTTCATAGAATACTACGAGATAAGATAAGATAGGAACCATGGTAGTTAGGAGCCATCATTCCTTAACCACTTCAGAGGGTTTACACGCGTACTTGGATTTACGATGTCAATCGCAATAAGGAAACTGCCGAACTACATTCCAATAGCAAAACACGTAAGAGTAGCTCTCATAGTCGTCTTATATCAGCGTTGGTTGTTAGTGGACTGCCTCTATCAGCAGTAGTAATGCGACTTCTGTGAATGAAGTCTTGGTTTTGATCCCTAGGTCAAGCAGTGTTTCTGGGTTTTTCTGTCAAAAAAGTGTGTGCACAGTGAACATCTATCTATCTACATTTTAAGAAACTGTCACAAAGCTTTGTCTATTCTTAGAAGATGAATTTAAAAATTTATTGAACGAGGTTTATATCTATTTTGAGATAATTAACCTCGCTCAATAAATCTGATTTTAATTGATGAACGAATTTTGAAACGATTTTTACAACAGACAAAAGTTAGTTACTTGCACTTCCCCTTACAATCTAATTCAAATTCCGTTCACCTAAACCAAAACTATCGTGGCTAATATGACGTCACGGTAATAAAGTCACAGCAAACTACATATAATTCAAGCTAACAAAATCGCGAGCAAAGATAACATACTAAAATATTATACTGGTACTTAATGCAAAAAGCATTTTTTCAACGTCGTGAGTTTCATTTCGCCGGTGCCACTTATTAATCAAGGACATTCATGAGTATGAGGAACTTAGCTTATCGTTCAACAACATCAACGTGTATTTCACCGTAACTAAAAGTATACTATTAAAACATTAGCCGATAAAAATACGAAGAAAACATACTCACACGTACCATCTACGTCACAAACTAGTATCAATATCATGTGTGATACTTAAAGATCTCAGACAAAAATGTCTTGCTTAGGCCAAGAAATATTTAAAATCCTTTCCCCTCTACAAATGTAATCCTAACTGATATTATAAATGCGAATGTGAGTTTGTTTGTTACGCTTTCACGCCTTAACTACTTGATCGATTATCATGAAATTTCGCATACACGCTGTTAAGGATAAAGAAACGGATATAGGGTACTTTTCATCCAAAAAAATTTTATGTTATTAACGTAACCTAATCTATATTTACTCGAGTGAAGCCGCGGGCAAAATCAAGTTATTAATAACAGCCGGGACCCAATACCATGGTCTAAAAGCAGTCCATTCTTTTAGACCTTGTAGTGTTCATGACAACTTCTTAACAGATTTATTTGAACCCTGCTATGGCCTCAAACTTCAATATAGTCTCGCGTTTACATTTATTTACTAATACGCAATCAATCCCGATAATGCTTGAGCGACGACCTTTGCCAATGCGGTCAAGTACAATACTTAATTAGGTACGCATCTTATCTGCTTTCGTTTGCGACGGATACTAATTACCTCGTGTTGTTTAACGATACAACTATAAAGATCATTTTACATATACATACATACACACATATACATAGATTCACGCCTGTTTCCCAGAGGGATAGGCAGAGACTACGGATTTCCATTTGCTAACACTTCTCTAGATTCTTCTTTGTTTCATTCACTTTCATCACAGAACATAATACGCCGACAACATAGCATAACAAAATTCTTTTTATTAGAAAGCAGCATTTCCTCGCGGCGTCGCTCGCGTGACAGTGCTTTTTTGTGTAAAATATAGCCTATGTTACTCGGTTTCTAATGGTGAAAGAATTTTTAAAATCGGTTAAGCAGTTAACCCCATACAAACAAACAAACCAAAAATCAAATCTTATAGAATACTGAAGTAATAATAATAATATAATATTATAATATCAGCCCTGTATTTAAACTGTCCCACTGCTGGGCACGGGCCTCTTCTCACTGTGAGAAGGGTTTCCACCACGCTGGCCTAGTGCGTGTTGGCAGACTTCAAATCTCTTCGAGAACATTATGAAGAACTGGTCGCTGAACTGCAGGTCTCCTGCATGTTTGAGATACGATGTTTTCCTTTACCGTTAAAGCAAACGATAATTACTACATAGTTTGTACTAATTACTGCATAGTATAATATTTTCTTCTGTTTACGCGAATGTTATTCATTAAAATTAAACTACTATATACGGATTTTATCGCGTTGTTTATTTAACACTTTATTACAAAATTTAGAAACTGTTACACTACTATTACTATTAAACTTTACTAATTTTTAAGCTAGTTAAATTATTGAAACTATTAAAACTATTTATATTTATGTTGACACTTTCCCCAACGTTTCGGTTGCTTTTCAGCAGCCATGGTCACGGGGAGACTAAGATGGCAGTTGTCTCAATGTTCCAGTGTAGTTATTTCAAAGTACCCGAACATAATTTAGTCATGGGTGTTTCTATTAACGTAGTACGTAAGGTACTACGTACTACATATTAATAGATCGAACTCAAGACCTTTCGTGGCAGTCTAACGGTTTCCCACTAGGCTATCGATGCTTACTACATTACTTGAAGATGCAGGTAATTAAATCGTTTAAGTACACTCAATTTTCAAAAAATCAACGGTCTGCACTCCGGGAGTGCCGGCAGAAGTGAAAACTTGAATATTAACGTTGTGCATTTTTGATATTTTGGAATGGTTAGGGAATAATTTTGCACGAATTGCTTTAATTATCAGTATAAAAGTACTATAATTTATGTAGTAAAATACAATACTCATTTATTGCGCTATCGTACACAAACATGACAATTCTCCCTCCGTCTTACGAATTTTCGATCAGGTCACGTGTCCTGACGAGTTTAACATTTTTTACCCATCATAAAAAAGTGCACAACGCCGCTAAAGAAGTTTTGTAATTTTAATACCAATTATAGCAGTCTATCTAGTATTAATCGTAGTCCGCATTATCTTTAAATACAAGCCTAATACACCAGTATCCAATAAGGAGTAAAAATATAACAAAATAAATAGGATTGGAACGGTTGGAAAATGGTGCTTGTGAGTGAAACTGAAACAGCATTGTCGCGTGAAATAATTCTCGGTCCGCGTTGTTTGATTTACTGCACACATTTGTCAGAGTTGATGTAGATATATATCATAATGTATGCATGTGGCTACCACATTTATTTTTTTGCAAAAGAAAAATGTTATAGACTACTTTATAGCTGGATAGTAATGGCGATAGGTCAAATTGCGAGGTTTTTTTTCTGTTCAGATAGATTGCCAGCTATTATTTTTGTTTGCCAGCCAATTACCGTTTTCATTGGAGTTTTTATTTTTATTCTGTAGCGCGAGAATATAGGCTAATACATTTTAAAACTTTCAATTGAAGTTATTTTGCAGGAAAATATTTTATAGTAGGTGGTATGTTTTATTGCCAATCGTTTTTAAATTTCGTTCGAATATTGAAATATAGCCAATACAATAAATTATTTTTAGTATTATTCAAATTGTTAACTCAATTTTCATAGAGTCAATGAAATATTAAAATGTTCTCCAACATATTTAGACAAAAAGCAATGATAAACTTAATCAATTAACTTCTCATTAATTTACGGTTCAGTATCAGCTTGTTTATGAATAATTTATTGTTGGTATTGTTATTTTTCAATTTACTTACTAGTGATTACTGTTTCATTTCTACAACTAAAATAAGAGCTAGGAAACAGAGAAGAAGAATATTTAGAGCTCAATTTAAAATCATTAACGTCACGTTTCAGCTAATCCTATCCGAATCCTAATCCTAACTAATATTATAAAAGCGAAAATGAGTTTGTTTGTTTTTTTGTTTGTTACCTTTTCACGCTAAGCCACTGAACCGATCATCCTGAAATTTTGCATATACGTTGTCAGATTTGCAGAAACGGACATAGGCTACCTTTCATCCCGAAAAAAATTACTGTTCCCGAGGAAAACAACAATAACGTTCTTATGATAATAGATGGCGCCACGTGTCTTTCGAATCATGATTGAATTATATTATTACAAGCAGAGTACAACCTGAATTGATTGTCAAATTCTAAATAAACGCGAGCGAAGCCGCGGGTAAAAGCTAGTTCCGAATATATTTATTTTTACTGCAGGAATAAGTAGTTAAGTGATCGCTTTGCTAATGACACTGCGCCATGTGTTGTGGGATAGACACTCACATGGGATAGAAATGTGTGTAATCGACAATAAATACCTATTTCTTTCATATCATCATCATCATCAGGCTATAATAGTCCACTGCTAGACATAGCCCTCCCCCATAGAGCGACATAGCGCCCTGACTTCAGCTTGCCGCATCCAACATCTGCCTGCAGTCTTTCGCAGATCGTCATCCCACCTGGTCGGAGGGCGTCCTACACTACGTTTGCCGAGTCGCGGTCTCCACTCAAGAACACGCTTACCCCAGCGTTTGTCGGTTCTTCGCGCGATATGGCCAGCCCACTGCCACTTCAGCTTGCTAATTCTCTGAGCTATGTCGATGACTTTGGTTCTCTGTCGGATGTATTTCTTTCATAAGACGTCGGAAAATAAATAGCTATTTATACTTTTTAATACTTACCAAAACCATTAATACCTATGTTCTCATATTGTAACTACTTTGAAATAGCAGTGTTTACCTTGGCTAAAATCCATAAGCTACGGATTCCACTGGCTCAATCGCAATTAAAACCAATAGAAATACTTGTAAACTACACGATAAAAAACCTAATTCAGTCACGGAGATAGATAATAAAACCTTTCACAATCATAATGCCAAGTGCGTACCTAACGATCACAGACATGTTTGGTTGGCGTGATAGAACGAAATAACTGAGCCCAATTTATAGCGCGGTATCGACTGAGACCTTTAAATATTAGGTAATTACTGTGCGATGTTTCTTTAGCCGTGTTATCCTAATGTTATTGTCCCTTAAACCTATTGAAGGTAATTGAATGATTGTAGTAATAGTATAGTATTGTCTATTGATTGTTCGACAAATGTCTGTATATTGGCGAGTATCCTGACTTGTTATAGTTTGTTCTAACAAGTCTTCTGTAATTAGAGACGGTGGTATTAGTGACTCGGCTGGAAAATTAATTTAATCCGATCCACGAAAAAAATCGGTGTTGTATTTCATGTCAACTACTAAACTAGACATAATTTTGTAGCATCTTTTCACTATGTATACTTCTAATAATGTCAAAGACAAACCACAGGTTAAAATTATATTACAATACCGACAAAATTACCTGTACTGTTAAAGTAACAGTGGGCAGCTAATTTTATAATCTGGCAAACCTGGAATATATTGGGAATAAAAAGCCTTGAGTGTTGGTTGCTGACAAGACAGCGCAGCTTGAAATGCCCGACTATATTGACGTTTAAAATAGAGAAGCAGATATTAGGCACAAGCAACACTAAAAATACATACATAGATTCACGCCTGTTTCCCAGAGGGGTAGGCAGAGACTACGGATTTCCATTTGCTACGATCCTGACACACTTCTCTGGCTTCATTCATTTTCATCACATTCCTCATACACGCCCGTCGGTTCAAGGAGCTCTTAACCTGGCCTTTGTCCAGAACTCCTCCGATCTGGTCGAGAAACGTTCGCCTAGGTTTTCCTCTTGCAACAGTTCCATTCACACTAGCCTTATAAACTTTCTTAGTCAGTCTTTCCTCGTCCATTCTTTCTACATGTCCAAACCAGCTTAACATACCCTTTTCTATTCTTGTAACTATATCCACTTTCATGCCGCATCTCTCTCTAATCACACTATTTCTTATTCTATCTTTCAGAGTCACACCACATATGCTTCTCAACGCTCTCATTTCTACAGCATTTATTCTGCTCTCATGCTTCTTTTGCCATACCCAACTTTCACTTCCATAGATAAGTGTGGGCACTAATAGTCCTCTATGAACAGCCAAACGTGCCTTTTCGGATACATTTCGACTGTTCATAAAAGCGCGTAGGGCTCCATTCACTTTGTTGCCAGCAACACTAAAAATATGATTGTGTAATGTAAAACTTATGCCTAATATAATAATTATTATTATTTTGCTCTAGAATTTATACTGTGGGAGAATGGTGTCTAAGCTAAGCTTTTGGCCTGTATTTCAAGTCACCAGGTTTTTCCGTCTTTAAATAGAACTGATATGATTGAATCATTGCATGTGTGTGTGTGTGTGTGTACGTTGCTGTGCATGTGCGCGCGCGTGTGGGTGTATTTGCGTGTGTTTCTTTTTGTGTGAGGGTGTGTACGTGTGTGGGTGTGGCTGTATGTGTATGATATGATAATAAGAAATATGTTTCTAAGACGCTACTTACCTACTGCCTGAGATTTCAACAATATGGTCAAAGCTAGTGCAATGCATCGCTTTACCATGAGCTTTCACAGGCATTGACGCACGTCAATGCTTGTGATCGTAAAGCATACACGTTATAGACAAAAGGTCAAACTGGTTCATCGGTGGTTCAACAAGATGTGCTCCTACTCGACGGCTTCAAAACATGCTTCGGGCTGTTTCCATTTGCTTAAAGTGTATGCCTGTCAGGACGCCTCTCAGCGTTGCGTTGCATCAATATCTGGCGCTTAATGCTCTTCCTAACCTCGCTGAGCATTTCTGCTCGGAGCATAGACATACTGGCAATGAAACGTGAAATGTTGCTTCGAAGTCAAAGTAAATTCTTTGTGAAACCTGCAATACTGACTGCACGGATGGCACAGTGGTTTAAGTGGTTGCCTCTCCACTGGCACTGCGCCGAGTGTTGTGGGTTCGAATCCCACGCGGGACAAAACTTTGTGTGATCCGCAAATGGTTGTTCCATCTGGGTGTTCTTTGTGTCCGTTGTTTGAATGTTTGTAAAGTCCCCGCGACACAGGAATTATTCCTAGAGTGGGAGAGCCTTTTTAAAAAAAAAAGGGATGTCTTTGGGGACTGCCGATAGAAGTGAAAACTTTAATCCTTGATCATAAACACTTCTTTATAAAAAAACAAGAAAAAGGGCGGGTCGGATTCCTGATAGTCTCTTAGGAGTTATTAAGGGGGTCAAAATTTCGTTATTTAATGCATAGGACGCACCATTTCTGAGATATTGTTAATATTCTAAAATAATTCAAAAATGGAAAGCGTGGATGCGTGACGATGACGAAGCGTGACGATGACGTGAGTTCTATGATTTTTGTTCACCCAAGAAGTGGTCAACGCGCCTAAAGAAGTTTTCACTTCAAAATAAATAACAAAAATATATCGTACTTGTTATTTCATTCAAAGTAAAGCATAACATAATCATATTTAATCCCTGAACAGTTACTACGAACGAATTCTAGAACGATTAAAAGCTGCTACATATTCAGCAACATTACAGAACGATTCAATTACAAAATAATACCATAAACTATATACTACGAGATTGTAAAAATGTAACAGCTTATACATTATTGACCTCCTGAAAACAATCTACATTATTACCCCCTAATTAACCAGATGTTAAAAAGTTGGACCTCGTAGGCGTCCATAGCTAACACACCAGTACTATGGGAATTTAGTTAACGTTTAATTTTTATACTGTTATGACCAGTTTCCCAACTATCCAGGAAAAGTTATCCGAAAGATAAATCGCATGCTGTCTCGCTCTTGTTAGGTTAAAGAAGAGAGATGACGAGACTTCTATCTTATAAATGATAAAAATGCTAGTTGAAGGAGGTGAAACAGGCCATAAGTATGGAAAAGACACCCATTGGATAATAAGCAGTTACTCTAGCCTGTGGCAACTTACAACTCCTGGATGATCACTCGAGATATGTTTGTGTTTAAAAGAGAGGCTCTGTGCCTTTAACTGGGCACTAATGTGAATGTCTTGAGCTGGTGTCAGACGAACAGTATATTGCTTGCCTAAATATTACTCATAGCAGATAGACAACACAAGGTTGCCCGTCTATAATCTTTTGTAGGTTCAAGAGCCATTTCACCGATTATAATAATAATAATAATAATAATAATAATATTCTACCACATACACACAACACCATCTAGCCCAAACTAAGCAGAACTTGTACTATGGGTACTAGACAATGGATAAACATACATATATACTTTTTTTTTGTAAATACATACATATTATACATATAAACACCCAGACCAAGACAAACATCTATGTTCATGCATACAAATGGTTGACTTGTGCGGGAATCGAACCCGCGACCTCAAGCGTGGCAGTGGGTTACACTAACCACTACGCCACCGAGGCCGACATGTCGGTTTAAACTAAATTCATCTAAAATGTCTAGCTTTATATCTCTCTCTCCCTCTCACTTTTTTTCTCTCTTACTACCGATATTAAAAGAATGTTTAAAAGAAAAAAAATCGATGTGGTACTAATAATTTGGGGTTATTTGAAATTGTTGGGTCGTAGATTTCCAGTAGCACCACAAATTCGTGTGTGCTAGATGGCAAATATATTATCCTCTGACTCACTAGTCAGAGAATAATATATTTGCCAAAATTATAAGCATGCATTTGGCTGTAATTTTCTGTAAGATCAAAGAATTTTAGTAATTGACAAATATATTTTCATTTGGTAGAGATCAAATTAATATACATCGCATATTATTTGACTTAACTCTTACTACAATAGCTAAGGTCACTACAAACTATGCGGACTCATAGTACGAGCAATGTTAAAAAGTCGAAGCTCAAGGGCTAGCACAGTTAGCTGGTATTCCATTGGCGTGAGTCACGGGAAACTCGGCTGCCGTGACAGAGGGACATTAAGCCGAAAAACAGTCGTTTCCAACGTTTACACGCCAACAATATTCAATATGGAATAGCGTAGTGATTACTCATCTAAATGTTTATTGAAGTGGCTGACAAAAACTTTAGTTCCAATAAAATTTCATGTTTGTTGCTGTTTGAAGAAGTTTCGTGTTGATAAGGATGTTTGAAATGTTTTTTCTGTAACATTTCGTTCATTGTAGGTACTGTTAAAATTTGGAAGGCCGAATTAAAACGCTGAAGCCGGAAAATGAAAACCGGAGCGGTTATTATATTTTAGAAAGGCAGATACGGCTTAGGTACGATCGCCGAGGCAGCCATTAGTTATTAAGATGTTCTCTACATCTATACCTGCTAATATTAAAGAGAGAGAGTTTATCTTTATCCAAGCGTAACATTTGCTATATAACATTACGCTATGACCCACGGCAGCGAAGCGGTAAGCATGAACGTGCAATTTTAGTTAACAGTAAGCCACCTCAGCTTCTGGATGCAGCAAGCTGAAGACAGGGCGCTATGGCGCTCTTTGGCGGTAGGCTATGTCCAGCAGTGGACTAGTATAGCCTGATGATGATGATGATGATGTTGAAGCCACCTAGAGAAAGCGGTTTAGTTAACGACTTAGTTCAAATCAATCGAAATAGGTAGTGGTCTATTTCACACTAATTAAACGATAGTAATAGGTGTATCCACCAATACTGTTTATTGTTGGTAACTCATTATTTTTTGTTCAAATAAACATTTTTATTATAATTTTTATATAGGTGTACCTGCCAATATGTGTTTTTATCGCTGTATGCATGGCACTTAATGGCTAATATACCGAATGATATGGGTCCACTCACAGAACATGGTCCAATCCTCATACGCAATAAGAAATGGTGTATCGCAAAGAGTTGTTACAAATGTTTGTGTCTATTATATTATTTAAATGTCTGTAAAATATTGAGGATGAATAAAAGATACAGTGATGTTTGGAGTAGTCTCTCTTTAGTTTAACTTTAAATTGACATTAACTTTAGATTAAAATCATGAATTTCAATGGACACACTTCCACGAAAGACTAGCAAAGACCGATACTTTTATAAGAATGACTAAATCTGCTCTGAAACTGTAAAAGTAAGAATCATATTTCACATCCAAAGCATACTTCATATCCAACAAAACTTACATCACAATGCGCTTTCGTACATTAAAACGCCAAAGACCTTGTGTTCACCGCTCGTTCGCATGTTGTTTTTAATTCTTTAACATGTTCTTTTTTATGTTTATATTGCACCTGTGTCGTAAATAATTACCGACTTGCATAACTTATCTGCAATATGTAATTGTGTATCTGTGTAACTACTACTTTTGGGTTTGGTACTTATCTACACTAAATAGTGCCTATTAAATATTATCTTACCGGTAATTAATAGACTGTAAATTTCTTGTCATGCGTGCCTCTCATTTGTATGATTACTGTTTTAATGTTATAATACGCACTTTTTAATTTATTTGTAATTGTATAGTTAGTGTGCTTAATAAAATAAAATAAAATAAGTGTAACAAAGATTTAAAAATATGTTATTGTATATGTAGCTTTTCAAAGATTTTTTCAATTAAATACAATACTAACAATTTACCATAAAAGTTGCATATTTAAAAACCGTATGAGGCAATTTAACTTATGTAGATTAAAATATAATTATACTAATACTTTTAAGTCGGCGTTTAAAAACATTTACCATCAAGTGCCAATCAAGTATACAATAAAAAGTACAATAAACCACAAATGCAGAATCACGTCTGCAATCATCCCTTACAATACAAGAGTTAATTGCTAAAGAACCATTAAAGGAATCGACAAAGGAAATGAACCTTTTTGAATGCTTATTGTGTGAGTGTTGGAAAGGTTTAACTCGTAAATTCTTTAAATGACACCCCCACATCCGTGAAGTACTTTATTAGCTCTTTAATGGAGCTTTTGATTCTAGGAATGGATGCCATCGTTTATAGTTTCTACCATAATAAACAATCTTTGTATATATAAATAAGCAATTTTAAGTGTGTATTCACAGATATAATATGAACACTGAACAGATGTAAAATAATAGAAAACAAAATGTTGGCAAGTGAGAATTCATGTATGTTTTCTTTTTTGTTTTTTTTTTCAAGAAAAGTTATTTATTGCACATTAAATAAACAAATAATTAACATAATATATACACAAATTATTTACAAGACAATGTATGTTTTCTTAAATCTTCAATATAATAATAATAATAATAATATTCTATCACATACACACAACACCATCTAGCCCAAACTAAGTAGAGCTTGTACTATGGGTACTAGACAATGGATAAACATCCTTTTTTTTAATACATACATATTATACATAGAAACACCCGGACCAAGACAAACATCCATGTTCATGGACACAAACGTTTGACTTGTGCGGAAATCGAACCCGCGACCTCAGGCGTGGCAGTCGGTTACACTAACTACGCCATTGAGGTCAATAATGGTATGGCGACAAATATTAATATACTTACCTTATATGTTATACGATTGATTTTAGACTTAATTATCTTGAGATGAAACGCCCCCAACAATTCTTTAATTTACCGTCCATCAGCGTGAGTGGTTAATATTAAAATTAATCTGCTTTTAGTGTATGTTCTTTTTATGCATGTTTTATATATCTTCAAAATTGCCTAATCAATGATGATAAGTATTTTTTTTATAGAAAATACCTACCAGACAATCTGGTGCAGTTAGTTTCCTTCTTAGCTTATTTTATTTATTTATGCTTTTATTGCTTACTTCTAATCAATCTAGTTGGTACAACATTTCTTACCAGCAAATAGTATTCCATAAATATTTAATAACTAGCTTTATCCCGCGTTAATTTAGAATTTGACAATCAATTCGGGTAGTACTTTGCTTGTAATAATATAATTGAATCATGATTCGAAACACACGTGGCGCCATTTATTATCATAAGAACGTTATTATTGTTTTCCTCGGGAACAGCAATTTTTTTCGGGATGAAAGGTAGCCTATGTATGTTTCTGTACACCTGACAAAGTATATGCAAAATTTCAGGATGATCGGTTCAGTGGTTTAGGCGTGAAAAGGTAACAAACAAACTCATTTTCGCTTTTATAATATTAGTTAGGAAGTTAGGATAGGATTAGGATTACGTACATATATTATAATATTCATACGGTAAACAAAGCAGCATAATAATCCTTAATAAGGAACAAAAACGCCAAGATTTTCTAGTAATACTCGCAAAAAATACCCCCGGCAGCCGCAATACCGACAGTTTTTATATCTTCTACAAACCGTAAGATGGCGTAAGGAGCAAACCGAGTTTCATATTCGACACTATTTCCCTTAGGATCGTGTTAGGAGCGTAAATATTGGCTCTCTGCCATCTCCGAAATGTTTACCTGTTCCACTGTATATTTTACGCACTTTACCTCTTTCTCGCTCGGCTATTCCTTGAGGTATCTAGTAATAGTATCAACGGCTAGACGCATTATTGCATTACTGAATTAAATATTAAGCTGAGAGAGTTTGTAGAAGGATTTGACGCGAATGTAGCTACTTAGAGAAGAGTGTGAAAAGTAAGAGTGCTTTCTAAATACGGTTCTGAATAGAAATCCTTTTGTTATTCCTAGACGACATGTGTTTACATATATTTATCTAAGCAGTTAGTTTATATATTTTATACCCTAGTTTCTTACTTTTGCAATTCGTTTATGTATAGGGTTACGTTATTATGAATGTCATATATTTATATATATAATTCTTCTGTACGTGAGTTGACAGTGAACTCCTCCGAAACGGCTAGACCGATTTGAATGAAACTTTTTGTGTGTGTTCAAGTGGATTCGAGGATGGTTTAGATATGCATTTTTTTTCTTTTCTCTTTTGTACAGGACAACTTCTGTCGGGACAGCTAGTATATATAATATATAGAAATAAAAGTTCAGCAGCAATAGCTCAATGGGGAGACCAACAGACTACAATGCAGAGGGTCTCGGGTTTGAACCCACGTCGCGCACCTCTTACTTTTGGAAATTATATGACTTTTCGAAATTATGTGCGTATTGATTAACAATTATCGCCTGCTCCATGCCTCGGAGAGCACGTTAAGCCGTCGGTCCCGGCTGCCATGAACATCTATGGCAGTCGTTATTGGGAAGTCAGTGCCGTCTAATATCATGACACTGGTCTAGCTTTAGGGTATCGTTAGTTAAGTCAGATGGCAGTCGCTCTGTGTAAAAACTGATATCCAGTCAAATCCGGCTAGACTAGAAAGCCGACCCCAAGTGACTTGGGGATAGTAAAGGCTAAGGAGAAGAGAAGAGTCTATAATTAAAAACACAAGCAAAATACATAGACTCATAAGCATCATATTATTATATCGATATTGCGTATAAAATAAAATAGCCACCGAGCTCAGAATTTACTAAATAAATAAATCCAGCAATGCTTTTTCTGTGCATTTTTCATGATAATAGTTTCAGTTATAATAAAAAAGGTCTAGAAAAATGTAAACTCAATTATGCTTCGAGATCAAATGAAAACTAAACCAAGAAAATTATGGCAATGTGAACTTTTAAATGGAGAACTTAATGGCTAACTCGACTCAACTCGATGACTCGAGTAACCGAGTAAATTAGAAACATATATTCTCAGATATCCATCTACCCTTTTTAAACCGTATGAAAACTTTATCTGCAATAATGGGAAATTCAAATATGTAGAAACAAGCTTCCATTAGAGGAACTGTATACACAATTTTCATTCAAATAACATAAAAAAATATATTTACACATGTCATGATTGCTTGGTTTTATCACTACCTACCTAAATCTCTATTTCTATCAGCTTATTACCAATAGTGGAGTTGCGGATTCAATTTTCAGTCCGGACAAGATGCTGCCTTTTTGGAGAAAATTTTCGCTGCACAAAGGCTAGATGGCAAAAGCCTTGCTAGCAATAATATGAGACGTAGATGAAGCTGGCGAAATTTAGATAGAAAACATTACACGTAAAATGTCGTAGGGAGAAGGTACATCAAGACAAATCCCATAAAAACATTTTTATTATATATCCAAACAAGTACTTAACTCGCGGCGCTTAAAAAGACATTAAAAATAGGACCTACTTAATGAATCTACAACGCGCTTCTAAACAATGGACATAAAATACTTAATTACACATAAAAAAAGGTCTTCTGGCCCTTTTTAACATAATAAGATTAGGACAAAATTGTAGTCGAGATGCCCTGTGGGAGGGTGTCGCATATATTATAAGATTATCTCGTGCAATTAGTATGTGCCAGATTAACTAAATGGCATTTGGATTTCAGTTGGTGTGTTCTACAAATGCCGTTCTTGGAGACGTGAAAATAAAAACATAGAACGTAAATTTTTTTTTCTACTTTATATAACACTAGTTATTGCCCGCGGTTTCTCTCTCGTTTATCTGGATTTTGTCAATGATTTTCTATTTCTTGGGTACAATACTTTTTTCTAGATGAAATGTAACCTATGGCCTATTCTGTCATTGCGTAAAAATAGTACTGATTCCGAAGGATAGAAAATGTCATAACCTACATTTGCGCGAGCGAAGCCGCGGGCAAAATCTAGTCTTACATAAAACAACAATAAATATTAAGTATCTATATATTAATACGTGAAGCAAAGTTTTTTTACGAAAATTGCGCGGACGGAGGAGTATGAAATTTGCCATAGTTAAAGTTTATATGGAGAAGGAGTGACGACTCATAATATTTATATTAAATATGCATTAGAAATACATTAAATTCATGAAAAAACATTACACGCACACAACCATGCATTTGACACACGCAGTCGAATCGCGTTCGTAGTATTTCGGCATTCTTCGGCTAATGAACAATTCTTCGTAACTATGGTTATATTCTTTAAAAAAAAAATTCATGGGCAATGGAAGAGTATAGTTAAGTAAATAATATTTTTTTTGAAAATGATACGTAAATTAACCTGTATAGCCTTAGCGAAATCTAAATGAAATGTGATTATAAGGGTATAGTTATAAACAATAAAACCCTAATAACGATCAAACTTAAAATTTAAATCAACTATGTGTCGAATTTCGACCACTGGGCGACCGCTAGTTTTTTATAAAACGGCAGTTATTTTCGGCCTACAGTTGATAATAAGCAGTAATCTTAGCCATGGCATCCTTCGTGTCCGTTGTTTTATCAATGGACCATCTTAGAACTTGACTGTTATAACGTTACTTAACTTTTTATACTCTGCAGTATTATCCTGTTCACATAGGTTTAATAAAAAGGTTCTTCTCACAGTCCTGTATCTAAGAAATATATTCACGAATACATCCGCAAGTACATATAAATGTTGATGGCATATATTTGAGGCCATAAGGCGGTAAGGGTCCTTATTTGAATAACATTACGTAATTTGTACCCACACGCAACAATGCTGTAATTGTTAGCGATAATGTGTTATTTATTTACACGAGTTTTCTTTTAATGAAACGCTGTTTGTTTATGTGTGTGTGAGTTAGATTAGGTTATGTGAGTGTGTGAGTGTGTGCGTAGTAGATTAAGTTATGTTGCTGTTCTTGGTGGCACAGCGATAATGATTGCATTGCTTTGCATGAGTTCTCGATCTTGATTTCCAAGTCGGGCCAAGTTTTATTCGTTGTTCTGTCAAGAAATTTTCAGTATGTACACGGAGTATAGAACTGTGTCCATTGAGCTTAAGTAGAACATAAACCTTAGCGAGTAAAATCTGGGTGTTACATACCTCAATCTATCCTTTCGGAGATGTCCCCACACGAGACTATACGAGTGTGTATTTTTTTTCATATTTATTGTGATACTAGATGTTCCCGCGGTTTTGCCCGCGTTTATCGTTACTGCGTCGCCCCTGTGGGTCGTAGCGTTATGTTGCACTATTAACATATTCTTCTCCCTAGCCTTTATTATTCCCAAGTCACTTGCGGTCAGCTTTCTTGTCTAACCGGATTGGACTGGATACCAGTTTTTACACGGAGCGACTGCCATCTGACCTCCGCAACCTGAAGGCTAACGATACCCTAAGGCTAGACCAGTGTCAGGATATTAGAGGGCACTGACTTCCCAATAACGACTGCCAAAGATGTTCATGGCAGCCGGGACCGACGGCTTAACGTGCTCTCCGAGGCACGGAGCATACGATAATTGTCAATCAATAAGCACATAATTTCGAAAAGTTTTGGTATAAAAAGTTAAGTAACGTTATAACAGTCAAGTTCTAAGATGGTCCATTGATAAAACAACGGACACAAAGGATACCATGGTTAAGATTACTGCTTATTATCAAGTGTAGGCCGAAAATAACTGCCGTTTTATAAAAAACTGGCGGCCGCCCAGTGGGCGAAATTCGACCATAGTTGATTAAAATTTTAAGTTTGATAAACTATGGTCGAATAACTTCCGAAAGTCAGAGGTGCGCGACGTGGATTCGAACCCGAGACCCTCTGCATTGCAGTCTGTTGGTCTCCCCACTGAGCTATCGCTGCTTTTTGCACTATTGACATATTATGTAGAATAAATTAAAGTTCACTTTAACTCTTATAGTTTTCCTTTCTTACAACATATCTAATGAATACAATTACTGCTACGCATGAGGTTTCTGAATCAAAGCCGAAATATGGTATTTCAGGCAAAAATACTTTATTTGCAGCAGTAAATATGAAAATATGTTTAGTAACAAAAGGCTTGTTTACGTGGAATCTCAAACTAAAGCTGATGAAATGAGGATGTAATTCACGTCTGCCTGTAAGTGATTCTGAGAAACAATATGGATTCTGGAATTGTTTTCAGCATAACGGAACAATTTCCCTCTTTTCGCGGCATCTAAGTGTAGTTGATTAAATGTGTAGATAACACACCTCTAACTCTGATTAACCCTTTAGAAATAAACGTTCGTGATGCTACGTCATGTAGCGATATATGACTAGGGCAGCCCTAGTCATATATTTCAAATTTGGTTTTACTACCATACATGAGTCACAGTTTAGCTTCACTCATCTATATATACAATCACACACGCACAAACGTGTAACAGAAAATTATGGTCATATTTTAGGGTCGTGACATGATAATTAAAAACAAATAATTATACCTGAAAGTTGAAAAGAAGAAATTGGGGCAGTATTTGGGGACTGCCGATAGAAGTGAAACAATTCCTAACAAGCAAAAAAATAAAAAAGGGGCGGGTCGGATTCCTTATACTCTCTTAGTGGTTATTAAGGAGGTCAAAATTTCGTTATTTTTTGCGTATGACGCACCATTTCTGAGATATTGTTAATATTCTAAAATCATTCAAAAACGGAAAGCATGGAAGCGTGACGATGACGCGAGTTCTATGATTTTTGTTCACCCAAGAAGTGCTCAGCGCGCCTAAAGAGGTTTTCACTTCAAAAAGATATTTTAGGCTATTGAGTTGCACTACTTGCAGCGGCAAACCAGTGGCTAGACACAATAGATATTTAATAACGTCTAGTATTATAAGACTTGTCAGGCTACTTACGTGATTGTTTAAAGACGGTATTTCAAGCGAATGTAGGTGAAGATTACCGCTTAGTATCAGACCATATGGACCATATGTGTGCTTGTTACTTATGATTTATAAAATAGAAAACAATATATCAGATCTCAACAAAAATATTATTTTATAGAAACAATCTTTATTTAAATGTTTCTGGTGCTATCTGGAATGTTCATTATAAACATGGAGTTGGTCTATTAAATAAGATATTCTGGAAATCAGCAAAATGTTGTGTTTGATATTAAAAATCTTTAAATTTCGCTATAGTATTTAGCATTCACGTCGTTTTGGGGTCTACTACCGTTATACATATTAATTTAGTCTCAAGTTTCACAACAGGAGAAAGCATTGCAAGAAGAAAGAGAGATTGAAGTCTTAAGAAGCTCTTAAACTTCTACGCATAAGCCTATCTTCGTTGAAATTTATATCTTTCTCGGGTTAAGCTGTGCTAGACCTGTCCTTTGAACTGATTTTCCACTTACCCAACGGTGGTATCAAAAACGTCGAAGTCTTACAGCTCTAATTTTACGCGCCTTCTGAAGCAAGGAAACGCAAATCGAATACTGAGTAGTAACCGAGCTGGAAATAGAGCTTGTCAAAATTGTTTAATATCGATTATTGTTCTTTGACTTGTAAATATAACTTACTTACGCTTGGTACATTTACAAAGTTTTCAATCTGAATAGCGACATATATGATCGTTTTGCCCCATTTTTACAATTGGATGTCCAAATAGATCAGCGATCATAATAAATGTGATGAAAGTGAATGAAGCCAGAGAGGTGTGTCAGGATCGTAGCAAATGGAAATCCGTAGTCTCTGCCTACCCATCTGGGAAACAGGCGTAAATCTATATATGTATGTAGATCAGCTGTAGTTTTACCAATAGAGTCTATTTGTGCGCCTAAGTTACTTTGTTGAAGAAATCCTGAGGATTGACGCGTCCAGCACGTAAATTCAAACGTGGTAGCCCTGAGATGTTAATACGGACAATCGCGTACAACGATCATTCATGATATAAGTATGGAAGAAAGTTTATTGAAAATCATATACGCTTCTGTATCATTCGCCTATCCTCTTTGGGGATCCAAAGAGGATAGGCGAATGGCTATATTTTAGTCATACACAATAGCAACTATGTGCGGACTATGTGCTGCTTATGAAAAATTGCCTGACAGAAAAACTAAATAATCTGAAACATGAACAAAAATGTGTCTGATACATGTCGAGGCGGTCTATTAATCGGTGTCATAACTACCTGAAATAATGCAAAATAGCATTTATATGTATCGCGAAAATTTGGGTTCAATGGCGAACTGAATGCTGAACCCATCGTGGTTCAATATTCGGTCTGCGATTCCATCCGCTTTAATGGTGAATGATTTCTGCAACCCATAAATGCATGCAAAACCCATGGTACCAACCATCTAGAGTAACCATCACTAAACTGTTAACACAAAGGACAAAAGCTATTTAAAATAACCTGAAATCCTCACTGCTGTATATCTAAAATAAGTCTCGTAGCGATTGTCTGTAGAAAGAGGTATTTTTCCAATGGTATAATTATATTGTAAGGAAAATATCGCAAAACTCTTTATGATCAGGTATTAGTTCCAATATCCACTAAAAGTTTTATACCTAAATACACATATTATTCTTATAATCAATAACTATTCACACTAGTTTTAGTACCAGTACTGGAGAATAACTTCCAACACAGGAGCGAAACATCGAAACTTCGAACTATGTTAAATATTAACAAGTACACGACCCTTCTCGTAATAGATAATTATTGCAGTAAGTAATGTATGAGCCCGTTGTGTACTCCCCAGCGTGCCGCTTTGTGTGTTTATGACGGATCCTGCTCATTTTGTTTGGCACTTCAAGAAATACGTTAATATTGATATTGTAACTCTATATTATGGAATATATTATATACCTACGGTAGATATGTAAGTATTTGCGCGAAATCTTCCGTAGAAAGACGTATGCAAATCAAATGACATATGAGTAGATTAGTTTCAAAATCGTCTAAAATACTTTTCACCAAATAATGATAAACCTTAAAAAACCATTTAAGACATAACATAAATGTACTATTTTAGCGGTGTTTGCAACAAACAAACTTTTGTGACCTGATTTAATAGAATTTTAGTAGGTTTTTTTTAAAACTATGAGTGCAATGAGATAGAAGCAACGAACGAGCTTCATATTCAATCGAAACATTATTTTTGTTCTGATATCGTTTTGGCGGGTTTTGAAACTATACTCCTCATAATTAGCTCGGTATGTAAACTGTCCCACTTCTGGGCACGGGCCTCTTTACAGTGTAAGAAGGGTTTGGCCATAATTCACCAAGCTGACCCATGGTAGGTTGGCAGAATTCTCATATCTTCGAGAGCATTATGGAGAACTCACAGACACTCAGGTTACCTCACGATGTTTTCCTTCACCGTTAAAGCGATTTATATTTATTATATAACTTCGAAAAGTCAGAGATGCTTGCCTTGCGATCGTACTCGAGACCTTTGCGTTGCAGTCCAATGGTCTCCCACTAGGGTATCGCTTCTATAAACTATTTTAAGACGTCGGTTTTTTTACTGCTGCATTTTTCCTAAAAGGTTTACATAGAATACATACAGAGTCTCAAGCTTATGTCCCCGAACGGCTAGCCAAAGGTGTATTGCACACCCAAATTTCACCAGCAATAGCTTTAGGTCCACATAATAGGAGGCAATCCTATTACCTTTTACTAAGCATAGTACCAAACCCCGTGCTGCCACTGATAATGTCCCTAAACCCTTATACACATGCCTAATGCTCATGCCTTTACTACCGAATTGCCGCCCTAGTAGACCACATGGCCTATCCTAAGATAAGTGGTAATTGCTCATAAACATGGTTATATTTCATCCCTAGATTTTTATTCTCCATCCCTATATTCCATAAAGAAAGAAAACAAGCCGCTACCTAGCGCAAAAGTAGATTTATTAGGAACGGTTTTCCCTTTCAGCTAGAACCCAATTCTTCTTGACGGCTGAAGCCAGCAGAATGTTGACGCTAACACATACATGGATTGCCTGCACAACTAGAATTTAAAATTTCTAGGATGTTGCCATTTATATAAAAATCGATTGATTTCACAGTGCATAATAAGTAATTGCCATGTTATTAAACTAGCTGGTACTGGTACGCCTCGAGCTCGGACGGAGTACGTTCTCACAGTTATTTTACAATCAGAAAACCGTGCCTCTGTGACCATCTATATAACCATACTAGATGTTCCCGCGGTTTCACCCGCGTTTATCGTTACTGCGCCGCCCCCGTGAGTCGTAGCGTGATGTTATATAGCCTATATCCTTCCTCAATAAATAAGCTATTTAACAAAAAAATATTTTTTCATTTCGAACCAGTAGTGCCTGAGATTAGCGCGTTTAAACAAACAAACTTTTCAGCTTTCTAATATTAGTATAGATTAAAAATAGTTTCGATGGCAGTTAAAATTTTATGACGACACGTGTCGTAGCTGCTTCTAGTTTAAAAGAATAATCATTTTGACTTAGACTGTGATAAGAGACTACTTTCTGACTCCGTATTCT
The DNA here is from genome assembly GCA_963564715.1 of Catocala sponsa. Lineage (NCBI taxonomy): Eukaryota > Metazoa > Arthropoda > Insecta > Lepidoptera > Erebidae > Catocala > Catocala sponsa. The sequence continues at coordinate 1,464,804 of OY751339.1, forward strand.
TTCTCTAATGGTATGTACCATTCACCAAGACAACAGGTCAACTTCGACTTAAGAAGAATCCAATTGTTAAAGCACATTTTTACATTTATACACAGTATAAGCACTTTCCTTTCCAAAAAATGTATAAATTAATTTCGTCAGATAAACGTTGGAAATCCTTAAGACGTCAACGTGACAAATTAATATCAAAGCAATCATCGCATCGTACGAGAACGAAGCAGACGAGTTGTCGCTGCGCCTGTACAGTGGCGCCGATTTATTACGACACGCCCCCCAGTCCGCAGTAACATTTTCATTTAATGTTTTTGCCGGGTAAAATAATGCCAGTTATACGTGTTAACCCTTAATGGTTCATTGACACGAGAGCCTCCTAAGGCTTTATTTTTTTGTTGGTTTAGTTTAGCTTTTGTGTCTGGTGCTACTTTTTGTTTGTGTTTTTTGGTAACTGTCCTCTAGACTGTTTTAGGGGTTCAACACTCTGTGGGTTGGCTGCCGCGCTTCTTGTCTGTTTGAATATTACATAAGGTTGTACCCGTGTCACGTCAACATTACTAGTACCTATAGTTTGTATGCTGCCGTATGATATTTCTTTATGTTTTGATGCAATGAATATTATGCACGAACAAATTACCATGAAATAAACAAAATTTTAACAAAAAAGAAAACCGACTTCAAATAAGAATATTCTAAAACTTAAAATGCACTAAAAAGTTAATAAATAATTGCATATTCTTGTGAATAATTAAATTATTGTTATTTTTGGAGTTGGTATCAGACGCCCGCGCCGCGTGCTGCGTCTATGTGTGTAATTGTGCATGCCAATGTTATGTTATGATTATAGTAAGACATCTCATGTTTAATTAGTTACAGACCTACCTTGGCTGACACCGACTCCAATAATCACAATAATGCTCTCTGCTTAAACTTTGCCTAGACGCCACATGTGAGCAGCATTATATTGAACAAAGCCGCAGTAACTGCATATTCAATGAATCAGTGTTATGTAAAAAATGTTATTAAATTATCATAATTATATTAATATTTACTGTTATAAAACTGTATATAACAGAAGAATATATTATTATTATGTATATGTCTGTATACTAGAAATATTTCCTAAAAACTAATTGCCATTGACTATTAAATTTGGTATTTGGTATTTTATATAAAATTTTGGTGACTTTTTTCCTTAATGCCATTCTTTTGTATTTTTATTGTGATTTATAATTTTTTTTATTTTTTTTTTATTCATATTAGTATTGTTGTCCTCTTTTGTTCTATTTTGTCTTAAATTCATAATTTCCAGGGAGAGCGCTGTTGTCTGAAATACAGATAATAATTTATCTAGTTCAGACACAGATGCCATAAAGATATCTGAGATTATGTATAAAACTGAAAATGTAAACTTGTTTAATCATGTACTTCTGCTTTTTATGAAATAAAATTATTATTATTTGTTTCTCTTTCACGGGTATTTCCCTTATACGTTAGGAAAATACCCGGCCCTTTGGGAGGCTTACACGGGGACATGGGTCCAACATGCAGAGGCTCTTCGAGAGTTTTAGTTTAAAGTGAGATGAGACACTTACCGAGACACTAGCCGCGGCAGGCGTAATAAGAGACTATTGCTACATGTGGAATCTAATTATTCTGTTCTGTAAGGATGGGTGTTTGATGGTTTGGTAAAATGCAAACTATACCTAGTTATTATTATTATTTAAAGACATTTCAAGCTAGTACTGTGTTGTCTAAAGAAATTTATTGTTGTCTGTCAGTCTATTTGGCTGGCATCACATAAATACTACCGAGCAGATTTTGATGTATGCTGATGCCAATAAGTAGAACCGGAGATGGTGCCTAGTGTGCGCCAATTTAGGATGACCGTATTCCACGCAAATGAATTCGCCAGCAAAGGCTAACATTTATTTACTAATAAGATTCCACTTAGCAGACTTAAAATCGTCGCCTTTCTATTTGATACGTCGCCTGCCTAGGTCCTTTGGAGACACATACCAGAATAAAAAGTTCTATAGGATAATCTAAAGCAAGATGAGATTGAGTAACAAACATCTTCGCAAACTTTCACTTTAATAATTTTATTTTTTAGCTTACGTCGAATTATTTTTTGTTTTATCTGCACATCAAATAAACAAATAATTAACATAGTATATATAAATTATTTATTTTATTTTATTTATATATAGTAGGATTGTGAACTTGTATTATAGTCCGAAATAGTAAAATTCGGTACACTGACTGTAAACTAGCGCATCTACACAAGTTCATATAGAAATGTAATTTCATAGATTTTACACACACCCTTACAGAATTTATTCTCCAAAATTTGCTACCAGCTGACCTGGGAATACATAAAAACCATACATTCGCTTATCAGACAGTGGAATATAGCAGTGGAACGCGGAAATTGGGTTACTAGCGTACTAGACCACGTAAGTCGTTACTATCCGTGCCTCGTTGTAATATTTAAAGCTCTTTCATTATTGCTGGAGCAACTTTCACGCTGAACTAATGAAATTTGCGCTGGGAATATCCGAAGCAGTATAGATAATGTTTCATAAGAACTGTTATGGGTTAAGTACGTATTGAAGCTTGAGAAAAAGTATGGAGGGAAACTAAGATGTCGTATGTTCATGTTTGTTTTTACTTGAGTGACAGGGTAACAGTAGTAATAGGGTTTCTGTCTCTATTATCTTAAGTTTTCAAATAATAATTAAAAGTAAAGGTATTTAAATCTAAAATACAAAGTTTATTTTTATTAATTTAAAAAATTAAAAAGATGGAAGGATAATTAGGTTTGATAAGTGATTTAAAGTTTCTGTAACATCGTCATTAAATATGACGTCTTTTAATTAATAACTTAACTCTAATTCTTCTTCTTCTAAGAGCTTTAAAATTGGACGCCTCATTAGAAAGTTACTTAATCAATTGCAAAATTTCATCCAAACAGAAAAACAAACATACCAATACAATATAATTAAATTATATTATAATAAAATATAACTCATATAATTAAATTAGCTTCTAAACTTCGTGAGAGCATACGAGAAAAAAGTATCCTATGTGGTCGATCTATGTATGTGCCAAATTACATCCAAATCCGTTCAACAGTATACACGTGATTGGCTAACAAACATACAAACATGTTCACAAACGTTTACATCCTAACTAATATTATAAAAGCGAAAATGAGTGTTTTGTTTGTTTGCTACCTTTTCACGCCTAACCCACTGAACCGATTATTCTGAAATTTTGCATATACGTTGTCAGGTGTACAGAAACGGACATAGGCTACCTTTCATCCCGAAAAAAATTACTGTTCCCGAGGAAAACAACAATAACTTTCGTATGATAATAGATGACGCCACGTGTCTTTCAAATCATGATTGAATTATATTATTACAAGCAGAGCACAACCCGAATTAATTGTCAAATTCTAAATTAACGCGAGCGAAGCCGCGGGCAAAAGCTAGTTTATAATATATAGGAAAACACCATACTCTTATTCGTCCAACTGTACAAAGAATTTATTTATCGCTCGCACCAAATTTGTTACAAGACATACGCCATCATGCAAAACTCTCAAGTTGCTAACTTACCGTATCACATACGCACGAACACGGTAAAGAACAAAGCGTGGTAATGAGATCTTTGCACGTTAAAGTTTATACTCCTACCCTCAGGGAAGGACGGGAATCAAAACTTGAGATGAACCGTGTTTAAAACTGACTTCGAATGTCTAAAGGTCTCTAATAACCTCCGTGTGTTTTTTTACATATTATTATAATAACGATATATATAAGGCCGAAGTATACTGGTGCTCAGTATAGCTGCGAATTTGTGGCTCATTTTAATCTCCCTTGCAAATCTATTTTGAAGTTTCTGGCAACTTGTAATCGAGGTACAAAATAGCAACTTGGAATCAAAGCATTGTTTAGGAAGCTTTTCTAAATTTAGAACAACCAAGCACAGGATTCCATTTAGCTGTTTATATATTATGTATACATTCTAACTGTTTCTCGTAACTTAGTTCACATTTATTTAAAATTAATGTAAATCTTTAAAATATTTATAATTTAGGGCCATGGTGAGAGGGGTTATAAAAATCCACACCAGGACAAGTTTATCACTAAGCCGGATACAAGAAGCTATTTCGGCAGAAAAGAAAATAACATAGTTTAAGTCTTTGTAATGAAAATAAATTAACACTTTATTAAAATTTCGACTTTCTAATATATATTTTTTTTATTTAAGTTAGGCATGTGCATCGGTTTTGATTGAAGGAGAGGAGTTCACTGCTCGCCAAATGTGACTACAGCCATACGACCTTATAAAGTAAAGTCTTACATTTCCATGGTAATTTTCTTTGAAAGTTTTTCGGTTGTACGAAATCTATAATAATAGACATTTAATTTTCTTTACCGTTCGTCTCCGTTCCGGAAACGTTTATTCCGTGAATTCTTTTCTTAGATCACGTAAGTTATCGCGTGATCTATTTCTGGAGCACCTGACCGTACAGGACAATTTTGGGTTATTTATTTATAGGTCAACGGTCACGGATGACGTGGTGGTTTAAGTGGTCGCCTCGCCCCTGCTACTGCAGCGAATATTGTAGGTTCGATCCCTACCTATTGTAGTACTTATTTTCGTGTCTGGGTGTTCTATGTGTCCGTTGTTTGAATGTTTGTCACGCAACACAGAAATGACTCCTAGCGCGGGAATTGTATATTTTAAATAAGTAATGCCTTGACTGCTTTTTAAGCTCTGTAGTAAGTTGACCACCGATTTTAAAGTTCTTTGTATTGTTAGGCAAATTTTAGTTGGAGTAGGAATAGTAACTGATATCTGCCTATAAGCTCGATACCTATTAGGAATAAAAAAAACAACGGGTTGCACTCCAAGAGTGCCGGCAAAAGTGAAAACTTGAATATTAACGTTGTGCATTTTTGATATTTTGGAATGGTTAGGGAATAATTTTGCACGAATTGCTTTAATTATCAGTATAAAAATACTATCGTTTATGTGGTAAAATACAATATTCATTTATTGCGCTATCGTACACAAACATGACAATTCTTCCTCCGTCTTACGACTTTTCTATCAGGTCACGTGTCCTGACGCGAGTTTCACAATTCTCCCTCCGTCTTACGTATTTTCGATCAGGTCACGTGTCCAGTTTAACATTTTTTACCCATCACAAAAAAAGTGCACAACGCCGCTAAAGAGGTTTTCACTTCAAAAATAAAATAGCTTGTTAAAGTTGTAAAGGTCAATATTAAAAATAAATAACTTGTTTGTTGTAAAGGTCAGTGATGGGTATTTTAATCTTATACTTTTTTCCATTTCTGTTTGATTGTTTAATCTTTATGTAAATAGATTTTGATGTCGTTTAAACAGTTAAGTGAGTGTCCATTTGAACTTAAGCCATACATATTTAATCGACTTTTGTACAATAGTCTAGTATTATTTTACGAAATTAGATGAAATATGTATATGTATGTAAGAGTACAAAACGGATGAATTCACTGGCATAATTTAGTAAGATAATAGATTTTACCCGCGGCTTCGTTCACATAAATGTAGGTAAGGCTATGTTAGTAACACTAATTTTCTGGATGAAAGGTACCCTATATCCTTTCTGTTTCCCTGACAACGTGTATGCAAAATTTCATGATCATCGGTCGAGTAGTTAAGGCGTGAAAGCGTAACAAACAAACTCACATTCGCATTTATAATATTAGTTAGGATACCCCGGTGACTCTGTAGCTGTGAATGCGATTGCTGTGCATATGACTTCGAATTCAATTACCGAGCCTAACATCTAACATTATTGGGTATATCGGTCATGAATTTGTCAGTAGCAGCGCGGAGCTGCGGTCTACAAATGTGTCCGATAAACGGCAATGGGCTCGGCCCTTATAAAGCTGGAATAATAAGGATGTAATAAGCATCTGAATACCTCGGGATATAGGTATAAGAATATGAATATCATCATCTCAGCTGAAAGACGTATACTTCTGGAGACTCTGGATAAGCCTCCCCCAAGGTTTTCCACACAGACCGGACTGCCCGCGATCCTTACCCTGGTCGTCAGTCCACCTTGAAAGGGGCCTTCCCTTGCTACATCTTGCGGTGCGTGGCCGCCACTCCAGAACCTTTCTGACCCAACGGTCATCGGTTCTGCACGCATCGGATATAAATAGATCATAAAATTTTAAAAACTCTACTTATTCTATCCTACCTTCTGTAGTTTAGTCCTAGATTGAATTTTTATAGAACCTTTTTCAGTTTATTAGACAACTTACACAGTAACATATTTCCCAACGCCACCTTCACGCGATCCAAACCGCACGCGCGAACAAACTTGTTAGTGCTTTACTGTTTCCAACTGTAAGAACTTCAGCCTTTCAAATTGCGTCGGCAGCAATAATACTCTTCATATAACTACAGTCCATTGTTTGACAACCTCTCCTGCCATATAATTCTGGAACACGAAACTGGCATCAAACAAAATTAGTGTAACCTCGATAGCGTAGTGGTTAGTGTAACCGACTGCCACGCCTGAGGTCGCGGGTTCGATTCCCGCATAAGTCAAACATTTGTGTGCATGAACATGGATGTTTGTCTTGGTCTGGGTGTATCTATGTATAATATGTATTTACAAAAGGAAAGTATATATGTATGTTTATCCATTGTTAGTACCCATAGTACAAGCTCTGCTTAGTTTGGGCTAGATGGTGTTGTGTGTATGTCGTAGAATATTATTATATTGTTAACTATATAAACTGTCTTTGTTTTTGCTTTTGTTGTCCCAAGTAAAAGTGGAAAAGTTGTTGCACTTGTGAGTACTTAGTTTGTAAACCACTGTGCTGGAAAAATACGGATTCATCGAACTAGCAAACTTCATACTGCTTCAACAACATTATGTTTACATAACTTGCTCGAACTTGTGTAAGGTTTTTGTCCCCCCCGGGGGGATGGTTGAGGAAGTATTTTTGTGTAGTGGCCTGGCGTTTCACACGGCGGGCCGAAAGCACGGGGGGGCCACGTTTGCATGTCAAAGTGATTCGCATGACCCCGCCGGCTCTGGTTATGTCGAGGAAAACCGTGGGACGTTTAGTCGGTATTACCGGGGTATCTTTCCCCCGGTGAGCCCGACATAACCTCTCCGTCGCCCTGCGGAGAGGTATGCGTCAAAGCATTCCCCTATGTTAAAAAAGAATTGTCTCAGTTTGTAGACTGACAGGTTTACAAGTTTAATATTACAAGGTTCTATGTAAAATTTTTGAAAAAAATTTTTTGAATATTGCATGGTTCTATATGTCGTTCCTTTTTGCTTAGACTAATATAGTAAGAGATGGAAACACTTACCACCTCACAATATTAAATCGCAAATAGTTCTAAGTTACTTTTTAAGGTATTTTTACTGATATTCAAATTTAAACCTCATTTCCCCAAAGTTAAAAAAAATAACATAGCACCTTGTAATAGTGAGCCAGCGAAGTATCGCCACACAGCCATGATAGTGTGTTGTGGAGAAACAGGTAAGACCAAAGCGAAATAACGATTTTTTTTCAAAACTGGCGCAACACGGCAGGTTTTCTATCCCATGCTGCAGAAAAAAACACAACACAAAAGAAAGTCAAAGTAAGAAATCATTTATTCACTTAGGTCACAAAGTAACACTTATGAACGAAACAAGAGACCGAACACTAAATCAAATAACTTATTGTTGTTTCCCTTGACAAGTATGTTCACTTAACAATTGCATCCATTGCCACTAATATCCCCAGCCTTACAAACGTCCATTGACTAGGGGCGCCGCTTACTATCTGACAGACTGTATGGTATTGCCCTTATTCGGTAGCCCCAACAAATGACTTGTAACTGGACTCAAAATACAACATTCGGGTCTCGTTAGCAGGCTTTAGCTAAACACTTTTTCGTAGTTCCTTTGTAACTATTCAACGGCAACATATAAAAGGCGTCCACGACTTAATCTGTGCGAATTTATTCTTCGCTCTTCGCGGATAAATCACTATGGTGTTGGTCAATGGAGTCTATGAGACGTGAAACTCCGCAAAAGTGTGAATTGCGAAGGGTGGAGACTCATTCTTTGCGTCCGAAAGGGCTTGGCCTCAAACCGGAAAATTAAGGCCCCTTTTACTTTTGTTCGTTTTATCGGCACCTAGAGTTTCATTTATACGTTCCTCTTTATTATTTTATCTTGAAAAATAGAGATAAACAGCGCTGCTGAATGGGTTTCCAGTTTTGCGGCGTACCGTCATATTTGAACTGGAGGATTCTGGAATTAACAATTGTGCGTTTTAAGAAGATAACTTTAAATTATTGTACGAGTGAAATAACTTTTGAGACGTTCATTTCTGCCGTGTTTATCAACGCTTCTAAGGCTAACAAAGTTTTTATCAAACAATAACAGCATTGAAGAAACAGATAAGTATTTCTGAAAGTGTTTTCTTTCGTGTAACCTTTTAACAATAAGTCAGAATTGTGTGAATTGTTTGAAGGCTTGCCAACAGTTATTTTTTATACACAACTCGCTCCTTGAGTGGTATATCGCTCCGTAGACTGAACTAGTTCATTTACGATAGCATGTAAAACAAACATTTGTTTTAAATAGAGAACTAGAAAGATTAGTTTAGTAAAGTCGAAGATAGCTTAATCTTGGTAAATTAATCAGTAAGATTTTTAGTACTACTTGGATGGCAAACAAGGACACAAATAGTCAACGGTAAGTAGTTAAAGGTGAATTATAGTCGATAGCAATACCAGAAATATCACATACACCTTGCCAAGTCTACCCTAGTAACTCAATAAAAGCTGCGTCAGGTTTAAGATAAGATATAAATACGACAGGTTTAAGATAAGATATAAATACAGATAAGATATAAAGACAGGTTAAGATAAGATATAAAGACAGGTTTAAGATAAGATATAAATACGATCATTTTGCTAAGAAAATATACCAAGTTTTCTTAGTAAAACTGAAATATATCATAACTTTTGCGAACTCTTCGGCTAATGAATAGATATATTTATAGTGTACATTTCTACAATATGCTGAAATATATATGTAATTATATATTTTACTAACTGCAGTTTCCGCCTGCAGCTTAACTTGTGTGGTAATTATGTATGTCATTAAATCACAGTCTATGTTACCCAGGACTAGAAAGGCATTACATAATTAAAATAATTTTTGACATCGATACCTTAGTTCCCATGATTTTTTCACGAACCTTAATACAATCACACTTGCACCTTACACGATGTATTACTTATACCAAAGAAACACGAAGTACTTAATAACTTCAAGTAAAAGTTCAGTCAAAAATTCGCAAAGGCGACTTACCCTACCATTTTCCAATATCATAAATGCAATCTGTAACCAACGACTCCGTAATCCAACACACTTGAAACAAAAAATATATTCCCTTTAATTTTTTTAATGCTACAAAGTTCGCTCGCAAAGGGGATCGTGTTCCAAAATCTTCTTAGTCGAGTAAGGAGCTTACAGCTTACAGTAAGTCTTTGACAATCGAATGCGAAAGATATTCAGTCCCGGACCGGTTGAGTGGAGTAAAATTTAAATTTTGGCTGAAAGTACAGGAGGTGAACAGGATTAAATCAAGGTATGCTAATCTGACACCTTCGGTTGCCAGTTGGTATATAATTGTATTAATGGATGCGGAAATGTTTCTAAAAACTTGGAATCAAAACGAAATATTTTATGGAACTTTCAAAATACAGAGCACCGATTTAATAACCTGCAATATTGAAAGAGGCAAATAACATTACGATGTATTAACTATTAACCTATTGCGTCACGGCGGCATACCGGTGACCAGGCATAAAAGATTTTAATTATTTCTGGTATTCTGAAACTTGACAGATTAATAACGATACTTATCTTAACTTTTTACCAAAATGTCCATACATTTTCTAATGTGCAGTAATTTCCGAACATATAGCACAGGTATATTGCATCGGGTCAACGTACAATTAGATGCATCTTATTTGCGTCCGTTAGAAATGAAAACAATTTGCACTATGACACGTTTTCTTAGCGATACAATTATGAAAATGTTTATAATATGTTTCTAACTATTATATTATATTACTTTAGGTGTCTGTCAAAGAGCAATGGAACGTAGTATTTTAGGAGTCATACTTACAGATCGCTTCAGAAATTCAATACTACGTTCCAAAACTCAAATTGCTGATGTAGGCCACTCAGCTGCCAAATTAAAATGGAATTGGGCAGGCCATGTTTGTCGTATGCCAGGAGAGTTATGGGCGGGAACAATCACAGAGTGGATGCCATGTAACGGGAAGCGACAACAAGGCCGGCTCAGGAGGAGATGGCGAGACGAGCTCGATGCCTTTAATAGAGATTGGCAACTCAGAACAAGCAATCGAGATAGATGGAATTCGGAAGGGGAGGCCTTTGCCCAGCAGTGGGACGCAAATTAGGCTTATAATAATAATAATAATAACTATTATATGCATACCGTGGCAACCTTTTAGTAAGGTAGCACTAAAACTAGCCATAAGAACATGTAACAGTGTATACCTTGTTGATTGTCCCAATTAAATTAATAAATAATATTATAATAATTATATTATTAAATAATATATATAATTATATTATTAAATAATATATATTATTATATTATTAAAGCTTGTACTACTGCATACCGTAATATTTGAACTGGAGGATTGTGGAATTAACAATTGTGCGTTTTAAGAAGATAACTTTAAATTATTGTACGAGCGAAATTACTTTTGAGACGTTCATTCCTGCCGTGTTTATCAACGCTTCCAAGGCTACGTAACGAAGTTTTTATCAAACAATAACAGCATTGAAGAAACAGATAAGTATTTCTGAAAGTGCTTTCTTTCTTTCGTGTGACCTTTTAACAATAAGTCAGAATTGTGTAAAATGTTTGAAGGCTTGCCAACAGTTATTTTTTATACACAACTTGCTGCTAAAAAAAGAATAAACAGATAAGTATTTCTGAAAGTGCTTTCTCTCTTTCGTGTGACCTTTTAACAATAAGTCAGAATTGTGTAAACTGTTTGAAGGCTTGCCAACATTTATTTTTTATACACAACTTGCTGCTAAAAAAGAATAAACAGATAAGTATTTCTGAAAGTGCTTTCTTTCTTTCGTGTGACCTTTTAACAATAAGTCAGAATTGTGTAAACTGTTTGAAGGCTTGCCAACAGTTATTTTTTATACACAACTTGCTGCTAAAAAAATAATAAACAGATAAGTATTTCTGAAAGTGCTTTCTTTCTTTCGTGTGACCTTTTAACAATAAGTCAGAATTGTGTAAACTGTTTGAAGGCTTGCCAACAGTTATTTTTTATACACAACATGCTGCTAAAAAACAAAATAAATAGATAAGTATTTCTGAAAGTGCTTTCTTTCTTTCGCGTGACCTTTTAACAATAAGTAAGAATTGTGTAAACTGTTTGACGGTTTGCCAACAGTTATTTTTATACAAAACTTGCAGGTGATAAAATTGGCACCCTATATTTTGTACCCACAAACCGTAGCTTCGCCAACGTAAAAGACTTATTTTATCACAAAACCAGTGCAGCGACATATTTATTTCAATTGCAATAATATTGTTGAAGTTCTCTCCAAGGCAATAAGTAGCTTACGTTCCAGTCTGTTTCATCAGATATCTTCTAAAAGCGCGTTACTTTCTCGACGTGAAAAAGACAGTTTGTATTTATAACATTAATTATGATTTACATAATGTTCCCTGACTATCGCATCGATCCAGTAGCGTTAGGATAGCAGCGGTTGCTCATTGTTACGTTCCAAGTTTTACTCCTCCCTGATGAGGCAGTATTATACATAATTATTATAGTCATTTTGCAAGAAAGAATTTTCGAATATTTCTAAATAATATTTATATATAATCGGCCTCGATGGTGTAGTGGTTAGTATAATCGGCTGCCACGCCTGAGGTCGCGAGTTCGATTCCCACACAAGTCAAACATTTGTGTGCGTGAACATGGATGTTTGTCTTGGTCTGGGCGTTTCTATGTATAATAGGTATGTATTTATGTATGTTTATCTATGTGTTTTATTCATGTGTATGTATGTATGTTTATCCATTGTCTATTAGTACCCATAGTGGTGTGTATATGTGATAGAATATTATTATTATTATAACTATTATGCGTCCGTTTTGGTCGTCGTCCTATATCATGGCATTTTAGGATGTCTGAAGGAGTGATATAATACATGTCGCTATGTCATTAGAACTATGGTTTATAACTTTACTAGTATCTGTATAATAATTATTCACACATACTTTTCGGACATGTCATTGACATCGGTTATCAAGAAATTTATTCTTGATAACCGATGTCCTTCTGGAAAAAGGCCAAGGAAAGATATATCTTTAATTTTTAACATTCTAAGTTTTACTTTATCGCCTAAACGTATTAATTATTTTTGACTTTGCCAAAAGGATAAGATCGTAACTAATATTATAAATGCGAATCTGAGTTTGTTCGTCCGTTTTTTACGCTTTCACGTCTTAAGCCGATCATCATGAAATTTCAAATACATATTGTCAAGGGTAAAAATAGAACATAGGGTACATTTCATACAGAAAAATGTACTATTCCCAAGACATCACTAGTAAGATATTATTTATACGACGAGGCGCTCATAGCCAGTTGCACTCACTGATCGGTAAACGATTAGCGAGGTCAAGCAACGTTGGGTGCGGTCAGTCTATAAATGGGTGACCACTTAGTGGTATTTCATCTGAGCGTCTCCGTGCTTCGAAGGGCACGTAAAAAGTCGATTCCCGGTTGTTGCCAAATTGACAGCAGTCGTTAAGCCATGTCAGAGGCCTACAGGCGGCTTGAACAACTCTTGACAACAGGTTGGCCACTAACCACACGAAAAGAAGAAGAGATACGACGGTGAAATGGTCTTTATTTTGTAAGTACACCATAGCAAAAGACTACCTATTAAAATATAATTGCCTCCTACAAAGTAAAGTAATCCTCACTGCTACGTTGATTGCAATGCTCTATGAAAGGTCGATAGCTACGGAGTGCCCTCGTAACCTCGTTCACTCATCACTGACGATATGCTTATAATCCCGTGGAGCTACTCTTAAATTTTATGCTGCCTTGGTATATGAAATCGATATGTATCGTACTTGTACCCGCATTGACCTGTACTTCCAGATACTTGAGTATTTAGTTACAGCGAGATATGCTCCGGGAGACCGTTGGATTACCATGCAGAGGTTTCGAGTTCGATTGCAAGGCACGACCTCTGATTTTTCTAGGTTATGTGCGTCTTAAATAGCTAATTATAACTCGCTTTAATCTACCTGAAACTGTATGTCTGACAGTTCTTAAAGGTATATGAAATCTGCTAACCCGCACTAGGCCAGCGTGGTTGACTAAGGCGTAGCCCTTCTCTCAGTTAAAAGAGACCTGTGTCCAGCAGTTAATATGTATATATTTTTTTATATACAACTAAGATGGCTAACAAGCATACGGCCCATCTGATGGTAAGTGGTCACCGTAGCCTATGGACGCCTGCAACAACAGAGGCATCACATGCGCGTTGCCGACCCTTTAGGAAAGGAAGTGGGAAGGAAAGGAGCGGGAAGTGGGAAGGGTGATTGGGCCTCCGGCACTCTCACTCACTGAACCAAACACAACAGTAGGAATACTGCTATTTCACGTCGATATTCTGTGAGAGGGTAGTCCTTCCCCGGTCGAGCCGGCCCATTCATGCTAAAAATCAGCGAGGCTCTACTACTTAAGTAAATCAACTATCCCACTACTGGGAACGGGCCTCGTAACATTGGGCGCTGTGGAGCAGATATTATTATTTATTAAATTAGTCGTCTTTTTTAACGATTACTTGTAATTTGGGTTGCAATTTACGAGTATTTTCGTTCACCACCTAACATATAACATAACATACTTGTGTAAGGAGTGGGTTCATGTCGACAGTCTTAAGTTAAAAAAGAAGAAGGTGGGGATTGAAACACGAACTTTTGATGCGATCGAGTAACTCAAATTTGGGTATATCACACTCTTAGGTAATATACTTATATACATAAGTATAACCGTAAACCGTAAACAAACATTTAATTAATTTTATTAATGGACTACTACGATCGTAGATATTATCATATGTACGTGCATATTATCATATACAGGATCTCCCGTAGAGTCAGAATAAACCTAAAATACTTTATATATCTATATATTAATACGTGAAGCAAAAACTTTGTACCCCTTTTTATGAAAATTGCGCCGATGGAGGAGTATGAAATTTGCCACAGTTAAAGTTTATATGGAGAAGGAGGGGCGAATCTTAATATTTTTATAAAATGTGCATTAGCAATACATTAAATTAATGAAAAAACACTACACGCACGCATCCATGCAATTGACACACGCAATCGAATCGCGTTGTAGTATTTCGGCATTGTTCGTCTGACGTCGTACAATTCTTTGTAACTATGGTTACCTATACCTTATTTATATGTAGAAAAACAGAAAACAAAGTAGCAAACTTAGGAATTTTGGTCGAATTTTGACCACTAGGCGACCGCTAGTACTTATATAATACGTAACGGGTATTAACGTGATCATTTATAATGTTTACCTTTTTTATGCTTGATGTTTCGACCAGGTTACACCGGCCGTGGTCTCAAGCTGACTGGTGCCTCGATGTCTATATCTTATACAAAAATAATCTTTACCATATTTCATCAAAATATAAATAAGAATATTGTTTTAAAATAAATTACAGCAGGTAAGTTTAAATTTTTTGACACCTCGTATACAATCTCACGCCTTTTAACACATTTCGCCCCACTATATTTTAGGTTCCATTTAAAAAAATACCTACCTATTTCCGTCTACTCAACACAATTCCATACTTCACGTTGCTACTCAGAATTCTTCAACAGGAAAACCCATTAACACTTTACCGGACCCGAAAATCGAACCTTATCGCACAGCAGTAATATTTACCACATCACCAGTACACGTACATATATGTAATAAATTCATTGCCCTACCTGCTGCATTAAAGTTGTCGAAAGCCACGTCCGATATATGAAATAGCAGTATCTACCTACATAAAAACAATTGTGAGTGATTGTCTATTTCTCAGAACATTCTAAGAACAAGTTAGCTTTGTATTGTCACAATAGGACGGCGCGCTCTGAATCCGAAAGTACAAAAGAATTGAGCACGCACTTCCCTTGAGATACTCTATAAAATATTGTGTGTTAATGGTTTAGTTATAACCAGACGTGGCTGAGGTTTTGATAAAGAATTGTTGATTTTATTGCTTTGTTAGTAGTAGGGCTGATCGACACAGGTGCGTATGTTGTCCTACTAATAGGAACTAGCGGTACCAGACAGAGGATGTCCTGCACATAAGAAAAAAATAATCATAGAATCCGATCACAGCGCCACCTTCCAGGTCCAATTGTGAATCTAAACCATCCAGGGCCTACCCAAATACAGAAAAATCTCCAAATCGGTCCCGCAGCTTAGAAGATGTTCGTATATGTGTACAAAATAATTATACATATAAGACAATTAGTCAATTATTATTTGAACAAATAAAACTATGTGTTGCTTTGTATGTCAAAGAAACGACATTATTATGTTTATTTGTTTCTCTTTTAAAATTCAACAACAATTAATGAAATTATTTTTACAATATTCCAATGACATACTGAAATGTCAACTCCCTAGAATCAAAAAAAACAATATTGTTTTTCGAATCTTCGTTAACTGGCCATCTATAGAATTAGATAAAACCTTTTCAAATATCAATAGTATGGGATTCTAGGCACCTCTAGGTATTCCTTTACATACATATAAGAATTATTAATGCCAAAGTATGTAAAGATTATCGCATCGCGCGCTGACACTGTAGTGCTTTATAAGTTACGACTGTTGTTACTACCACGTCCCCTGCAAGCATCAAGATAAAAATTAGTTATAAAGTATTAAGTGTCTTCTTCGGAGCCACAGGCTTCACCCGGAGGTTCTGCTGGTATAGCATGAGCCAAATGCGCCTGCTCACAGGAGCGTTCACTGGCCATTTTGGCACCAAAGACTTCCTTTGCAGATGGAGATTGACACACGATTCGATCTGCAGAGCCTGTGGTGAACAGGACGAGTCCATATCGCACCTACTGTGTGAATGCGACGCGTTTGCTGGACTTAGGATGGGTCTGATGGGATTGGCATATCCAAACCCTGAAGACTTCAGGCTTCTCCCTCTAAATTGTACACTGCAGCTAATGCAGTACATTCATAAGGAGATAGCTAAGGGATGAATCTTGGGGCTGACATAAAAGATCCCACTGGGTCGAAGTGTCGCCGGTCTGTACTGACTGGCCCCCACACACAAGATAAGATAAGATAAGTGTATTCTTGGGCCCGTTAACACTCACGTTTGTGCCGGCCTTGAGTATAATTCCTAGTCGGGCAACTATTATTCTAATATTTGTTAGTAATTTTTCAGAAACAGTACATTATTATCCTGGATTTACCAATATGCACCGTATTTTGAAGGAAGCTGGTGAAATTTTTAAATTATACACGCGCTTATTTTTTTCGAATTGTATAAACACGCAATAAGCAACGTATGTTTTGATTAAATTCAATCTGTTTGCTTAGTAACACAGCTCTATTTTAATACACTTGATAAAAATGTCATAGATATTGGTACCGATATAATTTATTGTATAAGAATAGCAATAAATATCAATTATACAATGTACATTGCCTGCTTCTTTATTGACAATTTATTCATTCTAAGCCCATAAGACGAGGTGGGCGTAATGTAAAGCGTACTGAGAAACCGAAGTGGTAACATTGCAAGCTTTTGTTCTGTAGATGCGAAAGTGAAACAGCGTTAGAGTAATTTTGTTAACTGCAGTATGAAACTGTCGCACTATCTATACTAATATTATAAAGCTGAAGAGTTTGTTTGTTTGAACAAGCTAATCTCAGGAACTACTGGTCTAAATTGAAAAATTCTTGGATAGCTCGTTTATCGAGGAAGCTTATAGGCTATATAACATCACGCTATAACCCACGGGGGCGGCGCAGTGATCATAAACACGATTGAAACCGCGGATACATCTAGTAGGTTAGATTGGTAAAGATGACGGGTCGACAACATTCGCATTAAAATAATTTACTTACCTAAAAAGGAACACGATCAAAAATTTTGGATTAAATTGAGCTCACGCAGCACGCGTTTTTACACGTAAATGCGTGGTATTTTAGTCAGTAGACGTATACACGCGTGGAAGTTTACTCATATAAATATATTAACTTCCATAGTAACTGCACGGACAGCGATAGCTCAGTGGGGAGACCAACAGACTGCAATGCAGAGGGTCTCGGGTTCGAACCCACGTCGCGCACTTCTGACTTTCGGAAGTTATATGACTTTTCAAAATTATGTGCATATTTATTGACTCTCGGCGTGGGAGAAATGGCGAGATGACCATTTAAACGACTACCCAGTCACCCATGCAGTCACAATGCTTACAAAACACCTTAAGAAGAAACAAGGGCCGTTTTTCCATACAAACGCAGTCCCCTGTTTCTTCCCTGGATAATGTCAGTAGAGCAATAATTTTTTTCTAAAAAATTTATGGGCTCTATTGGCATTGGCATTTCCATATTTTCATAAATTAATTATTTAAAGAAACATGAGCCTTCAAAACTTCAAAAATTGACCAGATTTTCAGCTGTGTTCAAACATCCAGAAAACAAATATGACTAGATTATATAAAAAAAGGAAAACAGGAACACGACCAAAGTATTTCTTTAATTTTTAATGAAAATAATAGTTAAATCGGTCAAGTTTTGGAGAAGGAATCAGGGGTCTACGAAACGTTGATTTTGTGTATTTTTAATAGGTATTTTCGGTCCAAGCTGCAATTGTCTCTATCGCGGTCATGATACTGTACATGACACTGCGCGACAGCAATAGATTTTACAAATACCTATTTGTCAATTCTATCGCCCTTAGTGTTTCCTCTTAACCACAGCAATAAATAGTATATATAAAATAGTAGGCTCATAGTATTCTGTGCTCGCCTGTACCTGTCAAACTCAATGTGTACAGTTACGTACATGAAATAAATAATCTAATACAAACTTGCGTTATTGTGACGCCTACGAAAAACGTGTTCGCTATTCTGTAATCATTTAACGTACACGGAAGTATTCTTAGAATCACATTGTGAAGTAATTGCCTTATCTACCTCCGCTTTGTAACGGAGTTATGTATTTATTTGAGTGTCTTTCATTTATTACGAGTTTACTAAACTTTGAAGTATAGCCGTTAGCGATAAAGTTGTTTTGGTATTCGGCTAAACGAAATGTAGCCGTGTGTGGCTAATTTAAATAAACAAAATTTTAACATAAAAGAAAACCGACTTCAAAGAAAAATATTCTAAAACTTGCAAAATGCACTAAAAGGTTAATAAATAATTGCATATCCTTGTGAATAATTAAATTATTGTTATTAATGGAGTCGGTGTCAGCCTAGGTAGGTTTATAACTTGCCATGGGACCTGGAAGCGGCGCTCCTGTCGTCGCTTTATCGTTGGCGCCAGGGGGCGCTAGCTTGGGGCGAAGGACCTGCTCTTTCCGCTGTCCAGACGGCAAGGTCCGAACTCCGCCAGGTCCTAGTGGCCAATTGGAAGGAGCGACTTGTGCACCCCAGTGCCGGGCACGCCACGATCGTGGCGGTAAGTCCCGTGTTTGAGGAGTGGCTGGAGAGGCGGCATGGCGCCTTCACCTTCCGGCTGACACAGGTAATGACTGGCCATGGTTGTTTTGGCCGGTTCCTGTGTCGTATAGGCAAGAGACGCCCGGTTGTCACCACTGCGGCGACTGCCGCAACGTTGTTGAGGACACGGCGCTGCACACTTTGGTGGTTTGCCCCGCCTGGGCATCGCAGCACCATGAGTTGATCGCGGCAGTCGGATTGGTTGTCCTCTCACTCCCGGCTATAGTTCAGTCTATGGTCCGGAGTGAGAGGTCGTGGAACGCCGTCGCCTCCTTCTGTGAGGAAGTGATTTCCATCAAGGAGGCGGCGGAGCGGGAGAGGGAGCGTTTAAACCCTCTCCCCAACCGCAGAACCGGGCGCCGGTGGGCGCGAGACGACCTCCAGCCACCCTTAGGTTTGACCTGGGGGTGGCGGGCTTTGTGGGCCTGCCCGCCATCCGTTCAGCATCAGGTCCGAGAGGCGGCGTGCGTGTTCCCACGCGTGCCTCTGTGTCGTGTCCGTCTCCCTTCTAGGGGGAGGACAGTAGGGTTTTTTTGTAGTGGTGACCAGTGGGTAGGTCTTTTCGTGTAGTGGCCTGCCGTTTCATACGGCGGGCCGTAACCTCGGCGGGGTCGCGACCGCATGTAAAAGTGATTCGCGCGGCCCCGCCGATAGTGGTTTGTCGAGGAACACCGTGGTAGGTTTAGTCGTTATTCCGGGAGGTCCATTTTATCGTTTTAACATCTTTCTGTTACCCCGGCGAGTACGACATAACTCCTCCGCCCGCCCCCGTAATCATAACATTGGCATGCACAATTACACACATAGACGCAGCACGCGGCGCGTGCGGCTGACACCGACTCCAAAAATAACAATAATTTAATTATTCACAAGGATATGCAATTATTTATTAACCTTTTAGTGCATTTTGCAAGTTTTACAATATTGTTCTAGTCTTGACTTTTTTACAAGGTGTAATGCTTCTTTTTATTTTTTATTCTGCTCTTCAAAATGACCACACTCCATCTGATGGTAAGCAGTCGTGTGGTCTAAGAGCAGTGGCCTCCACACCACCCTCATAGCAGCTGAGGCGATATTGAGGTCTCTACTTTGATTGCTTGAGAAGGTGCTTTTTCACGCCCCGCTTAAAGGACCCAGGATTGAAGGAAGAAGGAAACACGTGTCTTGGCAGAGAATTCCATGCCTTGGTCGTTCGACAGAGGTATGAGGACCCAAACTTGCTGGTACGCGCTCTAATTGACTCTACCGTGTAAGGATGGCATCTGAGCCCAGCACGCCTTGTTCTGGATAGGAAAAGGGAGAGCGGGACAAGGTGGAATAACTCTTCAGAGCACTCCCCGTGGTATATTCTGTAGAAACAAAGCTAATTAGTTTTACTTTATTTGTTATATATTAGATGTTTAAGTGATAAAATAATTACTGTCCAAGCATTGTTATTTAAGAATTAGTCGTGGAGACCTATTATTGGCTCTCTGTTGCATAATTTTTACATTACTATGTATTTCAAAGCTGTTGGTCTAATAAATAAATAAATATTAACTAATAGACTATACCTATATATTAATCGTTTCATTATTTTCTTGGTAGCAGTCCCACCATCTACCACCCACGGAAACCATAGCAAAGGTATAAGTGGTCACCTCACTTACAATGTAAATGCGCCGTGGGCGAATCAACATTTTGATCCCCGCGCGACATACGGCAGTGTGACCCACAAATTGTTACTCCAAGTCTCGGTGATCCTCGTGATCTTTGCTTCAATGTTAGTAAGGTCTCTTGGGCAAAATTATCCTCGTTGTAGAAGTTGTCGCGCTCTTTTCTAAGCAATATTCCGATAGTAGATAGTTATAATGTTGGAACATAAATCCCCAATATAAAAAAATATGATGAAACATTATTATGTAGTGCATAATTGTATTTGTCTAAAATAATGTCATACTAATCCTAATCCTATCCTAACTAATATTAATATTATAAAAGCGAAAATGAGTTTGTTTGTTACCTTTTCACGCCTAAACCACTGAACCGATCATTCTGAAATTTTGCATATACGTTGTCAGGTATACACAAACGGACATGGGCTACATTGCATCCCGAAAAAAAATACTGTTCTCGAGGAAAACAACAATAACGTTCTTATGATAATAGATGGCGCCACGTGTCTTTCGAATCATGATTGAATTATATTATTACAAGCAGAGTATATACAACCCGAATTGATTATCAAATTCTAAATTAACGCGAGCGAAGCCGCGGGAAAAGCTAGTTTATGATAAATGTTTTAGAACTTACGCCTTTTTAAAGACATACATATTTATAAGACAATATTAGATAACGTTTAAATCGCGTTGAACCGTGAGCACGATACTATCGAGAAACGAATATAATTATAATAATACCGTATATACTATACCTATGTGTATTTATACCTACATTGTATTATGTAATTTGAAGTTAAATAAATGAAATAAATAAATAAAATGTGTCGGTATGTTTGTTTATATTTGACTTGTATTTTCTGAAGACTATGTAATGTACATTTTTGTTATATTTACATAAAATGTAAACGTTTTTGTGTAAGAAATACTTTAAGTTTGTTTGATAAATAAAAACTACATAAGAACTTCCTTCATCCACACATCCTAAGTTCTAACTAGAGAGCTCTCATTATATAAGAGACTGACTTTCGAATCTGAAGGAAAATGGAAAACGGAAAGTTATTAGAAGATCAAAGCCTTGGAGACCTGTGGCTCTAAAGCTAATCTCCTCGAGGAATATTCAGTCCAGGTACTAGCTCACTGGAAGCGTTTAAGTGCGCTTCAATAAAAATACTTATCTACACAAATAAATAAAATTGAAGTGTCTGTTTCTAATGTCAAAATAACAGCTTTTTATCTAATACATATGACAGTATATAAGGTACCTATACAAAAACATATATTTTTTAAATTTTTGTTTTTCTCTCTGTCTGTATGTCTGTTTGTTCCGGCTAAACTCCGAAACGGCTGAACCGATTTTGACGGGACTTTTACTGGCAGATAGCTGATGTTATAAGGAGTAACATAGGCTACTTTGATTTTAGAAAAATATAGGGTTCCGCGGAGACAAACACTTTTTAGTTAAAATCTACGCGGACGAAGTCGCAGGTAACAGCTAGTTTAATATATGGCTGCTGTCAGTTTAAACTAGTATAGCAGCCAATGACAACCTCTTACTCTTTATATAATATCATATTTATGGTTGTATGAGTAGTGCGATAGCTCAGTGGGTAGACCAACAGACTGCAATGCAGAGGGTCTCGTCTCTTTTAGGTCCTTTTTCAATTGTAATTTTAGTTTTAATAACTATCCTAACTTCCTATTATAAAAACGAAAATGAGTTTGTTTGTTTGTTACCTTTTCACGCCTAAACCACTGAACCGATCATCCTGAAATTTTGCACATACGTTGTCAGGTCTACAGAAACGGACATAGGCTATCTTTCACCCCGAAAAAAATTACTGTTCCTGAGGAAAACAAAAATAACGTTCTTATGATAATAGATGGCGCCACGTGTCTTTCGAATAATGATTGAATAATATTATTACAAGCAGAGTACAACCCGAATTGATTGTCAAATTCTAAATTAGCGCGAGCGAAGCCGCGGGCAAAAGCTAGTAACTTATAAATTATCTCAGAAACATAGAGCGTAAATAAATTATAAATGATATGACTTCCGGAAAAGTCATACCATATTATTTATTACTTTAATGCTATCTTATAAAAGCGTTTACTTTTAAATGTAATTATTATTTCAATGAATATAAAATATAAAAGATCTAATATAAACAAACATAGATAAGAAAAGAAACAATGTAATGCATAGATTATAAATGCTCTTACATCTAGCAAGTATCTCGCTCGATGTTCTTCCTACATACGCTCCACAGAGATTTTTCAATCGACGACGGATTTCCTTGGACGGGCGCATAAGGAATCTATTTTACCTTTT
This sequence comes from Catocala sponsa, assembly GCA_963564715.1. Classification (NCBI taxonomy): domain Eukaryota; kingdom Metazoa; phylum Arthropoda; class Insecta; order Lepidoptera; family Erebidae; genus Catocala; species Catocala sponsa. Next base: position 1,487,674 of record OY751339.1, read on the forward strand.
GCCTAGATCGCGATGGAAATTGAGATGTCTATGAAATGAACTGCTTGAGTGAACATTCTCGGTTTGTCTGTGGGCACTCCTTTGTGCCTTTGGATATGCTTCATATTGTACTGTTATTTTCGATTGTAAACGGACGTGACCCATGTTTGTTGTTGTTTTAAGTCAATTTAAAGACAAATAGCTATCGTAACTAATATTATAAACGCGAAAAGAGCTTGTTTGTTTTTTTGTTACGCCGTAACTACTGAAAAAATTATCATGAAATTTCGGATAAACGTTGTCAGGAGTACAGAAAAGGACAAAGGGCATAGGGCAAAGACACCTATCAGTCAGAAAGAATGTACCGTACTGTATTATTATTATTAGTAAATGTGCCAAAATTATATAATTTCTTGTTAGAACAAGGAACCGGTGTCTGTCCACGTACATATCACATATACATCGCCGTTAACCCTATCTTAATAAGATCATATGTGACGATATTTTATATTACATTTGCATAGAATAAGATATAACAATATTGTACTCCTGTATTATTATTATTATTACCGTCACGAGCGAGTAAATTCGCGGGCAAAGAGTAGTATTGAATATATTGTAGTTAAAAGGGACGTATAGGCTTTTAATATTCGTAAGCAAATCCTAACTAATATTATAAAAGCGAAAATGAGTTTGTTTGTTTGTTACCTTTTCACGCCTAAAGCACTGAACCGATTATCCTGAAATTTTGCATATACGTTGTCAGATGTACAGAAACGGACATAGGATACTTTTTATCCCGAAAAAATTACTGTTCCCGAGGAAAACAACAACAACGTTCTTATGATAATAGATGGCGCCACCTGTCTTTCGAATTATGATTGAATTATGTTATTACAAGCAGAGTACAACGCAAATTGATTGTCAAATTCTAAATAACGGGAGCGCAGCCGCGGGCAAAAGCTAGTATGAAATAAGTAATGGTTTAAAAATCTACCGTGGAGTTTAGCGAAGCGCACTATATGCATTCATTGCACTATATTATTTATAATAATGTTGGTATATAAGTTTTATTATTTATTTTAAATTATTTATAATTTTCTCTTTAACTATATTATTACTGTTACACATTTTTGTTATGAAATAGTTTTGATTGTGTGTTGCAATGTTACATTAAAATAAAATATTTCTTTCTTTCTTTCTTTCTTTCTTCTTTCATTCGAATATAATTTTATTTAAGTAACTAAAGCTAAATAAATGCTGTATTTATTGCACATTGGTGAAGCTTGCTGAATTGCATTGCTGAAGGGTTAGGCAGACTTGTGTTACCCATAATTTATTTTATTAGTTTTTGGAGTCACGCAAGGGAGTGAAAGTCCTCAGGATTTTCACTCGTCAGCAGCATCCTCATTTGTTCTTCGAGCCCCGAACTCGAATGCCATATTGAAAACTGTATTATACTAATTTACCATCGGATAATGTTTCTAATAAAGATCAATTTCTGGAAAGTAATGTAAACACACGGCAAACTAAAGGAAAGGCGTAATCCAAACTAATATAAAACATGTGAATTTAAGTTTATTTGTTTTTTACGCTTTTACACCTATTTGACTAATCATCATGAAATTTCGGATAAACCTCGTCAGGGGTACAAAAGAGGACATTGGACATTGGACCTTTTATCCAGAAAATAAGAACTTCCCGAGAGAGCGAAGTCGCGGTCCGAAGGTCCAAGCACGCATTGAAAATTGACCTGTATTTGTTCTACATGACTATCTGTTCAAGCATTAAAAAGCGTGTGTATTTTAACTAAAACTTGGAAAAACATCGAAACGGAGAGCACCAAAAACCGAGCCTATGCTCTTAATAGCGTATAATCTTCTAAAACTTCCGTAACCAACATTTTCCAGCTCTCATAGTCATAAAGATGTTAATGCACATCTTTTTTTCATCGTAAGGAGCTTAAGGTCAGTCTAACTGGAGGCTTAAAAACATTTATGTAAATCTGCGTTCATTAAACCTAACGAACGTAACGCAGTTGGGGGATTACAAGTGGGTTCATACAGTTTCATCCCCTTGCCGAAGCAAACTTTTTTTATTCCACATGCATTTTGTTCGCGGAAAATAAATTGAATTTTGTTGGCTATCTGTCCGTATTGGTGTTTTGGTTGTTTCTGCCTATATTTGTATTTATGTTTGAATATGGATTAGTTGTGAAATGTAATTGCTTCTAACGTTGACATTTTCAAAACCAGACATTCTAAAGTCAATGAGAATGTTCATGGTTTCTTCACACGGTTGGGTCTTCCTAATGAATGACTGCTTAAGGCCTAGAAAACTAGAAGCCCACATCATCTCGTATTGCTGGAAAAAGCAGGCTCGCCCATTATTACAGTATCAAAACAATACATGCAAAGTTTGATATCGGTTTCGCTTTGCTCTATATCGCCAGCATATGTCCATATATACATACCAAGACTTGGTCAACCTTTTAACACCAAATGCTAAACTCTCAGACCTTTCTTAGTCATATTTCTAACTTACTCTCTCATTGCTCCACAACGCTCTCTGATCATACTTCAAACTGCTTTATTTGATCAACATCCTTGTTAATATTATAAATGTGAAAGTGAGTTTGTTTATTTGTAACGTTTTCACACCTTAACTACTCAATCGATTATTATGAAATGTCGTATACTTACACAATGTGTTTCTTGGGTACATGAACAGACTAGACTTTGCCAGTGGCTTCGCTCGCGTAAATGTAGGTTAGGTTAGTGACAGTGCTTTCTTTGCATGAAAGGTACCATTTGTCCTTTTCTGTACCCCTAAAACATGTATGCGAAATTTCATGTTAATCGGTAGAGTAGTTAAGGCGTGAAATCGTAACAAACAAACTCACATTTGCATTTATAATATTAGTAAGGATATAGATTTCGCTTTTCTAAGGCTTAATAAAATTCAGCCACTAATGGTGAAAATAAGCGTACACGTCGCCTGAATATAAGCGACTAGATGTTCCCGCGGTTTCACCGGCGTTTATCGTTACTGCGCCGCCCCCGTGGGTCGTAGCGTGATGTTATATAGCCTTCCTCGATAAATAGACTATCCAACACTAAACGAATTTTTCAAATTGAACCAGTAGTTCCTGAGATTAGCGCGTTCAAACAAACAAACTCTTCAGCTTTATAATATTAGTATATGTAGATTACGGTACCTAGTCTGTTGACGTTTGTATCACAAAAGGTTGTTACCATCTTGCTCTTAAAACCCTCTTTCTGAGTAAATGTGGCGGTTGTAGGCGGTGTAGGTACGTCAACAACCGCGTATTAATTAAGCCTTTATGATTTGAATAGTAATCAGTAACAATGAATCAATTGCGATCGTTACTTTTGTACTAATGACACACCGCTAACTGTTGCCGTTTCTCCCAGTAAGAGTCCCGAAAGCTCACATACCTACCGTCCTGGTTTCTTTTCTTTCATCCCATTTTCAATGCCAATGGACGTACAATAGCCTTATCTTTTCTGTTTCTAAAATAATCCCATGACCCAACATGCCAATTTTGCAGATCATACATATGTACATACATAGATTCACGCCTGTTTCCCAGAGGGGTAGGCAGAGTCTACGGATTTTCATTTGCTACGATCCTGACACACTTGTGTGGCTTCATTCACTTTCATGACATTCCTCATACACGCCCGTCAGTTCAAGTTACTTTTAACCTGGCCTTTGTCCAGAATGCCTCCGATCTGATCGAGAAACGTTCGCCTAGGTTTTCCTCTTGCAACTGTTCCATTCACACTAGCCTTATAAACTTTCTTAGTCAGTCTTTCCTGGTCCATTCTTTCTACATGTCCAAACCAGCTTAACATACCCTTTTCTATTCTTGTCACTATATCCACTTTCATGCCGCATCTCTCTCTAATCAGATTCTGTCCTGTTTAACTATTGATCTAATGAAAATATTTTATGACAACACTCAGTTAGCTTCTAATGTGCAATTTCCACAAAAAATATAATGTTTAAATACAAATGTCATAATAGCTTGTGTGGGCACCACATCTTTGCCAATTATGATTGAACCCGAACTAACGACGACATCTTCAATGCGGGCTCACTTACCCCATAGAGCAATCATTTGTGTGATATTGATAGGGGAAGATTACTCAAACACGGCACACATATTACATAATAGATATCTTGTTTTCGTGTCAAGATCACTGCTCCCGCATTAGACTTCGTCATTTCCATTCACTGCGCACCCCGTTACAAACATTGAAAAAAACTGAAAAAAACGGACCCAGAACGAACCCAGATTTGGGACAACGATATGTGGTTCACACAATGTTTGTACCGTGTGGGGTCGAACCCAATAGGATCAGCTCAGTGGCAGTGGCGAGGTGAATACTTAAACCATATAATATATACATTCTATCACAAACACACAACACCATCTAGCCCAAACTAAGCAGAGCTTGTACTATGGGTACTAGACAATGGATAAACATACAGATATACTTTTTTTTTGTAAATACATACATATTTATTTATTTATTTGGATCGCCAACAAATGATACACATTTCTTACTTCTAAATAATAATTTACAGACATGCCTTGTGCTCATTCACTTACAGGCAACCACATCTAACAAAAATAAAAAATTTCGCCACAAAAACTAAGTAAAAAACTCTAAATACATTAACATAATATTAAAATTAAAATTATATTGAAATTAAAAAGAAAGAAGAAATAGAAAAGTTATAGTAAAAATGGGAAATTATACTTAGTCTAGTATGGTATCATAATTACCGAAGCCTGGAACCCAGGTATACAGTGATTTTTTTCTTAACTCTAAAGAAGTTGTCACCAAATATACATATCTAAATCTGCCAGTCGCTGAAGACTATTGTATGATTTGGCTATTCTTGTTAAAGGTGAATTAAGACCTATATTAGTCTTGTATCTAGGGACATTGAGCAGCTTGTAGACACCTGAGCGCGGTAGTCTACTTGGAGCAGAGATATTAATTTTAGACAATAATTCAGGACAATCTATTCTATTGTTTAATAAGCTGTATAAGAATAATAAATATTATACATAGAAACACCCAGACCAAGATAAACATCCATGTTCATGCACACAAATGTTTGACTTGTGCGGGAATCGAACCCGCGACCTCAGGCGTGGCATTCGGTTACACTAACCACTACGCCATCGAAGCCGCCAACCTTGCATACATATCATAGATGAACTCATGTATGTATATATAACAGTTTAGTTGATCTCCATGTCCATTTTGTATAAAGAGATTGTCCTTAAAGCAAGCGTAATTTTCCAGCAAGCTTTGTCCTTAATAAAACCACTCAACAACCTACTCAAAACATGAAGCCTCAAAATAAAAAGTGGAATACGCTGAAAATTAAAATGTTCAAAGCAATTCCGGTACTAATGGACCGCAGTGATTAATGCTGCCGACGACATTATTTTAATGAGGATAAATTGCATATTTGAGTGTCCCCACTAATAGCTTTCTTAATTCTTCCTCGCTTTCCTTAAGCTGGGATTAACTATCGGAGACCCATTCAGGGTACTCTTGAATTTTTTACTGCTACCGTTTTATATCTGTGACGTAATGACGTTTGCTTATGAAGGTGTTACGTAATATCTATAGAAGGTTTCTTTTCGTACCGATAGATGGCGATGTGCTTATTATTTATATAGCCGCTGCGTTCGTTACGAGGCATTAGTTTGCGCTTATGTTTGTGACCATCACGACGGGGTTTGATTCTTGGGTAGAGCAACGTTTTATTAAAATTTTAGAAGGTAGTTCCTCCCACACAGACTTTCAAATGTAAAATCCGTCTGTGTGAAGTCAGACAATTGTCATTAAAATAATGTCGTCGTCGTTCAGTCAATTGTTACTTAGACGACAATAGGCTCGGTCTCTATTGTGAAACTTAAATAGATTGCTGACAAAATGCTGGCGTGGTACACCTCTGCTTGCAGCGGCATCATTGCGGGAGTATACAGGCGCGCGTATTATGCTTCTAAATGAGAACGCATTTAGAAGCATAATACATAGAACGAAAACTCGTTAAAATTTTATAATTTCTTATTCAACTAACGTGGCAAACGCGCTTATGCTTAGCCGCTTGATAGTAACCGGCTTATCTCGGAATTATAAACTTAGCAAAAAATTAAAGCGTTGCAGGCATTGCAGGTTGGTTGGTGGTGGCTATTCGCCGCAGGAAGTTGACGTAACGTTACTTCGCTGCAATCTCTTGTAGACCTTACTCATGGGTACAGTTTAATTAAACTATACCAAGCTTAAACGGAGATTCTATTGTGACCTATTTTATTAGGATTTACAGTGGATAACGTTACTGTTAATTTTTGACAAATATTGTTACGTGTTTGCACTACTGGGCTTTAGGTAAGTAAGCGCCCAACTTGAACTTTGAATGGCGGCATTTGGTGACGATAGTAAAAAAGTTCAAAAACTATAACCCGACTACGTAAAGAAAGGGCTCTAAAGAGGACGAATTTAAAATTTATATAGCCTATGTCACCCGGGCTATTATTACGAATCTATTGACACCTCATTCATTAAAATCGGTTCAGTAGTTTAGGCGCTACGGTGGAACATACAAACATACATACCCAGACTGACAAAATCATTAACCTTCCTTTTGGCTTCGCCGTAGTCGGGTAAAAACCGACGTGAGAGTAATTACATTGTTGCATCGTTTTCCAGGTAAGTTATAGTCCCAGAAGCTCACATACTGAACCCTCCCTTACCTTTCCTTTTTACATAATTTAGTTCCTTTAACCTATGATCGGTTACGCTTACCGTTTCTTGTACATTTATCTGCTGGACATTTTTCTTGTGTATGTGCACTTTACAAACATTCAAACAACCAAACAAAGAACTCGGAACTATTTGTAGATCACTCATGATATCATTGTCCTATGTGGAGCTCAAGCGCACACCACACGGCCCATTGGTAATGGCTAGACAGAGTCAAAAACTGCACGTTTGTTTACCACCACGATTGTACCATACAAAAAATAAACCATTGTCTCTGTCCATCCACCGAAAAAACAGACTTGGGTACACACTTAACCAAAATTTTAGGATATTACATCTCACTCGTACAAAAAACTATAAAAGTGAAAGTTTCTCAGTTAATGGCAAATCATCTATTTTAAACGGATAAACTTGAGGCGTAAAAAGTGACAAATTACAAGATATTTAAAAAGGAAGTTACAAACAATGGAACTTAATCAAGAGGTCGATTAAAACTTCGCGTTGTTGTGCAAACACCATGGCAGTTTGGAGTTTTATTACTTATTGATTAACAACTTTTTCATGCGGTGCCGCGCAATTAAATACGATTTTGTGGATGGCCTAAATATTCTTTTTTAATAACCTTTTAACCTTTTGGACGCCATTGTCACATATACGTAACAAACGAAATCTTGCCCTCAACGCCAACGTCACATATGTATGACAAAAAATACGTCGCACCTTTACATAAAAATAAACAATAAAACTAAATAAAACATTACTTTTGTGGTTAAATAAATATCAGTGTCATGAGTAGGGTGTATTAGAAAATTTAAGACGAAAATAAAAACACAGTTGATATTCGATAAAGTTTTGGAATCCCTATACTTCTGAAGGTCATTTTACAGAAAAAGTGGCTTGGCATCGGGGCTACGGCGATGCGTTCAAAAGGTAAGATTGAAACGTTCAGCAGTCTTGTGCAGTGGAGCCTGGCTTTTAATTCATGACTACTAATATTACGTAATTTATAACTGCATCGAATCCGCAGTGGCATAAATGGTCACCTCAAGATTGCCAGTGCGTCAAGTGTAGTGAGTTTGCTTTAATAAGGACAATTTTCAAATTTTTTGTACATTGTTTTAATTTTTGTAATACCAAAGTAAGACGATCTCCTTAAATAAGCAAAAGACAATCTTGGTTACGTACATAGAAAAGCTGCGTCAAACTAGGGACAAAACTTTGTTCAGTGATTTTGCGTACGCATATTTCAGTTCTTTAAGAGCATGTTGTGCTGTAGCAAATTCCTGTTTTTGTTTCAGCGATGAATTATGGGTGGCTATAGTCTTGTAAAACTACGGTCTACAGCGACATGGAACGGCTGTCAAAATCGTTAAGTTAGCACAATCTTACATTGACGCCCCACAACTTCTCTCGAAGATTCAGCTACGTGCCCCTTCTAGATCTGTTAGGATACCTTTTCTTATTCTTAACGTCCCTCGCTGCAGCACAAATTACAGACAAAATTCTTTCTTTTTAAGATCCGCTAAGTGTTACAATAAATTGGTTGACTTTTCTGAACTTGACTTATTTACTACTAAGCCGCGTGTATTTAATCAAATACTTGCCAAACATTGGTACAAATTGGTTCAATAACTGTTTAAATTGCACTTCACGACGTATTTGGGAGAAAAAGGAAGTGAAGGAAACACAACAGTAAGAATACTGCTATTTCACGTTGATATTCTGAAAGAGGGTAGTCCTTCCCCGGTGCGGAAATCAGCGAGGCTCCACTACACAAAATATTGTCTTGCAGCGTTAGTATGTTAAATAATAGTCTTATGATTATGCATGACCAAAAAGATAAAGCAGGATGCATGTGACAAGTGGAATGACGTACTAGTTCGCAGAACAAGTAAAGTTTGTAGTCAACCGAGCTCCTGTTTTGTTTTAGCATCCCGGATCGCTGACGCACAGATTCAGCCGTAGCCTAAACCTTCATACTATGCTACGCAAATATTATTATTTCTACCTACGACTTGTCCATTAGCCAACGTAGCAGTTTCAAGTTTCAAACAAAACAAATTAAAATATATAAAATAACAAACGTTGGTTTGCCTACAGCGCCACCTACCTGACCTAATTGTGACTATGAACCATCCAGGGATCCACCCGAACATACACAGAAATTTCATCAAAATTACTCCAGACCTTAAGAAAGAGTTCAATAACATACATACGTACAGAAGTGAGGTGTATAGTTTCAAAACCCGCCAAAACGATATCAGAACAAAAATAATGTTCCGATTGAATATGAAGCTCCTTCGTTGCTTCTATCGCATAGCACTGATAGTTTTCAACAAAACCCACTCAAATTCTATTAAATCAGCTCACAAAAGTAGCAGTTTGTTGGAAACACCGCTAAAAGAGTCAATTTTATTATGTCTTTAAATAATTTTTTGAGATTTACCATTATTTGGTGAAAAGTATTTTAGAGGATTTTGAAACTAAACTACTCAAGTATTTATATAATTTTATAAAAAGCTGTGGAGAAAATTATAAAGCCAAAATTAACTTATCCAAATATTTGTACGCGTTTATTCATTTTCATACACGGTGTATAATTACATTACCAGCATAAAAACCGCGATTGTATTTAACACATTTTTAGCTTAATTCATATTCAGTTAATCTGCTTCAATCCTTGGGCATACAGAATCCGGATGAAATCCGGGAGACTGAACATTTTAATAATATTTTATTAATTTTAATACCGGTGAGGGCTAACGTGTTAATATTCAACAATGCTCAAATATGACTAATGGGTCTTATACACGCGCGGGTAATGGCCGCAAGTTGAGGCTAAACAATTGTCGTCTCATGTAGACGACGCGAGTAGCTTGCGAATGTAGCACGGGGTATAAGCTTGCGCATGTTGACCTCACGAGTGCAGCTTACACTTGTAGCTGGCAGCTGTACCTTGCGCATATAACTACTATGATTAACTTGAGTATATAGCCCGCGCGAGTAGCTTGCGCGTGTACCTTGGACATGTAATCCTTATGACTAACTTGAGCTTTTAGCCTGTAAGAATAATTTGTGCATGAAGACTGTCTACGTAGGTCACGCATATAATCTTAGCGAGTAGCTTGCGTATTAGCCCGCGCGAGTAGCTTGCGCATATAGCCCGCTCGATTAGCTTGCGCATATAGTGGCACAAGTATGTAGCCCACGCAAATAGCTTGCGCATTAAGCCCACGAGAGTAGATTACGGGCTAGCCCTCAAGAGTAACTAGCATATGTAGCTAGCTACTTATGTCGTCTATAAACACTTCAATGCGAAATAGAAAAATGTGTGTTGCATGTACTGCTGTCATATAGAGACTATCTAGTTAAATGTTCACTGGAAAGTTTATTCCTTGTAAATACATCTTAAAGTAGCTTAAAGTGAAGAGCCGCTTACGTTAGAAATGCGTCTCAGATATTATAAAATATTTACTATTATGTAGCAGGATAGAGTGCTCGGTTGGATCGGTGGCGTATGTTAACTTAATAAAATGATTATAATTGTAATTGTGACTAAGTTCATTGAAATTAAACTACTATATACGGATTTTATCGCGTTGTTTATTTGACACTTTATTACAAAATTTTGAAAACTGTTACACTACTATTACTATTAAACTTTACTAATTTTTAAGCTAATTAAATTATTGAAACTATTAAAACACATATAAATAGTATAATAGTATAGTAATAGTATAAATAGTTTTAATAGTTTCAATAATTTAATTGGCTTAAAAATTAGTAAAGTTTAATAGTAATAGTAGTGTAACAATTTTCAAAATTTTGTAATAAAGTGTCGAATAAACAACGCGATAAAATCCGTATATAGTAGTTTAATTTCAATGAATAACATTCGCGTAAACAGAAGACAATATTATGTGACTAAGTTATTGAATTTTTAGTTAGAAAATTAGAAGGTATAGCAGCATTGAGGCTAGAAATCTGGTTGGTAAACAACATTAGGAGTATGATCAATAGAAGTGTATCTGCTGCTGAATGGATCGCACAAAACTTTGTTTTTTGAAATGAAAGATCATTTCTTCTCCTTGGCCTTTATTATTCCCAAGTCACTTTGGATCGGCTTTCTAGTCTAACCGGATTTGACTGAATATCAGTTTTTACAAGAAACGACTGCCATCTGACCTCCGCAACCCGAAGGCTAACGATAACCTAAGGCTAGACCAGTTTCAGGATATACTAATGGGCGTAGTGCGGCAGTTAAAGTAGACAATGGTGAAATAGACCAATCATTTGCTAGTTGCCTTTTAGGCACTACTTGACATCCACTCTCATCTCTTATCGTTGATATATCGCCAAGGGATAGAACGTGGATGTTCGGTAATATACCGATAAGGGATAGGAAGGTGATGCAGATAACCAGAATCCGTACTGCTACCGTAGCTACAACGAAGAATTTCCACAGAAAAATCCAACCATCAACTATCTAAACTAATGCTTTAAGCCATCGAGGCAATCTTTTATTTAATGATATATGCAAATCATATTTAAACAAATTTAAACAATACAATCTATAATAATCAAAGTCAAAATCAATATGTATCAAAGCGTTTAGTTATAGCGTGAACGAAATCTATTAGAACTAAAATCATGTACGAGCGGCTCTCGGCTTGATTACTGTACGTTCATTCAATTAGTGGGCGTCGACTAAAACGGCTATTATGTTAAAAGCTTCGCCCGTTGATCGCTGCTAACAATCACCTTGAAAATGTTTCCTTTACGCATAAACCGGCTTTTCCTTTGGTATAATATTTATGTATACTCCATTGAATATAAGTATTTTATGTATGCACACAGATTAAGTGTGCTTAGAGATTGCGTCCTTGATGGCGTAGTGGTTAGTGTAACCGACTGCCACGCCTGAGGTTGCGGGTTCGATTCCCGCACAAGTCAAACATTTGTGTGCATTAACATGGATGTTTGTCTTGCTCTGGGTGTTTCTATGTATAATAAGTATGTATTTACAAAAAAAAAGTATATATGTATGTTTATCCATTGTCTAGTACCCATAGTACAAGCTCTGCTTAGTTTGGGCTAGATGGTGTTGTGTGTATGTGATAGAATATTATATTATATAAATAACACTCATAAACACACACACACACGCAGGTATATTCATCATACAATAGTATTATAGTCATAAAGTTCTTATTATAATAACTTGGATTACTTGTATTTTTTAATGGGATTAAATATAATGACCACCAAAAATACTAATTGCACAGCAAAATATGCTTACTGAAATATATCATAACGAGCACCTATACGCCTCAAATCACTGCATTCCGTCTCGGAAGGGTTAGGTTATGTTAGGTTCCTTCTTAAACCCACCCAAAAATAGGATCCGTCGAAATAGTTTGATCTCTTTCAAATACATTAGTAAGCATATTTTGGTGTGCAATTAGTATTTTTGGTGGAACAAAGGCAAAAAATTGAGGAACAGTTAAATACTACCCTTTTTTAATGTTTGAAATGTTGTTTGATCGGACGGTGGACGGCCCCAATGGGTCCACCGCCCGCAGGCTTCTACTCAAGGTGGCTGGAGGTCGTATATTACCTCATATATTATTTAACAATAACACTGTCCAACCCGAATGTATAAACCCAAGGCCTCACTATCATAAGTACGCTTTCGCGTAAACGCAAGACAATAATATTATAAGTACGCTTACTTATGATTTTTAATCACAAGCTTACACTTTTGGACCAAATAATGTATTATTATCAAACATCGCCCATTCTCGCGTCGCATGCATAGCTTCACTTACTGTCACCGCACGCGCATCGTTCGCACCAGTACATTCAAAACTACCGACTCATGCGCACCTACACTGCGCATTATAGTCATTTAACGTTTTAATAGTTTTATGAGACAATAGTATTATAAAAGTAACTGTAGATTTAGTGATTGTTACTTTTTATGTGTAACAAAATGGAATACAAAGCGCTTTTGTGGATGTGTGTTTTAATTGGTAAGTGCTTTTCGTCTATTTATGTTATAATAATAATGTTATAGTTAGATATATAATTGGTAAATAATCTCATAAGTAGTTACTACTTACTACTCGATCTATTTTCATGTTCATTGGGCGAATTCACAAAGGCTACATACTAGATATTAAGTTTTTAAGATTTAAGATGTTTTATTGTATTACCGTTTTAAATATTATATTTAGTTATGTTACTATACTATACTATACTATCGCATTAGGCTAAGAACCTGTAATGATAGATAATAGTTTTGGAAATAAATAAATAAATACTGTTTGTTGTGTAAAATACATAAATAAGTAACTAGTTGCTAGGTACTTACTCATGGGCGCCGGTAGCAGGGTGCAAGGGGGTGCACTTGCACCCCCTTGTCAGGAAAGAAAATACATAAAAATGTTTTTTCCTGTGCGCAGTATTTATTCAATCCAATACCCGCGCTATTTGAATTTGACATCATATTAATCTACATAATATACATACTATATAATTCAATATTTTATATCAATTAATAGTAAAATGTGTAGATGTAGGTGCACCTCCCTGAAAGTAACCCTGGCGGCGCCGGCGGCGATGTACTTACTGTAGGTCCATTTAAAAATACGTTTTATCTTAATATTGCCTTTATATCTCTCGTTGCAATTAAACTAGTTTATACGGATTTTATCGCGTTGTTTATTTAATAAATAGTTAAATAAACAACGCGATAAAATCCGTATAAGTAGTTTAATTTCAATCGGTAACATTCGCGTGAACGTAAGACAATATTGTTATATCTTTCGTTAAATGGCGTAGGAGTTAAGTTAGTCGATTTGAGAAGTTTCGGGTTCTTGCCCTGGGTAACGCCATTTACTTAGTTTACGCCATTACTGACAGCATAGGGGATCATAGACAGCAACACGGTCGCAGTATAATTCGTAAACCCCATTCCGTGGACCTGTATGTCATGTACGCCAACCAGCGCTGCTAAAAACACACTTCAATATAGCTAAAGTACTTGATTTTTATTATAAACTTACTCAAACTAACTAGAGACTAACCTCCACGACACAGGGAATCCTAGTGTGGAGGTTAGTGTTCTAAAAATGACTGTAACTGTTTGTATTGGAACAATAAAGCATTATTATTATTAAACAACCCAAAGGCTAACGATACCCTAAGGCTAGATCAGTGTCAGGTTATTAGAGGGCACTGACTTCCCAATAACGACTGCCATAGATGTTTATGGCAGTCGGGTCCGACGGCTTAACGTGCTCTTCGAGGCAAGAAGCAGGCGATAATTGTCAATCAATACGCACATAATTTCAATAAGTCATATAACTTCCGAAAGTCAGAGGTGCGCGACGTGGGTTCGAACCGGAGACTTCACTGTCTCCCCACTGAACTATCGCTACTTTACAATCATTCAAATAAGGACACAAAAACACCCAGGTCTCAAGCAACTAATTGTGGATCACATACATCGTGACCCGTATGGTGATCGAACCCACAGCACCCCACACACGCAACGGGAGGCGCCCACTTAACGATTACACCTTTCGAGCAGCCTAATTAATTCTTTCTTTTTCTTTTTCGTGTGGTTAGTGGCCAACCTGTTGCCAAGAGTTGTTCAAGCCGCCCGTAGGCCTCTGACATGGCTTAACGACTGCTGTCCATTTGACAACAACCGAGACCGATTTTTTACGTGCTATGTGCACGGAGACACTCAGATGAAATACCACTAAGCGTTCACCCATCTATAGACTGACCGCCCCCAACGTTGCTTGACCTCGCTAATCGTTTACCGATCAGTGAGTGCAACTGGCTATGAGCGATAATTAATCTATTACCATTACTTAATTTCCTTGCAATGCGACGTTTGCTTCTATTCCCTATTTACCCAATTCCTAGTTTGCCACCAATAGAGCTCAATGCTTTAGAAAGAACACTAGCCATAGGTAATCTGTCAACCTTGAACAAAAATCTAAGGTTTATTTTACTAAATCTTTGCACACATTTTGACGTTAGAAGGTGTTTCCCGTAAGTCGTAAAAAGGGAAAAGGGTTACTACAGGGGTCATAAATAACGGATTAGCGAACTGTCAGTACTTAACTATAAATCTCGGCTATATATTTTCGAGGAGTATTGATTTTGTCCTTCCTTACCTACCTTAACGGATGAAACCGATTTTACAAGAAACTTTTGTGTAATATAAATCAACTTGTACATAAAACTTCGTCCAAAGCTAGATTTACAGACTTGCTTCGAGGAGTTTGCAGTAGAAGTTTTTTTTTATACAACTAAGGTGGCAAACAAGCATACGGCCCACCTGATGGTAAGTGATCACCGTAGCCTATGGACGCCTGCAACACCAGAGGCATCACTAGCACGTTGCTGACCCTTTAGGAAAGGAATTGGGAAGGAGAAAGAGCGGTAAGGGGGAAAGGGGGTGATTGAGCCTCCGGCACTCTCACTCACCGAACGAAACACAACGGCAGGAACATTACCATTTCACGTCGATATTCTGTGAGAGGGTAGTCCTTCCTCAGTCGAGCCGGCCCATTCATGCTGATATCAGCGAGGCTCTACTACTCTCAAATAATATACAAAATGTGATAGTGCGTAAATTTATCTTTATTTGTTACTCGTACGTGCTTAAATCGTTAAACAGTTTGGGATGGCACACTGATAACCAACTTTTATTTGTTACTAGATGTTCCCGCGGTTTCACCCGCGTTTATCGTTACTGCGCCGTCCCCGTGGGTCGTGGCATGATGTTATATAGCCTATAGCCTTTCTCTATAAATAGGCTATCCAACACTAAAATATTTTTTTAAATCGAACCAGTAGGTCCTGAAATTAGCGCGTTCGAACAAACAAACAAACTCTTCAGCTTTATAATATTAGTATAGATTTAACACATTTGTTTGAGATTGCTGTGAATCATCACTTTACGAAAGTAATTTGGCGAGGTTATTATGATTTTAAGAGTACGCAGGGGACAATAACTTCCTTTTGTCAGTCGGCACACCTACAGGAAGAGACTGGTTTGCTTATTCATACTCGACGTTCGTACTCACGACTCTCTCAGCTGAATGAGTTTTGAACTATCATAGTGATTCGAAGCGGGATATTGCAAATTGCGCAGTCCTGTGATCCATGACCCTTTCGGATAAACCTGAAGATTCGGTAATGGCAAAATGAAAATGCCTCGTTGACCGCATTAGTGTCGTTTAAAGATAGTGCGGTGTGCTGTGCATTGAATATAAGAAATGAAAATACTACAAAGTGTAAATGGGATTTATCTATTAAGAAATTCTCATTAGCAGCACGGACTTTGCCCGGTAGACGGCAATAGGCTCGTCCTAAATATTTTGACTAAATATGTTTTTTCGTCTTATGTATAATAAACATTATCTATCCAAAAAATCCAAAAAACATATCTAAACATATATTAATACGTGAAGCAAAAACTTTGTACCCCTTTTTACGAAAATTGCGTGGACATAGAAGTATGAAATTTGGCACAGTTAAAGTTTATATGGAGAAAGAGGGGCGAATCCTATTATTTTTATAAAATATGCATTAGAAATACGACATTAAATTAATGAAAAAACACTACACGCACACAACCATGCATTTGACACACGCAGTCGAATCGCGTTCGTATTATTTCGACATTGTCGACTGACGTCGTACAATTCTTTGTAACTATGGTTACTTATACCTTATTTATATGTAATAGAGAAAAACAGAAAACAAAGTAGCAAGCTTAGAAATTAAATTTTGACCACTAGGCGACCGTTAGTTTAGACCAAATGTGGCTATCATACAATATCTTTTCCTACCATTTCAGGCATGAGTGCATTTTCAGCTAGAGACAATGTTTTCTTAAGGAAATCTTCGCCAATTGTGGTTAAGTTCCACGTGTTGAAATTATATTATTGCTGTATACCAAGCAGTCGACTCGTGCTTATTCTAAGAATCTTCTAACAAAACACTTAATTTACGGACGGAAGTAATCAGTAAGCTTAAACGCAAACTTAGGCTAATAGAGCAATAATAATTATATTAATAGCAGTCGTCAGTTCAGTCACAGAACACACATACATAGAACGTTATTTTTAAGAAGAGCGTTAACAGGCTCATCATTTCAAAGACAAAATATAGGTTAGTGAGTTTATTAAGTTACTGTAGCTACATTTTGGTTAGTTATTAAGTTTAGGCAAAACACGATTACCTCATAAGTATATATATATATAGACGTAAGACAATGTATATAATATGAAGATTAGAACCATTGTGTCCGTTGTTTGAGGTTTTTTTAAACAACTCTAGCACTTGGGATAATTACTGTATCACTGACTATAGGAAATATACCCAGAACGGGAGATATCTTTAAAAAAATAATTGTTTCTGGACGTAGCGTTCCTCAATGTCTTCGAATTTCGAACGTTGTATTGTCGGGCATTTGTTAATTTGTGTTTTGTCCAGTATTAAAAAAGTGTTATTATTGTCAAAGTAATAACACTTTTTAATACTATGGTTATCTATTTTAGAACGGATACTCATATCTGACCCCCGCAACCCAAATAGTGATAACATTGATAGTATTAGCGGTATTATGTTAAATCTTTATTAAACAATTCTAGCTTGCAAATTCGACGTAGGTACTCTTCTATAGGCTCAAGCTAAAATATTCAAAGATATAAGTAGAGCACTTTAACCCCATGGTTTTTGGGCCCACGTAATATGCTGTAAATCTATTGCTATCTAACGGGCACCATTCCAGAACTCATGATACTACTGAGATTTTCTTGATCTGAAACTCCATTAATGCTTTGAGATCTTAGATTTCCGGGTTGGAGACGACCCAGGAATCGAACTCATTCATAGCAGTCGCATTTACAACCGCTGCCCCGCCAAAGCAATCGCAAATTCATATCTAAATAAAACAAAACAGAATGAAAATTGGCTGACAGAGGAGAAAAAGGTACTGAACTATTTTGTCTCTATCTATTTATATACAGGTTGTCCCAGAAGTCAACGTCAATCCGACGACTTCTGCGACAGCCTGTATATAAATAGGGGGAGACAAAATAGTTCAGTACCTTCTTCTCCTCTGTCAGCCAATTTTCATTCTGTTTTGTTTAGTATCTATTAACTAACGAATGTAAAGAGGAGGAAAAGGTTGGAATATGTATGATTATGATCGAATTTCGACCACTGGGAGAACACTACTAAATATTATTAGACTTGTTTGCTTGCAAGGAAGCAAAAATATAGCCGGCCCATCTACAATAAACAGGCGTGTGACGTATGTTTAATAAAACACTTACATCGTAAACGAGTTATAACCGCTTGTAATTCATTGCTTTGAATTCAATTGCATCGTTGAACAGTGGCCATAAATACTAATATCGCTATTGGTAATAGTGGCTGATTCTGCTCTAATGGAATGTTAAATGCATGGACTATGCCTGGGCCTCAGAACGAGACAAAGCTATAGACTCAGTAATGCGTTATATCGTACAAACGCAAGCAGTCACCATGGTGGTAAGGTATATTTTATATCCTTTATCCATAAAATGATAGGCATAGGAGTATTATACTCACCTTTAGCCGACTATGGTTTTAGAACCTACGTAATAGGGCAAGCCTATGGATACCTACCGCACTGCACATAACACATTGCTCGACCCAGGAATCGAACTCGATACAGGCAGGCACGACACTCACATACATTACTGCTGCACAGCTGGGTCAATTTGCACATTCATTTGATATGCAAATATAATAAACTGCATTTTGAATAGACACTCTACAAAGAAAATAATTAAAATTAAGAAATTGTGTGGACACATTTTTAGCCCACGGTACTTTTTTATCACTAACATTTAACGATCCTAAAATATGACCACACTTTATAATTACGACTCGTATAAGCTGATCTCGCCAGAAATCCTTCTTATTTTATTAAAAGCGTTATGCAAATATTCAATGCTAGCTTTTACGCGCGTCTTCGCTAACTTGGAAATAGTAATTTTAAACTTGATAAAAATTAGGACTTTTCTGTAACCCTACCAAAATGTATGCAAAATTGTATGATAATAATCGGTCGAATAGTTAGTGATGAAAGCGTAACAAAGAAATAAACTCAATTTCGCAATTATAATATTAGTTGACAAATTAGTAAATACTAATTTATGCAATCCGCAATCCTAATGGATCGGCCTCTATTTTTCCAATTCACTATTACCCTCTTTCTTTTCAAGCAGACCTTTTTTTTAATAACCGTAGTTCTAAGGAACTACATTATTCCATATTTCATACCATCGTAGCTGTATTTCCTCTCCCAACAAGCAGTTTTTATAACAAGTGGACAGTTGCACATTTTTTCCCATCACACATACGAGTATGTACCATACACACACTTGTTTAATCATCGCCAATTAAAAACAATTATTTTATATCTCTTAGACTCATGAAGGGTCGCTATGCATCGTTTATAGGACGCATTAATATGTTTCGTCGTGTCGTAATGGCCGCGTAAATACAGTTTGATGGAGTAAATTGTGTTACAGAATCAAAGTTTTACGTGTTGTTATTTGATACGGAGTTTAACAACAGTTAAAATTTTAAAATCTGTAAACTATGGGTTAGTCCCATTCGCCACCCCCAACATTGCCCTCTCCGGTAGCGAATAGGACATTTTCCAAAAAAATATCCCATTCGCCACCGGGGGTGACGCCTTCAGTGGCGAATGGGATATTTGTTTTGGGTTAGTCCCATTCGCCACCCCAGCATTGCCGCCTCCGGTGGCGAATGGGACATTTTCCAAAAAAAAGATATCCCATTCGCCACCGCCGCCTCCAGTGGCGAATGGGATTCTTTATATTGGAAATATCTCTTTCGTCACCAGAGGAAGTAATGCGGGTGTGGCGACTGAGATTAAACTCATCCCAGTTGCCACCCCCGGTGTCGAATATTTTTTTGAAAATGTCCCATTTGCCGCCGGAGGGGGCAATGCTAGGAGTGGCGAATGGGACTAACCCAACTAGGATTAACCTCGTACGTAGGTTAATATTATAGGTATAATGGCTAATGTACACGGATTTAATTTACCGCACGGCGCGGCGGCGCAGAGGATCAAGTGGTTGCCTCGCCATTGCCACTGCAGGTATTGTGGGTTCGATTTCGATTTCGTGAATTTGATCGATTCAATATTTGTGTGATACACACATAGTTTTTTTCGGGACTGAGTGTCTTTTGAGTCCGTTGTTGGAATGTTAGTGGTCCCCGTCGACACATAAATTATAGTAGTATCCTATGATACTACCATAATTTCTGTGTCGACGGGGACCACGCTTCTGTGTGGGGATGTCTGTCGATGGGGATAAGACCACGCTTGCTTTATAGCAAGCGTGGTCTTATTAAAAAAAATATAAAGTGCTAGGTTTGAATCTGGGACATAAAAAGTTATTAGGTTTTTCTGTGACATGTGTGTTCTAAAACATAAGTACATTCTTTAATCGCGTACTCTCATAGTTCGATGGGATGGCAATTTGACTTGACCAGAGAGTAATCAGGCGCAGAATCTCAGCTTTACAAATAATTTGAAGCACGAGATTCTTAGTAGATAATCCGTTAGAGCCCAGAGTTGTCAATGTCAGAAAGTTGACAATGGTTCGTTCACCTGGAATGGAAAGCATGTATATCCTTATCCTATCCTAACCTATATTATAAATACAAATGTGAGTTTGTTTGTAACGGTTTCACGCCTTAACTACACGACCAATCATCATGAAGTAGGTACCTCTTATCCAGGAAAAAGTACTGTTAGTGACCTAACCTAGGCTAAATTTACGTGAGCGAAGCCGCGGGCAAAATCTAGTATATGTTTGTATATACGAGTTAGGTAGCTGTCATATCGGACTATGACAATATGAAAATAGAGAGAGCACTTGTGTTTGCACACGCACTTGGGCGTTGAACTACTCTAGCAAATGACTAGTCTCTATTATGATTGATCGCCGTCGTGACCGAAGTGCGCTCGGGATGAGTTTATTATCATCCTACAACGTTGATGTTTATACGTTTGACTTTGTATTATAGCCTAAATTAATATTTGAAGTAAAACATAAATAAAAGATTTCCATTGCAGTATTTTGAAGCTGAAATGGATAGTAAATTTTCTTAGTTATCTTATTTGGCAAACAAACAATTCATTTAATGGTTTCAAAAAATGTTTCCTCTTTAATAAATAACAATGTCACAACACATTAAAATGGGTCTAGCTACTTTGGTTTTGGTTACTTAATAAGCTAAGCAAGAAAAATGGCCTATACCTACATATACTAACAATAATAAATTATTGATTTATTTATTGATATAAAACAATATAAGCTTACAGTTACAAACCAAATCGCTTATATGTTAAGTGAAGCTATACAATTCTAAAACTATCTATAGAAAAATGTGGAATGTCCTCCGACCGAATTTCGGTCACGGCGGCCAATCTTATCGGAGACTGGCCATCTGCGCAGAAGATATTATACTGCAGAAGTGTGTACGCAAATCCAAGTGCACTCTCTGTGACGTAAATCTCATGATCTGAAGATAATCTGACGCAACCGGAGTGCGATCAGGTGCAGGACCAACGGCTTCACGTACTTTCCGAGGCACAGAATATCTACTATATATGTACATATATTATATACTAACAATACAACGGATCTTAAAAGCATTAGTTATATAATGTAATATTCTACCACATACACACAACACTATTTAGCCCAAACTAAGAAGATCTTGTACTATGGGTACTAGACAATGGATAAACATACGTATATACTTTTTTTTGTTAGATACATACATATTATACATAGAAACACCCAGACCAAGACAAACATCCATGTTCATGCACACAAATGTTTGACTTGTGTGGGAATCGAACCTGCGACCTCAGGAGTGGCAGTCGGTTATACTAACCACTACGCTATCGTGGCCGACAATTATCTAAGGTTATATATTTCGACGCTATTTGCCTTGCTTCGGTGTGACAGAAAACGCTTACCACCAGGCAATCCTACCACCTAAGTAATATTGTAGTCAAATTTGAATTTCTCCTATAATGATAGTGTGACATAAAATCCAACACACTGTACGGCCATATTGTAAAAGCCACAAGTTGAAACACCAGTAGCCACAAGATAAAAACCGTTATCTCCGGACCACGCATATCGTGTTCCTTGTCCCAAATATGGTACATTAGGCATTATGAGGAGCCCGACCCGCCAATTGAGCGAATTAACTGTCTCTTAAGACTTAGCGTGTGTTTAGTGTAAGTGTGGCCCTTTGTTTTCAACGCTCTTGTGTTTAAATAGATTTATTACTTACTAGTTATTAGCCTCGGCTTCGCTCCTTTTTATAATAATAAAATTATTGAATTTGCATAAAACCGAGTATTTGGTGGTGTTACAATAGACATGTTTTACTAGATGTATGCATGTAAAATTTAATTATTGGTATAAGACTATTCAACTTTTCATCCAAAAATTGTATTAGATCATAAAATTTGATATAGAATAATATGTACAACATTTTCTTAGCAAAACCAGAGTAGAGTAGATAGCAGTTTAATTAAAGTAAAAATGTATAGTTTTTCGAAGCAAAAACTTGTCTGACAATATTTTGCTTCGTAAAACTTGACTTTACTTAAATTGAAAACACGTATTTAAAGAACACTAGTCTTTACCGTATCAAATCATATTAAAATCAGTTCATTTGTAACAATATATTTACCCTAAACCGTATGTAATCTTCACGGCATCGGCACCCACAGCACAGGTTTTCCTAATGTGGGGTCAACGGATAACATATTTTCGAAGTGAAATCTTCTTTAAGCGCGTTGAGCACTTCTTGGGTGAACAAAAATCATGGTACTCGCGTCATCGTCACGCTTCCACGCTTTATTGTTTTTTTTTAGAATATTAACAATATCTCAGAAATGGTGCGTACCACACAAAAAATAACGAAATTTTGAGCTCCTTAATGAACTCCAAGAGAGTATCAGGAACTAGCATCCGACCTGCCACTTTTTTTTTGTTTTATTAAGAAGTGTTTATGATCAAGGATTAAAGTTTTCACTTCTATCGCCAGTCCCCAAAGACTGACACAATTATTTTTTCTGACAATAAAGACTACTTATAAATTAATTATCAAAAATAATTAACAAATAGTCAGAGTCGTATATCAATTTAAAAATAATTACGAACATAAATTCAACTAACGGACACAAAATACACCCATACTTAAAACAATCATTTATGGAGCACACAAATAGGTGTGTGAAAGAGACAAGGCAACCACTTGCCTTCTACGCCATCTGTAAACAATACCTACCATTTATCCCTTTTAAACTATAAGATTAGCTCTAGCTATACTATGTATTAATATACCTACGAAGCAAAAATAGGTACATCCATGTCATTACACAGGGCTCACAACAAACGGAACGAAGATTGAACCAATTTTTCTTAAGTGGAACTGACAAGCCAGTGACGGGCTCGGAGTTGTCAACCAACGGCCGAAATTAACGAGACCGCCTACCCTCACTTAAATAAATAATTTGTCTAATTTAAAATATAAAAACATAACGAGTGTTTGGCTCGAAGATGATGTTAGAGTAGGGTGTAAATTGTGCTTTTTGAGGTCAACAATAGGACGTAATCAGTATACGGGCGCTAAGTATGATTGTCACGAGGGTGGGCGAATAATGATGAGTTCATTGATTCTTTGGATTTGTTGTGTACCTTTTGTAAACATAAAAGGTACACGGAAAATTCTGTGCTTTGTGTGTATGTATATAATATTTTCGTCGTTATAGAGAGGCGTGCAACGTAACAATGGAAATAGAAAACTGTGTAAATAAATAGACTTATAGAATATAATTATTACAGTTATAGTATGTACAGTCAGCGATGTTAGCAGTTTTTATTGATAGTTAGTATAAAGTAGTTTCACAAACATCTCTAAAGGCTAGTCTTTAGAGATGTTTGTGAAACTGCTTTATACTATCAATAAAAACTACTAAAAATAGATTGCCGATATTATGTCAGTGTTATAAATATTACAAAATGGTATTATTCTAATTAAAATAAACATTAAATGCAAACATAAAGTGCATTTTAATTTGAACAGTTGTGATCACGAAAATGTCAAAAGTCTGTAGTTAAATTGGTCATTAAATATTAATTCATCAAATTCTTTCTGTCAATAATTTAACTAATACTGCTGTAATAAAATTGTGAATAATCAATATTTTATTTAATGGCACATTCGAAATCTCGAAAAGTAAGTATAATAATAATTGACGTATGTTTCTTCGTGTTCGGGTACTTTGAAATAACTACACTGGAACATTGAGACAACTACCATCTTAGTCTCCCCGTGACCATGGCTGCTGAAAAGCAACCGAAACGTCGGGGAAAGTGTAAACATAAATATAAATAGTATAATAGTATAGTAATAGTATAAATAGTTTTAATAGTTTCAATAATTTAATTAGCTTAAAAATTTGTAAAGTTTAATAGTATTATAGTAGTGAAACAGTTTTTCAAAAAAATGTTGTAATAAAGTGTCAAATAAACAACGCAATAAAATCCGTATATAGTAGTTTAAATTCAATGAATAACATTCGCGTAAACAGAAGACAATAGTATGTTTCTAATTGTACCGATACGTATATCAAAAGCGATTTTGATTTTTTAATGTTACAAAATATACCTAGTATTTACCACTTACCTACCTTACCTATTTTATTACCCTGCAAACGTTAGCAAAACGCAACGAAAACAAAGAATATAAAGGATAGAAACATATCATATATATCAGAAGAAGAATATCGTATTGGTATTACCACCTGTCCCTTTTAGTACAGAAACTGCTCCACGGTGGTTGTTAGCTTACGCTATCTCTCTCAAAGAACATTATACTATAGTGTTCAAAGAAACTGCCACTGCTCTTAGACCACACGACTGCTTACCATCAGGTGGAGTCTGGTCATTTTGACGAGCAAAAAAAAATTTTTTAAAAAGAAAGCCTAAGCAGGGAGGTTGTACAGAAATATACCAGGCTATAGTTATGTAGGACGTCTTTTACAACCATAGGGATAATAGAAGGTAATTCTTTAAAAACTGTTTGATACCCGTACGGTTAGATCCTTAATTAGAAGAATAGATGGCGAACGTTGCAATCGCAGTAATTGGCCGAGAGCAACATCTCAAAAAAATCTCACCACAATTATGAGTAACATACCAGCAGTAACACACCTGTAGCAGACAGCAAAATCACTGTTACTTCAGACTTCAATGTCGCTTAACAGTTTTGGATCATCACGTATCCTCAAAGTCGTCTTTGTGCCAAGTCAGATGACTCAATCTAACTTCTACTCGCTTACTTGAAGTGACGGCAATACTCCATTTGAGGCCAATCTCACTTGACTTGTAAAGCAGCCTTTGCATTGCAGTAAGGTTTTGTTATGTTCTGTATTTCTTTGTTCTAGTCACACATATGAAATATATACTTTAAAAGTAAAATCAAAACCAAAAATATTTTATTCACATAGGTCACAAAGTAACACCTATGAACGTAAAAGTAACACTTATTAATGTGAAGTTATATTTACATTTATCTGTTGCTATGTTCAGCAAAGCAAGTGCCTAGAACTAACGAGAAGAACTGGCAAGAAACTCAAAGCTACACTTTTTAATTGCCAAGATCACAATATTATTTAAAGAGAGTTTTCTGTAAAGAGTTTTTTGCTATTCTGTAAAGAACTGCTACCACTAAAAAGTTAGCTAATATTAGTTTATGGTAGAATAAGAGCATCCACTTACGTGTACACAGAATAAAAACAATGCTAGACCATACTGCAGTCCAAGGTGAAGTATACATTTTTAAGACAAGTGTTTTCTTTTTCCGCCAAAATCCACAAAACCAAGGTCGATCAGTAGCTTCAAGAAGCACCTATTCACAAATTAACTTAAATTTACTTGAATAAATAACGAGTAATAATAATATATTTAACGAGTTACGTAAATGTAGTAGGTAAAAATTACTTATTTCTACATTTATGTAAGTCAATAAACAACAACACAGTTGTGTACTAAAATAGGATCGCAAACTGAAACAAACTTCCAAGAAACATTGTGAGCTATGACGTCAAACGTTTGACGTCATAGTGTAGGAAACGATTTCATATTTCTCGTCCGGTAGCTACCCTTAATTAACTGAAAACTTTTATTTATTTGGATTGCAAAAGTTTTAAATACTATATGTCCCCTGCGGTTTCACCCACATTTATGATAACTAGTTTGCGCTCGTGGCTCGTAGCGTAATGTTATACAGCCTGTGTTACTTCTGAATAAGAGCAGTGATAACTCAGTGGGGAGACCAACAGACTGCATGCAGAGAGTCTCGGGTTCGAACCCACGTCGCGCACCTCTGATTTTCGGAAGTTATATTATTATGACTTTTCGAAATTATCCAAAAACTTTGTCAAATATAGTAATATAGTACTAGTTAGTGTAAATAATTTAAAACATTGCAAAATACAAATTGTTTTAGTTTGTTATCAAAAATATGTATTACAATGTTCGTGATTGGAACTTCCTTTTAGGCAAACTATGGCAGTATAAGGAGATTCCGTCCTTTCATAGCATTAATTGACAATTATCGCCTGCACCGTGCCTCGGAGAGCACGTTAAGCCGTTGGTCCCGGCTGCCATGAACATCTATGGCAATCGTTATTGGGAGAGTGTCGACACAAAAGATCCCACTGGGTCGCAGTGTCACCGATCTGCACTGACTGGCCCCCACATAAGATAAGATAAGATACGATACGATCTACGATAGATGCGGGTGTTACGCTTTTAAAACATATATTCAGTGCCTGGGAGAATTCGCAAGATGTCATTGGCGTATTCTGTGATCTCTGTAAAGCCTTTGACTGCGTTGACCATCAATCGCTGTTGCGAAAACTCAGGCATTATGGCATCCGAGATACTGCACTTGACTTAGTTGATTCCTACCTAAGCGATAGACTACAACACGTTGATATCAACGGAAGTAGATCTTCTGGATTACCAGTCACAATGGGCGTGCCACAGGGCTCGATTTTGGGACCCTTTCTGTTTTTAGTGTACGTAAATGATTTGCCGTTCTTTGTTCAGGATTTGTGTGACATTGTTTTATTCGCGGATGACACATCCCTTATTTTTAAAGTAGACCGAAAAGCACCAAATTTACGTGCTGTTAATGATTCAGTCGCGGAAGTCCTGGACTGGTTTACGACGAATAATTTACTACTTAACTCTACAAAAACTAAATGTATCAAGTTTACATTGCCAAACGTAAAGAGTCCTAACGTGAATATAATTTTAAATGATGAAATTATTACTTTTGTTCAATCTACAGTCTTTTTAGGATTAACTTTAGATCATAAAGCTCAGTGGGGCGCTCAAATATCGTGTCTTGCAGGGAAACTTAGCTCAGCCGCATACGCAATTCGGAAAGTAAGACAGCTTACTGATATAGATACTGCAAGACTAGTATATTTCAGTTACTTTCATAGTGTCATGTCCTACGGTATATTATTGTGGGGCAAGGCAGCTGATATTGAGACAATTTTTATTCTTCAAAAGCGTGCAGTACGTACCATTTATAATTTAGGACCACGAGTTTCTCTGAAAGATCGATTTAAAGAAATAGGCATACTTACTATTGCGTTGCAATATATATTTGCTAACATTATGTTTATTAAACATAACATTTACTTATATGTATAATAAGAATAGTGATATCCATAACGCAAACACTAGAAATAAGCATAAGTTAGTAGGCCCATATCATCGTTTACATAAAGTTCACAATACATTTGTGGGACTCGGTATACGTTTTTTTAATAAATTACCTATTAACATAATTAATTTACCATTGTTTAAATTTAAAAACGCTGTTAAAAAACAACTTATTCGGAAGGGTTATTATTCAGTCAACGACTACTTAAATGACAAAAACTCATGGAGCTAGTTGCTTGTTGCATACAGGATTCAAAGATCTGTATTAATTATAAGTCAATTTAAGCCTTTGCATAGTCACAAAGTGTAAGTGTATCATGCAATCCTACTGTCTATTTTAGATTTATATTAAATAATATATCTTAGCTCAAATTATTTCCTCCCTATAATATTATTAAGTTATTATTGTTATTATCTTTAGCTTTTATAGTCAGTAGTATATGGCATAATGGCTGTAACACCTTGTTAATCTGAGTTGTAAAATACTGAAATTATATTTAACTGACGATTTAAAAGAGTGGCCGTGAGTTTCTTGCAGGTTTCTTCTCATAGGCTCTACCCTTTGCCTGAACCTAGCAACTAACCTAAATGTAGCTTCAGTAACTTAGTAAACTCACTAACCTATATACTTTGACGTTCATAAGTGTTACTTTGTGACCTAAATGAATAAATGATTTTTGACTTTGACTTTGACTTTGACTTCTGAATAAAAAGGCTTTCTTCTGGTGAAATATTTTTTAAATTGGTTTTGCAATTTTGGGTTTATTCATTACAAACAAAATATAAATCTTTTCTATTTATATTATTAGTGCAGTAACAGTAACACGTTTTTGTAAAGCTTATAGGATGAAAAAATTGTACGGACAGTTCTGTTGTTTTACTGGAATAATGTAAAATAGTATATTTTAATGTAAATAAAATAAATAGAATATGAAATAATAGTTTATTTATTTAATTACAACTACTTGTGTACAATCATCTAGGCAAAATTAGCTCACCCTGGTTTCAAATTAGATTTAATATTATATTTCAAGGTAAAGCTTTGCTATTCTAGTTGAGTAAGATTGCTTATTTCATATCGATTCTAACGATATAAATCTACACAGTTGCTTTACAATAGTTTCGAGATATCCTTGTTTTAATCACCTGCGCTGCTATCACGCCAGACTACCCAGAAGTAGCGTGACAATATGCAGCAATTCGCGCAAAATGGCCGCGACAGTAGACTGGCATGACGTCGAACACTGTTAGGCAGCTCGACAGTAGAGTGGATATACGTATTTTGTCGCGAAATAAAAGTGTTTTAAAATAAACAACGCGACAAAATCCGTATAAAGTAGTTTAATTTCAATTAATAAATTAAGTTTGCCTTCTACTGATTTATACAAGCGTTGGCCCTATTACTTTAAATAGCCTAGAAGCGCGAGTTACAAAACAAAACAACCATGTTGGATTTCAATTTGTTGGGAACAAAAGAACGATGTGAATATTGTGATTCTGGTCAAACCATGCTGCATAATCTATTGCCGATTCCGATAAGTCCTAGTAGTTATACTTTATGAATGTTAGTGAAACTTGACACACACATTAGCATGAAAATATTTAAAATGTTTTATTATCAATTCTAATATAATTTAAATGCAGTTGTGTGCATCGCTATTAAATAACTATTAACTTTTATAGTAGTATAATTTCAATGTATAACATTCGCGTAAACGTAAGATAATATTATGTTAATTTATCATATCAACATTAAAATATTCATGGAATACTTAAAAATATTTAATACTAGCTGACCCGCGCAACTTCGTTTGCTTCACATAAGAGAATTTTCCTAGTTTTTGCAATATTTTTCATTTATGCTCCGCTCCTATTGGTCGTAGCGTGATGTTATATAGCCTATAGCCTTCCTCTATAAATGGGCTATCCAACACTGAAATATTTTTCTAATTTTTACCCGTAGTTCCTTAGATTACCGCGTTCAACCAAACAAACAAAATGTGAGTGACGTCGGCGCGTGAGCGCCCCCGCCTTTTTATAAATGCAGCGGATGGCCGTTTCGCGCGTTAAACAACAATCAACCGTATAGCCGTACCCATACTGGCGCGGCGAGATTTGGAAGTTTTATTTCATCTATATCTTGTGTGTTTATAAACCGATTCCTATATTTTTTTTTATAATATAAATATTAAAGTGTACTTTTTGAATATGGGAGTTCGATAAAGATATATCTATGTGAAATACAATATATTTATGTATTTAATAAATTTTGAAGAAATGCCTAACGATTAAACACGTTATTGTGGCTAATTTATAAAAGATAGATATATACTATTAAGGATTTTTTTGTAGATCTTTTGAAGACCATCATCTTTGTAATACATACTTTTGGTGTATGATCAACGTATGCGAGGATAAGAGCTCGAAAGCGCATTTTCGTCCGACTTGCTTCAAATTTATCGTCACTGCTCAGCTCCTATGTGTCTTAGCGTTATGTTATATAGCCTATAACCTGCCCAGGAGTATGGACTACAATCGTACCAAGTTTGGTTAAAATCCCTTCAGTAGTTTTTGACCCATGCGTGCACATACAGACAGACAGACAGACAGACAGATAGACAGACAGACAGACAAAAAATTTACTGATTGCATTTTTGTCAACAGTATCGATCACCATTCATCCTCCAATATTAATTTTCAATATATATTCAATGTACAGAATTGACCTCTCTACAGTTTTATTATAAGTATAGATGGTGAGTAGGGTTTTTAAATCCCCTTAAAGGTTACTGCATTATCAGCAAGAGAAACAAGGGAACAAATGTCTCTTATGTTACAATCACGAAGACTTACTATTAGCCAAGTTGTATGCCTGCAAACAGTGGCACCTCCTCGTTGCACCACACATTGGGCGCTATTGTAACCTTAAGGGTTTAGATAGGATTACGACAGGCCACGCTGTAGGGGCGTGGTGTCTTGAGGTTATGTTAAGCAGAGATGATTCAAAGATAGTGCAACAATTAACACTTTATATAACAAGTAATTATATATGAACTAGCTATGCCCGCGGTCTCACCCGCGTCAGTGGTATTTGCGGTTACTGCGCCGCTTCCGTGAGCCGTAGCGTGATGTTATAAAGCCTATGTCCTTCCCAGGGTCTCAGGTTATCTTCATTCCAAATTTCATCTAAATCGGTTCAGCGGATTGAGCGTGAAAAGGTAACAGACAGACAGACAGACAGACAGACCGACAGACAGAGTTACTTTCGCATTTATAATATTAGTAAGGATAGTAAGGAAGTAAGGATTACAGTTTAAGAATTCTACGCGAACAATATACTCAGGGCGTGGTTCTTAAGGCTTCCCACGTGGTTCTTTAAGGGAAGAACCACTTAGCTTTGTCAGTGCAGCGCAGCGGAAGGAAGGAGGAGTGCACCAGGGTGCGATCCACTTATATAGGCCGCCGCCACTCGGAGGGAGACTAGAGATGGCTCCTCCTCGCTCGTCGCGCACGCAGCCGTGCGCCGCGAGTCGATTACGTGAAAACAGATACTTTAGTATAAAATAAAAGCAGTGATAATTTAGTTGGGAGACTGTCAGACCGCCACGCGGAAGTAATCTTAAGTACCCGCGGCAGGCACCTCTGAACTTTGTGAAGTAATGTGGATTTTAAACACTAGTTAATTATGCATAAGAACATAACATTGTATCGTAGCGATCTCTGCTATCGCTGCGGCCAGCCCGGCCACAAGGCCGCCGCCTGCTCCGCCGAAAAATCTTCCTGCAGCATATGTTCGGCTGCAGGAAAACCGGCGGAGCACCGGATGGGGAGCAAATCTTGCTCCCCTCCAAAAAGACGCAGGGCCAGAGGGGTGGTCGCCGGGACTCCGGCCGCCCCGGCCCCTCCCCAAGCAGGGAGCAGTGGGACGGCGATGGACACATAATTAATTATGGCCCATCGCCTACTACAGGCGAACGTTGGCCGCTCCGCCAGGGCGCAGGATATCTTGCTGCAGCACATGGCGGAGTGGTCAATAGAAATCGCCGTGGTCGCCGAGCCTTACTGCGTCCCCAGCCGACATAACTGGTTTGGGGATCTCGGGGGCTTGGCGGCCATTGTTTCGTCTGGTCCCTCGCTCCTGGTGATGACAGACAGGGGCGAGGGGTATATATGTGTTGATTGGGAGGGAACCGTCCTGATCGGGGTGTACTTTTCTCCGAACCGGCGCCTCGCCGAGTTTGAGCGATTTTTGGGCGCGGTGGGGGCCGTGATTAATCGGTACCCATCGCGTCCGGTCGTGGTGGCGGGGGACTTCAATGCCAAATCAACGGCTTGGGGATCCCCTGTCACCGACGCTCGCGGCGACGCGCTGGAGGAGTGGGCGATTGCGACCGGCCTCGTCGTTCTTAATCGGGGGTCGGTCGCCACATGCGTGCGCTGGCAGGGCGAGTCCATTGTGGACATCTCGTTCGCAAGCCCTACCGTAGCGCGCCGCGTCCGGGACTGGCAAGTGCTGGTCGAGGCGGAGTCTCTGTCGGACCACCGTTACGTGCGGTTCGACATCTCCGCCTCGCCGGCGATCCCGGACGATCGCCCGCGGAGAGTGCACACCCCGTCGTCCCCACGATGGGCGTTGAAACGTCTCGATGTAGACATGCTGGTGGAAGCCGTGCAGGCCTGGACCCCGATGGTCGAAGGGCCTGTGGAGGTTGAGCAAGAAGCGGAGTGGTTTCGGGGCGCGATGACGCAGATTTGCGACGCGTCAATGCCCCGGGCCAGTGCTCAGCCTCCGAGGCGTCAGGTGTACTAGTGGTCTGACGACATCAGTCGGAAACGCGCCGCGTGCATTGCGGCGCGTCGCCAGTACACTAGGTACCGCCGACGCAGGCGGTACCGTGACCCGACCGTGGAGGCACGGCTGCGGGACGCGTACAAACAGCGGAAGTACGCTCTGCAGTCCGCCATCAGCGAGGCCAAAACCCAAAGATGGGAAGAGTTCTTGGGGACTCTCGAGGCAGATCCGTGGGGCCGTCCGTACAAGACGGTCAGGGGCAAGTTGCGCCCCTGGGCCCCGCCGGTCACCGAGAGTCTCCAGCCCCGGCAATTGGAGGGTGTGATCTCCACTCTCTTTCCTTCGAGGGCGGAGCACACGCCTCCCGTAATGGCACCGCCCGAAATTGAGGAGGGCGGTGCCGATGCCGGGGCGCCAGAAGTTACAATGGCGGAGCTCGGCGCGGCAGTGGTGCGGCTTCGGGGCAAAAACACCGCCCCGGGGCCGGACGGAATTCCTGGCCGCGCCTGGGTTTTGGCCTTTGACGCCCTAGGGGACCGGCTCCTCAGGCTGTTCAGCGCCTGTTTGGAGTCGGGACGGTTCCCTTCAATGTGGAAGACGGGCAAGCTGGTCCTCCTGAGAAAGGAGGGCCGCCCCGCGGATTCTCCCTCCGCGTACCGCCCCATAGTGCTGTTGGATGAGGTGGGCAAGCTCTTTGAGCGCGTAGTTGTTGCCCGCCTCTCCAAGCACCTGGTGCGGGTGGGCCCCGACTTATCCGAACGGCAGTTCGGATTCCGGGAGGGCCGATCGACGATTGACGCAATCAGCAGCGTCAAGGCCCTCTCGGAAGAGACGGTCGCCTCGCGCGGGGTGATATTGGCGGTGTCCTTGGACATCGCCAACGCTTTTAACGCCCTGCCGTGGGCGACTATTAGGGAGGCGCTCCGATGTCATGGGGTGCCTCCCTATCTACGCCGAATAGTCGGGGACTACCTGCACCAGAGGAGGGTGTTTTGTGTGGGGCGGAACGGAGAGACGTTCCGGAGGGAGATGTCGTGCGGTGTTCCACAGGGTTCGGTTCTGGGTCCGATACTGTGGAACATCGGCTACGACTGGGTGCTGCGGGGCGCCCTGCCCCCGGGCGTCGGCGTAACTTGTTACGCCGACGACACGTTGGTTACGGCCCGGGGAGCGGATTGCGGGGCAGCTGCCCGTCTTGCCACGGCTGGAGTGGCCCTGGTTGTCGGCAGGATTAGGATGCTGGGACTGGAGGTGGCGCTGGATAAGTCCGAGGCCCTTTTATTTCACGGGCCTCGGCGGGCGCCACCTCCCGATGCCCACATCATCATTGGAGGGGTCCGCATCGGGGTGGAGCCAAGCATGAAATACTTGGGGCTCTACCTCGACGGCCGCTGGAACTTTCGCGTCCATTTTAGCCGTCTGGCCCCCCGCCTGATGGCGGCAGCGGGAGCGCTTAGCTCTCTGCTGCCGAATATCGGGGGGCCCAGTGTCGTCTGCCGCCGCCTCTATTTGGGGGTGGTGCGGTCGATGGCCCTATATGGAGCGCCCATCTGGGCTGGCGCCCTTGATCGCCAAAATATCGCCCTCCTCAGGAGACCTCAGAGGGCGATGGCGATCAGGGTGTCACGGGCGTACCGCACCGTCTCCTTTGAGGCGGCGTGCGTTTTGGCGGCATCGCCGCCCTGGGATTTGGAGGCGGAGGTCCAAGCGTCAGTGTATTACTGGCGCGCTGACCTCCGGCTCCAGGGTGAAGAACCCACGCACAGGGCGGTGGAGACGCGAAGGTCCCAGGCTCGACTGGTCCTCGTGGAAAAGTGGGAAAATAGACTGGCCCAGCCCCGCTATGGGGTGAGGACCGTCGAGGCTGTCCGTCCGGTGATAAGGCAGTGGACGGACAGACGGCGCGGACCGCTCCCCTACCGGCTTACTCAGGTGCTCTCCGGACACGGCTGTTTCGGAGAATACCTTTGCAAGATAGCCGGTAGGGAGCCGACAACCAGGTGTCACCATTGTGAGAAGTGTGACCGGGACACGGCGCAGCACACGCTGGAGGAGTGCCCGGCGTGGGCCGCGGAGCGCTGTGCCCTGGTCGCTGTGATTGGCGCCGACCTCTCCTTGCCGACCGTCGTATCCAAGATGGTCGGCGACGACAGGTGCTGGGGCGCAATGAGGTCCTTCTGCGAGTCTGTCATCTCGCAGAAGGAGGCGGCGGAACGAGGGCGTGAGGAAGATCCTTACGCCCCGGAAGTCCGCCGCCGGAGGAGGGGGCGCAGGAGACGCGCTTATGTCGCTCTCCTGCCCCCCACGTAAGGGTTCCGGGTGGCAAGGCTCAGGGGAGCCTGCCACCCACAAATTAATAACCCCGAGAGGGCGCGCGCGGTGTTCCCGCGCGCCTTCCAATGTCGAAAGGGGAGAGCGGTGAGGCTCTCCCCTGGGGACGAGAGGTGGTCGGGTCCATTTGACCCGGCCCGCACCCACACGGGGGCCTGTTATGGATGACTCAATTCTTTTAAGAGCTCCCAACAGGCCCCTCCATTGGGTGAGAGAGGGAACACCCCAGGTTTTTTAGTGGGTATACCAAGAATGGGGAGTCCCACACGCCCCGCCGGTGCCGTCCCCTAGCCGGCGGATAGTGCATCAAGCATTTTTCCTGGGTACCAAAAAAAAAAAAAGGTTTGAAACAGTTATTTTTTCTGGATGAAAGGTACCCTATGTCCTATTATGTACCCCTGACAACGTGTGTGCAAAATTTCATGTTGATCGGTTGAGTAGTTAAGGCGTGAAAGCGTAACAAACAAACAAACTCATTTTCGCATCTATACTAATATTATAAAGCTGAAGAGTTTGTTTGTTTACTTGAACGCGCTAATCTCAGGAACTACCGGCCCGATTTGAAAAATTCTTTCAGTGTTAGATAGCCCATTTATCGAGGAAGGCTATAGGTTATATATGTATTTTTTCCTTTTGAGAGCTTCTGCTGCATGCGCTGCGTAAACAGTTAAAGTTTCGCAAAAATCATGTATCACAGAATTGTTCCCCTTTAAAAGTTCTAAAAAAAAGTCCGCGACAGCATATATCTATCTTTTAAGGTTGGCTCACTATAACCATTTTTATGCTAACGAAATTTGTTCTAAAATAATGCTTTATTTGCGAAGGTATTTTTATAAACATGATATTAATCCTTATCCAAATACGTATACGTTATTCATCACAAGTATTTAATTTAAAACAAAATTGCCCTTTACATCATTCGATTTCAATGAATATCTTAGGAGATATAGCAGTTTTAAAATAACATCGCAGCAAAATAATTACCCATTACAGACATAGTACAAACGATATTTCTCCTGGTTTATTCTGCGTGATTACTACTGGTTCGATTTGAACAATTCTTTTAGTGTTGGATAGCCTATTTATCGAGGAAGGCTATAGGCTATATAACATCACGCTACGACCCACGGGGGCGGTGCAGTAACGATAAACGCGGGTGAAACCGCGGGAACATCTAGTTTATAATATTAGTTAAGATTAAGATTCGAGTATACTACAAAGAAGTCACAATTGTCTGTGACTTGTTTGTAATATTCTCGAATATTTTGGCCAACCGTGGGCAAGCGTGGTGGTTCTGATACAGACAAGACGCCCTGTAAAAGTTTATAAACATTTAGGTACTCCGTGGGGTATGTGAATGAAAGAAGTTCACATGTAAAACTGGGCACTGTTTATTCAATACCAGCTTTTGCCCGCGGCTTCTCTCGCGTTAATTTAGAATTTGACAATCAATTCGGGTCGTACTCTGCTTGTAATAATATATTTCAATCATGATTCGAAAGACACGTGGGGCCATCTATTATCATAAGAACATTATTGTTGTTTTCCTCGGGAACAGTAATTTTTTTCGGGATAAATGTAGCCTATGTCCATTTCTTTATACCTGACAACGTATATGCAAAATTTCAGGATAATTGATTTAGTGGTTTAGGCGTGAAAGGGTAACAAACAAACAAACTCATTTTCGTTTTTATAGTATTAGTTAGGATTGTTTACTAAGATTACGAGGCGACAGCATGCGAGAGAGTATTGGCTTATAATAACGTTGCATTCAGATAAATAAGTTATACAATAAACTTGTGTGCGTGGCTTGTGGACTACGCTCACCCCTATAAACATATCTATTATTATTATAGTCTAACTAACATGAAAAAAGAAACATTATAATACAACGTTCCTCCAGTATACTTTATAATCAGGTATAAAATATTCGCAGAAATTCTAACACGTTCGTTCACAAAGCAAATTTAGTCACAGAATAACCAAGATTTAAATCACGCTGCATTTAAATAACTTAGGTCTGCGTGACTTTAGTCTTTAAACGGTAGAAGGCCATGCATAGCTCTGATTAATTGTTTAATTTTCTTCTGAATAAGCCATCATTTAAACATACACAACATGTTAAATGCCTCAGAACGATTTACAACCAGAAAATGAACGTAATTCCATACACTTTAAACTAGGTTATCTCGTTTTACGATATTTTTAGACGTTAAAAATAATACGTGCTAAATAATATTATGATTAAATTTCTACACGTGATTTTATGATTTAGTACGTGTTTCGCTTGTGAATGTAGTTTTATTTTATACCACTGGATGTGAAAAAGATTGCTACCAAATTAGTATAGTATATATACTGGCTTTTGTTCGCTACTTCATACGCTCTAAGCGTATAAGCGTATATTTGGGCGTTGGTATATATCTATATACTAGATGTTCCCGCGGTTTCACCCGCGTTTATCGTTACTGCGCCGCCCCTGTGGATCGTAGCGTGATGTTATATAGCCTATAGCCTTCCTTGATAAATAGGCTATCCAACACTAAAATAATTTTTCAAATCGAACCAGTAGTTGCTTAGATTAGCGCGTTCAAACAAACAAAGAAACAAACTCTTCGGTTGCATATTAAAAAATCAAAACTTTCTCGAGCAAATTTCAAAAGAACAATAAACGAAATAACAAAATTTAAATGACCAAATATTTTATTTAGAAAAATTTTAGAATCCCAATGTATGTGATATCAAATGAACGACTGATCAAAAGTTGCTAGATGTAATTTTAAAATATCAAATCATAACTAATCAAATTTTATAATCACAAATGATTTCTTATGAAGAATTATTAATTTAAATGTAGGTATACTTATATTTGAAGTACATCATTAATTTTAACACATTAATTTGTCCAAAAATTATGATAACAGTGCCTCAAAATAGTATACATACGGGTACGTATTACAATACCGAAATTTAAAAGACCATATTTTAAAATACCTATGGAAGAAATCCCGAAAAATTAAACGCCGAATGATTGTTTGGCCGAAAGTTTTAAACTCCGAAAGTTCATTTGCCCGAAAGGTTAAAATCCCGAAGATCCATATCCCGAAGTTAAAAATCCCGAAGAATTAATGAACTAATGAGAGTTTTGGACGGAGCCCCGCTTCGCGGGGTTCCTATTTCTGGGTGGGTTTACAAAAGAGAACCTAACACAACCTACCGCTTCCGAGTCGGAATCGTACGGATGGCCCAAGTATTAGCCAGCCAGTTTATTAAATGTTTATTTCATATATTATTTCGGTATTTCGTCCATTCGGGATTTCGTCCATTCGGGGTTTCATCCTTTCGGGCATTCGGACATCGGTATTTTATGTTTCGATATAACGGCTATCGGCAATTAATTTATCCAGTAATCCATTTTGACTTTTAAACGATTTGGTCAATAGTGTAATAAATAATATAAACATTGATATTCCAGACTTTGGTCAGCTAAACTTTTGATCAAATAACCATCGTTATTTTAAACTTTGTTGATTTGTACGTTGTTCTTTTGAAATTTGCTCAGAAAAGTTTTGATTTTCTAATATGCAACCAACTCTTCAGCTTTATAATATTAGTATAGATTTCTTTCTTTACATGTAAGAAGAAGCTGATCCACACACATAATACTCGACTTCTAGGTGACGATGTATCAAGTTGAAGCATGCACCAAACTTTCAGTTAGACTACTAGTAATATAACAGTGGAAACCGCATTCAATTTCGTGCAGTAGTTTTTGCGTGTACGAACATACAGACACGGAGACAAACATTTAAAAAATAATTGTTTTGGTATCTATAGCTGTTTTAAAGATTTTTATCACTACATCACTTTCACTATATGTTATAAAACTAAGTTCCCCGCCGCGTCTGTCTATCTGTTCGCGATAAACTCAAAAACTACTGAACGGATTTTCATGCGGTTGTCACCAATAGACAGAGTGATTCATGAGGAAGGTTTAGGTACATAATTTGTTAAGGTTTTGTGCAAAGCCGGGACATTTATACATATAACTACCTATCGTTATATGTATAAATGTTTATTAAACCTCTGAGTCTTCTTCGAAGAGGTTAATGAAAACACTATGTGGGTCTGTGTGTCTGTCTGTTAGTGACAGGCATAGCTCCGGAACCACTGGACCAATTGACTTGTAATTTGGTGTGCAGACACCTTGGGATCATACCATACAAAGATCCCCGAGATACCTATATCTCGGGGGTCTTTTGACCCATAGGGCCCATATTCACTCTCGACTGAGGTATGACCCCAAGGTATCTGCACACCAAGTTATAACTCGATCGGTCCAGTGGTTCCAGTGGATCCCCTGACCTTATGACCTTGTGACCTAGGGGTCACAAGGTCATAAGGTCAGGGGATATCCACCAACAGAGTGATTTGGAATTCCAAGGGAGAGGCTTTTGCCCAGTAGTGGAACATTACAAAAAGCTAATGAAAAAAAATGAAACAAGTGCATATGAAGACGAAGATATTGAATCTTGGGTTTTTACACCCATCTCGTATTATGTACTATTAAATGTGCGCACATAGCATATTACTACATATAATAAGAACATATCTGTCCTTTTTCAGCTGCAGTAAAGGCTACAAGAGTGAACGTGAGCAGAGTTTGGAAGCCAGATTTCGGATGGGTGATCACGTGTTCGTGGCGACTGCTATCCAACGACTCGCTGCAGTCTGTCAGACTGTATGAGGATGATCGGCAGTTCATGATTTTTAGGCCTGAGGTATGAAACTAGCATGAAAATAATAAATTGAACTAAGTCGGCAAATACTTACATAAAGTATGTTATGTTAATCTATTGTATAATACCGACCCATAGTAGTTTGGGCTAGATGGTGTTGTATGTGATAGGATATTATTATTATAATTTATATATGCCCATGAAGAAGTTAAACTAACTAACTAACTCTAATTCGCCAGCTGTGGTTCAGGTCCTAAGTAATCGGAGGCCTAAGTGGCTATTGCTGCGGACCATTTCTTGACAATAAAACCTTATACCACTTTACACAACCCGAAAATTAAACCTAGAATCTTATGTACAGTAGTCGCTTTCACCGCTTCTACCGCTACACCACTGAAGCAATCACGTCGTTCAACATGTAAAAAAGTTTTTTAAATTGTATTATTATTATTATAAGCCTTCTGTCAGATATTTCACAAATGGTTAGGTGCATTAGATGTTTCGTTGGTTGCAATATTATAGCAAAGGCCTCCTCCAACTGACTCCACTGTTCTCTTCCTCTGGCTATTGACGTCCAAGTACCGCCCGCCACTGCTTTAATTTCGTCGACCCATCGCCTGAGTGGTCTGCCTCGTTTTCTTTTTCTGTTGCCTGTGTTGGTACATCATCATTCGTCACTATTTTCGACCACTTGATAGTATGGCCTGCCCATTTCCATTTGAGCTTTTTGATGGTTGTCGTGACATCTTTTGTTCTTGTGTGTTTCCTAATCGTTGTAATTCTTATTTTGTCTTTCAGTCTTTTCCCCATCATACTTCTCAGCATAGCGTTTTGGCAGATTTCGAGTTTCATATAATGCGATTTGTTGAGAGCCCACGTTTGGCATCCATATGTGAGTACGGGTAGTACGCATATGTTGAACAGTTTACGCTTTATGATCATGCTCATTTCTTTATTTTAAAATTGTATACATATATAATAATAATAATAATAGTTTATTGTCTCATAAAAACAAGCAATACATGGATTAAGGCCCTAGACCCACACTAGGATTCCCTGTGTTGTGGGATCTAGTCTCTTTCGTTCAATTACAATAATTCGACAATATAATAAAATGAGATGAAAGTACAAAAAAAAAGAATAATAATATGTTATGTAATTTGTGTAGTATGGTTAGTGAGAATTGGTAACAAGGGGTGAGATGTGGAGTGGAGTGTAAAAGTTGTGATTTGGGATGTTTTGGTGTTATGTGGTGTGATGTGATGTGATGTGATATGATGTGGTGTGATGTGTTGTGGCTGTGGTGAAGTGTGGTGTGGTACGATGGGATGTGGCGCGATGTGATGTGGTATGATGAAGTATGGTGTGGTGCCATGAGGTGTGGAGTGCTATGCATGTATGTGTGTGATAGTGTTTTAGTTCATAATTGTTTTTCTATGTATTTATTTATTACGGTCTATTGTTATTTTAATATCTTTAAAAATTCTTGTTTTATTGTAGTCTAGATTAAATAGCCAATTTGGTATCTTTTTCTTGCAATTCTTGAAATTAATTATAGCTTTAGATCCTATTATTTAATTTATTGCAAACATTTGCCTCTGACTGTTTATTAGCACGCGTAACGTAAAACATTTGAATAGTCCGTAATTAAAAAACAGCAGACAAAGCGATGACGCCACTCGACAGGATGTTTGGTCACTGGCCAGTAAACAAAATTTTAATCGTTCTGATCCGTTTAGGTCCGGAAGCATGAGATAATACTCCTACCTTTTTACAGAGGTACCGTAGGAATTCGTTTTGTTTCGTAATTTTGTGTACATCCATTTATCCACTTTTATTTACTTTTCAAGCAAACATATTATATTAAACTCTTCGCCTTTTGAATAACCTTAGTGCCGGATTAACCACGTAGCAAGAGTAGCAATTGCTACGGGCCGCGCGCGAAATGGGGCCCCGCGTATTTAAACCCACTCATCTCTGCCTGAACGTAATTTTTTGAGTGAAACTTATTACTTAATATGTGGTATATTGAATTTACTTGATGTCACAAAAACGTGAAATGTTACAACTTTTCCTACTAAGACAATCCACGTCAGACAATCGGGAACGGACTATTTCCTTGGCGTATATAAAACACCGAATTTCATACGGTAAACGCACAAGTTCTACAAAAAGTAGCTCGAACAAATGTGTATAATTTCAGTCGGGCCAATAATCAGCTCTACAAAAAGTCTGACGTATGCAAGCACTCTTACCTGAAAGAATTTGCTACGGGCCCCGCGCTTGCTTAATCCGGCACTGAATAACCTTACTGATTGTATCATTTATAGGCTGGATCAACCGAAAATATCTTCTCTTTCACAGCATATCGATGACAAGTAACATACCTATACGTACTGTTGCGTTTCGTTCGATGAGTGAGAGCCGCCCGCCTGCCCTACACCCAATCATCTCCTTAGTTCTTTCCTGCCCTTCCTTCTACTTACACCTTGTCCCCTTCAAATAGCCTACGTTAATGCTCACTACCGGGCAGTAGACTGCGTAAGCACGAAGCCGCGGCTTAGCTTGCATTTCGTTGGAATTGTTTTTAGATGCCAAAAAATGTGAAATTTTGTTTTACATAATTATCTTTACTTCTAAAACCGTCATCATATGGATACTATAATAATTGAATCTCCTAATTTTGCATGAAATAAGGTCCCTTATCCTAAGTTGTACGGTTTCGTACACTTGATAGTTGTTGTGGTTTAGTGAGTGCGGAGAAAAGAGAAAAGACACAAGTTGCACTAAATAGTCACGTAGGTATAATCACATATAGGTGACGATAACACAAGTTAGGTTTTGGCAATTTCGTCTCTCTAATGTCTGTACGTCGCGAAAGTAAAGTTAGCACTGAGTTGCTTTTATAATAATACTAGTTTTCACCCGCGGCTTCGCTCGCGTAAATGTAGGTTAGGTTTGCAACAGTTCTTTTTTCTGGATGAAAAAATAGGGTACCCCTATGTCCTATTCTGTACCCCTGACAACGTGTACGCAAAATTTCATGTTGATCTGTTGAGTAGTTAAGGCGTGAAAGCGTAACAAACAAACAAACAAACTCATTTTCGCATTTATAATATTAGTAAGGATAATTTCTGTTGATTAAGTAAATGACGCGCGCCCGACAGGTCGCGGTGTCAGCAAAATGCAATGTAGGTACAGTTTAATGAGACTGTAAATAAGTATTGTACTAAATGATGTGTATTATTCCAAATTTTCATTTATAATTAAATTGTTAGTAATAAAACATTTACTAAAATTAGTTTGTAGTGACAGAAACAAATCGCTGTAAAGCCGACTCCACGCAGTCTTGAAATTACCCCTAGAGTGTAATTTAGAATTGCATAGGCGCGTGGGGCCACCGGAGACCCGCAGCGCCGTAGCCGTGATAAAAGCCAAGCTTTGTCATACAAATTTGTTGTAAAAACATTATTAGAATAAATAAACATTAAATAATTCGAATTTAGGACTTATAACTTTTATTAAAAACGGTTTTAATTCATTTGTACATTATTGATTGTAATATTTATCTCATTATGACAAACATATTTAGGGCATAGGTATTCTATTTAGAGATTTCAATTTTATGGCATGTGATATTATGGGACATTAAGTTCGGGCAAGTTATCATTCAGACAAATGATGATAAGGACAAAAACTTATGGCACTTTAGATTATGGATAAAAAGTTAGGTAACACAATGCAGCGATAGCTCAGTGGGGAGACCAACAGACTGCAATGCAATCTCGGGTTCGAACCCACGTCGCGCACCTCTGACTTCGGAAGTTATATGACTTTTCGAAATTATGTGCGTATTGATTGACAATATTATCGCCTGCTCCGTGCCTCGGAGAGCACGTTAAGCCGTCGGTCCCGGCTGCCATGAACATCTGTGCAAGTCGTTACTGGGAGAGTGTCGACACAAAAGATCCCACTGGGTCGAAGTGTCGCCGGTCTGCACTGACTGACCCCCACATAAGATAAGATAAGATAGGTTTTCGTAAAGGTAAAAGTATTAATTTAGCAATTTATAATTTAATCAAACCAGTCATGTATAACATGGATAAAAGGATTCCTATTTGCGCAATTTTTATGGACATGACAAAAGCCTTCGACTGTGTAGATCATAAAACTCTTATAAAAAAATTGAATACGTATGGAATACGAGGTAATGTATTAAACCTCATACAATCATACCTAGAAAACAGAATACAAATAACAGAAATCACTCAGATATGTCCAAAAATCGCTAAAGGGCAGAAATATAGATCTCATCACAAAATTAGTAAATATGGAATACCACAAGGGAGCATTTTAGGCCCATTGCTCTTCCTAATCTATATAAATGACCTTCCAAGATATATTGAACATCCTATGGTATTATTTGCCGATGACAGCACGGTGATAATAAAA
The DNA here is from genome assembly GCA_963564715.1 of Catocala sponsa. NCBI lineage: Eukaryota > Metazoa > Arthropoda > Insecta > Lepidoptera > Erebidae > Catocala > Catocala sponsa. Next base: position 1,531,670 of record OY751339.1, read on the forward strand.
TGTGATGATCGTAATAACTATGAATCCGAAATACATAACACATTAAATACGATAATACAATGGTTAAAGCGTAATAATTTGAAAATAAACTTAGGAAAAACCAATATTATGCATTTTCATCAGAAGGCCAATATCAAAGACATGAATATTAGACACCTAGGTGAAGTAGTAAATTCAGTTAGCGTAACTAAGTTTTTAGGTATATTTATTGACAATAACCTATCGTGGAAAACACATTGTGATGACATATGTAAGAAATTGAATAAATCCGCCTTTGCTTTATATAAATTATCTAGAATAGTCAACCGAGAAGCTGTTTTAAGTGCCTACCATGGCAATGTCGTATCCATTATGAGATATGGCTTAATATTCTGGGGAAATTCAGTCTCGAAACAAGCTGTCTTTATAGCCCAGAAAAGGTGCATCAGAGCTATATGTAATATAGATAGGACAACGAGTTGCCAACCTTACTTTAAAGGCTTAAAATTGTTAACATTGCCGTCGCTGTATATTTATGAAGTGAGCATCTTTGTTAGGCAGAATTCTGCTCTCTATAACATTGCATTTAAAAGCCATTACAGGAAATTACGTGACAAGAATAGGTTAGAACTAGAGGTTACATTTGGTGCAACAGCTCTGTTAAATAAAAGTTTTCTTTGCATGGCACAAAAAATTTATAATAAATTACCAGATGACATAAAAAAATTAAGTACAACTCAATTTAAAAAATTTATTAAAAGCTTCTTAATTACCAAATGCTATTATACAATTCATGATTATTTATTAGACACAATTAATATAAGTAATTTCAAATTCTGATCATATTGTAACATAATTGCTATGCATCGATTTATTATCATAAACATTGTTTGAAAATTGACAATTTACTTTGACATTATTGTATGGAATTTTGATTTAATTTAATTTACTTTGATTTTTAATTTAATTTATTTTTATTATTATACTTATGGAATATTTACACGCCTAGTGTGGCAAAATGTAGAGGTGCTTAATTTTGTATAATAAAAACATTTTATACCTATATTATTGCAAATAAACTGATTTGATTTGATTTGATTTGATAGGTAACACAATAGAGAACCGTAATAGAGGGCCAATCTATTGTCGGGCACAGTTCCACACTTAGTGCTGCTACTGAATATTGATTGGCAGAAAAACCCAACAACCCTTTTCTTGACCCGGGCATCAAACCCGAGGTCTCAAATCCGCCACCGAAACAAATTGATTTAACCTTCTTATTTTAATTTGGTCAAACAGTTATTATAATTAGGCGTGATAAATGTACTATGAATTGTCTGTTAATCAATTCAAATCATAACGTAGGGTCATTTCCACCAATAGGATGCGACGACAGCCAATCAACTGAACGAAATCGTTCATTCAACTGTCAATCACAAATGCGACGGCGACATAACAAAGCATTTTAGCCAATTAAATATTGATGACCACAAATCGCTTAAATACTGTTTCCTAGAAATGTTTGAATCGATTAAATAGCACTAATGGTTTCCACACACTATGCTGTATCATGCTATTTAACCGCTTTTTAATGAGTTAGGCGGTAAAGAGACAGACACGTTATGGTAAGCTGTTACCGTAAACTGTGATCGATTTCTGTACAAGGGTATCTTTTTGTATTTGCGCCTTACCTACTCTAATGAAAATAAATTTAAAACACAACAAGATGATGGTAAAATCCCAGGATTCAACCTCTTCGTCTTAAATGTAGAAGTATTGAAAAGAAATGATCCCTAAATCACGGTGGCCTTTTGACCCACAGGGCCCATATTAGGGTTCATCTATATCACCTGGAAGCGTTCAATTCTAATACGCTACGCTTTCAGCGATCATTTCACCCACGTACGTGCAAGCTCTGGAATGAACTGTCAGCTTCGGTGTTTCCCGAGCGCTATGATATGTCCTTCTTCAAACGATGTTTAAAGAGAGTTCTTCTTTCACGGTAGGCTGCGGCTCTGCTGTGTCCTGACATTGCTGAAGTCCATGAGCAGCGGTTACTATTTTCCATCAGGTGGGCCACTTGCTCGTCTGCCACTAATGGCAATAAAAAAAAATAAAAATTCGACCGAGGTATGACTCCAAGATATCTTCATTAACCTCTTCGAAGAAGACTCAGAGGTTAATAAAAGGAAATGAATCACTATCATCACCACATATTATAAAACAAAGTCCGCTAGCGTCTGTCTGTCTGTATGTTAGCGATAAACTCAAAAACTACTGAACGGACTTTCATGCGGTTTTCTCCAATAGACAGAGTGATTCATGAGGAAGGTTTAGGTGTATATTTTGTTAAGGTTTTGTACTACGCGTGCGAAGCCAGGACGAGTCGCTAGTATAGGCCTCGATGGCGTCGTGGTCAGTGTAACCGACTGTCACGTGTGAGGTCGCGGGTTCGATTCCCGCACAAGTCAAACATTTGTGTGCATGAACATGGATTTTTGTCTTGGTATGGATGTTTCTATGTCTAATATGTATGTATTTACAAAAAAAAAGTACATATATGTGTATTTTTATCCATTGTCTAGTACCCATAGTACAAGCTCTGCTTAGTTTGGGCTAGATGGTGTTGTGTGTATGTGATAGAATATTATATATTATTATTATTTGTTTCTCTTTCACGGGTATATTCCTAATACGGTAGGAAAATACCCGGCCCTTTGGGAGGCTTACACGGAGACATGGGTCCAACGTGAAGAGGCCCTTCGAGAGTTTTAATCAAAGGTGTGATGGAACACCTACAGCGGCACTAGCCGCAGCAGGCGCAGGACTATTGCTACGTATGGATTCTAATATATGGGCTATGGGTATGGGTGTTTGATGGACTGGTATATTGGTAACTATGGATGATTATTATTATTATTATTCGAATTGGCCATTCAAAAAATATTTATGCAAGTCAGTATGAAAACCACAACGTTACCGTAGTTTTTTCCCATACAAAGCGGCAAATTCATATTTCAACCCCTGCTATTATATTTTCCAGCGAATATAGTCTTCAAGGAGCTGTAAGCATACATTTGTAGCACTATATTAGCAAATAACAATTTTATAGCAGTTCCACGTATTACAGTTAACAAGCATGACGTGAAATCATGATCACTAATTAGCAGCTGCGACTTTAAATTGCCTTCATTCATCTCGGCAATAAGTAACGCCGTCTGCTTTTTTATAAAGCGATTCAGTAAATGAGAGTATATACTTAATTATAAACGAGAAAATATATGTATGCTTGGTATGTCCAAACTGCGAAATCGATGATTAAGTTTGTGATGAAAATGGTATGACACTGAAAGAAGAGCGACAACACTACATATGTATATACTAGATGTTCCCGCGGTTTCACCCGCGTTTATCGTTACAGTGCCGCCCCCGTGGGCCGTAGCGTAATGTTATATAGCCTATAGCCTGCCTCGATAAATAGGCTATTCTACACTAAAATAATTTTTCAAATCGAACCAGTAGTTCCTGAGATTAGCGCGTTCAAACAAACAAACTCTTCAGCTTTATAATATTAGTATAAATAAAACGAAGTTCTCCGCCGCGTTTGCCTGTACGAAAAAATAAACTCATAAACTACTGAACAGATTTTCATGCGGTTTTCACCAACAGACTAGAGTGATTCATGAGAAAGGTTTAGGTGTGTAGTTTTTTAAGGTTTTGTACTGCCCGAGCGAAGTCGAGGCAGGTCGCTAGTCTTTTAATAAATTAATCGCGAATCCGATAAAGGGCCACAATCCTCTATAGCAGTACGCAGTCTAGTACTGTGACCGCTTCATGGCAATATGCTTTTACTTGGTGACCTACAAGGCGAAATGAGGGTTTAATACATGTGTACTGTACCAAACCTTTCAAGATTTAGTCGTGAGAATTCATTTTATTTGCTTGAAGCATAAGTTTGTAGCCAGTGAATTTTATCTATACTAATATTATAAGCCTGAAGAGTTTGTTTGTTTGCTTATTTGTTTGAACGTGCTAATCTCAGGAACTACTGATTTGAATTGAAAAATTATTTTAGTGTTGGGTAGCCAATTTATCGAGGAAGGCTATAGGCTATATAACATCACGCTACGACCAATAGAAGCGAAGCAGTAATGAAAAATGTTGCAAAAACGGGGAAAATTCTCCTATATGAAGTAGACGAAGTGCGCGGTATTGCTAGTAATTTTATAAATTGACTGCATGGATGGCGTAGTAGTTTAAGTGGTCGCCTCGCCGTTATCACTGCGCCGAGTGTTGTGGGTTCGAATTCCACACGGGACAAAAATTTGTGTGATCCACAAATGGTTGTGCTGAGTTCAGACTCGGAGAAACGAAAAGAACGAAGATTCAGAAATAACGGACACAGAACTACCAGGTGTTCTTTGTGTCCGTTATTTGATGTTTTGTAAAACCCCTGCGTCACAGGAATTATTCCTAGTGCAGGAGTTTTCCATATAAAAATAAAATAAATCCAAGTCAAGCGGTGGCCTACAAATAAAAAAATTTTGAGCCGTCACGGGACGCCTGGCAGATGTGAAACATCGAAATTATTTTGTACAAGTAATATCCATAAAAGAACAGATTACGACAGGAACTAATATGGCATAATGTAAAATACTATCATATAGCGTGGCGACGCGTCGCCACGGCATGCGTCGCCACGCCAGCAATCGGTTTCACGTGCGGCTATAGATGTTTCACATCAACATTTTCTTACTGTTTCTTACCACAGGTGGACGGTAATCAACGAAGCAAACAATTTCAACGTACCGAAGATAGGATGGCGGTGGACTGCTCAGAGAGCGTGCCTAGAGGTTTAGTGGGCGCGTGTGTTTTGTCCATGGAGCTGTATCACCCACAGACTAACAGCTTTACATACAGTTGCGAGGTTTCTGGCGAAAGACCCAAGTTTCTGGTGGACAGGCAAACATTAATTGTTGATGCATTTGGTAAGAACTTCTTACATATTCATACCTATATACCACGCCCAAGAGAAAAGAAGACATATAATATATATAGCATTTAATCAAATGCTTGTAAATAGCATTAGCAAGGAACTTTAGGAGCTATTATCACTTTTATCATCATGCACGAATCAAGTAATCTCATACAACGTTTACAATACACTTCATAGATCTCTTAATGATATATGTATTATGCAAAGACTACAATATAATATACAGGTATGATGTATCTGCATTTTAGACAAATAAATATATAGTGCCAGAAACATCTTTTCAGACATGAGGCCATCTTATAACGCTCATTACGTCATGAGTGTCGTTTTTATTCTCTTTACACAATTACATACTTACATCGGTACATATTCATAACTAATATTTATTTACTTTGTACTTTCTTACCTATTACCTACTTTTTCAATATATTCTTTTAATAAACTAGTATTTATTATGCCATATTTTCTTTCATGGCTATCTATTTATGTATTATTTATTTCTTTATTTTGAGTGCACTATTGGCGGACCAAACGTCAATAATTGTGGTGTTCGCTGAAAATCAGCGCTGTGTAGTGCTTGCAGCAATGCAAGTGCCACAGCATTATGCTGAGCGCATCACCGTTGTTTTTGTGTTTTTAAAAAAATCTTTTTACTTACATATTTTTATTTACTTTTTGTTATACCCGCATTCTATAATTATAATTTGATGATGCATGTCATGATGGTACAAAAATAAAAATCTTTTCATTTCATTCATTTATATTAAACCTAATATTCTGTCTGTCTTATCTCTTCTGTTTACGCGAATGTTATTCATTGTAATTAAACTGCTATATACCTACGGATTTTATCGCGTTGTTTAATAGTAATAGTAGTGTAACAGTTTTCAAAATTTTGTAATATAGTGTCAAATAAACCACGCGATAAAATCCGTATATAGTAGTTTAGTTACAATATTAAACCTACTTTTTGCTAGCTTTATCACAGGCCCACAACACGCATCGTATCTGATAATATGGCTATTTCAAACACTAACGCCATCTACGCTTTTTAATGCAATCATCTTAACCTTTGCTTTTCTTAGTAAATGTTTAAGTTCGACGCTAAATCTCTAGAACTCGCAATAACAGGCGTATTAAAATAGTACAATCCATCTATAATGTCGTCCGGACCGAATTTCGGTCATGGCGGCCAGTCTTGACGAACACTGGCCATCTGCGCAGGAGATATTATAGTGCACAAGTGTGTGCGCAAAGACAAGTGCACTCTCTGTTCCCTAACTCTCATGATCCGATAGGACCGTAATCCGACACGACCGGAGAGAGATCAGGCGCAGGACCAACGGCTTTACGTGCTTTCCGAGGCACGGGGTGTCTAACACCGTCAACTTCCTAACTCCGGGCTGCTATTGAGATTTCTTAACAGAAAAACCCAATAACTTTTTGTTGGCCCGACCCGGGATTCGAACCCGAGACCTCATGCATAGCAGTCGCATTCACTACCGCTGCGCCGCGGAGGCAGTTCAGTGCAATCCATCTATACTAATATTATAAAGCTGAAGAGTTTGTTTGTTTGGTTGAATACACTAATCTCAGGAACTACTGGTTCGAATTGAAAAATTATTTTAGTGTTGGATAACCTATTTATCGTGGAAGGCTATAGGCTATATAACATCACGCTACGACCCACAGGGGAAGCGCAGTAACCATAAACGCGAGTGAAACCGCGAGCACAGCTAGTCTCTCAATATTTGCCGCATTGTCAGTGTCGAAACGCCACTTAAATTACTGTGCAAGTGCCATTATTGATGATTAGTCGAATGTATTTGATTTCACAGTGCCACCCACCGACGCGGTCATAGAAGTAGGATTGAAGAATGAGGAGTCAGAACGAGTGATGATCAACTGCAGTTCCAGTGGTTTGCCTGCACCACGCATAGTGTGGACTGTTGGTGGACAAAAGGTACTTAAAGTTGACTTATCAATGCTTTATACCGTAAAGTCTCTTTCAGACCCACCGTACCCCTGGCCATACCCTTGGTGGTACGGTGGGTCTCTTAAAGTTAAACGATACCACTGACTAATAGTGATGTAATATAATAATAATAAAAACGGCTCATTCCTCGTAGTGCACCCAGTTGTCACCCCAGGGTAACCAGGAGGAAGACCCTATCCTCGTGGGTCACCCACCGTAGAGATTAAATAAGTTATCGATACCTACGAACAAATGTTTACTCGACATTCCCAAAGGTACGATTATTTATTTAATGTTATATGTACCTAATAAAAAAATATTCTAATTTATTCTATAAAATGCATAGACTTAGAATTTTTCCGCTAAGCTTATGATAAAATGCCAATAAGGTCGAAAATAGCATGCACCTATTTTTAACAAGCGCTATCGATGTCTGATCACTTTCCGATAGTCTTTTGTTTTGTCTCGATAAATAGGGTATCCAATACTAAAATATTTTTGATATCGACCTGTAGTTCCTGAGATTAGCGCGTTCAAACAAACAAACAAACTCTTTAGCTTTATAATATTAGTATAGAATAGAAAGCAAATAGAAAACGGTTCATAGACACTTGCAACCATAAGACCAGAATAAGTCTTTCAAAACTCTTAGTAGGTACTTATACCTACAGGGTAGTTGAAAAACTTGTATAACAATATAGTCATTATATTACCTAAAAGATTGGGAAGACGTTTGCTTTGCAAACAATTGTGAGTTAAAGCGTAATATTGGAATGAAAGAATTCAACATATATTATGTAGGAAGAAAGAGCATAAGAGTGGTTTTGCCACTAAAATCAATCTAACAACTTCAGGACCAACACAACATATTCGGTCTCGGTCGGCCTCGATGGCGTAATGGTTAGTGTAACCGACTGCCACGCCTGAGGTCGCGGGTTCGATTCCCGCACAAGTCAAACATTGGTGTGCATAAACATGGTTGTTTGTCTTTGTCTGGGTGTTTCTATGTATAATATGAATGTACTTACAAAAAAAAGTATATATGTAAGTATGTTTATCCATTATCTAGTACCCATAGTACGGGCTCTGCTTAGTTTGGGCTAGATGGTGTTGTGTGTATGTGATAGAATATTATTATTATTCCAAATTATCAACGCGTCGAAACAGAGTTAGTTGATCCTTGAATTTCGACTCCAATGACCGTTCCTATATTTAATTCTTTCCCCAGGTGCCTCCTGATTTCACCGGCAGTTACTCGAACGTTACATCCAAGCTCTGGCACGTATGGTCAGCACTGTCCTACACGCATTCGAGTGAACATTCACCCGTTTGTACGCCAGAAATCAATTGGGCAGGCGAGACAGCAACAGGGTTATCTATAACGTATAATTCTGCTGATATCGTTAAAGGTATTTTCTATTGTCAAAGTTTTGTACTTACATATAATAATATTTAATACTAGCTTTTGCCCGCGGCTCCGCTCGCGTTAATTTAGAATTTGACAATCAATTGGGGATGTACTCTGCTTGTAATAATATCTTATCTTATGTGGGGGCCAGTCAGTGCAGACCGGCGACACTTCGACCCAGTGGGATCTTTTGTGCCGACACTCTTCCAATAACGACTGCCAAAGATGTTCATGGCAGCCGGGGCCAACGGCTTAACGTGCTTTCCGAGGCACGGAGCAGGCGATAATTGTCAATCAATACGCACATAATTTCGAAAAGTCATATAACTTCCGAAAGTCAGAGGTGCGCGACGTGGGTTCGAACCCGAGACCCTCTGCATTGCAGTCTGTTGGTCTCCCCACTGAGCTATCCCTGCTTTTGTAATAATATAATTTAATCATGATTCGAAAGACACGTGGCGCCATCTATTATCATAAGAACGTTATTGTTGTTTTCCTCGGTAACAGTATTTTTTTCGGGATGAAAGGTAGCCTTTGTCCGTTTCTGTACACCTGACAATGTATATGCAAAATTTCAGAATGATCGGTCCAGTCGTTTAGGCGTGAAAATGTAACAAACAAACAAACTCATTTTCGCTTTTATAATATTAGTTAGGATTAGGATTAGGTTTATCACAACCCTGTTTGTAAACTGTCCCACTACTGGGCACGGGCCTCTTCTCGGTGTAAGAAGTGTTAGGCCATAATTTACTACGCTGGCCTAGTGCGGGTTGGCAGATATCGCATAGCTTTTTTATTATTTTTTTTTATACGACTTAGGTGGCAAACAAGCATGCTACCCACTGTAGCCGCCGTGATCACCGTAGCCCATGGACACTTGCAACACCAGATGCATCACTTGCGCGTTGCCGACCCTTTAGGAATAAAAGGAAGTGGGAAGGAAAAGGAACGGAAAAGGGGAAAGAGGGTGATTAGGCCTCCGGCACTCTCACTCACCAAACGAAACACAACAGTAGGAATACTGCTATTTCACGTCGATATTTTGTGAGAGTAGTCCATCCCCGGTCGAGCCGACCATTCATGCTGAAATCAGTGAGGCTTTACTACTCAATATATATATATAGCTTCCGAAAGATCGGGAACACGCAGGTATCCTTACGATGTCTTCATTTACATTGTAAACAAATAACTTGAAGCGAGCGACAATCAACTAATTAATACGCACATAACTTTGAAAAGTCAGAAATGAGCGTCTTGGGACTTTGGGACCGAAACCGAGAACAAAAAAAGATCATTTGCAGGTCATGTACGTTGTTTGTAAAAATAAAAATAGTCTTATTTATTTAAACATGAATAAGCACACACAGGTATACAAGTTTGAAAATATAGATAACTAGATGTGCCCGCGGTTTCACCCGCGTTTATGATTACTGCGCCGCCTCAGTGGGCCGTAGCGTGATGTTATATAGCCTATGGCCTTCCTCAATAAATGAGCTATCAAACACTAAAAGAATTTTTCAATTCGGATCAGTAGTTCCTGAGATTAACGCGTTCAAACAAATAAACAAACTCTTCAGCTTTATAATATTAGTATAGATAGTAGCTCAGTGATGTTTTGCCGTTAAGGCATACAAATTTTAAATATAAATCATGCAAATCAATTTTATTAATTACGTGTCAAAACAAAAAAGAATTCATATACAAATTAAAATTACTTTTTTGTTATTATGCTTTCTAAATTGTTTGCAAGCCTGACTATAACTTCAAATATCATAAATCAATGTTCAGATAATTATTTCTGACCAAAGAATATGAGCAATTTTACAAACATACACACCAGTAAGCTAGGTCTATGGGTTGTTATTCAAAGCACATACTAATTATAACAATATCCACTATCTTTACGAATAAAGGTACAATAATGTTACTGATAAAAATATGTTCACTTTATGCCTTACAATATTTTTACAACAATAAGTCTTGGAAAAATATTGTAAAAGGTGAAAAAAAAGGTGGCTGGAGGTGACTGGATGGCGAAACCGGGAGATTGGGCCTTGTGGCGCACCCTGGGGGAGGCTTATGTCCGGCAGTGGACTGCAATAGGCTGAAATGATGATGATGTCTTGGAATCCATTTCTATCAAATAAATTACACAACATAACAATAATGGGTAAGAAGGTCACAATTGTAATCAGCTCTTCTATACAACTATACAAATAAATACAATTTAAGTGTCTGTATGTAATGTCAAAATAACAGCTTTTAACTAAATAAAATAAAATATGACAGTATGTTCTAAACGGTACTTACATCAAAAATCTATTTTTTGTAGTTTTAATCTTTCTAAATATCTTTCTGTTTGATTGTGCCGGCTAATCTCTGATACGGCTGGACCGATTTTTACAGGACTTTTACAGAAGGATAGCTGATTTTTTATTTTAGAAAAATAAGGGTTACGCGAAAAAGAATTGTACGCGGACAAAGTTGCAGGTAACAGTTAATTATAAGTATATAAAGTTAAAAACAATATAATATTGAATGAAAACCTTTAATGTATAGTCGTTCATCACATAAACAGTTAGTTGTTTAAAAGAATCAAATATAATTATGCAAAATTTGACGCTATTGTCACTGTTTTACTCTTTGAGATTAACATCGCTAGCACACATCTTCGTGGCTCTCCTGTTCTTTAGATCTTCGATACTGTGAAGTACAGCATCCACTTCTGTAGTATTGGGCACTTTCTTAGCAAACACGTACGCGTTGTTTGGTTCAGCTTCAGCAAATATGTAGTGTCTATTTTTTTCATACAACACAATATAATTTGGATTTACTATTCTAGCGACACATCGGATGGTATAAGGTTTTCCACCACAAGTACACAGGGCGTCCAGAGCGGCTTCTGTAGGAGAATCGACAGCTATCATTGGTCCTGTATTAGTTGACATTTTCGTTATCTCATCCCCCTTTTTCAACAGCGTACTTAACTCCACCAGCTTCGCGGTCTTTCCATCAGTGCAGGTACAGTCGGTATTCTTTGGGTCTTTGTCGATCACGTACTGGATACACACAGATATATAAGTGGATGAATAATCCGCAATCTGTGTCCATGTCCCGTAGAGCATACCTATGTCTGCTGCGTGAGCTACGCTTAACACACAAAATATTATTATTATTTTCCACATCTTGGAATAGTAAGTATCGTCTTGCTCGCCCTTCTTGTGGTCTCGTACTGGTGTTGATTCGTTGAAATTTATGCATAATATACCTACCTATAGTTCAACGAATGATAATGACCTTTGCCATTTGCATGATAAACATTGTGCATTGTGCATATAATAGGTATTTTAATGAGGGTGATACCTTTCATCATTTCTATTTTATTTTAAACACAAACATGACTCGGTCAACGACACCTTATTCTGGAGTAAAAATAAAAATTTGTTGTAAATGTGTCTCAATAATTTACTTAGTTACAAATTAAGACGTCGTTGGTGTAAGTAATATAATTTAAGAAAGAGACTGCCGTTGCCAGCTTGCCAGTCATTTTGTGACGATTCCAACGAGGATTCTTACAGGAAGCCAGTGTAAGACTAATATCGTAGTAGTTGTTTAGTAGTCTATTATTGCGCTTTATCCTGTGAGTAATGGCTTAAATAACTACCTCTGCCATTCCTTTTCTTCATCTTCATCAAATCTTTGATTTCTGTTTCGTACGGTCAGCAATACGCGAGTGATACTTTTACGGTATTACAAGCAATCATAGGGCTTCGTTAACGTCGGCTAACCAGATGGACAGTATGGCTGCTGGTCATATATATTTTTTAAACTTTGTAAATCAAAAAATCTAAGTTAACTATCTGCACAAATGAATTTGGTCAACAAAGTTAAAACATAAAATTATTCCAAGATAATCTCTTTTTTACCGACTTCAAACAAAGGAGGAGGTACTAAATTCGTCTGGTTTTTTTTTAATGTTTGTTACCTCGTTTCTTTCGACTAGGTCAACCGATTTTGATGATTCTTTTTTTATTTGAAAGCTGGTGCTTCCCGTGTGGTCCCATTTAATTTTGATCAAGATTTGATCATTCGTTTTCGAGTTATCCTTAATAATGCGTCAGGCTACATTGATGATGCTCTCATATTTGGCAAGGTTCACTAAAAAGCGAGAAATAAACAAAATTTTAACAATAAAGAAAACCGACTTCAAAAAAGAATATTCTAAAACTTAAAATGCACTAAAAAGTTAATAAATAATTGCATATTCTTGTGAATAATTAAATTATTGTTATTATTGGAATCGAACGAAACACAACTTTAGATGTATAATAAAATAAATTCAAAAAACACATAAAGAAGACAAATCTGTCTTAACCCTTAAGTGTTTAATACCGTTTAAGAGTTTGAGAAAGAAAGAACAAGAAATACCAGACATTATTAAAAATCTATTGTGTCTGGCCGCCGGTGTGTCGCTGCGACTCAATAGGTTAAGGCTCGTATTTATACCTAATAAAACTGCTGGGCACATGCGGAACGTTTTTATGATGACAACAGTACAGACACTGCTAAACAAACAGTTTCCTTGCTGTAAGCATATCCCGCCGTATCATACACATGCGAGCATGTCCCTAAAGATTATACGCTTTCAATATACATTAAAATAATATAATTCAGTGGGGAGACCAACAGACTGCAATACAGAGGGTCTCGGGTTCGAACCCACGTCGCGCACCTCTGACTTTCGGAAATTATATGACTTTTCGAAATTATGTGCGTATTGATTGACAATTATCGCCTGCTCCGTGCCTCGGAGAGCACGTTAAGCCGTCGGTCCCGGCTGCCATGAACATCTATGGCAGTCGTTATTGGGAAGTCAGTGCCCTATAATATCCTGACACTGGTCTAGTCTTAGGATATCGTTAGCCTTTGGGTTGCGGAGGTCAGATGGCAGTCGCTCCGTATAAAAACTGATATCCAGTCAAATCCGGTTATACTAGAAAGCCGACCCCAATAACTTCGAAAAGTCAGAGATGTGCGCTTTAGGATTGAGCCCGTGACCTTTGCGTGGCAGTCCAACGGTCTCCTACCAGCAGGCTATCACAGCACATAAGTACTAAAAGTTATTTTTAAGCATTTCGCGTGCTTAGCCAGAATGTAACTTGACGTAAGACCATGAACAGCTAAGGCTAAGCTAGTTGGGAAAGCGACGACAAGGTATGTCGAGGCCGTGGGCTCAAGGCCTGCTTCTCAGATTGATTGTCTTTTTTCTGCGTTTACGGGTTTCTGGGTTTCACCCGCATTTATCGTTACTGCGCCGCCCCCGTGGGTCATATCGTGATGTTATATAGCCTATAGCCTTCCTCAATAAATAGGCTATCCAACACCAAAATATTTTTTTTAAATCGAATCAGTAGTTCCTGAGATTAGCGCGTTCAAACAAACTCTTCAGCTTTATAATATTACTAGATGTTCCCGCGGTTTCACCCGCGTTTATCGTTACTGCGCCGCCCTCGTGGGTCGTAGCGTGATGTTATATAGCCTATAGCCTTACTCGATAAATAGGCTATCCAACACCAAATTTGTTTTTAAATCGAACCTGTAGTTTTGAGATTAGCGCGTTCAAACAAACAAACTCTTCAGCTTTATAATATTACTAGCCTTTGCCCGCGGCTTCGCTCGCGTTAATTTAGAATTTGACAATCAATTCGGATTGTAGTCTGCTTGTAATAATATAATTCAATCATGATTCGAAAGACACTTGGCGCCATCTATTATCATAAGAACGTTATTATTGCTTTCCTCGGGAACAGTATTTTTTTCGGGATGAAAGGTAGCCTATGTCCGTTTCTGTACACCTGACAACGTATATGCAAAATTTCAGGATGATCGGTTCAGTGGCTTAGGCGTGAAAAGGTAACAAACAAACAAACTCATTTTCGCTTTTATAATATTAGTTAGGATTAGGGTAGGATAGTATAAATATTCCAGTTTAGCATGCGAAATGCTTGAAATAATTCTTGATAGGTATATTTATATTAAGGCCGCGTTCCTCTTTAATAGTAATTTTTCGTTGTTTATAATATACAACCAAAGTTCACCTGACTTTACTTACTACATTTACGAGATAAAGAACAACAATTCCAATTTTTATTAAATTCGGTATTAGGTCCTAAATGTGAACTCTAGATCAGCGATTCCTAGAGTGGCTTGCGCAGAACCTAGGGGTTCCGTAGAAAAGTCACCAGTGTTCCGCGAAATTATGTATTTTTGGCTTAAATAACAACTAAATTTTCTAGTTAATTTTGCTTCCATTTGTCACAACGTATCCCTTAACGTTTTCAGCTTACACATACACTTACACAAATAACATAATTTCAGGTCGAGATTAGATGCTATCCCAGATATACGTATACAACTGTCGGACATAATATTAGAAAACAAAGTCTCCCGCCGCGTCTGTCTGTCTGTTTGCGATAAACTCAAAAACTACTGAACGGATTTTCATGCGATTCTCACCAATATACCGAGTGATTCATGAGGAATGTTTAGGTGTATCATTTGTTATGGTTTTGTACTACGCATGCGAAGTCAGGGCGGGTTAATAGTACAGAACTAGAAAGCAATTATTGATTAAACATTGAAACAATTTTATTCTTTACAATAAAAGTTAAAGTAAAGTATGAAAGTGTTTCACTTTTAAAATATTTATAGTAAAGGTTTTTGTTCTTATTTAAATTGAAATGAAATGATATTTATTTCACATAAAATAGAGTACAATGAGGTGGTCAGATTGGTACAAGGTCCTTCTATTTTGCCACAAGTGGCATGTGAAAGTTTACTACACATTAAATTCTTAAACATCGAAAAGTATAGTCAGGCTATTCAATACATTTTATAAAATGAAACAAAATAAAGAAAATACATAGATTATTGTAAATGTCAAAATTTCATATAATAATAATAATGATGAAGAAATGTCAATACTTTATAAAATATTAAAATGGGCATGCAATGTCATAAAAATATGATTGATTACATTATTATATATTTCATGTGGGGTTCCATTAACTAAAATGTATTTGGTGAGAGTTCTGTTATCTTAAAACTTTAGAAACCCCTGCTCTAGATAACATAAAGAAACATTTTACTTATTTTTGTATTTATAAACAAAAATAAGTCTAAAAAAAGTAGTATTATTATTCTTGACCTCGCAGCTACAGATGTGATCCATGATTAGTTCCTATACCTATTATATGTAATACTTGACTGCCTCCGTGGCGCAGAGGTAGTGATTGCGACTGCTGTGTCTCGGGTTCGAATCCCGGGTCAGGCCAACAAACAGTTATTGGGTTTTTCAGTTAAGAAATGTCAATAGCACCCTGGAGTTAGGAAGTTGGCAGTGTAAGACACCCCCGTGCCTCGGTGCGCACGTAAAGCCGTTGGTCCTGCGCCTGATCTCTCTCCGGTCGTGTCGGATTACCGCCCCATCGGATCATGAGAGTTAGGGATACAACTATATCAAACTTTTCAAACGGTATTGTATTATAGTCAAAAGAGATTACTTATCATAATATAAACAAATTGTTCTTCCTTCAAACAATATATTATTATGACAAAGTATGGATGAAATGGCCGTAAATGTCGTGCAGACTATAGGTATATTATATATATTTAAATTTAATTACCTTCTGTGGTAGTATATTTACGAGCTGTGTAGGTTTCTTATTATGCTTTCTAAATTGTTTGCAAGCCTGACTATAATTTCAAATTGCATAAATCAATGTTCAGATAATTATTTCTGACCAAAGAATATGAGCAATTTTACAAACATACACACCAGTAAGCTAGGTCTATGGGTTGTTATTCAAAGTGCATATTTAATTATAACAATATCCACTATCTTTAAGAATAAAGGTACAATAATGTTACTGATAAAAATATGTTCACTTTATGCCTTACAATATTATTACAACAATAAGTCTTGAAATCCATTTCTATCAAATAAATTACACAACATAACAATAATGTGTAAAAAGGTAGTAATAGAAGGACACAATTGTAATCAGCTCTTCTATACAACTATACAAATAAATAAAGTTTAAGTGTCTGTATGTAATGTCAAAATAACAGCTTTTAACTAAATAAAATAAAATATGACAGTATGTTCTAAACGGTACTTACATCAAAAAACTTATTTTCCAATTTTAATCTTTCTAAATATCTTTCTGTTTGATTGTTCCGGTTAATCTCTGACACGGCTGGACTGATTTTTACAGGACTTTCACTGAAGGATAGCTAATTTTTTATTTTAGAAAAATAAGGGTTACGCGAAAAAGAATTCTACGCGGACAAAGTTGCGGGTAACAGTTAGTTATAAGTATATAAAGTTAAAAACAACATAATATTGATTGAAAAACTTTAATGTATAGTAGTTCATCACATAAACAATTAGTTGTTTAAAAGAATCAAACATAATTATGTAAAATGTTACCTACGCTATTGTCACTGTTTTACTCTTTGAGATTAACATCGCTAGCACACATCTCCGCGGCTCTCCTGTTCTTTAAATCTTCGATACTGTGAAGTATAGCATTCAATTCTGTAGTATTTGGCACTTTCTTAGCAAACACGTACGCGTTGTTTGGTTCAGCTTCAGTATACTGCTTGTCTCTAAGTTTTTCATACATCACAAAATAATTTGGATTTACTATTCTAGCGACACCTCGTCTGGTATAAGGTTTTCCACCACAAGTACACTGGGCGTCCAGAGCGGCTTCTGTAGGAGAATCGACAGCTATCATTGGTCCTGTATTAGTTGTAACTTTCGCTATTTCATCCCCCTTTTTCCACAGCATACTTAACTCCACCAGCTTCGCGGTCTTTCCATCAGTGCAGGTACAGTCGGTATTCTTTGGGTCTTTGTCGAAAACGTACTGAACACATACAGGTATATACGCAGTGGATGGATAAAACGCAATCTGTGTCCATGTCCCGTAGAGCATACCTATGTCTGCTGCGTGAGCTACGCTTAACACACAAAATATTATTATTATTTTCCACATCTTGGAATAGTAAGTATCGTCTTGCTCGCCCTTCTTGTGGTCTCGTACTGATGTTGATTCGTTTTAATTTGTGCATAATATATTTATAGCCGAATGATGATGACCTTTGCCATTTGTATGATAAACATTGTGCATTTGCTATTTGTCACCCGGATAAATATGTACCCATAATAGGTATTTTAATGAGGGTGATACCTTTAGTTATTTCTATTTTATTTTAAACACAAACACGACTCGTTCAATGACACCTTAAAAAAAACAAACTACGGAATAAAGTAACTTTAATTAAAGGTAAAGATTTCAAAAGCCGAATAGGGATAAATATTTCTTTTGTTTTTTTATACAACTAAGGTGGCAAACAAGCATACGGCCACCTGATGGTAAGTAGTCACCGTAGCCTATAGACACCTGCAACACCAGAAATATCACTTGCACGTTGCCGACCCTTTAGGAAAGGAAGAAGAGGAAAAGGAAGTTTATAATATTAGTATAGATGTTCCAGTTTAGCGTGCGAAATGCTTGAAATAATTCTTGATAGGTATATTTAATATTAAGGCCGCGTTCCTCGTAAGCGCGGCGCACTAAGAGTTAATAGTAATGTTTCGTTATATACAACTATACAACCATAGTTCATCTGACTTTACTACATTTACAAGATACAAACAACAAGTCCATTTTTTATTAAATCCGGTATTAGGTCCTAAATGTGAGTTCTAGATAACATAAAGAAACATTTTACTTATTTTTGTATTTATAAACAAAAATAAGTCTAAAAAAGTAGTCTTATTATTCTTGACTTCGCAGCTACAGATTCATGTGATCCATGATTACTTCCTAATATATGTAATACTTGACTGCCTCCGTGGCGCAGCGGTAGTGAATGCGACTGCTGTGCATGAGGTCTCGGGTTCAGATCCCGGGTCGGGCCAACAAACAGTTATTGGGTTTTTCAGTAAAGAAATCTCAATAGCACCCCGGAGTTAGGAAGTTGGTGGTTTAAGACACCCCCGTGCCTCGGAAAGCACGTAAAACCGGTGGTCCTGCGCCTGATCTCTCTCCGGTCGTGTCGGATTACCGTCCCATCGGATCATGAGAGTTAGAGAACACCACCCTTCCTCTACGACTAGTCCAGTTTATGATATAGCGTTCCGCCTACACCTACCTTTCGGTTTATTAAGCAGAGCCGCTGTACCTTCCAGTGCCCGAAAGCACCTTCCGGGACCAGTTATAGACAGGTCTTGTCCCCAAATCTCAACTCTCCACCCTATCCTCAGAGATTCGGTTCTCGTAAGCGAGCTACCTCGTGCCCAAGTGACACTACCTATTCTCCAGATAGGTACCGGAGCAATAAAGCCACTCGCCACTCGTAACTCCTAAGAGATGCTAACGAAAACCTCGCTGAAGCCATATCTCCAGTATGGTACCGGAGCTGTATAAGGCACGCTCACTTCCCGACGTACGTCCGTACGCCTACCCATATAGGCCTACAAACCGGGTAAGGCCCGAGTCAGTCCAGCTATGACTCTTACTTGCTAAGCAGGCAAGCACCCGAGATGCGTTGCGGCAGCGAAACCACGCTGCCACTTCGCTAAGACAACCCTGTGCCTCGCGCGACCGACTGGTTCGCACTAGCCGCGCCTGAGTCCAACGCTCGATCGCTACGTGCTTGCCGAGCAAACAAACGTGTCGTCCTCAGCGGCTAACCACATACCCCTGCGAGTCCAACACCATGTCAGGCACCGCGCACTCTAATCAGCGGCCGATAGAACACGCCTTTCGAGGCGCAGTGGGCTTCCTGACCCCGCAGTACCCTAGTCCTAAGGGGGAGACCCGTAGTTCTCCCTCCGAAACCCTATCTACTCGGGTCCTGTAGATAGGGAGAGACCAGAGAGTTAGAGAACAGAGAGTGCACTTATGTTTGCACACACACTCGTGCACTATAATATCTCCTGCGTAGTTGGCCAGTCTTCGTTAAGACTGGCCGCCAGCCGTGACCGAAATTCGGTCTGGAGGATATTATTATATTATGCAATACACAGATCTCAGAAAATAATAAACAGAGCTAGTATACCTACCTAAAATTTTATATATATTATTTTAAGTTAGTGTCCATGATCTAAATGCTACAAGCTAACAGTAGATATAGGTACTCGTAGATGTTTATAAACAGTTTCGTTAAGTAACCGATAAACTATTAGCGAAAGTAATTAAGGGCGCCTTCAAATTTGCGGCAGCGCGGCTGCAACGCTGCGGCCACGCAGCCGTCACTAGTCTATCGATGAACTAATGCGCGGCAGTAGCGCGGGTGCAGCGCTCCAGTCGCGCGTTTTTATTTATATGGATTTATAAAGCAGCGTGGCCGCAGCACTGCAGCCGCGCTGTACATTGCGGCAAATTTGAAGGCGCCCTAAACCCTCACGCGGCTAGTCTAAGTTGAAGGCATATTTGGTTGAAGGACATGTCAAAATATTGGTATGTATAGTATTATACATTTATTAAACATTGTCTAACGACTACTTATTATGCAATTTCAGAATTTGTTCGGCAGCAAGTCGATAAATGGTTGATGATAATATTTTGCGATGTAGGTAGGTATGTATTTGATTACCTATTGATGACAAGTAATACGAATATATCTATATATTAATACGTGAAGCGAAAACTTTGGATCCCTTTTTACGAAAATTGGGCGGACGGAGGAGTATGAAATTTCGCACACTTATAGTTTATACAGAGAAGAAGTGACGAAAGCTAATATTTTTTTTAAATTATGCGTAAAATACATTAAATTAATGAAAAAACAGTACACGCACACAACCATGCATTTGACACACGCAGTGGAAGCGCGTTACTATGGTTACATGTATCATTATATAATGACATATCAGCAACATCTTACAGGCAAACTTTGGTCTAATTTCGAGCACTAGGCGACCGCTAGTTCAAATAATTATTCGATTGTTCGAATAAAAGGAACTGTCGATATTTATTGTTTTGCAATAAAAATATTTTGATGTCAAATTTGCACGTTTGCTGCATATATTTTATAGCATAGGTACCTACATAACTTTTTGTTTTGTATGGAATATTGTATGACGCTGTATAATAGAGTGCAGTTTAAAGCGCAAGTATTATCTGTGACGCTGCCGTCAGAGTTGTGATAAAACTGGGGTTCAGGCTGGTAACTTTATGTGCTCTATAGTGTAATATGTTTCACGGCAGAAAGACGGAAACATCTTTAAACAACTTTAAATGAAATTAGTACTTTCGCGGAGGTTCCTAATATAACTCAATGTATTTTGTAGATTCCACTTTACTGATGTAACAATAGCCAGTATCCGTATCTAATTAAATATGATGAAAAGCCAAATAAATGTGTCTGGAAACACTAACGTACATACAATACAGAAGTAGCAGCTTTTAAAATACATATCTGTCTGGGTGCGTAATCTCAACAATATGTAACTGGACCAAGAAGATACTTATCTACACATATGGTCTAAGGTCGTAATCAAATAACTAATGGTTGTATTTTACTGTATTAATTACTCATATTTAATCATCACTGTTCACTCAGCGTCAACGTCGCTAGCACACATCGGCACTGCACGGTTCCTATTCTTCAAGTCTTCGATGCTGTCCAATGTAGTGACTAGATCCGCTAACGTTGGTACTCTCTTTCCGAAGACATATGCGCAGTTTTGTTCAGCTTCAGTATACTCTCTCTCTTCCATAATATCGTACATCACGATATAATTTGGATTTACCAATCTAGCGACCACTCGGGCGGTATAAAGTTTTTCTCCGCATGAACATGTGACATTTAGAGAAACTTCATCAGAAACATCGACGGCAAGCATAGGGAATGTATCAATAACAATATTTATAGTATCATTCCCCTCTTTCTCTATCATACTAAACTCCACAAGTATCGGTCTCTTCTCATCAGCACAAGTACACTCAATGCCACTCGAGTCTTTAACAAAAGCGTACTCAGCGCATACCGGCGCGTGCGTCTGACTTGGATAAAATGCTACGTGCGTCCATGATCCGAAGATATTTTCTATTTGTGCTGCTCGAACCACAATTGACAAACAATACAGTATTATAATCTTCCACATATTTTAAATAAATTGGTTATTCAACTTATGCACACTCCTTATAGTTTCGTACTAAAATCAACTCGTATGAATTTATGTTTTATATTGCACCAAATTATTTTTATAACCTTTGGCATGTTCATGATTACGATTTCCGTATTATTGATTCTTTTATCGAATTTAGTCATTATTCATTATTAAATTCGGGCTGGAATAAAACAAAATATAAATTCAATTATTTTATCTTCAGTTTATGCAAAGTTTATACCTACTCTAATTTATCTTTGCTTGGACCGCATGACTATATACACTAGATAACAAAAATCTCATCATCTACATGATTTAAATATCCAAAAACTTTGTCAAATATAGTAATATAGGTAGTACTAGTAAGTGTAAATAATTTAAAACATTGCAAAATACAAATTGTGTTATTTTGTTACCAAAAATATGTATTACAATGTTCGTGATTGTAACTTCCTTTAAGGCAAACTATGGCAGTATAAGGAGATTCCGCTCTTCCATAGCATTGATTGACAATTATCGCCTGCGCCGTGCCTCGGAGAGCACGTTAACCTGTCGGTCCGGCTGCCATGAACATCTATGTCAGTCGTTATTGGGAAGTCAGTGCCTAGTAATATCCTGACACTGGTCTAGCTTTAGGGTATCGTTGAGCAGCGATAGCTCAGTGGGGAGACCAACAGACTGTAATGCAGAGGGTCTCGGGTTCGAACCCACGTCGCGCACCTCTGACTTTCGGAAATTATATGACTTTTCGAAATTATGTGCGTATTGATTGACAATTATCGCCTGCTCCGTGCCTCGAAAAGCACGTTAAGCCGTTGGTCCCGGCTGCCATGAACATCTATGGCAGTCGTTACTGGGAGAGTGTCGACACAAAAGATCCCACTGGGTCGAAGTGTCGCCGGTCTGCACTGACTGGTCCCCACATAGGATAAGATAGGGTATCGTTAGCCTTCGGGTTGCGGATGTCAGATGGCAGTCGCTCCGTGTAAAAACTGATATCCAGTCAAATCCGGTTAGACTAAAAAGCCGACCCCAAGTGACTTGGGAATAATAAAGGCTAAGGAGAAGAAGCTCTCCCATAGCATGCTTGGTACATAGTTGATTCATGGTTGTGTCAACTTAAAAGACTAGGTAAGCTATTATGGATGAAACGACCTTTTTTGTTACGGTAATGCTTTGACGCATACCTCTCCGCGGAGCGACGGAGAGGTTATGTCGGGCTCACCGGGGGAAAGATACCCCGGTAATACCGACTAAACCTACCACGGTGTTCCTCGACATAACCATAGATGGCGAGGCCGCGCGAATCACTTTCACATGCAATCGCGACCTCGTCATGGTTTCGGCCCGCCGTGTGATACGGCAGGCCTTTACCTCAACTACATATTACCTCAACTCCATACTACCTGACCGAACATTGTCAGTCACATTCAACATTGTCAAGTTAGATTATTCGTACGCTCTTTTTGGATACCGGTACAAACTAGCCTGATTCTTTTTCTAGTAAGATGTAGCTCTCAGCAACCTGAATGTGGCAATAATTCTTATACGCAAGACCTGCTTCTTCATATTCTTATATAGTACCTATAGTACAGGTAACTGCCTACTTTTGGTAGGTACAAACTTTATGTAATACTAGATGTTCCCGCGGTTTCACCCGCGTTTATCGTTACTGCGCCGCCCCTGTGGGTCGTAGCGTGATGTTATATAGCCTTTAGCCTTCCTCGATAAATAGGCTATCCAACAGTAAAATAATTTTTCAAATCGAACCTGTAGTTCCTGAGATTAGGGCGTTCAAACAAACAAACAAACTCTTCAACTTTATAATATTAGTATAGATAAACAAATAATATCAATTATCTCAGTGCAAGCACTTAGATTCTGTGACATTTATTTTAAAAAAACATCAGCTCATTAATTTATTTAATCAACTGTTTTTTAAGTTTCCTTCACCACCCGATAAACTATGCTATCAGCACAATTAAATAACTAAATAATCACCGAGACCAAGTCGCGTTATGAGTAATAAATGGCATAATGGTTTTCTTAGATTATACGTAAAATAAGAGCACGTTAAAAAGTAGGTATTCTCTGTGAGCAGCTTAGCACAAGCTGCTTAGCAGAAAAATGAACTTTCTTTGCCCCTTGATCCAATAGATGGCGATGTACGCACTCTGTTTAAATGTACTCTATGAGTGTATCCTGTTTTTGTTGTGTGTCACTAATATCAAGAAGGAAAATAGATTTAGGACCACTTGCACAACAACTCACTAAATACGTTTAGCACTAAATACATTTAAAACATCGTGGCATCTCAGTCACCTTCACACGGATGACTGCGACAGCACGATGTTTTAAATCTATTTAGTGCTAAACGTATTTAGTGAGTTGTTGTGCAAGTGGCCCTTAGAGTATCATCATAACACATAACAAGTAATATTAATTGATAGCAATTATCGCTGGTTAACCGGTAAAAATAAATTACTATGCCATTGCAATTCTAAGGGCGCCTTCAAATTTGCCGCAATGTACAGCACGGCTGCAGTGGTGCGGCTACGCTGCTTTATAAATCCATATAAATAAAAACGCGCTACTGGAGCGCTGCACCTGCGCTACTACCGCGCATTAGTTCATCGATAGACTAGTGACGACTGCGTGGCGGCAGCGTTGCAGCCGCGCTGCCGCAAATTTGAAGGCGCCCTAAGAGCTCTTTATAATCCTCTTATATGCTATCTGGTAACCTACACTAGGTCAGTAAGGTGACCTGACCCATCTCATATTGAGTAGAGGCCCGTGCCCAGCAGTAGGACTGTTCAAATTTTATTAAATGCTTGAGTATGTTCAGTATTATTTCATGGAGAAATGGCACCTTAGTTATGATTTGTAAATAAAATTTTATTGTAAACTTGGCGATTAAAAAAAGTGGCCCTGAGTTTCTTGCCCGTTCTTCTCATGAGCCCTACACCCTTGCTTTGCTGAACGTGGCAGTAAATGTAAATTCACAGAAAAAATTGAGTGTAACTTTGACATTCATATGTGTTACTTTGTAACCTAACTTGAATAAATTTATTTTTGATTTGATTATACCAATTTTCTAACATATAATTTTTATTTATTTTTAGGTATTAAAAACATGGTCTTCGCATCAATTCCTCTGCTTCTGCTAGGGTAATCATAATGGAGCGAACAACAGCGAAATAATAAAAATAAAACCAAATACAAATAAGTGATTTGTTCAAGTTATTTTATTTCGGCAGATCATCGTTGTAAACGATTATACATTATTGTAAAGCCGAAGTTACATAAGGTGTACCAAGGAACTCTCACTTACAACACTGACTTGTGTAAAATAAAAGTTATGTATCATCGATTAACTGTAATATTGGATAATGAAACAAGTACCTAGCAAGATCTTTTGTACGTTTTCGATAAATATATAATATACATGTGCCATAATAAGGATATTTTTTCAGATTAGGAGATTAATGTGAATAATAATTTTTTGCCATACACGAACTAGAGAATTCGAGATATTAACCCCACGTAACTTCAGCTTATTTTTCTTTTTACAATTATTATTTTTTGGCTCATTTCAGAGATTTTTGTTTTACATAATATTATCGTGTAGGTTACAATAATTTATAGTATTTTCTATTATAGTAATTGAAATTCATAGTTTTATGCACATAAAAAACCTTATTTGATAAGAGGAAGACTTTTGCCATTACAGTTTATTTGTGACAAAGAAATAGGTAAAAGTCCTCCATAATGATTGTGCATTTCAAAATACTTTGATCGATTTTAACAATTAAATTCGAGACTATACAATTGTAAATAAATTTTGGACGTAACGTTTTTAATTATAAGAAAAATAAAAAACAATACCTTAGAGGTCTAGAAGAATAAATATGTAAAAATGTGACTAGGTCATTGGAAAACTTGCTTGCAAAAAATTCACCTTCTACTATAATTTTATTATTGTTAAATACTTTTACATGTTAATACTAGAATATCCTAAACTGACGTAGTAACGGCGACTTTTTGCGTAAATATGTGTGCCACATTTTTTGCAAGCAAGTGTATATCGAGAAAAATATATTTTTGCAATACTGAAGATATTTTGTTTTGTTAGGAACATAATTTTAGTTTTATTGAGATTATTTTTGTTTTTATATTTTTATGTCTTCGAATGCAAGTGAATTGAGAGTTTTATTATACAGATTAATAAGAGCGTTTTTCTTACAAATATTTGGATTTTAAATAGTGTGAAAAAGTTTGTTATTGGCCTATATACATTAGAAATATAGGCTCCTTTTGACAAAGCTGGTCAAACTTTATATTTTCTCATTAATGATGAAGACATGTAACGCTATATCGCCATACGAATTAAAAAAATACAATTTTCACAAAAAAAAACGAAGCATTGTATTCGCTTGGTTTACTCATTGGGTTTGCTATGTGCAATAAAAAGTTATTTGTGTAAGCACATCACATTTAAGCTTATCTTAAAAATACAAGGGTTTTTAATTATGATACTCTTCAACTCGTATGGCGAAGTAAACATTATACAGATACAGTCATTTATACAAAAAAGTGTTTTATTATTAAAAACCTTTGTGTTACAACTGCATATACTTTTAACATTGTGCAAGTGTTGATATTAAATTCTGGCAGTATTTTATCGATATATTGAAATAGTGTGACAACCAAAAACTCACTTTTTCACCGACAACATGAATGATTAACAATGGAATGATGAGAGTGATAATCACGACCGTATGTCCTAACAACGTTATTATCACAGTGCCTTCATACTTGGTGAAAGAAAATTCACTGTAACAACTACACACTAGTTTACTAAAGAAGTAGGCTAGCGACATCGATTAGAATTACAAATTAGGCCTAGGCCGCACTACGGCTAAACCACCGCGGTTTTTAACCGCGTAATTTTGTGAGTCAAGAGAACTAATGCAAGCGGCCGCACCGGCGGTTTTTCCCGCGACTGATTTTGTGTGCGTTTCGGGCGGTTTCGCGGCTTAGCGGTTTACCGCTTGCGGGCAAAAACCATAATGCGGCCTAGAACTTAATTTAATTATTTTGTAAAACAGTAAACAAATGTTTTCGTTACGAGGCTTAAAGCGCAACGTGTCAAGTTACGCTTCATTTATCAATCTTTTCCTGTGTAGGTAATAGTAATAAAGATGACTTTGAGATTATTATTGAAATAATTATTTCATCCTTGAAAATTAACTATTACTGAAATAACTATTTCATCTTTAAAAGTTAAGACGTAAATTGACCCAAATCAGGTCAATTTGCTATAGTTAACATTTTTAAAATCACAAAGGTATGCTGTATTTTAGAAAAAAAAGTACTTTTAGATAACGTTTTAAGATAACTCAACACTTTTCGCAAACATATTAAAATTGAAATAATGTAATATGTATTGCTCTATTCGTAACTACATTATTACTGTTTGAAGCATACTTAAAACATATTAATCATTGTTTAATATGAATGCCTTGTTACAATGAATTTTCTACACCATACAAACACATCGGTATCTTTCAGTCTGCCCGCCTAGCGAGGAAATACACAATAAATACAATAGTATCTAACTACGTACGAACATTAAAATGGAGACCAAGATAAGACACTACTTCTAATCATATCTTAGAGCATTTTATCTGACACGAATTTGTAAAGTGGAATATTTATTTTTTATTTTTATGGATTAGGGTGCACATGAACAGACGGATCACCTGATGGTAAGCGATTACCGCCACCCATGGACACCCGCAACACCAGAGGAGTTACAATTGCGTTGCCGGCCTTTTAAAAAGGAGTACGCTCTTTTCTTGAAGTGTTGAAGGTCGTATTGGTCCGTAAATACCGCAAGCGACAGCTCATTCCACAGTTTTGTTTTCCACTCGGCGACTTGACTTGTGGGTTATCGCACTTGAATTCACCGCTAAAGCTTTATATTAACGCTAATGGATAGGTAAGTCTCTGGACTGGACTTTGGAATTACTTTTCTGGAATTACCATAGAAATCAAGAATCTTTAGAGCCTTAATTCCCAAAGTGGTCCAGGTGGATCTCCAGGGGTCCACGGGAGACTCGACGGGAGTCTACGTTGGCGTGACAAAAAATGGGGGTTCAAAATTCGTAAGCGGGGATCCACCAAAATTTATTAGTGAAGAACTAAAATATTGGCTTGACTTCACCTATCAATGTAGGCAGATAATATTTTAAGAAGCTCAGCGACTGTTACTTGTAAGAACTTGCATATTCCATATTCAGTACCAGTGGTCTCGAACCGATTTGTCGGTAGAGAATTACTAAAAAAAAAAGTTCAGCCCGTAGAGATTTGATCAAATTTTTTAATTTCATGAACTCGTTTGATTCTTCCAATATAAATACGAATGCCAAGGAATATGGTAGAAATGTAGCTGCAGGGAGTCCACCGGAACCAGCTAATTTTAAAAGTGGTCTATGAGAAAAACGTCTGGGAACTTCTTGTTTAGAGCTTTTGACAGCAACTGTGACAATATTTACAGGACCATTTTCATTGCTTTATAGGAACAAAGATGTGTCAGGGCCCAACTAAGCCTTGTAATGATATGACTTAATTAGGCCCTGTATATGCCCTTAACCACGAAGAATGAAGAAGTTGATATCTTTAATCAGATTTCCAAAAGAAAAATAATTTGCCTCGATTGAACATAATGACTTTATATCAAAAGTGTATCTATATCCATTCATAATATGCTCTAAGATAAATTCATTTAAATAATTGGCTAATATAATAATTATACAAAAATCTGTCTTAACATATTCAGTAATATCAGCCGTATTTTATAGAGTAAGACCTCGATAGAATACATTAAACAGTCAAACAGGTGGGATAAATAATGTTTATAAATCAAAATATAATTTTTTCTTAATAAATGCTTAACTGGCACGGAATAAAAAGTATTTTAATTCATTTTTAATAAATATAATTAAACTACTCTCACTTGGCCTGGAATGTTTTGTGCGGGAAAGTCAAAATTCTTTATTACCGATCATACATAAAATATACACTTATTACTAAGATTTAATTTAATTATTATTATTGTATAGAACATATCAACCATTTACTTACGGTGCGTCAAACCTGAACAGGTCGACTTTTTATGAGATAAGATAATACATAAAAGTAAGAAGACAACAACAACTAATTGGTTCCAGCAAGAGTATGCGAAATTAACCATTATACTACTTACTAATAGTGTTGAAAATCACATCCGCCGAGCTTCACAGCTTTGACAGCGTGAAATACCAATTCATTTCTGCAGTGCTGCAGCGATTACACTAACATCTTTTAAATTAGTTTGCCGATGCCTTAACTTTTGTGATATCTTAATAGTGGCAATATGGTTGGCAGAACACAAAAAGAAATACAAAATGTTCGCTTGACTCGATACCTCTATCGTCCTGTTTATAAACAAACCACCAATTACTTTATACTTTAAAAATAATTAATGACATAGAGTTTGTCACGATCTATTTGATTTACAACTTTCATTAGGATAATTTTTCAAACACTTGTGTTTAATTTTGATTAAGTGAATAATTTGAATATTGCAATATGATCTTGGTGAATCTTGAGACTATAGTTTGACCCATTGGGATAAGGTTAGATAAAATATTGTTGACCACGAATAAACCTGAGAAAACACATCAACATAAGCCAACAGTCCGTAAGAATTGGTTAAAATATTTTAACTATGTCACTTAAACCGTAATATTTATGATATTCAAGAATATATATGACCGGTAATCTTATACATTTACGAATCATTTTGATACATTGACGATAAGTCGTAGGCTAGCACATTTCAACATTATACGATATAGTAATTATTATTGACTAGAACTAACTACTTATATCTAAAAATATTATTTGGCTAATTGTAAGAGAATGTTCAAAATCACACTACAATTCAGACCACACACAAATATATTTTTAATGAGAGAACTAAATCTTATTTTATTATTGTATACCTTTTTCTGGCCGAATGTGTATCGATTTTATTTCATAGTACGTATGACTAATATTGTAGAAAATAATTTAAGTTATATAAAACAGGGTAGTTGATAATTGTATTGATACGTGTAAATATAAAAGTCGCGGGAAGCGGTAGGATGCGGGTGGCCCAAGACCGGTCTGTGTGGGAAACCTTGGGGGAGGCCTATGTCCAGCAGTGGACGTCTTTTGGCTGACATGATGATGATGATGATGTGTAAATAAGTTTTGGCGTAATATATTTTCATTTGATTTAATTAGCTAGCATTGGCGCCAATAATAGTTTGAGATAATCATTGCATAGTATTTCAGTATTAAATTATTACTGTTACTAGCAATTTGGATTGCAAATAATTTCTATTGAAATGGGTTAGGATCGGTAAGGAATGTGTGAATTAAACTAATAACTTGCTCGATTGCAAGTCTGATGGTTTAACCATTGGGCTACCGTCGCTTCTTGTAAGAATCTTACATGTGACCACAATAATCACATAATCACAAAGATTATTTGTCTATTTTGAACTAAAATTATCATAAATATTTTATTTATTTATTTCTCTATTTACTACATTACACATTTTTATAATTGGCAGCGGCTTCCGCACTAAGCTCGAAGCTTGTATCGCGGTGTATCTTACAATTATAACGATCTCAAGAAGATGCCAATATATGTATTAAGATTTTCCATTTTAAAGTTACATTAGGCACGCGGCATAAATAAAAAATACGGTGGCGGAAAGGATAATAAGGATAAGATATGGATTTCGTACAAAATGTATTTCTTTGAAAGCTTTAGTCAACTACCCTATTAGAATCACGAATACTACAAATATTATTGGTATTAGATGGAAATACAACGTCTGGTTCTGTACATTTTAAGTAACAATGCAAACATTTGTGCACTCATCTCTGGTTAAAGGTTACCAATACGAACATTGCTTATGGAGCTTTAAATATTTGATACATACCCTTATATTATGGCATCTAATATTAGAAATTTACAGGCTAGTATAAACATCTTTCGACAATGTCTCACCAGTCATATTTGACGTTTTAATCGCTAAACTGATGATTTCATTATTCAAGTATAGAAGATATCACGACTTACAAGAGTGATAAATACCACAAGTCAACTACCATCATGAAAAGACCTATCTCAAGGCATAGGCCAAATTATTTCCAACCCTAAATCAAGGTCTTACAGTCCTTTTTCAAAAACCTTTACAACCATATTTCATCTACAAAATTGCAAAACTTCATCAACTTTCTAAAGAAATCTTTCTTAATATTTTAAAGACGCTGGAACTCAGCTTAATGCGTACACGTACACGTATGTATACGTATACGCATTTCACAATACATATTGTCGTACGTACTCTTACATTGGACGTTTCATACTAAATCTCACGTACAATGAATTTTTTAGGCATACCTATGTCGGTTTTCATGTTTTATATCCTGTAGTAATCGACGCAGTAGTTTAAGGTGCAGTTTGAAGCCAAGCTCTCAGTCCGCGAGCTCTTTCGGCGACGCCACCGTCCGAGTTATCTTGCATTACTTGTTCAGGCTACAACAGAATAACAAATTTGTACGTATAACACGCTGGTATATGTTCGAAGAGAGAGAAGTATCGCTTTATACTATAAAGATAAAAATAGTTGTGATTGAATTAACAATTAAAACAATTGAAGATGATTTTTATTATAATACAGTATCGTAATACGAATTTTGTCAATATAGATCAACAAATATACAGAATCACGCAGTCAGGCAAATGCAACGTAAAAAAAAGCTATTGGAAGTATGAAACACAAATATCTGTTTACTTATTTTGCCTTTTACTTATTTAATTGTTAGTAAATATTTGAAATGCGTGAGAGTAAAGTTACAAATTACAACATATTATTCAGTGTGAAACTTACTGCCGATAGCGTCATACGAGTTTGTGACGTAGTCGCTGCGTTACACGAACTAGTTTCTGGTGAAGCTGAAAATGAAAATATTGAAGTTATAATTTGCTTCTCTCAGTCTGTATTTTTCTTTTTTTATTTAACTGGCAAGTAACAATGTATCGTCGCCTATGGATACTTGTATCACGAGGAGCATTACACCTTGCATGCAATACCCTTTTTATGTATTTTTGAAGGAATCCTTTACTGTAGTGACCTCAATTGAACCTAATATTGAACCTAACTAAGAATGTCATGGAATATTATATATGTTTATAAGGCTAGTGTGAATGGAACAGTCGCAAGAGGAAAACCTAGGCGAACGTTTCTCGTTCAGATCGGAGGCGTTCTGGACAAAGGCCAGGTTAAGAGCTCCTTGAACCGACGGGCGTGTATGAGGAATGTGATGAAAGTGAATGAAGCCAGAGAAGTGTGTCAGGATCGTAGCAAATGGAAATCCGTAGTCTCTGCCTACCCCTCTAGGAAACAGGCGTGAATCTATGTATATGTATGGAATATTAACTGAACAGTTAATCGGACTCAGAGATATTTATATGTTTGTATATTGTGGTATATACGATATTACTTACCAGTATGAGGTCTTCTGGCGTCTAAAGCTCGCCATATATCTCTAACGTCAGCGTGCAGCGCCCGCAGCGAGCGAAGCACGGCGCCGCCTGCTTCCGTCGGCGCTGCTTCGCTGCCCGACGATGCTTCGCTTGTTGTTGCTTCCTACACGATGAGTACTTATATTACAAATGAGAAAACAAGTCTAATATCTTCTCTCAAGAGAATAGTATATCTGAGTATATTATATAAAGAAATGGCCAGCGATAAGTGATCGATTATTCTTTCTAAGAAAGCGCTGGTGTAGAGTAAGCATACACATAATTGGCTTATTCCACTTTTCCCCGTTGGATGATCCCCATTGATGGGGATTAGTGAACTTTTTGTTCACTATTCCCCGTTGACCCAAAATTTTTATTTAATGGGGATAAATGAACTAAAAAGTTCAATAATCCCCATTAGGTAGGTACGTTAAAAAAATAAAATATATGAATCATGTTACACTTATTAATTAAAAATATAACTTTCTTATACCTAATAAAATCACAGATTGTACAATTATTAATTTAAAATTAAAAATATAACTTTCTTATACCTAATAAAATCACAGATTGTACAATTATTAATTTAAAATAAAAAAATATAACTTTCTTATACCTAGTAAAGTCACAGATTGTACAATTATTAATTTAAAATAAAAAATATAACTTTCTTATACCTAATAAAGTCACAGATTGTTACAATCATTAATTTAAAATTGTAGCATGAAAATATTTCTTTCTTATACCTTGTAAAATCAAAGATTACAATCACTTAAGTTTTTCTAAACAGTGCCCAATCGTAATTTCACCATTAATGAGTTCCATTTGGACCTCCTGTATATAATTATCGCGATTGATGCTTTTTTTTGTTTTTTCCGCTATACCTTTATTTTCAGAAACCCCCAATGCAAGAACTTCGTAATACGATGCATCTTCAGCCAACGCTGTGAGGAGCTTCATAATGTTGGGTTTCTTTATTATCACACGCTTTTTTATTTTATTATTCCATGCTTCGACTAAATTCGTAGTGCGATGAGTCTGTCCAAATACACACCACGTTTTAATAAAATCATCTTGTAGCCATTGTCTGAGCATGTAATTTCTAAACTCCTTGCTATTATCGTCATTAGGGCTTTGAGAGGCAACATAAAACCAACCCGCAATGATTTTATCTGATGGTAACAAAGCCAAAGCAGTGCTAAGTGCAACTTGTCTTCTGGTTAATTTATCTTGTGTTAGTTCGAGTTGTTTTCCTTTCTTCCATATTGCCTGGGTGAAATGGAAATAACAGCCGCTAATAGATATATTTACAAAAACATTTCGCATTGCGTTCATCGGAGCCACTTCATAGTCACATTTAAATATTTCTGGATTCCAATCAGGTAATGCAGATTTTAGCATACTAAATAAAATTTCATATGTTTGTTGATTTTTATGGCTCATGAGGGCATAAACAAGTGGCACAATGTTTATGTGTTTTTCTGTACTGCCCAAATCCCCATGAATGGTGTAGAGTTGGTAAAAGGGAGATGGACAGATCCAAAACGTTCCATCACCCAAGAACATCTTCAAATTTTTCATTTGATGTCGGGCAAATTCAGAGCAAAAAGCTATTACACGGATACCACTGTCATTGTAGTCTGCTAAAATAAATTCCTGATGAGCTGGAGGTACTTTAACTTCTTCAACATTTTTGAACTCAATTTTACTTACTTCAAATGCTGCATTTCTGTGTTTATATAATGTTGATTTGATAGACTTCAGGGCAGGGAATTCTTTTATTTTGTCAATTCCGGTATCTTTTAGTGAGCTCACAGCCGCGTTGTAAGCAGTGGGAATGGCAGGTGCTTCTGGATCCGCAAGTGTAGTTTTTAGTTTGAATAACCTCAAGGTAACTTCATTCCGCGCAAAATCAGGTTCACAAACATTGTGTCGTTTCTCAGCTACAACTTGATTGTCCTGTAAAATTAAGTAATAATAATTAATTACTTTACATTATTTTTTAAGTAAACAATATTGCACCTACATAGAATACAAAATTAAATAGGCTATTTAACAACCTTTAAAACTTATATATCAAAATATAATATATCAAAATATAATAAGTAACTTACCATGACAGTGATGGATCCGGCACATTTACTTTGTTTTCTTGTGGTACACTCCCACAAAACTCCACCGTTTTTATATTTGCATTTTTTACTGTATTGATGTCCGGCCCGGAGAAGTATGGTAGCTTTACCTTTTTTAACGTACTCTAAACAAACGTCAGTTGAACTACCAGCCATTTCCTTTATTTATTCCTATATTAAACTAATAACTGCGAACTGATAAGAACTGCACGCTTGAACTACACTACACACTACTAACCCTTAACGACTACGAAACAAAACCAAAAGATGGGTCGACCAATCACATACGAGCTAACTCGCACCCCGCTCCGCCACCGCCTTGCGCGCGCGCGCCTCTAGAAAATGAGCATCTTTTACAGTATTGTGTATCTTATTAGATAGATATAAGGTCGTTATTCCCAAACATCGTTAGAACAATTTCGTTGGTGCAACATCTGTTTTTCGTTCTAATAAAATCGTAAAGTAGGTATGTAGGTAATTTAAAATTTTGTTCTTACCTTATAAAAATAAAAGTACATGACTCATATATTTTATTTTTATATTGATTTTATTTAACGTACCTAATTAGAAAAACTTAAGTGATCGTAATCTTTGATTTTACAAGGTAAAAGAAAGAAATATTTTCATGCTACAATTTTAAATTAATGATTGTAACAATCTGTGACTTTATTAGGTATAAGAAAGTTATATTTTTTATTTTAAATTAATAATTGTACAATCTGTGACTTTACTAGGTATAAGAAAGTTATATTTTTTATTTTAAATTAATAATTGTACAATCTGTGATTTTATTAGGTATAAGAAAGTTATATTTTTAATTTTAAATTAATAATTGTACAATCTGTGATTTTATTAGGTATAAGAAAGTTATATTTTTAATTAATAAGTGTAACATGATTCATATATTTTATTTTTTTAACGTACCTACCTAATGGGGATTATTGAACTTTTTAGTTCATTTATCCCCATTAAATAAAAATTTTGGGTCAACGGGGAATAGTGAACAAAAAGTTCACTAATCCCCATCAATGGGGATCATCCAACGGGGAAAAGTGGAATAAGCCACATAATTTTATAATATTTATAATAATATTCTATCACATACACACAACACCATCTAGCCCAAACTAAGCAGAGCTTGTATAGTGACCGTCACGTAAAAAGAACGCTGGCCGTTTACCTGCGCACTAAACGATTTATCGATCAAATTGGCGGTATGAAGGGGCGAGACGGGGGGACGGTCCGGCAGTATGTCAATGCGCGCACGCTATTGGTTCCTCAGTTGACCCACGCTTCCCGCGCTGAGATCACGCTTCTTTCGCTTCCAAAATACAGTCGCACACTGTCGCTCAGAGTTCTTTTTACGTGACGGGACCTATACTATGGGTACTAGACAAAGGATAAACATACTTACATACTTTTTTTTGTAAATACATACATATTATAAATAGAAACACCCAGACCAAGACAAACATCCATGTTCATGAACACAAATGTTTGACTTGTGCGGGAATCGATCCCGCGACCTCAGGCGTGGCAGTCGGTTACACTAACCACTACGCCATCGAGGCGAGGCAATGTTCTTATATTTTTCGTCAGTAATTTTAGTAAATCCATATTCATCGAACTACAACCGAGAAATTATATAATGTCAAGCAGCACAGTAGATACAATTATGTACAGGCAACTAGCATCAAAATCAGGCCAATGTTTTCTTTTTAATGAAACTAGTAAAAAAACGCCAATGACAGTAAAGAATAAAGGCGATTCAGCTGTATAATACAAAACAAATAAAGGACTATCTCAAAAACTGAACGTAGACAACAAAGCATAACGAAAGCAAGGACGCTGTCAAAATAAGAAACCACTAAACACCAAATAAAAATATGTATAAAAGACGTCTAGAAACAAAATGCTAAAAAACAAAAATAATCCAGATTACAACGACTACAACAGGACTCAAAGGAGAAACAGCGAAGGATTTATGAATACCGCAGAATATTACAAGGTTAGTCGTATTTAACGGAAAGAGGGTCAAAAGTAACCATTAAGTCATGTATTCACTGAGCAACAAAAATGTTTCAGAAACTAAATCTACGTGTTTCCGAAACAAATTAATGTTTCTGAAACATGCAAATTTGTTGCGGTAAACTTTACGTGTTTCACGCAAGCAAAACAATTCAGTTGCGCAACAGGTGCATGCGAATGTGGACGCGTGTTTCATGTGTTTATAAACATGGCTGTAGAAAAGGCCTTAGGCAAAAAAAAATTTACGCACCACACAACACTACTTCCTCGATCGACATGACCTAAACAACTACTGATGTGGACGGCAAAGTTTCTTAAACATTGTTCTTGTAAACATCTACGTGATGTTTCGGAAAGTTTGTATCTGAAACATTGTTGCTCAGTGAATACATGGCTTAATACTTTTAAAGTGAATTAACAAATTTTGCAACAGCCGGTATTCTAAAATATCGTAAATGGGCTGAACGCACTCATGTTAATAATGAACTCTTGATATACAATTCATAAACATCGTAGAAAAGCATTTCAATGTCAATTACAAAGAATTATGGATCGCAATTTTTTTCCTTTTTATAAGTACTTACACAACAATTTTTATTTTACGACTAACATTGTAGAAGAAAACGCAAGCAA
Organism: Catocala sponsa; assembly: GCA_963564715.1. Lineage (NCBI taxonomy): Eukaryota > Metazoa > Arthropoda > Insecta > Lepidoptera > Erebidae > Catocala > Catocala sponsa. The sequence goes on from OY751339.1 coordinate 1,568,637, forward strand.
AATTTAAAAGAAACTTGGATGATTCGAAAATAAAATTGTTTCGGAATCGTTTAACAGCAAGAGACCTGTATGAGCGGCGGCGGGTGAGTGTCAGCGAGTCGGCGAAGCGCCCGCTCGATGTGCCGCAGACGAATCTCCTTTTCACCGAGAAGCGCGCGCGCTCGGTGTAGCGCCACCTCTAACTCCGTCACTTCGCGTTCCTCCTAACAATATGAAATAGTGGACATCATAGAAATGATGTGCTCCGTGCTTCCTCGCTCTACGAAGGGTGGAAGGAAAAGGGGAGATGTACACGTTGAATGTAATGACTTAAATAGTGGCTACGAATAAATGGAGGAATAGACCTCAAATGAAATGACAGGACAGGCGAATGAAAATTTTCTTTGTTCTGGTAGAAACAAGATAATAAGAACGTTTTTTTAATTTATATAAATAATTGGAACAAGAAAGATTAGTATAAAAGTTATAGAAGGCGCACCGCGCGGTGACAAAGAAGCCCTAGTTTCTCTGAGCGCCGCCGTCCTACGTTTGAGCTCGCCTCATGCCTTCTCTCTCCACGTGCCCGATGTCGCACGAACTTACCGAGGGCGCCCTATGCGGTGACAAAGAAGCCCTAGTTTCTCTGAGCGCCGCCTTCCTACGTTTGAGCGCGGCGCGCGCTCGCCGCATGCCTTCTCTTTCTACGAGCGCCCTATGTCGCACGAACTCGAGCTCGGGTGTATCCGCCGCTGCCGTCGTAACTGCACCTGCAATGGATTCGATATTTTATGACGATACCATACCAGCAGTTTTCAAGATTGACATCCGTAGCTCACTAGTAAACTCGACAAGATTTTGGTTAATTATACCGACTGGTCAAAACGGGTTCATTATAATTTTAAGTAGTGTTTAAAAATTGTATATGATTACCTTTCTAAGACCTGTGAAATTCGCACAAACGAACTGTACCCGGCGGACAAATGTACAAACAATACTGCATAGAATATTGTTTTATTTTTAATTAGTTTCACAATACTAATCTACATTGAAAAAAAAAAGGTTATCGTACAAATATAAGACACAACATTAGTATATGCTCTTCTTGAAGTTAACACTGCTTGTTTTGTAAAAAAAAAGCTTAAGTATTTTCATCATAATCAATTACAATTACAATATATATCTAAATTTTGAATTTGTAAATAGTAATCAAGGAATACAACATTTTTCAATTAAGCACTGTTTTAAAAAACTAACAGACGCACCAAAAATATCAATTTCGTTGCAAACCTTATGATAGGGCAGGTCGAGTGCTTTGAGAAATCGGTATAGGTAACATGTACTCTTGTACTGTTTTCCATTGCTTCATAAATATCCTAACTAATATTATAAATGCAAATGTGAGTTTGTTTTTTTGTTACGGTTTCACGCCTTCACTGCTCGACTGATCATCATCATATTGCGCATACACGTTGTCAGAGGTACAGAATAGGACATAGGGCACCTACCATCCAAAAAAAAAGTACTAACGTAACTCAACCTACATTTACGCGAGCGAAGCCCCGGCCAAATCTAGAATAATAATAAAAGCAAAGGTCATCAACACGATCTCCTAAACAAAACGAAATCTTTGTCATCAAGTCATTCGAATATTCAATTGTTGAATTGACGGAATCTACAGGCACAAATACACCCACAATAAACAAAAGTAATGGCATCAATTAATATACTATAGAGTGCAAAATTGCAACAACTCAGCAATAATATGAGAAGTTATACTGCCTACCGCCGTTAGTAAGAGTTTCTTCGCAATTTTTTTCCGTTCCAGCGACCTGGTACCTAGAAACCAGAACCACGAAAACCCCAGTTCACTATCCTCTATACAAACAAGAATCAACATTTTAACACCATTTCAAAAATGAATTCGATACATCTTCATAGCTATAAAAACGACTTACTTAATTCAGCAAAAGGGTATCGTAGACTATAAGCCGGTTGACACGCTAGATCTGGGAACTGGTCTTCTAAGTCATCAAGTTTGCGTAACTGCTGACGGAGCGACTCCAGGGGACTCGACCAACCTTCGCCGCGCCTGGACATACGGTACACTAATTTAATTTACAAATATTATGTACATTTAAAATGGGCGCCATTCATTTATTACGTAAGACTATTTTTGCTAGTTTTCACCCCCTGCCCCATAAGTAAAAATATGAATAAGCCGATCTCCTCCGAAGTTTAATATTTATTACATAAGAATCTAAAGGAAATAATGAATACACGTTTGTTTTGATTTAAAATATAAATTTTTAGTAAACCGCTCGATTGTAAAATATAATCTCAGCTTTACGCATTTTTGTGATTTTACGTAAGAACTATCAAGACTCCCTCCCAACTCCTTGTAAGAAAAAATAAGACTTGGTCGATCCATCCCCTCCCCCTTAAAACATATTACGTAATAAATGAATGTCGCCATACAAGGTTAAGCATAGAACATAGTTTCATATCCGAAATAATCCAAAATATAAAAATAGATGCCACAATACCACTTAAGAATGAGTCGACCGATATGGCATCTTTTTTGTTGTTTCATTGTCAGGACAAAGTTTATATGAACGAAAATTAACGAATTTTTGAATTTATGATTTAATTATTTGTAATGTATTTTTGTATTGTTACACCCAGTGCCATCTCTCGGAATTATGGAGAAGACTCGGCAGTTCCGTCTAATAACTTATTACAGCGCCATCTATTAACATCTTACGGAATTTCGTACGAGAAGAGTAGAGAGAACGCTGGGACATTCTCGAATCTTCGTATTGTTTACGTACCGGGTATGACGTTTCTAGACTACTCCGGAAACGTTTTAACCGCGTATATATAGAGCGCACGCGCACCGCCAAGGCAGTTTTACAATCGTAACCGGTCAAGTATTCATCGAAGCGAACGGAAGCGAAAATACTACGGAGTTTGAAGCAGTTACAGTGGAAAAGTGTAGTATAGTGTTTGTTGTGTTTTAAATTTAATTGTGTGCTAGAATAAAACGTGTTTTAGTCGGTAATATTGTTTACATTCTTATCCCTCGAACGTAACATTATAGAGTGCCAGGACACCGACTGTCGGGTCAACTATGTAGTATTTTATATTTATATAATATATAAATATATACATATTATGTAATATAAAAAAATACTGATACTATTATAGTTAACTTGTCATAACTTACTTTGGAGAATAGTTTAGACGCGAAGTCGAAGCTGATTTTAATCTTGTGAAACATCTTCGTCGGCCGTGACCTGGAATAAAATAACCCATATTTGTATATTTATTACATATGCAAACGGACACGTGATAGCATTATAATAAGTAAAATACCATTAATATTTTCTTTAGGCTTTTCATCTGCTGTGGTTGCATCTGATGAATCTTGGCAGTCTGTTGTAGCTCCTGTGGAGTAAATAAACATTAAACTCCATCACACACAGACAGCGGAGGCGGAGCAGTAGCGGTAGCGTGTTTGTTGTATTTTACTTTTTATTTTATTTTATTTTGATGTCCAACAAGAAATACACATTTATTACAAGGCACGGGCACACTAAAATAGAACATGTGCTTCAACATGCAATATAAAAGCTCCTCTACACAAGGCCCATGATGGGCGAGTACAGGCACGCACGATTGTGTAGAGAGCATAATCGTCTGTGAGTGGCCATCATCGCCTATAATCGTGACTAATCGGTGAATTTTCGGTTTATCAAAGGAATGCGTGCTGATGATCGTGCGCGTGTCCACACAATCGTCCATCAATCAGTCGCACGACAGAGGTCAAGTAAGAAGGTGCGGTTTTTTGGCGGGAACGCTGTGAATGTGTGACGCCTACACTGCCTACTCTCTGGAAAACAGGCGCGAATCTATGTATGTATGAAGATACCCGCATCTCTATCCTTGTCCCGTCTCCTGCGCGGCGGTTCCCGGAAGGCGACGGCGGTGCGGCGCGGAGCGCGTGATAGCTTGGCGGCCGACGCTTGTGACGTGTCCGCCGATGGTAACGTCTGCCACAACATTTAACTATAAATAATTTGTTTACTCCATTTATGAACAATCTCAAAGGAAGGATCTTCAAGGCTGAGTGATCGTGTGTAGCGAGCCGCAACAACGGTGGATGTCGCAAGCTTGTATATATAGTAACTCACTGAGTAAATTTCGCTTGCACGATTTGGGATTGTATAATGAAGGGTGTAATTGTGTACAGCGCCATCTCTGGACATTTGTTGTAATGTACATGATCAAAGACACAGCTGGTGCATTTATGCACAATAATAGATTCTAATATTGACTTCTAAAAGCCAAGTCGGTCTCAACTGTCTTGGTGGTGCTGCGGTAGTGAATGTTATCTATACTAATATTATAAAACTGAAGAGTTTGTTAGTTTGTTTGTTTGAACTCGCTAATCTCAGGAACTACTGGTTCGAATTGAAAAATTCTTTTAGTGTTGGATAGCCTATTTATCGAAATAGGCTCTCCAACACTAAAATAATTTTTCAAGTCGATATAATATAGTATAATATAGCTTTCCTCGATAGGAAGGCTATAGGCTATATAACATCACGCTATGACCCACGGGGGCGGCGCAGTAACTATAAACGCGGGTGAAACCGCGAGCACATCTAGTTATTGAATAAACGGGCTTGTATCTTGAGCCAGGCGACAAAAAATTATTGCCATTATCTGACAAAAAACTCTCAATAGTAGCCCGTAGTTAGAAAGTTGGAGGTATTGCATATCCCTATACCTCGAAAAGTACTTGAAGTTTTTGATCGACTGATTGCTCTCCGGTTGTATCGGATTGCCCTCCCATCGGACTATGAGAGTGAAAGAGTTGTGTTCATTGCACTACAATATCTGCTGCAATCGTTATTAAGACTGGCCGTCGGCGTCGTGACAGAAATTATACTCTATTCAAATAGGTTTGAGACAAACGGTAAACAAAGAAAGCAATGTTTCTCAATGATTCTCTTGTTTACGAACAATAAAACACAAATAAATACTTAAAAACTAAACACAACAAATAACTTAACAATTAACAACAAATTTAACAACGAAATAACAGGATAATAACAATAATATTAGAAAATGTGCACTCTCGTATCAACAAGTTGACAGGGAATGAAAATGACGGCTATAACCCGACTTATAACGAAATGATATATTCACTACAGAACATTTGTACTAGCCGTACTTTTTGATTTTGCGGTAATATAATGCGTTCTAACTTTGAGAATCATTACATTTTTAGGTGTTTTTAAATTCTCGTAAAATAATGAAAAGAATTTGATACATTATATGTATTTTAATAGTACATTAAATTTTAATATATATATGCTGCTTTTAAATGCGATACAATATATTTATAAATAATAAGCATCTTCTCAGGCCGTCAAAGTAGAGACCTCAACATCACCTCGGCTACTGTGGGGGCGATGTGGAGGCCACTGCTCTTAGACCACACGACTGCTTACCATCAGGTGGAGTGTGGTCATTTTGACGAGCAAAATAAAAAAAAAATAAAAAAAAATATTATATTTTAGCTAGTTTATTGATTTTTGTCTAACTTTATAATATTCACAGTCAAACGTGACGTATTAAATAAGCTTTTTTATTGTTCGTTTACATTTTGTCTCAAGACGAAATGAATAGAGCATAGAATCGCAGGATCTTACTAAAACCACACATATGAAAAAACAAAATGGCCTGATCAAAACTTACGTTATCCCGCCTAAGCTTCCAATCCTCGTTGTTATTGTCGTAAGGTTTGTGTACGTTACTCTCGGAGTACGAAGTCTCGTTGTCGTTGTACTTGACGCTCGGGTTGTTGTTCACTCGCAGCGGTATCGGCTCAACGACAACGCTTACTGATGTCTCGTTGACTTCTTTACATCTGTGAAACATCGGTTATAACATTGTTAGTGCATATATAACATAAAAATTATTTTTAGGAAAATAATTTGTTTGTACCATAAACCGACACAGACTAAAGCAATATACACTAAAAAGTAGATTTTTGAAGTGAAAACTTCTTTAGGCGCGTTGAGCACTTCTTGGGTGAACAAATGGAAACACCGGACGCTTTCCATTTTTTTTAGAATATTAGCAATATCTCAGAAATGGTGCGTCCTATGCAAAAAATAACGAAATCTTGACCCTCTTAATAGCTTCTAAGAGAGTATCAGGAACTAGCATCCGACCCGACCCTTTTTCTTTCTTTTTTTGGTTTATAGAGAAGTGTTTATGATCAAGCAATAAATTTTGACTTCTATCGGTCCGCAAAGACGGCTCCAATATTTATTTTGTTTTATTTTTTTCTTTAAAAAGGACAATCTAGGAATCTAGGAATCACTAGGAATACTTCTTGTGTCACGAGAGACTTTACAAACATTCAAACAAACGGACATAAAGAACACCCAGACTCGGTAGTTCGGTACAACTATTTATGGACCACACAAATTTTTGTCCGGTGTGGCGATCGAGCCCACAACACTCAGCGCGGCAGCCAGTAGCGAGGCGACTACTTAAACCACTACGCCATAGGTGCAGTCGATTGCCGCATTAGATGCTAGAAAATCATCAATTTTGCGTAATTGTGTTGTATCATCTATACTAATATTATAAAGCTGAAGAGTTTGTTTGGTTAAAAGCGCTAATCTCAGGAACTACTGGTTCGATTTGAAAAATTATTTTAGTGTTGTATAACCTATTTATCGAGTAAAGCTATAGGCTATATAACATCACGCTATGATCCACGGGGGCGGCACAGTAACGTAAACGCGAGTGAAACCACGAGAACATCTAGTTATCATGTTAAAACAAAAATTAAAAACAGCTGACTTACTTACCGCTCCAGTGACTGGTTCGCTTTATGAGAATTAGATTTCTCCGTTTCCGAGCCAGTAGTCATACTCATTTCGCGCCTCTTGTTTCGACGTTCTATCGACATCTAGAAAGTAATTATCATATTACAACAGAAGTAAGCGACGGGCGATAGACTTATCTCGCTTACAAGAAGGGACTTTCGGAAGTATTATGACTTTTCGAAATTATGTGCGTATTGATTGACAATTATCGCCTGCTCCGTGCCTTGGAGAGCACGTTAAGCCGTCGGTCCCGCCTGCCATGAACATCTATGGCAGTCGTTATTGGGAAGTCAGTGCCCTCTAATATCCTGACACTGGTCTAGCCTTAGGGTATCGTTAGCCTTCGGGTTGCGGAGATCAGATGGCAGTCGCTCCGTGTAAAAACTGATATCCAGTCAAATCCGGTTAGACTAGAAAGCCGACCCCAAGTGACTTGGGAATAATAAAGGCTAGGGAGAAGATAGAATATTTATATTATTAAAGTGGAATTTAGGTAGCGATAGATTTTTGGGCAAATTAATATTTTACATAGTAAGTTATATTCATTTATACCAGAAAATCGACATGTTATAAGCGTCACAAACAACACAGCGTGTGTTTTAACACTTGAGGGCTAAAGGAATGTATGAAAAGCTTATAGATAAGGCTACAAAGTTTTACTTGGGCTAGTGTCGGAATGCATATGTATTTGAAAATAAGTTATAACTAGCGACGAGAGATGGCGCTGTACTCAATTGCATATCACCTAAAACTTGTACTAGATCCCGCATCACGCCAGCAAAGTTTGTACAGATATATAAAATTCATCGAGATCGATCGTTAGGCCGTGCCCAAGCCTATTCACCTAGGTGTGAAGCTGGTCCTTTGGCGCATATAAGGGGTGAGAGGGAAGGCTCTGTAACATTGTACCTAAATTATAATAACAAGAGTCACAAAAGTCACGTAGCTATAAGACAGAGCAGTGCGGTACCTTGACGTCGTGCTTGAGTCGCACGTACTTCTCCTTGAGGCACTTGTACTTGTCCTGCAGCGCGCGCTCGTCGTGCAGGCGCCCCGCCGCCGCGCGCTCGCTCGCCAGGCGCGACCGCACTTCTTCCACGTGGCATGCGTGCTGCGAGCGGAGACGTTCCACCTGCAGAAACAAAAAGCTAACTCCACATTTCCGTAACAAATAACAGGCTGTGACCAGGCCAGGGCCGCCGGATTCCTTTCGGATTATTCCACGACCCCAGCAGGCATTTGCCCACCACATACATTGACCTACCATACTAACTTTGCTGACAAATAGAGAGGCGAGCATGCAACGTGCCGCTGTCTCAGGTCTAGTTTTGACCGGATACCGAATTTCCCATAGTTCGTCACCCCCAGGCTGACGCTCACGAGGCTAAAGATCATGCGGCAGCTTCGCCGCCATCACGTCCGCGAAAAAATAAGGTAACGACTTCCCACGCCTCCTCATTTCGGATTATGAACTGATCCAAAGCCCAGCGCAAGAAATTATTGCCACCGATCACCGTACAGTTATAGTTGTCCAGATACTTGAACTCAAGGTATTAGTACCGGTAGCCTGATAACTATTATTGTTTAACTGTATAAGTATTATCTTTAAATAATAACACATCTATACAAATAAATAAAATTGAAGTGTCTGTTTGTAATGTCAAAATAACAGCTTTTTATCTAATGCATATGAAAGTATATAAGGAACCTATACAAAAACCTCTATTTTTAAAAATTTTATCTGTCTGTTTGTTCCAGCGAATCTCAGAAACGGCTGAACCCATTTTGATGGGACTTTCACTGGCAGATAGCTGATGTTGTAAGGAGTAACTTAGGCTACATAGATTTTAGAAAAAAAAATTGGGTTCCGCGGAGACAAACACTTTTTAGTTAAAATCTACGCGGACGAAGTCGCAGGTAACAGCTAGTTTGTTATACAAATATATCTCTTTATTTTAACTTTTTAAAACTTCCCAAGGTTCCCGGGTTTAAGACTATACTCCTCATAATAATATGTATTTGTTAGTTAGTTCTACTATTACACAAAGGTACAACAGATCAATTTAATTTTATCCAAAAATCTATTCCTATAAAACCTAGAAGACAAAAAATACAGTAAAGAGTTAAAACTAGCAGTCCTTCTTCATTTTAAAATACATCATTATATCACTTACCTCAGCTCTATAGTCGTGCCTAAGATCGGTGACTCTAGCGGTGTGCTCCTCTCTCAAAGACTCTATCGTAGCTCTGTTCTCTTCTATCATCCGTGATCTCTCCTTGGTGAAGTTGGCTTGCAGTTGGTCACGTAACTCTGACAAGGCGCGTTCGTTTTCTATGACAATTCAATAAATATATTCAAACGACTTCATATAAATAAATGTCGGGGCCTTATATCTGTATAAATAAAAATCAATTGCCACATGTTTAAGGCGATTACCACACGGCACCGCGCACCACCGCGGAGGGCGGTGGCAGTAAAGCGAAAGAGCACCGCTCGACCGCGCGGTCGTGCGGTGTACGTGTGCATCAACGCATTTAGTAGAGGCCATGCGACATGAGATCCGCTTCACCGCCTACCGCGGCGGCGCGCGGTGTGATAATCGCCTAACGGAACATCACTTAAGAACGGCTCGACCGATTTGGCTGTTAATTTTTTTACTATATGTAATTGTCAGCACAAGGTTTGTATGAAGGAAAATTCGCGAAAAATGCGCGGGAAATGTCGAAAGATTAAGTGGTATTTTTATATGGAAAAACTTGACTGACATTTTAATTTGAATTTAAGTACAGACACACACACATAGATTCACGCCTGTTTCCCAGAGGGGTAGGCAGAGACTATAGGATTTCCATTTGCTATTGAATTTAATTACGTAAAATGTATTTTTGTATAGATTGACAGGACTACGACTGTCAGGTCAGCTAGTATTTATAAGTAAGGTAACCATAATTTTCTAATAGTGACAATTTATATTTTCTTTCGCCAATGTTCATAAAGTTATAGGGCACAAAATATTTTTTGGGGTAGCTCAACAAAGGGGATGCATGCTCCCCTACAATGGCATTGTAAGTAGCTATAATGTCATTGTAGGGGCTCCTGCACCCCCGCGTCCTATGGAGTCGGCACTAGTGAATGTTTATATCTTCTTTAATACACTGATGCTTGGAAAATATCTATGTTAATATATTCCAACGATTCCATGCTGTGAAACAAACCTTACCTATTTTAAACTAAGGTAAAAATGAGGCATTACCTAAATTGTTCTTATAGTTTTTTTTTTTATTTTTTTATACAACTAAGGTGGCAATCAAGCATACGGCCCACCTGATGGTAAGTGGTCACCGTGGCCTATGGACACCTGCGACACTAGAGGCATCACTTGCGCGTTGCCGACCCTTAAGGAAAGGAAGTAAGAAGGTGCGGGAATGGGGGAAAGTGGGTGATTGGGCCTCCGACACTCACTCACCGAACGGAACGCAACAGTTGGAATACTGGTATTTCACGTCAATATTTTGTGAGAGAGTAATCCTTCCCCGGTCGAGCCGGCCTATGCATGCTGAAATTAGCGAGGCTCTACTACACTTAATTATATTGTACTAGCATATTTTAAATATATTTTATTAGTCATATAAATCTATTCCTTGACTGCCATTTTTGTATCTTTTGTTTTGTACTCTTGATTATCGTACCATACTATACCATACCATAGGTCACCATAGGCCAGATTTAAAAACTATTCTCTTTTTCTAGATACTGGCATGAATCAATGATTATTGCTATTTATTTACCTATTTCCAATTGTTGTTGTTGTTCAAGCAGCCTCTCTCTGTATTGCTGTTGAAGCCTGTTCATATTGTCTACGTGTTGCTTCTCTGCCGATTCGATGTCCTGCTGATATCGCTCCGCTAGTTCAAATGTGGCCTTATCTAAAGAATGTCTGTGAGTCTGTTCTGCTGTTGATAGTGCCTGAAATTCATTAAACAATATCATCATCATAGCCGAAAGACATCACTGCTGGGCATAGGCGTCTCCCAAGGTTTTGCACACAGATCGGTGTTGGGCCACCCGCATTCAACCACATCCCGCGACCCTGACCAAGTCGTCGCTGAACCTTGTGACGGCCTACCCCTGCTGCCTCAAGAAAACAACAACTTATCTTAAACAATATAGTACTGCAAAAGGCGAGTTTTTGATGCAAATATTACGATATCCCTGTTTTTTATCTCAAATAAAACAAAGATAGCACTATACTTGGTTCAAGATATTATTGTGTAAATGGACCTTAAGTCCGGCAAATGGATGTGATATCCTTTATTTATTTATTTATTCATAAAAAATATAAGCTTACAGTATACACCAAATCGCTTATATCTATGCTAATAATATTACAACAAATTACAATATTAACAAAAACTTAGATTAACAAAAGAAATAACATAAAATAATATGTAGAACAACAATCAACAAAAACAACCTTTTATCAACTTAGGAACTATAAAATTACTTTTTAAAATTCAGATATATACAGGGTGTAAGTGACGGTTCACCGAAAACTGAAATACTAGCTTCGGACCATCATTCTGAGTTGGAAAACGTAGGAATTTTCCACCAGAAAATTATCGAATTTTCTTTCAAAATTTCACATTTTCTAACTGATAATGATTACACAACGAGTAAACGACCCATTATATTAGACAATATCAATAAAAACTACATAATACCGAAAAACAGCTATGTAATCCAAACATACAAAATAAACACAGTTGAACCAATCAGCTGATCTTGCGCGGACAAGGCAATGACCAACGCAAAAAACTTTTTTTACGCACCGGCAATAGTGTGCTGTGTAAAAACCCGCCCGCATCGTACCTACTACCACTGAACTAGGGAAGATCTATGATCAATGATCGATATCGAAAAAAATGTATTAAACAAAGCGGGATAGGTTAATAAATAAAATAGTTGTTTTCCTTTTAAAAGTAAAGGTTACATGAACGTGTTAGCACTATTTATTATTAAATTAGTCACGTAGATTGAAAAGATTGTAATGATTAAAGTAGCCTGTAATTAAATGTTATACTACTATCACTTTACAATACCCATTTGCATTTTAAATGTAAAAAAATAATTATTGTTTTGATATTTCGTATCGTAAATGTACATGTATGAGTTTATTTAATCACTTTGAATAATAATTAATGTAAAAGACCATCTAATTGTTTTAAAACAAAGCTTTTTGTACACAGCGATTCATACAATGTAATGTAATCTAGTAAATCTTTACTTAACTGTTAAAATACAAAACTGTAACAAAAATTTGTTAATAGAATTAGCCATAAACAGTTTATTACTATGTATAAGTATAAAATGAATGGATAGCCGATAACTCTCATAAAAATATTTTATGAGAGTTATCGACTATGGATTTACTTAATTAGATAGATGTATCTCATCCCTATCTAATATGACTACAACTGCAAAATAAATTTATTTTTGAATTCTTCAGTTCGGTCGCGCTACTGTCAGGAATCGGAAGTACGTGACGTAATCTCTCGTATTCGCGAGTGTTTACTATTTTCGTTGCATTTTGTTAGGTTTTTTATTTTGTTTATAACTATTTTGTGTACTAAATTGTGTTTATTTACTGTGTTCATAACATTTTGTTAACGTTTTTGTTTTGTTTATAACTTTTTTGTGTAACTACAAAGTTGTGTTAGTGCCTAATAAATAATGAGTCAGCCATTTAGCGCACGCGAATACGGACAAATGCTCATGGCATACGGGGAGGCACGAGGCAATGCTTCGTTGGCGCTTCGCATTTACATCCAGCGGTATCCTGACTCTCGTCACCCTATGGACAGTCGTGTGATTTCTCGTACGTATCAACGAGTACTGGATAATTTACCCATAGTACCGCATCAGGAGGGTTCCGGAAGGCCGATTAGAGTTTCCACTGAGCGGAGAATTCTCGATGCCGTTCACCGTAATCCACACCTTGGTACGCGAACCACCGCTAAACTTCTGCGCCGTAACCATAGAACTCGCGTATCGCACTGGACTGTGCATAAAATTTTACGCAGAGATCGACAACGGCCGTACCGTATTCATAAAGTGCAAGCTCTCGTGCCTGGCGATCAAGTTCGGCGTATTGCATACTGCAGGTGGTTGATGAATCAGCAGCGGCAACATCCAAGTTTTGTATCCCACATAATCTGGACTGACGAATCCACGTTTACTCGGAATGGCATGTGGAATCGACGTAACTCGCACGTTTGGGCGCGAAGTAATCCACATGCATCCCAACAAACGGGTCACCAAACGCGTTGGTCAGTAAACGTATGGGCGGGGGTCTATAACAACAAAATTTTAGGGCCTTACTTTTTACCGGAGCGCTTGAATGGACCCCGATACTTGGATTTTCTACAGCAAGACCTGACAACTGTCCTGGATGAGTTACGTTCCGACCTTGCCGCAGAATGGGATCAAATGGAAGATTTGCCGCTTGCTCAATTACCTCAAATTTGGTTTCAACACGACGCCACCGCATGTCGTGCTCAGAGTGCGCCAATATCTTGACGACACATTTCCTGGGAGATGGATTGGGCGATTCGGGCCCCACTCGTGGCCAGCCCGCTCACCGGATTTAACACCGCTGGATTTTTTTTTTGTGGGGCTATATCAAGGAAAAAGTGTTCGTCAGGGAGTGCACTACTGCGGACGAAATGCAGAATCGTATAACGGCAGCATTTGTAAAGTTGAAAGCTGACATTATCGCAGACCCCTCCATGATGCCTCGCCTTCACGCCGAAACACTCAATCGTGCGCAAGTTTGTGAACAAGTTGGAGGCAGCCATTTTGAACCATATCTTATGAGGCCCGCGAGATCTTAAGGTAAGGTTTAATTACTTTTACAATTTACTGTTAATTCAAAGAATTTATCGTAAATCACCCTACTTTTTTATTTTATAAACACATTTGGCTTTCTGTTTTTATCTACACAAACATTAACGAAATGTGCGTATAAGATTAATTTTATAAGACGTTATTCAATTTATTAAAAATTTTTGTAAGTACAATAATAAAATTGTACAATCCGATTATTAGTCACAACGTTTAAATTATTATTGTAGTAGATCACTAAAATAGGTGATCCGGGCTCCGTCAGATAATGTGAGCGCGCGTAGCGTTGGTGCGCGGGAAGCGCGATACGATAGCGCGGGCGGACACATTGCATTGGTAGCGATACATTGCGTAGTGTAAATTACAATGTACTAGCATAAAACTTTAATCGTACGTTTCATTTTTGAATTGACATTTCCCTTCAGTTGTGTACTTATGGACAAACGATTGTGCAACGTTTTCGGTACACCGTCCCTTACACCCTGTATATGTTTCAAAATTATGTTTTGAGAATCAAAAAATATATCTGCATCTGGACTACATTGAAGAAACTCATTTATAAGTCTAATAGCTCTAGCAGTGGGGCTATTGGGGAGAACGCCACCTCCCCAAGCTGACAACAACCCCACTGGCGGATATCACAGAAGTCTATGTTGTCGTCTTCCAACGCCACGAATAGTAGTTTTATGCAACCAAAGTGGCAAAGAAACAGACGGCCTGAATGATAGTAGCCACTATCGTAATCTATCATAGTGCCTTTTGAAGTATTAAGATTTATCAAAATAATCATTAGTTAGCCAATTAAAAGCAATGGATTGAAGCAGAAATTATAACAGTAAAATATAATACCTATGTATATAGGAAAATAATCAGAAAATTTTACCTCTTCCATTTCCTTGCGATGTCTCTCCGCCTGCTCACTCAATCTCATTCTCTTCTCAGTCAAAAACTTTTCTTCTGCCTCCTTTAACTCCTCTTGCAACTCCGCTCTTAGTTTCCTTTCTCTCCCCGACCATTCAACTCTTATACTCTCTAACTCTTTCTGTAAAGATAATTCTAGTCTTCTTCTCTCATCTCCTTTGTTCCTTTCTATTAAATCTCTAGTCCCCATATCGGGTATAAGAGGAGATTTGATAGGTTTTGGAAATGCCTCATCCTGGGTTTCAAATTGATATACTACTACTACATTGTCAGAACTAGACTTGCCCTGGGATAGAATAACTCCATCCAATCTAGGGCTTGTCAGTCCCTTACTTAAACTAGACGCCGAATCTGAAGACTTGATTTGGGAAGCTATTACAGATTTATTCAAAGGTTTAAATGCAGACAAAGGACTCCATGGTTTACCGTAATCGAGTCTCGGTGATCTCATTTCAGATCCCAGACTTGGTGTTGGAGAAATTTTGATTTGAGGTGATTTTAATGATAGTTCATGTGGTTTTAAAGATAATTCGTGAGACTTTGACTTTGAATCTTCGATAATTGAAGTCTTTTTAGACTCTTCGGAGTCCGATTGGATTGACTTCGATAAGTCTAATGTAGGAACTTTGATTTGAGGTATTGAAATGTTTTCGCTTCGATGTTTGTCTGACGAGGATTTCTTCTCTGAATTTTCTTCTTCTTTTACACTAGATTTTTCTTGGATATCGTTTTGGTTTTCTTTGTCATTCGATTCGTCGAGATCATTAAGATCTAAGTTAGCGAATTCTCTGTCTGGAGAGTCTATTGATGTTTCGGATTCTATGCTCTCCATTAGATTTATTGATATTTTACTCTTTTGCGGTATCATTGGTGATCTATAACAATCAAAGAATTAATCAAATCTTTTTTTTATTTTATATTTATTTTATTTTATTAGACCTAAGCAAACTGTCGCCGAAAATGAGTTGTTTGTATGCAGCTACATAGCCTATATGGTCAGTTTTCTGAAGATTACTAAGATTGTATTTGGCACATTCATGGTATTACTAAACCAGACAATTATGAAATATACTTTTGTTTAAAGAAAAATGCTATCACAGGCCACTTCTAGTTTGTTCTAAGCCATTCAGTTCATTCCTGATTTAACCCACATCTAGGTAACCCAGAGTAAGGCGAACTGAGAATGGGTTTACTGCTGAACCAAGTCTTTCCAGTTACTTCCAGGCTACATTTTGCTTATGTAAATATTTAAACTACCAAATATAGTTAGTAATCGTTCTTACCTTGGCCTAGCCTCCTTCTCAGAAAACACTGGCTCCTCTAAACTAACGGGCGTAGTCTCTATATCTCCAGGTCGCACCAAATCGGATATCTTCTGAAAGTTCTTCTGGAATAAATCCGGTTTGATGTAGTCGCCGGGAGGAGGGCGTAGCACCCGGCGGCGAGGCGACGTGCCCCGGGTGTGACTGTCGCTTTCTATAAATAGAAAATTTAGAAGTAAAGTAACTATATTATATAATAATATATTTTATATATTTACTGTAGTTTTGGAGTAAGAGTAAATTTCAGCTATAAGTAATAGCTGAAATGTGTTAAACAGCTCTGTCTACCCCTTCGAGGACATTAACACGTGAGTCTAATACGTATATCATTTTGAAACGTTTTCTTATGTAGTTTTTAACACTCGTGGACACACGTGAGAGCCTATGTGTACACATAGGCTCACGTGCTTGAAACATATCAAACGTTTTTTACTTAATTAAGAGTTATGCATTGTATTTTTATAATTTTATAATACCATAGCGAACTAGAATGGATAATTATTATACATTTCGCACAGACAGTGCGAATAATACCATAAATGTAGTAACGTAGCTTATCTAATGATGAATTAATATATTATTGTCGTGATGAACTTGGTATCTGGAACCTGCCTTCACATGGTTAAAAGCATATTTCAATTCAACTGTTTATATTTATTTGCCATCATCATCATCCTCTTGCCCTGGTCCCAATTTATTTGGGGTCCAGGGCAAGAGGATGATGGGGGCAGTTTGTCCTTCGCTCCCATACTTCTCTGTCACCCGTCATCTGATCATTTACCCCTTTCCTTTTCATATCCATCCTCACGCCCTTACAGTAATATTTTTTATTCCACTACATTATTTTATCAACTTGTAGGCACGCGGTATTAAACATTACCAAGATATTCTCAATTATCACACACTTACTACGAATTCTGAGCACCATAATATTAACTTAAGACAACGTACGACGCAACACTATACAAAACCAACAAGCTTTGTAACATAACAGGCCTTGGAAGCGCCGCAGGGTTTCCAAACTACTAAGAATTCAAAGAGACTGTAGTCAATTCTGCGAAGGTCGGCACACGCGATTTGGAAATAAAAATATTGTTTGGAATATGATTTACAGATGGTAACCATGGAAGAAAATGTTTTAACTCCAACGACAGTGATTGATTTGAATTTCAGTTCCTTTAAAGTAAGGTTAAATGTTTTGCACACAAAAGATTTAATATTTTTTGAGAGTAGTAAAGCCATAGTCAGTTATTTAATGCCGGTACGTATGGTCCTACTATAGTTCATATACAAGCTGCATGTTCTCTCACCATCATTCACCCAGTAGCAAGGACAATCTGCCTACGATGACCATCAACCTATACATTTTGACATTCATATAACATATATGAACGTCAAAATGTTGTGACCTAAATTAATAAATTACTTATGATTTTGTCTTTGAAGATGTGTGAAGTTTTTTTTACTAACACGCACTGGGCCAGCGTAGAGTACATGGTCTAAAACATTAGTTCCCAAAGTGGTCCAGGTGGACCCTCAGGGGTCCACGGGTGATTTAACAGGGGTCTACGTTGGCGTGACAAAAAAATGAGGGGTTCACAATAAAATTTGTAAGCGGGGGTCCACGAATGTTTGACAAACCCAGCGACTGTTACTTGTAAAAACTTGCATATTCCATATTCAGTACCAGTGGTTTTTCGATAGAGAATTACTAAAAAAATATCAGCCTTTAGAAATTTCATCAAATACCACCACCACCAGAACCAGCTAAATTTTGAAAGTGGTCTATGAGAAAAACGTCTGGGAATCTCTGGCCTAAAACCTTCTCATACTGAGAATGAGAAGAGACCCAGCAGTGGTATATAGAGCTGTGATTACTTTACTTACTTACAGAACTGCAACAAATTACATTATAGTATCAAGGATTCTACAAAGTAATTTGTTTTACTAAAATTGTATCAATCAAACATACCATCAGTAGAGTGGTCTGAATCTGAACGATTATTTATTCGTTTCCAAATTTCAGGAGTGGAAGACGTTTTTCGAATGCTTTGAAATATAGGCAGTGGAGCAGGTTTGTTTTTCAACGGAGATAATATTCTGGGATTAGGCAAAGGAAGCTTAATGGGTGAATGCGGGCTATCTGGATAGGATAGGGAAAAAGAGTTATTGTTACATAGACACATAGTTTCAAACCTTTATCTCCAAAAAGGTAAGGTATAGGTGAATTACACACACATTTCAGTTCAAACTCCTACGTATTGCGTAGGAGATTAAGGCCACGTTTTAAGCAAGCATATTGGTAGAAATTTTATAGATGGCCTCTGGAAGTTCAGACTTAGTGTCTAAACACACTATGCCGAAGATACGCGACCGAAGTTCCGCGGCATTTTCAAAGTCAAAGTCAAAAGTCAAAGTCAAAAATCATTTATTCATTTAGGTCACAAAGTAACACTTATGAACGTCAAAGTATATAGGTTAGTGAGTTTACTAAGTTACTGAAGCTACATTTAGGTTAGTTGCTAGGTTCAGACAAAGGGTAGAGCCTATGAGAAGAAACCTGCAAGAAACTCACGGCCACTCTTTTAAATCGCCAGTTAAATATAATTTCAGTATTTTACAACTCAAATTAACAAGGTGTTACAGCCATTATGCCATATACTACTGACTATAAAAAACTAAAGATAATAACAATAATAACTTAATAATATTATAGAGAGGAAATAATTTGAGCTAAGATATATTATTTAATATAAATCTAAAATAGACAGTAGGATGGCATGATGGCGCATACACTTACACTTTGTGACTATGCAAAGGCTTAAATTGACTTATAAGTAATACAGATCTTTGAATCCTGTATGCAACAAGCAACTAGCTCCATGAGTTTTTGTCATTTAAGTAGTCGTTGACTGAATAATAACCCTTCCGAATAAGTTGTTTTTTAACGGCGTTTTTAAATTTAAACAATGGTAAATTAATTATATTAATAGGTAATTTATTTTAAAAACGTATACCGAGTCCCGCAAATGTATTGTGAACTTTATGTAAACGATGATATGGGCCTACTAACTTATGCTTATTTCTAGTGTTTACGTTATGGATATCACTATTCTTATTATATAAGTAAATGTTATGTTTAATAAACATAATGTTAGCAAATATATATTGCGACGCAACAGTAAGTATGCCTATTTCTTTAAATCGATCTTTCAGGGAAACTCGTCGTCCTAAATTATAAATGCTACGTACTGCACGCTTTTGAAGAATAAAAATTGTCTCAATATCAGCTGCCTTGCCCCACAATAATATACCGTAGGACATGACACTATGAAAGTAACTAAAATATACTAGTCTTGCAGTATCCATATCAGTAAGCTGTCTTACTTTCCGAATTGCGTATGCGGCTGAGCTAAGTTTCCCTGCAAGACACGATATTTGAGCGCCCCACTGAACTTTATGATCTAAAGTTAATCCTAAAAAGACTGTAGATTGGACTAAAGTAATAATTTCATCATTTAAAATTATATTCACGTTAGGACTCTTTACGTTTGGCAATGTAAACTTGATAAATTTAGTTTTTGTAGAGTTTAGTAGTAAATTATTCGTCGTAAACCAATCCAGGACTTCCGCGAGTGAATCATTAACAGCACGTAAAGGTGCTTTTCGGTCTACTTTAAAAATAAGGGATGTGTCATCCGCGAATAAAACAATGTCACACAAATCCTGAACAAAGAACGGCAACTCATTTACGTACACTAAAAACAGAAAGGGTCCCAAAATCGAGCCCTGTGGCACGCCCACTGTGACTGGTAATCCAGAAGATCTACTTCCGTTGATATCAACGTGTTGTAGTCTATCGCTTAGGTAGGAATCAACTAAGTCAAGTGCGGTATCTCGGATGCCATAATACCTGAGTTTTCGCAACAGCGTTTGATGGTCAACGCAGTCAAAGGCCTTAGAGAGATCACAGAATACGCCAATGACATCTTGCGAATTCTCCCAGGCACTGAATATATGTTTTAAAAGCGTTACACCCGCATCTATCGTAGAACGGCCCTCCCTAAAACCATATTGATCTGCATCAAATAAATTGTTTACACTGAAGTGGCTCTCTAATTGCTGTAATATAATCTTCTCAAATATTTTACTAATAGCAGGTAATATTGAAATCGGCCTAAAATTACTGGGGTTACTTTTGCAACCATTTTTAAATAAAGGTATTATTTTACTACATTTCACATTCCGACCTATTCGGCTGATATGATAGACCATAAGCACGGATATTACGCTACTGAAACTCGTTTGCGCAACGTTGTGCGAAATCAGTGTCCCGAGCGCCGTCGTGGTGTCACGTTTTGTTGTCTAAACAATGGATAATTTTACAGTAATAGCGATTGCAGAGGCTTTATAAGAGGACAAATACAAGAAAAACACCTCCCGCTGCCCGCCGTCACCCGTGCATCCCCGGCAACCGAACCGAATTTCCGTCGCATATGATGTGTTGCTACATAGAAACCGTTCCCGCCGAACTTACGCCCGACCGAAGTTCGGTTGTACGCCAAAACGTGTCGTAATTTCGGCAAAGTTATTCCACCTTATCCCGCCCTCCCCTTTCCTATCCAGAACAACGCGTGCTGGGCTCAGATGCCATCCTTACACGATAGAGTCGATTAGAGCGCGTACCAACAAGTTTGGGTCCTCATATCTCTGCCGAACGACCAAGGCATGGAATTCTCTGCCAAGGCACGTCAAGGCACGTGTTTCCTTCTTGCTTCAATCTTGGGTCCTTTAAGCGAGGCGTGAAAAAGCACCTTCTCAGGCCGTCAAAGTAGAGACCTCAACATCGCCTCGGCTGCTATGAGGGCGGTGTGGAAGCCACTGCTCTTAGACCACACGACTGCTTACCATCAGGTGGAGTGTGGTCATTTAAACGAGCAAAATAAAAGAAAAAAAAATGTGTTGCTACTAATTGAAATAGCATCGCAGGCGTAATCACGCCGAAATTCGGTCGCGTATCTTCGACATAGTGTGTTTAGACACTTAGTACTGCGACTGCGACTGAGAATATCTTATACAATAAAAACACAGCTCACTTTGCACTAAAATTTACTGCCGAAACTTTTAGCTAGCATCTAAAATGATACTACTAACTGTCGCCGGTATTGCCCAACACTATGTCATGTACTTCTTGTTTAAGACTGCGCCGAGCGTAAGACAGATAATGACAGAGCTCGTGCGGCGCATATTCAAATCGGCGAGCGGCCGCCATAGTAAAACTGTATGGAGGATTTAAAGAGCTTTTTTGATGAATATGTATCTTTATTGTCAATTAATAACTTAAATATTTGGGACGGACAAATCGTAATATAACTATTTATGTTTCGTTTAAGCTGTAAAATAAGATAGATTTCTACTATTATAATCTAAAAACACGTAACACGAGCTTACGTTTTTGCATTTTTCGTGCAAATTCGCGTAATTTTGTAGGGGAAAATATTAGTTATTTTAAATTTTTTACACGGAGTAATTATTGTAAACACATTAATACAATTGTTATAGTAAATGTATATTTTATATTTGTATTAAACAAAAAGTGTTGATTTTATTCACTTAACTGTGACCGCCTGTTTTGGCACATTTCGCTCGGTTTTAAAAAAGAAGTACGGAATGTTAGGTCTGTGGTTAAAACCACAGATTTGGTCTACAGAGAATTTATTTCGAAATGTTGGTGTAATACACCGCGTGTAACCTTTTCTAAGATAAAGGAGTGTTCCTATGCATGTATATTTTACAAACCTTACCAGCAAATAAGAAAACACAAAACAAACTTACCAATAGAATCTCTATCTGATCCGGAAAAGCTCTTCACCTCTCTCGGACTATCGTTTGGCCTCGGCGGCAATGGCGGTCTCGCTGACAGAGGGGTCAAGACTATCTGGCTCAACGGGACCATGGGCGGTGATATCACAGGCGATGATGGGATGATCGGTGATGAAACAACGTGAGGTGATGATGGGACGACTGGTGATGGGACGGAGGGAGGCGCGGCGGATATGATTGAACTCTGACCATCGTTCTGTTCTGATGAACTGTTTGAGCCTGGACTAAGTGTTGGCTCTGGAAGATTTTCTAATTTGAATCTGTAATATAGAAAAATATTATTTATAAAGCAGCGATAGCCTAGTGGAAACCGTTGGACTGCTACGCAGAGGTCTCGAGTTTGAGCCCGAGTCGCGCATCTCTGACTTTTCAAAGTTATGTGGGTATTAAATATAACAATTTAATACCCACATCATTTTTATTTCAATTTAAGGAATCTTGATATAGATACAAATTTTTTTTTAACTAATACTTAGAGCAGCGATGGCCTAGTGGGAAACCGTTGGACTAACACGCAGAGTCTCGGGTTCGATGTCAAAGCACGCATCTCTGATTTTTCTTACTTATGTGCTTATTAAATAGTAAATTATCGCTCGCTTTAACGTTGAAGGAAAACATCATGAGAAAATCGGCATATCTGAAAATTTTCAATAATGTTCTCAAAAAAATGTGAAACCTGCCAACTTGCTCTGGGCTAGCGTGGTGGACTATGGCCTAACCCTACTCACACGGAGAAGAGGCCCGTGCCCAGCAGTAGGACAGTTAAATATTTGTGATGGGATATATGCTTTACGGGTTTTACCCGCATTTATCATTACTGCGCCGACCCCGTGGGTCGTAGCGTGATGTTATATATCCTATAGCCTTCCTCGATAAATATGCTATCCAACACTAAAATAATTTTTCAATTCGAACCAGTAGTTCTTGAGATTAGCGCGTTCAACCAAACAAACAAACTCTTCAGCTTTATATTAGTATAGATTATACAGCTGAAATTACTACTTTTCTAGTGTGAACTATTGACTATTTATTATATTATTATATAATATATTAAATAAACTAGCTGTCCCGACAGACGCTGTCCTGTACAAAAGAATAAAATAAAGCAATCTAAACCATTCTCGAATCCACTTGCACACACACAAAAAAAATCATCAAAATCGGTCCAGCCGTTTAGGATGAGTTTAATTACAAACACACGTACAGTAGATTTATATATATATAAAGATTGACCTCAACATTACCTAACGCTCTTTCTGTCCTCTTCGAAGCTAGCGGGCTGTTTTTGCTTCCCCATAAATATACTATCGACCCTTTTGTGCAGCGAGTCTGACAGCTTCTCTCTTAGAATGCCTTTTGGAGGATCGCTCTTCGTTACAGAGTCTAACGCCAGTGATTTATCTGTGTCCGGACTAGGCAGATCGGATTTTGAAACTTTGAGAAACATGCTACCTTTGCCTGTAAAAAGAATTATATTGGATTAAATCTAAATAGTAATGAACCTTTTTAATTGGTGTAAGATGAGCAGAAAATGGGATTGAGATATTTTTTAAGTCCTCATTCGCGCTATGCTTAGTATATTTGTAAACATTCCGCGACAACTCATGGGTTTACAAAAATTTTAAGAACACCTAGATCCGGTAATCCTATTAGTGGATAACACTTTTTTTTGTCCCGTGTGGAGATCGAACTGTACAGTGTTAGTCCACACGGGACAAAAAATTGCCACAAATAGCATTACCGGGTCTAGGTGTACTTAAAATTTTTGTAAACTCATGAGTTGTCGCGGTTTACGTTACTACAACGCGATTTATCGAGGTCTCAAGGTCAAATTCTGTTTTTATAGATTGTCTTATTCCTCCTTTATAAATAGCATGAAAAAGTTTTTCAAATTAGTATTAATTGGACGTACTTTCTGAAAAACGTTCCAACCCACACTCGGGTCAAAATCGAGTTATTATTAGCAAATTAATCACGGGGTTACTATTTACTAGCTGGAAAAATTTGGTAGCTCTACTATCACTCTAAATATGAAATCATGACTTAGTAGCCCAACCCACATGTATAAAGAAGCAATACAGGATTGAACTTCAATCACGATTATCTCAAAATGTTAACTTTGTGGGTTGGAACGTTTTTCAGAAAGTACGTCCAATTGGTATACTGATAGGAATTCACGAGCAGCAGCATAAAATCTAAGTATATATACGGTTTACGACCTTAAGCTCGTCCTTTTACATGGGTCTCTGGTAAATGTCGCTGTAACGACTTTTTGGACAACGACGCGTTACCAATACATCGCATAGCAACAACAGATACTACATATTTTATCAAAGACCATTAAAACAAAATGTATAATTACCAGTCAACGGCAATCCCTTTTCAATCTTAGTATCCATCAACAACGGACTAAAATTCTCTTCTTCAGGACTAGTCAAAACGTGCATCTTCAAATCAATGATCTCCGACTGCTGCTTGAAAAGTAATTTCGGTCTTTCGAAGGAAGGACGATTATGCAAATCACGGTCTGACGTATTCCTCATAAGACCAGGTTTACCGGTTAATGAGCTGTCGACGCTACGTCTTAAGGGCGATATTCGGGTGTCAACGAGTTTCTTATCCAGTCTTATGAGTGGTGAAGGTGGTGGCCGGCCCAAAGGTGTCAGACGTCTTGCTCCTGTCAAAGTTTGGTTATCTCTGACGTCAGAGGCATGGTTTTCGCTGTCCGTACTAAGTTCTTCATCGCTTTCAACTTTGGTTTCAACGCGTTCCAATACTTTGGTGTAGTCTTCGGATGTTGGCAGTTCCTGTACAGAAATCTGGTATTGAAATTGCATACATAATTCCTGACTAATCAACGACAAGATTCTGCCTTTTCCCCTCAACCTCAGCCTGTTTGGCCCCAGGATGTCCGAGATATCGCCCATGCACGGTACTGTCGTCCGCATAACAATGTATGTTGCCGAGATTCAACATATCATTGATATGCAGAAGAAAGAGCGTAGGGGATAAGACAGAACCCTGAGGCACTCCTGCATTGACCTGCATAAATTTAGAAGCCCGACCGTCGCAAAGGACCCGAATACGACGCTTCTGCAGGAAACTTGCAATCCAGGTGCACAGTTGAGGGGGCAAGCCATAGGCCGGAAGCTTGGAAAGAAGAGACCGGTGCCAGACTCTGTCGAAAGCTTTGGCTATGTCAAGGCTGATAGCCAAAGACTCGCCGTGCTTGTCCATAGCTTCACCCCAGAGGTGCGTGACGAACGCTAGAAGATCACCCGTTGATCGTTTAGCCCGAAAGTCGTATTGGCGATCATTGATCAACTATTGATCCTCCAGGTAGCGGACAATTTGGGTGTTTATAATCCGCTCGAACACCTTGGAGAGCACCGAGGTGATAGCTATGGGACGATAGTTGCTTGGCTCGGAACGGTCCCCCTTTTTGGGAATCGGTTGAACGTTCGCCTCCTTCCAAGCCTCAGGCACAATGCCTGCGGCGTAAGACGTCCGGTATAGGCGCGTAAGCGTGGGAGACAACTTCGCTGCACATTTTTTAAGGACCACAGCTGGGATGCCGTCAGGTCCACTGGCTTTCCGAACATCGAGAGACTGCAGTATCGCACGAACGGTTCGTTGCCTGAAACATATATCAGGCATGGTGTAGCCGTAGTTGGCAATGTTAGGCGGCTGCGAACCGCAGTCATCGATTCGGGAGTTGGCCGCAAAGAGATTTGCAAGCAGATCTGCTTTCTCCTGCGGCCGATGAGCCAGTGATCCATTCGGACCTACCTTACGATTACCTCAGAGGGGGCAGCAAGGTCTGGCAGAAGTTGGACTGCACGGCTTTGGCCAGGCGCCAATAGCTACGACTGCCCGTAGGATGCGCCATGAGTTCCTGGCCGAACCGTGCGACGCGCTGGGCATCCGCTCTTAAGTATGCCCTCTTGCAGACCTTTGTGGCTTGGTTGAACGCTGCCTTCAGGTGATCCACGTTAGGGTCGTGGAGAGTGCGAGCCCTAGTCCAAGCGCGGTACGCTGTCTGTTTGCGTTCAACAGCATCAGCGCATTCACGACCGAACCAGGGCCTTTTCCTGCCGCCGCTCGTGACATCACTGTATGGAATATAATATTCCATACCCAGGATGATTTCACCAGCGACAGCAGTAGCGCTCTCTGATGGATCCCTGTTCTCAAAGCAGCGTTGAGCCCAAGGGATGGATGCGAAGTACTCCCGCATTCCATCCCAGTCTGCCGACGAGTAGTGCCACAGTCGTCGTCTTGCCTCCTCGGGTCGTGGGGGCGTAACAACAACAGCTGTGGCACAAACAAGACAGTGGTCTGAGGTGCCCAGAGGAGCACGAATCGACACACTGTACCGGTTCGGGTTACTCGTCAGCAGCAGATCGAGCAGAGAGGGCGCCTGACCTGCAATGTCTGGTATCCGGGTGGGCTGGAGTACCAGTTGAGACAGGTCATGCGTGAGAGCGAACGCATGGGCAGTTCGTCCCGCGTGGTCTGTTTTGGGAGAACCCAACCAGGTCTCATGGTGGGCATTAAAATCTTCCAAGAACACCAACTCAGCGTTCGGAAACCGCTCCTGCGCGTCGTCTGCCGCCTGACTCAGGTAATCGAAGAGTCGAGTTGTCTCGGCGTCTCTTGAATGGGATCGGTAGAGGCACATGTAGATTTGGCTGAAAGAGCCATGATCTACGTGTACCCAAAGGACAGAGAAGGAAGGGTCCTCTAGGCATTGTAGACGGCGACAGCAAATATCCGCCCTAACAAACAAGCATACCCCGGCTTTCGCGAGGAAACACTCCTCTAGCACGTAGCCGGGATATTGCAGGTAGTTCGTGTCTGCAGGACGGCGTATTTGTGTCTCCGTTAGAAAAAGCATTGCCGGCCGAGCCGTCTCCAGGTGGTGATGGACGGCATTAAGGTTAGCGTGGAGTCCTCTGATGTTAATAAACTCCACGACACAGGAAGCAGCAGTGGGGTTACGGCGATTGGCTGCTGTTGAACGACAATGCTTTGTTCGTACTGCCATAGAGCTTGTATATTTTAATTTATGTTAGTTAAATACAGAAGAAACTCAAACTACGAATTTACGCAAAAGTTTAAGGAAATATACTTCCGAGCTTCACTCCAAAGTAAATGGGGTTTCAGAGTTAATTAAGTTTCACCTATGATAAAATTATGCACGGTTGCTTCGAAAATAGGTTATTGAAATTGCATTTACCTTGGTCGTAAACTAGGCTGGTACTATCAGAGGCACTAGGCACTAGCGCGAGTTTGCTTACGTTAACGCGATCGACACGTTTACAACGCGACGTGCCGTATATTCCACACAAACATTGCCCGACATTTTTTTATGCTTCCATTATACCCCACAAACATTGCCCGACATTTTTTTATGCGTCCAAGGTGATAAGCAATCATACGACTCGTGTCGTAGTAACAGAAACATCGACCACATCGTCAAAATACAAGGACATATCCTGAATCAAATATTTTAAAACGAGTTTGCACGTGATTTCCAGCTTAACTTTTTTTTTTTTTTTTAATTCTTTATTTGTTTTTTGGACTTTTATACTACATGTATATGTCAGTCCGGTTAATCTTATTCGCTAATTACTTACTAAGTACTTACTAAGTAGCTTAACTTAAGTTGCCAATAGATTAAACAAAAGACAAGCTTCTTCACTGTTAGGTTTTGATAGTAAGGAATTCATGATTCCGACTTGCAAAATATCCACATCAAATTTTTCCAATAATTCCTTTCTCTCCACATGAAACCGAACACATTCCATCAACAAATGGTAAGTATCATCTATTACACCACAAGTATCACAGTTAGGGGAAGGAGCTTTCCCCATTAAGAAGGCAAATTTGTTTGATGGGATATGTCCGGTCCTGATTCTGTGCGCTATAGTAATCAGTTTCCTACTTAGCTGGCTATATGTACACCACGGTATACGAGGAGGCTGACATTGGATAGTTTTATACCATAAACCCTTTTCCAACGATCTCTGATCGAAATACTCTTTCCATAAGTCATAACACTGTCCATTGTATTTCGTTAATATTTCTGAATAATATGGTTTCACATATATTTCTTGTCCTTCTGTACTTCCAATTTTCGCCAATCTATCTGCCTCCTCATTACCACGTATCCCAATGTGTGAAGGGACCCATTGCAACCTCAGATCCACTCCTTTCTCCGCTAGTTCTTCAATTTTAGAGAGTATCTCGTATGCTATCGGTGTACCTCTGCGACCAGAGGCGCATCGAGCTATATGATATAACGCACTCTTGCTGTCTGAACATATAACAGCTCTATTTTCAGAAATGGTTTTGATATATGATAGTGCTTCTGAGATTGCAATGAGCTCCAACGACATGATACACACATTTCCAATTACTTTAAAGCATCCATTAGAATTTTCTTGCGTGCGAACGTAAAATGCAGAACCCCTACCTTTCTTGCTCTTAGATCCATCTGTGTAAATTACTACCCAATCAGCATATTTCTCTATTAATTCTTTCATTACAGTGTGTTTCAACAGATTTAATTCGTAACAATCTTTAGCTCGATGCATACTGTCCAAATCAACCGAGACTATGTTATTCGTGTCAATGTAAGAGACCCACGTTTTTAAGGTATACATCTCTAATGGAGAGGATGAGGCCACTTGTACATCTTTAATTTCATTTAACACATTTACAAGTAATGGAATCTTTTTTCGTGTCCAATAGCTGTTGTTAATAAACATATTTAATTCTTTTAATAATTTGATTGTTACATTATTATTCCAAGATAGGGATTTTAAACAATATTTGTAGGCTAGGAATTTTCTTCTTATGTGCAATGGTGGAATACATAGCTCACTCTCCATGGTGTGGATAGGCGTAGATTTTATAAAACCACCTATAATTCTCAGTGCTTGATTCTGTACTTTCTGCAATTTATATAAATGTGAACTCGCACTGTTGTCGTAAATAAAACAACTGTAGTCTATACGACTCCTGACTATCGCTATATATATTCTGCGTAAATGTTTGGGGTGTATACCCCAAGAAGTACCTGCTAGAACTTTGAGTATGTTTAAGTATTTCTGTGACTTTCTGACTACCTCATTAACATGACGTCCCCATCGTAGCGATCTGTCTAGCCATAACCCTAAATATTTGTAGCTGTCTACTAATTCTAAAGCAATATTGTTTATTTTCAATGTAATGTTTTGTCTCCTAAATCCCCTGCTAAAAATACATAGTTTTGATTTACTATTCGACAAACGCAATCCTAATTCAGCTAGACAAGATGAAAATATGTCTAATGCTTCTTGTAATTTAGTTGTACTTTCTGAGAGATTTTTGTCTGTACTATACAAGACAAAATCATCCGCGTACTGACACATATGTACATTGTTAATTTTTGAGAACAATTTAAATGTTACAACGTTAAATAATATTGGTGATATAGGGTCACCCTGGGCTAATCCTAAACTTGTATATCTAATCATAGTGTCATCTTCATTAGACTCATCAATTATTTTAAGATGTCTTTCATTCAAAAAAGTCCATAGATATAAACATATTTTGTTACCGATACCTATTTCATTCAATATCGATATCATTTTATTAACTAATACATTGTTGTATGCACTTTCAACATCTATAAAACACGCGATTGTTGCATAACTTTTCGAGAAACCTAATTGAATCTGTGTGGTCAATCTCGTTAAACAGTCTTGACATGATTGTCCTCTTCTAAAACCCGACGTATATGGAGACAAAACATTATTTTTCTCTATGAACCATTCAATGCGTTTAGTCAGTATGGAGTGAAGAATCTTACACAAGCATGATATTAAGCAAATAGGTCTTAACTTTGGATTGCTGTCGCTGGTTGTAGCTGGTTTAGGAATAGGCATCAGTACTATGTCACGCCACTGTACGGGTACGATACTAGAATTTAAAATATTATTATACAAATTCACCAAAAATATTTTTCCGTTGGTTGGTAAATTAAAAATCATTGAATAAGAAACCCCGTCCTCACCAGGTGCTGTATCCTTAGTTTTGAGTGAATTACACAGTTCATGTAATGTAACTGGGAGTTCCAACTCTACGTTGAATGAATTAAATGTTGGTTTCTCATAGCATACATAATCAGGAGCCAGACCACAGATTAAAGATACTTTCTGGTCCCTTGACGGGTATGATTTAGCCGAGCTACACCCTTTTAACCATCTCATTCGCTTCCACATTTCTGATACTGTTGTTGACTCATCAATGCTTGTGTAAAAATTACGCCGCTCATTTAATCTGGCTTTACTAATAGCTTTCTTAGCGATTGTTGTCTTTTCTTCTAGAATGTTTAAATTGAAGGGGGTAGGATTTGACCTAAAATTACTTAGAGCTAACCTCCTTTCAGCTACTAATTTAGAGAGCGTTTCATTCCAGTAAGTTTTTGGTTGGAAGCCCGGTTTACAATGCGCAAGCTGTTTTGTATACGGTATATATTTATCAGCTGCATTATTAATAATGTTAATGAAATAATCATAATTTTGTTGAGCATTTAACTCTCCACAGTATGGCAAGATAACTTCTTCTATAGTTTTTGTATATCCTTTCCAATTGGCTGATTTATATTTACGTTTTTTACCTATATATATAGTTTCCCTATAGATACTTTTAATTTTAATACACATATGATCACTGCCCAAATTCTCGCTCAATATATGCCATTCAAATTTACAAGCTAAATCTGTGGAAACAAATGTAATATCAGGGGACGTTTTCTGTAAATAACCACTTACCATCTTAATTCGCGTGTGCTCACCTGCCCCTTTGTTAAGCGAGATGTATCCCGCTTCCAAAGCAGCATCAAAAATCATCGTACCTCTTGTATCTGATTTACATGACCAATTATGGTGATGTGCATTGAAGTCACCAGCTATTAGACATTTACTAGTATATTTCGTGAATATCAAATCCCAATCCGACTGAACAGTATGTACCGAGGAAGGACAATATATCAAGATAATATTCTTAATTTCTTTACAATTTAAAAGTTTAACACATTTTATTTCTATTCCTGAATTACTATGATTTAAGGTTTCTAACTGAACTCTAATTGATTTGTGTATTACAATGGCGACTCCCCCATATGAATCGCTTCGGTCATTCCTAAAGATATTATATCCACTTATATTTAATGATGAATCAGGTTCCAACCAAGTTTCTGATATTAAAGCAATATAAATGTTCTCCTGACTTAATAAAGCTTGAAATTCTGAAATTTTAGGTCTCAAACTCTGGGCATTCCACTGCAATATGTTTATGAAATAAGAACTGTTATTAAAATTATTATCCATTATTGGAGAACGAAAGTATACGAGTTAAAATATCTTTACCATTTATTATTTTTAAACATAGTGCAATGAAATCCTGAACAATCATGTTGATAATTAATCCTAGCTTATCAGAAAATCTATTTCTCGACATACATATATCTTTAATTTTTTTATATAGTCCATACCAATATTCTTTGCATTCACCTGGTTGCCTTTGTTTCTCCTCTTTGTTATTGGTGTTTTCAGCCTCACTTATATAACTTTGCTTATATAACCAGCTTAACTTTGTTCATGGATTTCAATCTACGACCCCTAAGTATAACGATCCTATTCTATAACAAGTTGTAAAATAAATCAGTTGTAGAATAAATATAAAGCACTGCTATCAAAACTGCACAACATTAAAATTTCTGGTTTACCTACTCGTCAACAGAAAACCTGCATATTTTATTGTAGTTTCTATTCCATAAAGACTAGATTACAATCTAGGCTAGGCTCACTGCAAAACAAAGACAAGACTATAATACTTCAATACTAAGACCTTTAAACGACCGCTTTCAAGGAATCGATAATTTCAATATTATATTAGTCACGTTCTCGTGAATTATACATTTAAATCCAAATAGTCTCTAACGACAATCTATAGCCTAAATCTTTTGCGTGACGCTTAAAACTTTACCACATAATAGGACTGTTAAAAACGTCTAAGTTTCATATAATAAAATTATTTTTCACGCAAAAAATCTACATAGCAACTAGACCAAAAAGAAATCAACATATTGGTAACTGGGCAATTTTAATCTATAAAGCTGAATAGTTGTTTGTTTGTTTGAACGCGCTAATCTCAGGAACTACTGGTTCGAATTGAAAAATTATTTTAGTTTTGGATAGCCTATTTATCGAGGAAGGCTATAGTGTATATAACATCACGCTACGACCCACTGGGGCCGCGTAGTAATCATAAACGCGAGTGAAACCGCGGACACATCTAGTGATGTATAAAATACAACTATGATTGCTCTATACTCTTATATCCTGGTGGAGATTTATGACCAGAATAAGTATCTTCTACCTTGTTTAATTAAAAGTCGTAGTTTCTAGCATAGAAGCAACAAACGCACTAAAGTCCAAAGGACCATTTCAGTTAAAAATTAGCTTCGCTATTGCAATAGTGTATCTAAGACCGAGCCTTTAAAAATTTATAGTGACGCTGCCAAAACAATAATCTTTAATCTCTCTTTACAGCACAGCGCTTCAGGTAGTGTTAGCATATTCAAAGCTTCTCAAAGCTTTATGCTAACACTACCTTGATCACAACAAAGGATTTTTTCAGCTACGATATTCTATAGAATATTTTTCCTCAGTCGAGATACTTAAGGAGTGTCGGATGAAATGCATAGTCATGGAAGGCAGGCTCAGTACAATGTACGACTAACATAAAGCGATTTAGCATAAATACAGTACATACGACCGATTAGAATAATTCAAAATTGCTGTACGCGCTCGCTGTATATTTATGGTTGGATGCGTCTGCATCAGCTGTCTATATAATTTGGATTAAGAAGGGTGTTATAGTAAACCATATTTTTGAAAGAAGACAAAAATATATTAATCTAATTTTCGACTAAGGGTACCTATGTTTCACAATCGCCATGCAGCATTGCTCTACCAGAGGCTCCAAGACTTTTTTTCTCATAGACCACTTCCAAAATTTAACTGGTTCCGGACCAAATTCCTTGGCGGGCTGACTTCTTTTGAAATTCCCGGGACTGAACCTACCGCGGTAGGCGGGCTGACCTATTTTTTTTTATTAATTCTCTACCGAAAAATCGATAGGTTCGAGACCACTGGTACCTACTGAATATGGAATATGCAAGTTTTTACAGGTTACAGTCGCTAGGTTCTTAAAATATTATCTGCCTACATTGATAGGTGAAGTCAAACCGACATTTTGGTTCTTCACTTTCGAAAGCAAATAAATTTTCGTGGACCCCTGCTTACGAGTTGTGAACCCCCATTTTTGTCACACCAAAGTAGATCCCCGTCGAGTCTCCCGTGTACCCTGGAAACTAAAGATGAACTTGGAACTGGGAACTAAGGATCTATAAAGCAAAAATAAATATATCCCAAAGAGCTTTAATTAAGGTTATGTATTTTAAAAAACGCATTTTTCCTACATATTTCCTATATAAAATTAGTAACCTGTTATCAATTCGGAAGTTATACATTATGGATACAATTTTAAAAATGCATAAAACTTTAACGCGTGATGCAATAAACGTAGAAACAAAAAGAAGAAAAGACATAGTAGCTATGGTCCCAAAAGTAAATACAACATTTGCTAGTATACAGTATAGAAAACGTGTGGCAATCATTTATAATAAATTAAACAAAATTCTTACAACATATCCTAAAACTTATGATGATTGCAAAACGACTATTACTGAGTGGATTAATAAATTATCTTACGACGACACGGAGAAAATGTTATCTAGTTTAGAATAAAACATCAACACTCATAATTTATATTTATTTATGGAAATGCAATAAACTAAATATTCGACAGAATATAAATTAAACCAACATACTTACACACATACACACGCACGCACACACGCACGCACGCACGCACGCACGCACGCACGCATGCACGCACGCACGCACACACACACACACACGCACGCACGCACGCACGCATGCACGCATGCATGCACGCACGCACGCACACACACACACACACATACGCTTACACTCACACCTATTAATTAAGGAATTTTTCATACTTTGTTAATACTTACCTTATTGTAAACATACGTATAGATGTGAAAGAGCGGGGTGTCCTAGTACAAGTATTGTTATATGCTTAAATGGATACTCCAAACACTAGGTTAAGGAAACACCAAATGTTTACGAAAATAAATGTTTCTATTTTATTTTATTTTTATACGATAAAAATGACATGCCGTCACTTTTTCTCTCACTCTCAAGAACAAGAAGAAAGCTTGCGATTTTTGTTTCGAATACGTTTTAGGTACTTGATCATTGTAAAAACAGCAAAAGATCCTAACTATTATTATAAATGCCATTATGAGTTTGTTTGTTACGCTTTTACGCCGTAACTACTCGACTAATCAACATGAAATTTCGCTTACACGTTGTCTAGGGGACAGAAACGAACATAGTCTACTTTTATTACGTTACCAACCTAACCTTAATTTACGCGAACGAAGCCGCGAGCAAAATCTAGTAATATTATAAACGCGAATATGAGTTTGTTTATTACGCTTTAAGTCAAAGTCAAAAATCATTTATTCACTTAGCTCACAAAGTAACACTTATGAAAGTCAATGGGGTTCGTGAGTTTGTTACATTTACCTACTGAATTTACATTTATATTAGTTGCAAGGTTCAGGCAAAAGGTTGAGCCTATGAGAAGATACCTGCAAGAAACTCAAGGCCACTCTTTTAAATCACCATCAAATTGTAATTTCAGTGTTTTACAACTCATTTATGTACCAGGTGTTGCAGTCATTATGCCATAGGTATGTCACTGTCCATATAAAACTAAATTCTAAAAATAAAGGAAAAGTTAATAATATTAAGTAAGAAGCATTTCAGTTATATAGTTATTTTCAATTATTATTATTATGTACTCGACCGAGCATCATGAAATTTCGTACACACGTTGTCAGGGGTAGAGAAACATAGTACCTACCCATGTAACAAAATAAACATTGAATCAAGAGGCGCGTCCAATTTGCTCTATTGAAAGGTTAATTAGGGTAACAACACGTTTATTAACCTATAAAGACGCCTACATAAGTGTGAATTTGGCGACAGCCTTGGTCATGCAACGGTGACCATAAAATCGATAGCAATTACGCGATGTAGCCATGTATGGCATTTCACGTCACGAGAATAGGTATTGATAATAATAGTATTTGTTAATTATATATTGGATAGCTATTTATAGTTCTCTTCTCGCTAGCCTTTATTATTCCCAAGTCGCTTGGGGTCGGCTTTCTAGTCTAACCGGATTTGACTGGATATCAGTTTTTACACGGAGCGGTTGCCATCTGACCTCCGCAACCCGAAGGCTAACGATACCCTAAGGCCAGACCAGTGTCAGGATATTATAGGGCACTGACTTCCCAATAACGACTGCCATAGATGTTTACGGCAGCCGGGACCGACGGCTTAACGTGCTCTCCGAGGCACGGAGCATACGATAATTGTCAATCAATACGCACATAATTTCGAAAAGTCATATAACTTCCGAAAGTCAGAGGTGCGCGACGTGGGTTCGAACCCGAGACCCTCTGCATTGCAGTCTGTTGGTCTCCCCACTGAGCTATCGCTGCTTGTTTTACGGTATAGACTATTTATAGTTATGGCTATAATAATACATAATTTATTTCATAAATACGAAAATAATGCTGTTGTTTTTTCCACGTCTAAATAAATAGACCAAATGTTATGGAGTTTGGTATAGAGATCACTTGGTTTTGAAGTAACGCGAACGGAGTTGAAAATAGTTACAAATAAGTATACTCTACCATTTTTTTTTTACTTGGTGGAATGCATTGATGCATACCCCTCCGCGGGGGCGTGCGGAGGGGTTATGTCGAACTCGCCGGGGTACAAAAAGATGTTACAACGATAAAATGGATCTCCCGCGGAATACCGACTAAACATGTTCCTCGACAAACCACTATCGGCGGGGCTGCGCGAATCACTTTCACATGCGGTCGCAACCCCGCCGAGATTTCGGCCCGCCGTATGAAACGGCAGGCCACTACACAATAGACCTTCCCAATGGTCATCTCTACAAAAATCCCTACTGTCCCCCTCCTCGAGGGGAGACGGACACGACACAGAGGCGCGCGTGGGAACACGCACGCTGCCTCTCGGACCTGGTGCTGAACGGATGGCGGGCAGGCCCACAAAGCCCGCCACCCCCAGGTCAAACCTCAGGGTGGCTGGAGGTCGTCTCGCGCCCTCCGGCGCCCGGCTCTGCGATTGGGGAGAGGGTTTAAACGCTCCCTCTCCCGCTCCGCCGCCTCCTTGATGGAAATCACTTCCTCACAGAAGGAGGCGACGGCATTCCACGACCTCTCACCCCGGACCATAGACTGAACTACGGCCGAGAGCGAGAGGGCAACCGATCTGACTGCCGTGATCAACTCACTGCACTGCACACTTTGGCGGTTTGCCCCGCCTGGTCATCGCAGCGCCGTGTCCTCAACAACGTCGCGGCAGTCGCCGCAGTGGTGAAGTATACTCTACCATGGGCTATGCGCTCCCAACATTAAAGACACCATTTACGCGTGGCAAGCCGTCATTTGCGTCCGATGTTTGAATATTGGTAAACTATGCCGCGGAAAAGGTATCTAAGTCGTTTCTGCCGATTACTGCCTGAGAATAGTAAGCAGATGCTGCGCTAAATGGACTATAGATGTAATTTGCGCATCGTTGACCTTGCAAAGTATTAGCCACTGCTAGTCTAAGGAACAAAGCTCACTGATCCTATTGCTAGCAGCTCAAATTATTTTATAATAGATCTGCAAACCCTACTTATCTCATCACACAATGCTATTTGGTAGCAGTGTACTGGTAGGTTGCCGAATTATGCTGGTCCAAGTAGGTATAAGTGGAAATTGCATAAGTTATATGGGTGCTTATTCTACTGTGCAAAAGCTTTGCAGAAATACAATTAGTTTACTCATTTTTCGATAAGTTCACTTTAGAATAGAGAATTTGCGCTATTATTCACAATGAACAAAGGCACTGTGTAAAACGAATCTCGTGAGTCATAATATCGCTAATGCATTTTTTTTGCTTTCTTTATACAATGTAAGGTCATCTGTTTACGCGAATGTGCGTAAATAGAAACACCCATGATTAAATTATAATAATAATAATAATAATAATATATTTATTTGCTTAAAACATGGTATACAAAGATGTTATGTTACAATATAGTTCTAACATGTTTGGCTAAAAAGCATGCAAAAAATTGTGAACATTACGAACTATAATTTATGCTCAAGAAATTCCTTAATACTATAAAAATTATTTTGATTCAGCCATTCGTATAGTTTAATTTTAAGCAGTCTGCAATTTAAAGTCTTTAGATGCACTGGTAATTTATTATAAATTCGTACACACATAGCCAGGCAGCTCTTATTATATTTTGTCAATCGAGGGATCACACCTAGAACAAGTCTATGTTTATCACGTCGATTGCGAGAACTTACATCTTCGGCTGTTTTGAACATGTCTTTATGTTTATGTTCGGGTACTTTGAAATAACTACACTGGAACATTGAGACAACTACCATCTTAGTCTCCCCGTGACCATGGCTGCTGAAAAGCATCCGAAATGTCGTGGAAAGTGTAAATATAAATAGTATAGTAATAGTGTAATTTGTTTTAATAGTTTCAATAATTTAATTAGTTTAAAAACTAGTAAAGTTTAATAGTAATAGTAGTGTAACAGTTTTAAAAATTTTGTAATATAGTGTCAAATAAACAACGCGATAAAAGCCGTATATAGTAGTTTAATTTCAATGTAAGGTCACATCAAGATTATGTAGTTGTCAAAGGATTGCTATCGACTTAAGAAACTTTCGCTTTGCTATAGATCGTTGAAGATACGCGGGCTCACAGCCAACAAGCACTTGAAAAATATATTTCTTATAATATTATCCCTCCCGATAACCATTGTTTTTTTTTAGGCGCTCATAGCCAGTTGCACACACTGATCGGTAAACGATTAGCGAGGTTAAGCAACGTTGGGTGCGGTCAGTCTATAGATGGGTGACCGCTTAGTGGTATTTCATCTGAGCGTCTCCGTGCTTCGGAGGGCACGTAAAAAGTCGGTCGCGGTTGTTGTCAAATTGATAGCAGTCGTTAAGCCATGTCAGAGGCTTGAACATCTCTTGATAACAGGTTGACCACTAACCACACGAAAAGAAGAGACCATTGTTTTTTTTTATATTTTAGCTGATTCTAAGTTATTGACAAGTCAAGAATATACTGACATTAATGTATCGACTTAAAACCATTTTATATATTGCATACCAGTATTAACAAAATCCAGCAGAAATAAAAACTTATAAAACTATTCTGTCAAATGTATAATTATGTAGTTCTTGTATTGCACCAGTGATGTTAGGATGCAGATTTTTTGACATCCGCAGATGCGAATGCGGATAATTAAAGGCTCACATCAGCAAATGCGGATGCAGATGCGGATGTCCAAATCGATGCGGAAGCTGTGCAATTGCAGATAAGGATGGTGACGAAAATTGTGCATCTGGATGCGGATGCAGATGTCCAAATCGATGCGGCAGCTCCGCAATTACGGATGCAGATGTGAATATTCGCAACATCCCTGTATCGCACATACATACATAATACGTATTAATCTATCAACCTATTGCAGTCCAATGCTGGGGAAAGACTTCGCCTTTTCGACTGCCACATAGAGATCTCGAGTTCGAACCCAAGGCGCGCATCTCTGGCTTTTCGAAGTTATATGCGTATTAAATAGTTAATTATTGCTTACTTTATCAGTGTAGGAAACCATCAGGAAGGAAACTTACATGTCTAAGAGTTCTCCTTATTGTTCTCGAAGATATGGAAAGTCTGCTGCACTGGACTGGCCCCTTCTCACACTGAGTAGGGGCCCATGCCCAGCAGTGGGACAGTTTAATACAGGGCTGACATTATTGTATATATAAGAATGTGTTGGCTTACCTGAACAGAGGCACAAGTATCATCGTGAACGGATGCATCTCTCGCTTTCTTCACCAGTTCTCTATAGACATTATCCAGAGGATGCTCCCATTGAGTCTTTTTGGTATCTTCGTTGTAATAGTAATGGGATTGAATCTTATCATCATAACTGTTTGGAGTAAACATTAAACATGTATTAGAGTAACTAAATAAGTTTACTAACAAACAGCCTCATTGATAACATAAGTTTCTAGTAGTAATAATATTAATTTAATTATAATTTTAAATTTTTTGTGTTGTGATCAAATTCAGCAAATAATTCCTGTGAAATAAAATCTAGTAGTAACTTGTAATTGTGTCCCAGGTTAGACAATTTGATAATGAGTGTTCTATAAGGCAATCTTTAAGCAGCAAGGAGTTTGAAACTGGCTCAGTCTTGCTACATAGCAAAATAATGTGTTTTCTTTATATATTGCACTTATATTCAATTCTAAGCTATAGTATATTCTTTAGTATGTAACTGAAGCACAAATTAGTTGTGATTAGTAATCTTGTTGATTTTAGCAATATAATACTACAAAATAATAATATGTGTTGAGACAAATATTTGATAAGAATAGATGGCTTTTAGATATCATCTGTTGGGTAATCATTATTCATCTGTAATTTACTTTTTATAGATACAAGTGTTACCTTTAATAATATAAATTATATATTAAATATTTTACAAGAAACTCACTGTTATTTTTTTAATGGCTTTTTATTTATGTTGTAGACAATATACACAGATATTTCTATCCCTGATAGATTACTCAGAGGTTAATTACAACCAAATTTCCCCAACTGATTTAAGGTTCCACATAACAGGGGGCGAGCCTATTGTAATTTATCAGACACAGTTCCAGACTTATATAATTATTTGTTTAGTGCTGCCTTACATCAAGCAACGGATCGCAACGAATTGCGACAGCTAGTTGACAGAGTCAGGAGTCACGATCCTCAGCAATGAGGGAAACGACTGAAGAGAGAGTTTCAGAATTGATCTTGCTACTAACAATTTATTTGTAGATAAACCTAATAACACTATAAATACAATATAGAAATATTCAGGCATCAAACCAGAGACCTCATAACACATTACTGTCTTTCAGAAACAAAATTTGTACTGCTTCTAAAATATGTCTTAATGGAAGAGAACAATAACACCATTTAGAACCCAACATTAGCAGCTAGACACGGTTTGTTGCAAGATGAATTAAGCAACCAATATGCATAATTTGTCGGCCTTGATGGCGTAGCGGCTAGTGTAACCAACTACCACGCCTGAGGTTGCGGGTTCGATTCCCGCACAAGTCAAACATTTGTGTGCATGAACATGGATGTTTGTCTTGGTCTGGGTGTTTCTATGTATAATATGTATGTATTTACAAAAAAAAAAGTATATATGTATGTTTATCCATTGTCTAGTACCCATAATACAAGCTCTGCTTAGTTTGGGCTAGATGGTGTTGTATGTATGTGATAGAATATTATTATTATATTAAAATACAAGTTTTATAAAT
The DNA here is from genome assembly GCA_963564715.1 of Catocala sponsa. NCBI lineage: Eukaryota > Metazoa > Arthropoda > Insecta > Lepidoptera > Erebidae > Catocala > Catocala sponsa. The sequence goes on from OY751339.1 coordinate 1,609,212, forward strand.
TAAATATAAGTACACTTACTAAGCTTTCCAAGGAGCTGGCAGAGCTTGCATGAGTCCATCTCGAGCCAGCGGGAGCAAATGACTCTCACTATCAGGGTCAATACCCAGTTGCGTAGCATATTCAGAGATTTCTACAAATTGAATGAATACTATATTTTTTGTTCTAATAAGTAGAAAAAGAATTGCTTAAAATATATATGTTTCATAATGAAATACTGCCTTTAAAATAAACTATCATTATTAAAACACCATTTTAACATGATACATTTCTGTATTTGCTACAAACCTGAAATATGAAATTTCTCGAACATTATAACAACTTTAAAAAATGTATCATAAAATCTGTAAATTAAATTAAATCTATTCTAGTGTGTATGCTTTACATAATAATTTGACATGGAAAGTTAATTTATCAACATCATATCAAATCATTAAACAGTTATTAGTTATTACATTGTTTACAATAAAATAAATTTAATAGATGAATCAATAACAAATAATTGCAGATTCTTCTATTGAACAATTTATATTTCTTCAAAACACAGTCTGTAGCTGTTGAAACCTACGTATTTTTCAAATGTACAAACGGAAAACCGAAAGCAATAAAAATAATATGACTTATTTTAAATAAAACAAAATAAATCGGGAAATACAAACCTTCGACTGATGGTTGACTGTTTTCGTCGAAGATTTCACGGCACACTATAGCGGCAGACGAAGACATTGTATCACCACTTCATTATTTCATTCTAAGCACACACAGTGCTGGCCGGAATTCATCCGCAAATTGTTTTGTTTTATATAATTCATAATTAATTTCAAACAAGATTCGGCAAAATCTCACCTTCGGCACACACAAAATTCTTTCCCATTCTGTCAGACAGAATTTTTTACTGAGTCAATACTTTTTAGCATTACAGATTACAGAGTAAACATGTTATCAGTGTTGATGGTATATATAATATGACAGGCTACTTTGGCTAAAATTGAATTTGCTACATTCTCAAATTAGATAATAGAAAAAACCAAAACTGTATAATTTTACAAATAGGACATGTTTTGTTTATTTTCTTATCGCACTCGTTTCTTTTATCAGCTCTGGTGTTCAAGTAATCGCGCAAACACATCTGTTTGATTTGCAACCTTTTCTTGGTTGCAAATCTTTATTTTATCTTTGTAGCCATAGGCCATAGAGCTGTAGCTGCTCTTCGTTTATATTATGTAGATAAGTCTTTGAGATAAGTGAATATACATAGATTTTTTATTGGTTCGCTTGATACCATTTAATTTCTGCTATATCCTATACTCAATGTTCCCGCGGTTTCACCCGCGTTTATCGTTACTGCACCGCCCCCGTGGGTCGTAGCGTGACGTTATATAGCCTATAGCCTTACTCGATAAATAGGCTATCCAACACTAAAAGAATTTTTCAAATCGAACCAGTAGTAATCACGCAGAATAAACCAGAAGAAACATCGTTTGTACTATGTCAGTAATGGGTAATTATATTGCTGCGATGTTATTTTAAAACTGCTATATCTCCTAAGATATTCATTGAAATCGAATGATGTAAAGGGCAATTTTGTTTTGTATTAAATACTTGTGATGAATAACGTATTTATTTGGATAAGGATTAATATCATGTTTATAAAAATACCTTCGCAAATAATGCATTATTTTAGAACAAATTTCGTTAGCATAAAAATGGTTATAGTGAGCCAACCTTAAAAGATAGACATATGCTGTCGCGAACTTTTTTTAGAACTTTTAAAGGGGAACAATTCTGTCATACATGATTTTTGCGAAACTTTAACTGTTTACGCAGCGCACGCAGCGGAAGCTCTCAAAAGGAAAAAATACTCTCCGATTTTGAAACATTCTTCATTGGTGCTCCGCTCCTATTGATCTTAGCGTGATGATATATAGCCTATAGCCTTCCTCGATAAATGAGCTATCTAACACTGAAAGAATTTTTCAAATCGGGCGAGTAGTTCCTGAGATTAGCGCGTTCAAGTAAACAAACAAACAAACTCTTCAGCTTTATAATATTAGTATAGATTTAGCCTTAACATAATAATATGGTCCCCCCGTCTGAATAAAATCATAACGGTAGAACAAATAAAACAAAATATGTAGGTAAATATATTTATTTAATAAGTATGATATAAAATGTATTTAAAATATGTAGTGTTAAGTTTTATTGCGTTATGTCATTATATGTTGCATGTCCGATATGGACAAACTGTTAGGTCCGATAACATAATAATAATTATGTTTTATTAATACGATCAGTTAATGTACGCAGTTATACAATAAATAAATCTTTATCTTTATAATGTTATAAAGGTTTTGAGTCAGTTATTTTAAGTAAAAGTCGAAATGCCATGCCTTATCCAATAATAGTTGCTTTATCCATTTACCTTTAATTTGTTTAGATTGCTTTGTTAGAATCGTGTAATATGTAAGTGTGCTCGCGTAGGTGTACATATATTGTTTAGTATCCAATTTTGAAATTTAAAAGCAATGACTCTGCCCGATGTTTATTTTGGACATTAGTGAATAATATTTGAAGTAAAGTAAATAAACAAGGTATTGTCAACTTTTTCTATTGCAATAGTTGGTGTGGGCAATCCGAGGTTGCGTGGCGGGTTCATCTCTGCAGAATAATTTTATTACAATGGATGGACGCCTAATTCGATTGGAAACTGTGTGTAATTTTTAATGAAATGTTAAACGTGAGGACCTTTAATTGGCTATCGAATACTTATTCGATTCAATATAAATAAACATCTTTATTTATTTGATTGGCAGCACTAGATACACTCACATAGGGTGTCATACTCAGTGTCCGAGGTCTCATAGTATAGATCAAAGATATTGTTTATTAGATTATAATAGAACTATATCTTTGGTATAGATACATATATAATAAAATCTGTGTGAGAGAACCACAGAGAGAACAAATAAAGAATTTATTATTAATTATTATTATACTGGCAGCACTTAGATTTTTCGACTTTGACATGTCATGATGATGCGTTCCAATACTTAATGAACTTACAGTCGATGAGAATATAATTTGATTTAATTAAATTAATTTAGCATTGTAACCAATAAAATTATAGATTTCTACATATTTTATTACAATTATTAAAATCAATTTATGTTACGAGGCTTTCGTAATATTTCTATTTGAAAAACTTTGAACTGTGTAAATGTTCTTGTTCTCAAAATTATATGCAAGCATTCAGAACGCTACCTAACAAACAACCTCAATCGGAGAAATAGCGATTTGTAGTATCACAAAAATTTAATAAAAATATGGCTTCTGTAAAAGATGTTGCAACTCTGTATCAAAATTTAAAGACTGAATGGGCTAAAAAACCACGTAAACTAGACAAATGTGGCGAAATACTAAATAAAATAAAGGTGAGTATTGTATTGAATGATGACTTGACAGTAATCGTTGTTCTAAAAACTTATAAAAATACTTTTGTTTCAGATTGCACTCACGCATTTGTCTTTCTTACCAAGTAACAATACACAAGTAAACCAGAAAGAATTGATATTGGCACGGGATGTGTTAGAAATTGGAGCGCAATGGGCAGTTGCTGCAAAGGATGTCAAGGCGTTTGAACGATTCATGTCTCAACTCAAATGTTACTATTTTGATTACAAGTAAGTAAAGCAACAATCGAAATTATCATCTATCATATTGCATTGAAGTACACCCACAATTCTGTCACAAATTACTTTTTTTTACGTGACTGTAAAATTTATACTTACTTACTACCAAAAGTTACAATGCTCTCATGATGATAAAAAAGGCTCCCAATACCATTTGAAATCTTGAATGATTCATGCTTTGTAATAATTACATAGTTAACTAATGAAGTAATGTGCTGGAATCCAGACACTAAAAAAGCATTGTGTCTGGGGCCTAAGCATAGAAAAAGAGCCATCAAGAAGTTGCAGCACATAGCAATACACAGTTATTGCCTCAAGTTCCAGGTAACAGTTCTCTATTATTGTATAAATCTCTATACCTTGTTAGCTCTTTGTTATAATATACTAGACCTGTGCTTGATGGCTAGCCATTCATTTTTGACTCCTTGAAATGAGTCCACTATCCCTGATGATCATCAGTGAGTGAAGGTAAAAGGCAAACACAAATTAATATTCAGACAAATCAGGTACATTTTAATCATTCATATATTGTTATCAGTGTGTGAAATAAATGACAGATTTCCAATATTTTCTTTTTCAGGTCCTGTCTCCCGGAATCGGCATTTGTGTACCAGTTGCTTGGTCTAAACTTACTGTTCCTCCTCTCTCAAAACCGTGTAGCAGAGTTCCATACAGAGTTGGAACGTCTACCAGTGGATGTAATCAGAGCTGACCCATATATCAGACATCCATTGGCTTTGGAGCAATATTTGATGGAAGGAAGTTATAATAAGATCTTTTTAGCTAAGGTATGCACATTGCTATGTAATGATATCTGAAGAAGACATGGGTAACACTGTCCAGGAATACCTTTTGTACACTTTAATATAAGTAAACCTCTAAATCAATTAAGTTAAAATTTGATATGTATGCTAAGGAAGAACCTTAACAAAAATTAAATAATGAATATAATTGAATAAAATATATAGTTACTAGTGCAGGACTAATTATAATTTATACTACTACTATCTAGTACAAGACTAATTAATCTTTGTTAGGATTATCTATGGGTTACAAAATTTTAATGTTAAAATGATTAGCTGTGATTCTTTAAAGGTAGCAAGTAAACACTACTGTGTAGAGGTGCAACAAACATATTGGTAATACAGTTTAGCTTCCTTATAAATTATATAATAATTAATCATTTCAGCTTATACCTAGACATTAATTACTAGATTTACATTTCTTACAGGACAATGTCCCAGCTGAGAGCTACAGTCTATTCATGGATACCCTGTTAGATACAGTCAGGGGAGAGATTGCAGCCTGCATAGAGAAGGCTTACCTTTGTATAACATGTGCTGAAGCTGCCAGACGTCTGAACCTGGCTTCCCAACAAGCTGTGTTTGATTACGGCAAGAAGGTAAAGATATAAAAACAAATATTTTAGTATGTATAATCAATTTTTCTTGACTTATTTATTTCACTAATATTATATACTGATAGCTAAAGACAGTACATAGAGATCTCTATCTCCATCCTTCTGTATGTATTGTCTTTTCTTTTTCTTCATCTCTAGTTATTATACCATGAACATAGTCTGAAAGCAGTATCTGAATAATTTTTATGAGTTTGTTGCTTACCAAGAAGAAAAATGGTCTAGACATAGGCTCATGCCTGTTACCTACAGACTACAGGTGTGAATGTGGATTACTTCTTGCTACAATCCTCATACAAGTATGTATCATATAATGTAGTCTCAGATGCCAGGGTCAGATATAGTAATGTGATTATTTTGTAGAAAATTATTCAACTTCAACTTTTCTCGGTGTGAATGGCTCCATCGAATAGGTATCAATGATTCTGCCAACGTTAGGGTGGAAAGATATAATAAAAATAAAAATAATTAAATAAGTGGTTTGACAAGTAGGTAGTAATGTGTCCATTGACTGCTAATTAGAGCGATGGTTCTTCTTAGGACTTAGCAGCCTGTCAATGCTATAGCTGTGTACCAGGCATAGGACTACATAACAAAAGCGTTAATATTAAAAATAAAATGCCTAAGTAACAGTATCAAAAATAAAAACCTCTTGGACATACCATGCATATAACAACTAACCTAGTTTTAGTAAATTTTTCTTGCTTATTTGGTAAACAAATAGTTCAGTTTTACTGTATCAGGCAATAGAGATGACAAAATATAGTAAGATTATACTTAGAGATGGATCTCTAGCTATTCTTTTGCTAGATATGCTTACCAAATAAGGCAAGTAACAAAAGATGAGCCATATATTTTTTGAAGAGTTAATATAAATGTGTAAATGATTATAATGATGTTTGTTGTAAGCGGAGGTCCACGAAAATTTGTTATTGATGAACTAAAATGTAGGCTTGACTTCACAACAAAAAATTTTTTAATTGTATGAACTTGTTTGATCAATATAAATATGAATGCCAAGGAATATGGTAGAAATGTAGCTGCAGGGGGTCACCGGAACCAGCAAATTAAGTGGAAACCTCTGCACTAGATGTTTAATTATGTCCGGTATTCTAAGAGTTGACAGATTAATAAAGTTACTGTTGAATATATTCCACAGCGCAACTGGGTGCTCGGTCCCGATAACTGTTATCACTTTAACAGTGCTGAGGAGGCGAGTATCGCAGCAGCTGGCATATTGCCATCCTCTGAATTGGCAGAGCAGACCATAGAGTATGCAAGACATCTTGAAATGATTGTTTAGATTATATTACTATTATATATTTGTCACAGTTAAAGTAATTAAATTTTCATTGATAAAATTTGTGTTTTGTTTAAATGGTATTATAAATATAGTTTTACAGCAAATTTCTGTTCATACAATTTTGTTTAATTGTAACATACTGCCTTTAAGAGTAAAATCATTTATTATAGTAAGTTTTTAGTAAATGATGTAAAAACCATGTAGTTTAATTTGCCTAATCCTTTATGTGGCAGAATGTAAGTACATAATAAATAAATGATAAGAAGAATGAAGATGCTATACGTATTTTCCATGATTGGTTAACTATGTCACCAATAAAGTATGCAATTAGTAACGTATAAGCCCAGACGTTTTTAGATAATAAAAATTTATATCCAATACATCCGCAAAAGGTAATGAAGCCCGTGCCAGTCACTTTGTAACGTTACGAATAAGCGAGCTCAACAGGCAAAGTACTACTCCATGGCCGTATACAGAAAAAAAGCAGGCAGCCTGCGCCGATCTACCAACGCTTATCGCAACCGGTCTGCGCAGGTAATAGGCGTAGGTAGCAGGAGCCGATTTTCTATACAATGTGCCAAACCAGTACCAATAAGCGCCGAACGTTTCCGACAGGTTCCGAGACGCTCAGGTCTGCGTTAGCACCGCCATTTGTTTATTTATTTTACTGCGAATACCACAAGTTTCGCATTTTGAAATACACATTTTCTAACAAAAACATCTTCGTCCGACGAGCTCAACATTTTGCATGCTACTCAGACAACCCCTGCTCAAGCTTGCTTGCTTTATGTAGCTGGTATTTGAACAGACTAGCGTCCATAAGCGCTGGTAGATCGGCGCAGGCTGTATACGGTCTACCTGGATATCAGGGTAAGAGTAATATACTAAAACTGCATTTTGTCGGGCAAGAAAACTGGAGACTCAAGTTCTTTATAAAAAGACAACTTCCGCACTAGGAATATTTCCTGTATGGCGGGGGACTATAACAAACAACCGACACAAAGAACATTCAGACTCTGAATAACCATATGTGGATCACAAATATTTGTCCCGTGTGGGATTCGTACCTACAGCACTCGGCGCAGTGGCAGAGGCGAGGCTTCCACTTAAACCACTACGCCATCTGTGCAGTCAATATACGCGTTACTTATTTTAATGCCTTACTGTATTTAGTATCTCAGGTTCAAAATAAAGATTGCTCTTAATTAGCATAATTTTATTATACTTATATAATTTATACATAAATAATGACGTTGCATTAAAAACTATTGTAAGTAATATTTTCAAGAAACTCCCTTGTCTAGCAATTCTAAATTATCTAACTTGAGCAGCTTAGCGAAATGGTCCAGAGCTTCTTTCAAATTCCATTTCTTGATTTCTAGGCACCTAAAAATATATATTTTTGTTATTACCTTATAATAATAAATCTGAATTTGGAGGGCATAATTTATATTGGTTTAATGTGAATTTTAAATCTTACGCCAGTTATGTTAAGAATTATTAATAATAGGATAATAATAATAACGATTACTTGCAACAAGTTTATATCAATTTTACAATAGAAACATTGATAGCTGCAAAAGTTTAAAAAACTGGCGTTATTGAAAATAACTTTAATATAGATAAGATTTTTCTTTGATTTATAATGTTTAAGATTCGAAATCGTAACCCAAATTCTATGCCTTAATCATAGTAGCCAACATTTATGATACAATAACTGATAAAAAATAAATGCGATTAGAATTATGATGATCAAAACACTAAAATTATTTTACCTTTCACTGAGTTTTCTATCCATTGACGTTAGTTTCATAAAAATCTTGAGTAATTCTCCTTGTAGCTTTTTATCTGTAGTTGAATCAATCTTAGGATTCATTTGCTTTGTTTTCACCTGCAATGAAAACAAAATAATTAATGAGATTTTTTATCGAGATATTATCATGAATAGACATCTTTAATTTGTGAAGCATAGACAAGACAACTGAGAACTGCAGATAGAATATTTTTTATCTGTGGTAAACATTCCATCGATTCAGCGACGCCGCTGTCAAACATTGTGATTTGTGAAGAAATAGTTTATTGAAAATAACTTTATTAACTAATATTAGTTACAAAAATCGTTTTGCACAAAATGAAGAAACACCAAACGCGACAAAAGACTTTAAATGATCCCATAATAGTGTCGCGTGTGAAGAATTATCTCGCCGAGAATGTGGATAAGACATTCGTCGATGTTAGCCAAATGGCGCGTTCATTGAAAGAGCGCTACCGCGAGTATAACAATAGAAGCGACAGTGCATTTTGCCAGATGGTAGAAAGTGCTTACAAAGTCGTTTTACAAAGCTACGGGCTCGACGGAGCGTCTACATCCGAGGGATCAGAAGAAGAATCTGATTTAGAACTGTTAGACGAAAATAACACTGCACTCAACGACCGCCTGCTCGCCATGTACAAGATGCAAGATAAAAAACGGCCAGCGCAGAATCGGCGGAATACAGACAAGTCGGGCGAGCCTATAGATATATTGAGTAGCGACGAAGACGGCGGTGCGGCGCCGAAACTGCCGAAAATCAATGATCAAATTACCATAACCCCCCACGTACCGAATAAGAATGCAAACAGTACGGCTATTGAGAACACGCCTAAACCTCAGCAGAATCAACATACAAGCGAAAGAAAAAGGAAAATTGATACTGTTAAAATTGCACCACCAAAGAAAAAAGTTGATATAGGTACTGTCAAAAATGTAAAGGTTAATTTTGATGACATAGGGGGTATAACAGATATTATAACTCAGATCTGCGATTTAATATTACATATGAAGCACCCTGAAGTATACAGCCAGTTAGGTATAAAGGCCCCAAGAGGAGCATTGTTACATGGGCCTCCGGGGACAGGCAAAACATTGTTAGCGCATGCTATAGCTGGAAAACTTCAGTTGCCATTGATAGCAATAACTGGTACAGAATTAGTTGGTGGCATGTCAGGAGAGTCTGAAGAAAGGATTAGGGAGTTGTTTGAGAGAGCAGTATCAGTGGCACCAAGTGTATTATTCATAGATGAGATTGATGCAGTGTGTGGAAACAGGATACATGCTCAGAAAGATATGGAGAAGAGGATGGTAGCCCAGTTACTTGCTAGTTTAGATTCCTTGACTGAGACCAATTCCTCAGTCTTAATACTTGCTGCTACAAACAATCCTGATGCCTTAGACCCTGCCCTTAGAAGGGCTGGCCGTCTTGAGCAAGAAATCACTTTAGGTATTCCTTCATTAACAGCTAGGAAAGAAATACTTAGTATTCTGTGTAAAAATATCACATTAGGTGAAAATGTCAATATGAACATGTTAGCTCAAATAACTCCAGGGTTTGTTGGAGCTGATTTACAAGCCCTTGTAAATAAGGCTAGCACTTATGCTGTAAAGAGAATTTTTGGTGAAATTCAGGCTTCAAAGACTGCAATTGAAATTAAACCTAGTGAAGTAGTTCCTTCTAGTGTTGAAGTAGCTATAATACCAAATGGAGAGAAAGAAGGTGAAGAAACAGCACCAGTTGAAGATGCCCCTGTTGATGATACCGCTGTTCCACTTGCAGACATAGAAAAGCCTGCAGAAGAGATACTAGATACTTCAACTATTGCAGTTGTCCCTGAAGCTAATCATGTCAATGAAACAGCTAAAAAGCCTGTAGATCCTATTGATGAAGTTCTAGCTCTACTTGAAGATATGCCTTACACTAGGGAGGAGTTAAATGGGCTTGCAATCAGACATGAAGACTTTGTGAAAGCCCTTAAAACTACCAAACCTTGTGCTGTCAGAGAGGGTATTGTAACCGTACCTGATGTTACATGGGAGGATGTTGGCTCACTTAATCAAGTGCGCAAGGAATTACAACTAGCTGTATTGGCCCCAGTGAAGTACCCTGAACAGCTAATCAAGCTAGGATTATCTGCACCCAGTGGTGTTTTACTCTGTGGTCCACCTGGTTGTGGTAAAACACTACTAGCAAAGGCTGTAGCCAACGAAGCAGGTGTAAACTTCATATCAGTGAAAGGTCCCGAGTTATTGAACATGTATGTTGGTGAGAGCGAAAGAGCCGTCCGCACTTGCTTCAGAAGAGCTCGGAATTCTGCACCTTGCGTCATATTCTTCGACGAATTCGACGCTCTTTGCCCTCGACGTACAGGCCACGATAACAACGGCGCCGCCCGAGTTGTGAATCAGTTGCTAACCGAAATGGATGGCATTGAAAGTCGCGAAGGAGTGTTCGTATTGGCGGCATCAAATAGACCTGATATCATTGACCCTGCAGTATTACGACCAGGTCGTTTGGATCGTGTCATGTATGTAGGCATGCCAGCGAGGGAGGATCGGTTCGACATTCTTCAAAAACTAACCAAAAGCGGTACAAAGCCTCAGTTAGGGCCCGATGTAGACTTACAAGTTGTAGCCGAGCTGACAGACGGTTACACAGGCGCCGACTTAGCCGGTTTAGTTAGAGCAGCCGCCACAAATACGCTGACGAATCACATTGCGAATGGGTTGCTTGAAGGCGATATTTTCGTCACTTTCGAAGACTTCAGAACCGCTCTCGCGAAATGCAAGCCCTCTGTTTCATCTAAAGAACAACTTCATTACGAGAAGTTGAGATTGAAATATGCTTCGGGAGCCGACGATAGAGATATGGAAATGGAGACTGAGCCGTTAAATGAAGAATCTATGGACACCGTGTGATCATCGTTGAGACGTTGTTTTCTACAGAATTAATATCTCCTTTCGAATCCGAGGCCCTAATTTAATAGTGTGTATTCCACCAATAGTGCCAATTTGTTCATTTTAAGCAATTTTTGATGTTAGAACCCGGAGTCCATTACTTTGTTAAAAAGCAATTATGGGATGGCTACATTAAGTAATCAATGTGAAATGTTTTATGTGGATAATCTGAGTGATACATAAGTAGTTATGTTGGCAAAAAGCTATTTATAAGCTGCACATTTTAACTCGAAGACATAAATAAAGATTATTTTTATGTATATGGTTTTATTATTCACAATTACCTAAGTGCAACATTGTACATATAATGATACTACGTACATAGCCGATATAAATATGTATGCGATGTGTCAAGTTTCAAGACTATAGAATTACCGAATGAGAAACGATTTACAACTCAAACAGTCCAACTAGAGTCGGTAATGTTAGTTTTAATCTGTACTAATATTGTTTGTTTGAACGCGCTAATCTCGGGAACTACTGGTTCGATTTGAAAATTCTTTTATATTTGGATAGCCTATTTATCGAGGAAGGCTATATAATTACACGCTACGACCCACGGGGGCGGCGCAGTAACGATAAACGAGGGTGAAACCGCGGGAACATCTAGTATAGTGTAACTAAATTTTTGTAATGTCTAACGTTTTCTGATGCATACGACCGATTATGAGGTGCCGTGTCGTGTGTTCTCTGTAAATTCTCGGTAACCACATGAGTCTAGTTATAGAAAAGTGACCAGTTAGAAAGGTAATTGTAGAAAAAGGTTGAATATGCAATGGAAATGAGATGGCTTTCGTAATTTGAAGGACAGATTAATGTGTAATGTGTTATGTGTACCTACATATATTTTCAAGCAAATGATTTCATTACACGTAGGTATGGAAAATGGTATTCTATCAAAGTATATGTAGTATTTTTATCATAATGCATTTTTATGGGGATATTTCTATGTTACGATACTCTTATTATTACGGCCTTGCATTGTTGAACATGGTAACGGGTAATTTAAATTCTTGTTAATAAATAGAACTAGTTACTTTGTGATGTGAGCAGCGATAGTGGGGAGACCAACAGACTACAATGCAGAGGATCATGGGTTCGAACCCACGTCGCTTACCTCTGATTTTCGGAAGTTATATGACTTCGAGATTATGTGCGTATTGATTGATAATAATTAATTATCGCCAGCTCAGTGCCTCGGAGAGCACTTTAAGCCGTCGGTCCCGGCTGCCATGAACATCTATGGCAGTCGTTATTGGGAAGTCAGTGCCCACTAATATCCTGACACTGGTCTAGCCTTAGGGTATCGTTAGCCTTCGGGTCGCGGAGGTCAGGTGGCAGCCACTCCGTGTAAAAACTGATATCCAATAAAATCCGGTTAGACCAGAAAATCCGACCCCAAGTGACTTGGGAATAATAAAGGCTAGGGAGAAGAACAGTTACTTTGTGACCTAACTGTATCGATATTTTCTTCCTCTAGAGGAAGTAAATGAAAAGGAGAAAATAAGAAGCGAAAAGCCGTAATGAAAACTTACGACGTAGTGGAAACGACGGACGGTGTATCTTATCAGACACATCTTGTACAAAACCTATAACGGTTTTGGGAACTCTAGTTGGACTTTCAATCTGGGCGTGGAGAATAGAAATTTCTAGGTGTGCTAAGGTTGTTACTATACGGATAATCTTTAAGAGGAAAAATGTTGTGTCTTCGTTGTGAGCTGGCGTTTGTCTGTCAAAATGGTCGATAATTGTTTGAATCAAGGATACAATTAACGTTAATATATGTATATACATATTTAACTAAAGTAAACATAAATAATAAATAATATGATTGCATTTAAGACTATAGTTACCGTCTTGTAACTTAACCTTGAAGTTATCTAAATTACAAACTGCACTTTGGCACAGTGATTTAATTAGGCATTTTGCTAGTAATAATGTGCCCTTGTCGGTTCGATTGTTACACGGGTTATAAATGGCCGTGTTCGTTTCAATATTTATAAAGCAATTCATGGCAGAAGAATGATATTCTGTACTGTGACTATAACTGTATATGTTAATTTTATTTAACCTTTTAAGTCGCAGCGGCACACCGGCGGCTAGACACATTAAGTTTTTTTATATGTCTTGTTGTCTAAGATAGATATTTGGAATATTAAAAGAATAAGTTAAACGTTTTCTCAGATGGCCAAATTAAGATATTACCCTTAAGAGGAAATACAAAAGCCGTTAATCCCTGGATAATGCCAGTAGAGCAATAATATTTTTCCAAAACATGTATGGGCTCTATTGGCATATCCCTGTTTTCCTTTTTTCATAAATTAATTATTAAAAGAGACATGAGCCTTCAAAAACCTCAAAACTTTACCAGATTTTCCGCTGTGTTCAAACATCCAGAAAACAGACTAGGTAATATAAAAAAAGGAAAACAGGAACACAGCCAGTCTTTTTTTAATTTTTAACGAAAAAGGTAGTTAAATCGGTCAAGTTTTGGAGAAGGAATCAGGGGACTACGAAACGTTGATTTTGTGTACTTTTAATAGATATTTTCGGTCCAAGCTGCAGTTGTCTCTATCGCACTCATGATACTATACATGGTACTGCGCGACAGCAATAGATTTTACAAATACCTATTTTCAATTCTCTGGCCCTTAGTGTTTCCTCTTAATCTGCAAACATTCCTACAAGATCGTATGCCAGGGTCGTAAGAAGCGGGAAGTCTACCTACACTAGCTGCGGGCAACAGGCGTGATTATGTATATGTATTATCTATACTAATATTATAAACCTGAACAGTTTGTTTGTTTGTTTGAACGCGCTAATCTCAGGAACTACTTGTTCGAATTGAAAAATTCTTTTACTGTTGTATACCCTATTTATCGAGGAAGGCTATAAGCTATGTAACTACAAACGCGGGTGAAACCGCGGGAACATCTAGTATTAAATAAATAAGTTTATAGCTACTATTGACTCAATTCCTGCGTCATATTCGCAACATGTCATTTAAACGGAACGAGTGCCTTATCTCCATAATTAAATACATACGGGTACTTCAAGTGTAGCGAGTACCGAATACTACTTTAATTAATTTTAGAACACGAGGAAAATAAATGCACTGGAATTCAGATAATGCAAATTTTATCTAGATTAAACATTGCGAATGTGAGTTTGATTGTTTATTTAATTGTTTTTTTTTTGTTAGTTTGATTGTTACGCTTTCACGCCTTAACTACTCGCCCGACCGTCATGAAATTTCGCATACCTACATCTTATCAGGGATACGAAGAAAGACCTATAAGAGGTACTATTCATCCAGGAAAAAGTACTATTCCCGAAATAGGTATAGCAATTTATTGTCAAAATATTTTTTGATAAAAGATTACCGTAAGCGAAGCCACGGGCAAAATCTAGTCGTGTTATAATCTCAATTTACTCACACATGAAACATTGCCCACAACTATTTAGTAAGGTCTAAAATAACACTTAATACAACGGAATATGTACCAAATTTGCGTGAAGATTTCCACCCTTCGAGGGTTCATTCGTACATGTTAATGCAAACAAAATATTTTATTCTATCCACGTGGCGTTCACACCCCAGTGTAAGGGGTCAATTCTCCGTGAGGTACTTATACGTAATTGAAAATGTCTGCCCTTTTGTGTGTAGTGTTGCACATTAAAATGGATATGCAAATACTGTTCTGTTCATTGTGAATGACATCACTAAACGACATCCACCTGACACTCTGATGATATCCCCTGGGGTGTTGCTATCGTTATGAAAACGAATTTGTGGCAAGAATGACGTCAATATCAATAAGAACTATCATCCAAATGTGGACATAAACATTTGGATGATATTTGCAAAACTCGAAAACAGAAAGTAGACGATTGATCGAGTTAAAATTTTTATACGATGCGCGACGTGGACGTTGCATTTCTATATCTTTTATATAGATATACAAAAAGGAGCATGCCAATATTAGGCCCAGAGTTGCATAAGAAATTGGCAATACTAAAAAAATATATTAATATTTATCCTAGTTTTTCCTTGTATTTATTGTTTTGTACAAGTCGGTAATATTTTCTAAAAATATTAAACAAGAAAATACGACTGAACTATGTGATAGAACTTGGAAGCAAGTACATTAACGTGAAAATGTTGCTTTTACACAAAATATGACAGTTAAATTAATCAAAATAGTAAATTACTGTTTCGATTAATTACCTGTCATATTTTGTGTAAAAGCAATATTGCTATTTTATTCGTTCATTTAATTTTTTATACAAAGGTAATACAAAAACTAATAATAATTATGAGTTTTATCTTTGCAAGATTGCTTTAATTAATTTAAAGTAGATAATGGTGCCAATTCTGTTGTCACAAAATTCTCTAAGCTTAACTAAAAATCACTAAAATTTAGTTTAGTCCTCTCAAATGACATTCGTAATCTGAAATCGTTAGTTAAAAGCGACAGGACTAAAAAAAGTTTTAGTGATTTTCAGTTCAGTTTAGAGAATTTTGTGACAACAGAATTGGCACTAATGTCTAATTATCGATGTATCGAGGTTTTGTGTTTATTATGGCAACATCATCTCTAAGTTGTATGATACCGGAAAACGTAAATATCAATATCATTGCTTGTTTTGCTACTCCATTGTGACGGTTAGTGTTTACCTATTTATTGCGGTTAATATCGACGACTTTTACGTATATGCTATAAAACTACAATGTATTCTGTTTTCTTTCATTCCTAATAGATTGTACTCATAACTAAATTAAAAAATGTGTAAAATTATAAATCAAATATTTAATATAAATTGTATTGATGAGAAGATTTGATAACTTTAAAATGCTAAGTTTTTTGTAAATCACTTCTTATGCTAATTAATTATTGGCATTGCTTACTATTATAATTATTAGCCTTTATAGGTGTGCACTATGGGCCCGAATTACTATGGCGCCTTGGCATGCCCCTTTCATACATTGCTTTTAAATACTTTCATTCCGAAGTTCCCACTGGAACGGATATATAATACTTTTATTTACTTTTTAATTAATATCAGACTGAGCCACAGCGAAGCGTTACCGGTTTTAGCAAGTAGGTAGATAATAAAAAATGCGGTATCTAAAATCCATAAATGATATTGGTCGCCTTGGCTCTAAAATATTTATATCCAAGACGTTTTTAGGCAGTATTACATTTCTGAGATCTCAGAAATTTACGCATAAACAAATCGAAAATCGAATAGTGTGCTCCCTAAAATTTTCTTTAAAAATGTGCCCTATAGGTTAACAATTTGGTTGGTATGGAAGGTTTAGACCCTAAAACATATCTATCATTCTCATCCCATCTGCTAAAAATTTTAAGTATTTTGCAATAAAAATTTGATATTTTGCCAAATATATACGTTTGCGCTTATATTTGTGTGCGATTGTAAGGAACCGGATTCTATTCTCGGAGCGGATTCATACCAGGTAAACAACTGACCAATGGAAACACGGACTGAATTACTCTATTTATACCTTTAAGTACATTTTTTTAGGCAATTGGAAGTCAGACACTACAACATACATACAGCGATAGTGTCTTAGTGACCACTGCGCAATTCTTGCAGTCATTTAATATATATTATACTAGATGTTCCCGCGGTTTCACCCGCATTTATGATTACTGCGCCGGTCCCGTTGGTCGTAGCGTGATGTTATATAGCATATAGCTTTTCTCGATAAATGAGCTATCCATCACAAAAAGAATTTTTCAATTCGGACGAGTAGTGCCTGAGATTAGCACGTTCAAACAAAAGCAAAAACGGGGAAAATTCTCTTATGCGAAGCAGACGACGTTGCGTGGGTCAGCTAGTGTAGAACGTCATGCCATGTGTCAAGTTTAAATTATCACAGCTAACACATTCCGTGAGAAAAGTCAACCTTAGCGATAATTTGATCTCACAGAACCTTTTGACAAAACTGGTAGACCACTTTCTTGGTTGAGTAAACCTATAGTGCAGGGATGGCGAACCTTTATTGGTTAACGTGCCGTTATTTACAGAAAAATAGTAAGGGCGCGTTCCCACTTAGTCGTGACGATAGATTATCGTGTCGTTTAAAGCGTCGTGGCTTGTGTATTTAAATAGAGATGTTCACATACAGGACGACACGATTAACTATCATCCACGACTTTTTTTCGCAGTGACGACAGATTGTCAAGTCAATGGAAACTGCTAGCACGATAGTCGTAAAACGATAAAATAACGTCACGACTAATCATGACGGCAAATCGTGTGTCATTGTTGCAACTATCCATCGTAGCCACGATAAAAATATCGTCTCGTCGTTTATACGTTCGACGATAAAATATTGCGACGACACAGTGACGATAAACAGTCGATATAATGAGAACAGCTAGAGACGACAGCGTCCAACGATAAATTAATCGTCACGAGATAGTGGGAACGCGCCCTAATGTGTAGTTAATGTGCCATCAAAGAAACATAAAGCATGTTTCGCGTTTCAATCACGTTGTACATAGATTCGTCAATTGGTTTGTAATACTTAGTGAATTACTGGCGAACCTGAATTATTTTATTGCGTGCCAGCACTAGCACGCGTGCCATTGGTTCGCCATCCCTGCTATAGTATATAATGTCCTACCGAATTTGGTCACGACGGCCAGTCTTAACGGAGTCTGGCCATATGCGCAGGAGATATTATAGTGCACAAGCGTGTGCGCAAACACAAGTGCTCTCTCTGTTCCTTAACTCTCATGATCCGATGGGACGGTAATCCCACACGACCGGAGAGAGATCAAGCGCAGGACCAACGGCGACACCTGCTTTCTGAGGCACGGGGGTGTCTAACACCGCCAACACGTTAACTCCGAGCTGCTATTGAGATTTTTAATAGAAAACCCAATAACTTTTTGTTTGCCTGACCCGGGATTCGAACCCGAGACCTCATGCTCAGCAGTCGCATTGACTACCGCTGTGCCACGGAGGCAGTGTAGTATATAGTAAGGATATAAAGAAGTTGGCCAGGTTAAGAGCTCCTTGAACCGACGAGCGTGTACGAGGAATGTGATGAAAGTGAATGAAACCAGAGAATTGTGTCAGGATCGTAGCATATGGAAATCCGTAGTCTCTGCCTACCCCTCTGGGAAACAGGCGTGAATCTATGTAAGTATGTATAAAGAAGTATGTACTTACAGCGGTCACAGCAAACGCAGACTTGGCATAGGCTCCAGTAGGCGCGCTCCAGTGTAGCATTTCCATCTGTATCTTGTACTCCGCGTAATCTCTTGTATGGAGTACGAGAGTTCTAGAGAACGCCAACAAGTACTCATCATCGGCCAGAGACTCTCTGGTCAGTTTGAGCACGCCATCGATACGGAGAATCGTTGTTGTCTCCTGAATTAATACAATTCCATTAAAGGATGATGACCAAATTTGTATGAGACCCGTCCCGTCTCCAACTGATCTTTTGTATGTGTTAGTGGGTTCTTAAGGATCTATACAAAGCCTAGCAACCAATTTTAACTTAAAAATCCATAGAGTTTAGAAATAAAATAAAACTAAAAAAATAAATTAAGGGAAAGAGCGAGATATCATTTATAATTAACGTAAGTGTTTTAAGAAAAAGATTTTTCATTTTCATTTTCAAAAGATTCATTTCCAATTCATTACAAACATGTTATAAAAATTAAAATAACAATATTAAAGGCTCAATTCAATGACGATGCTGGTATGTACTTGTTTTACTGATTTATTACTGAACAGTAGGCATGGAACATTTAACTTTTAACAGTGAAAAATCATATGAAATGATTTTTCATCAGTCACACTTGCTACTTCGATTCACTATGCCCGCTTAATTATTAGTGAAAACCGCATGAAAATCCGTTCAGTAGTTTTTGAGTTTATTGCGAACAGACAGACAGATGCGGCGGGGTATTTTGTTTTATAATATGTAGTGTTTATAAAACAAAATATAATATTATTGTAGAGTTATGGGCGGGAACAACCACACAGTGGATGCCAAGCAACGGGAAGCGACAACGGGGCCGGCCCAGGAGGAGATAGCGAGACGAGCTCGATGCCTTTAAAAGGGATTGGCCACTCAGAACAAGCGATCGAGATGGATGGAAGTCGGAAGGGGAGGCCTTTGCCCAGCAGTGGGACGCCAATTAGGCTTATAATAATAATAATATGTAGTGATTACTTCGTGCTATTACTGAAAATCTGTTAGCGTTTATCATTGAACCCTGAACTTTGGCCGCTAAGTATATAAAGGCCAATCTATCATCTACTAAACCAGGGGTTCCTAAACTTTTAAGATAACGGAACTCTCACCAAATACCTTTTAGTTAATGGAACCTCATATCAAATGATTACAAATCAAAGACACTGTAATTTAAATAAGAACAAAAACTTTTTACTATAAATATTTTAAAAGTAAAACATTTTCATACTTTACTTTAATTTTTATTGTGAAGAATAAAATTGTTTAATTAATAAGTGTATGTGTAAGCTGAAAACGTTAAGGGTTACGATGTGACAAATGGAAGCAAAATTAACTAGAAAATTCAGTTATTATTTAAGCTCAAAATACATAATTTCGCGGAACACTGGTGACTTTTCTACGGAACCCCTAGGTTCTGCGGAACCCACTTTGGGAATCGCTGTACTAAACTATTCTATACTAGCTTTTGCCCGCGGCTTCGCTCGCGTTAATTTAGAATTTGACAATCAATTCGAGTTGTACTCTGCTTGTAATATAATTCAATCTTGATTCGAAAGAAACTTGGCGCCATCTATTATCATAAGAACGTTTCTGTCGTTTTCCTCGGGAACAGTATTTTTTCTCGGGATGAAAGGTAGCCTATGTTCGTTTCTGTACACCTGACAACGTATATGCAAAATTTCGGGATGATCGGTTCAGTGGTTTAGGCGTGAAAAGGTAACAAACAAACAAACTCATTTTCGCTTTTATAATATTAGTTAGGATTAGGTTGTACTTACATTATGAAACAAAACGTCGACGGTAAAAGTAAAAGGGTCGTGTTCTGTATGCGGCCAGCCTGCTATAGTCTTTACGACCGCCATCGATCCTTTAACTATATCCATTCTATCTTGTTCTAGCTGTCTTGCGTTTTGGAACAGAGTTTTGAAGCACCTGTATATCGGGCCGAAGGCTAGAACAAAATTATATGTTATAAGGTCATAACGCTTAAGTCAACACAAAGTCAAAAATCGATATTTCGTTATTTTTGGTGTGCAGACACCTTGGAGTCATACCTTGGTCGAGTTTGAATATGGACCTTGTGGATCAAAAGACCCCCGAGATATAGGGGTCACATATTTTAAATGCAACTTGGACACGTCAATTAACTGATATGTTAATTAAAATATAATAATAAAAGGGATTAAAATTTCAGCATTGCAAAAAGCCTGTTCGAGCTTTGATGAGAAGAAGCAGGCAAGAAACTAATGGCCACTATTCTCAATCGCCAAATGTTTATTAACAATACAAATCAATTTTATATTATTTTTCTTACATGAGCTGCTGTATTCAATATTCTTTATTGCCATTCTATAATGTTTATAAACATGTTACTTAAAACCGAAACAACTAATTGTGGCTCACACAAATTTTTGTCTCGCGTGGGTATCGAACCCACAGTATTCAGTAGAGTAGCAGTAGCGAGGCTACAACTTTAACCAAAAGGCTAAAAGTTATTTAAAAATATCAGACTCGGTACAACTATTTGTGAATCAAACAATTTTTGTCCCGTGTGGGGATCGAACTCCACTCAGCACAGTGGCATTAGGGAGGCAACCACTATAACCAAAAGGCCATCAGCTAGTTTAAAAAGACAGATTGCAAAATTTGTGAGATCCAAAAATAGTCGTTCCAAGTCTGAACTCGGAATAACTATTTGTGAAACACATATGTGGTGTGACTGAAAGATAGAATAAGAAATAGTGTGATTAGAGAGAGATGCGGCATGAAAGTGGATATAGTTACAAGAATAGAAAAGGGTATGTTAAGCTGGTTTGGACATGTAGAAAGAATGGACGAGGAAAGACTGACTAAGAAAGTTTATAAGGCTGGTGTGAATGGAACAGTCGCAAGAGGAAAACCTTGGTGAACGTTTCTCGATCAGATCGGAGGCGTTCTGGACAAAGGCCAGGTTAAGAGCTCCTTGAACCGACGGGCGTGTATGAGGAATGTGATGAAAGTGAATGAATACAGATAAGTGTGTCAGGATCGTAGCAAATGGAAATCCGTAGTCTCTGCCTACCCCTCTGGGAAACAGGCGTGAATCTATGTATGTATGTATGTACTTTTGTCCCGTGTGAGGGTCAAACTCCACCCAGCGCAGTGGCATTGGCGAAGCGACTGCTTCAACCATTACGCCATCCGTGCAGACATTTTAAAATATATTTAATATGTTTAGTGTCCTTACCCAATTTATAATTATACGTGATAGTCATAGTGACGTGATCTTCATACATGTCCTGCAACATGGCTCTATGTTCGATGTCCCCGTCCAACAACGGGAAGTATACCTCCAGGAACTTGTCCACTAACTCCCTAGCGTCGGACGGACAGTAGTTACGATTGATTTTGGGCATGTCGCCTTTTAGCTTTACTGGTATATCGTCCTGTAATATAAAAGCAATATTTAATATTTATTAACCTCTCGAGTCTTCTTCGAAGAGGTTAATGAAAACACTGTTGGTCTGTGTGTCTGTCTGTTAGTGACAGGCATAACTCCGGAACCACTGGGCCGATTGACTTGTAAGATGGTGTGCAGACACCTTGGGGTCATACCTCGGTCGAGTTTGAATATGGGCCCTGTGGGTCAAAAGACCACCGAGATATAGGGGTTATTTCTTTTGATTATTTTTACATTTAAGACGAAGAGGTTAAATCCTGGGTTTTTACACCCATCTCGTTTTAATATAGAGCGCTGAGAAACATGTGGTGTGACTCTGAAAGATAGAATGAGGAATAGTATGATTAGAGAGAGATGCGGCATGAAAGTGGATATAGTGACCAGAATAGAAAAGGTTATGTTAAGCTGGTTTGGGCATGTAGAAAGAATGGACGAGGAAAGACTAAGAAAGTTTATAAGGCTAGTGTGAATGGAACAGTCGCAAGGGTAAGACCTAGGCGAACGTTTCTCGATCAGATCGGAGGCGTTCTGGATAAACACCAGGTTAAGAGCACCTGAAACCGGCGAGCGTGTATGAGGAATGTGATGAAAGTGAATGAAGCCAGAGAAGTGTGTCAGGGTCGTAGCAAATGGAAATCCGTAGTCTCTGCCTACCCCTTTGGGAAACAGGCGTGAATCTATATATGTATAGCTGCGAAAAGATAACTCCTGCCCTGTGATCGAACTCGAGACCTCTGCGTAGCCGCCCAACGGTTTCCCACTAAGCTTTTGCTGCTTTAAGGCAATATCTTTATATACCTATATAATTCTTCTGTACGTGTGTTGACAGTGAACTCCTCCTAAACGGCTGGACCGATTTGAATGAAACTTTTTGTGTGTGTTCAAGTGGATTCGAGAATGGTTTAGATTTGGTTCTTTATCTCGTGTGTATAGGACAACATCTGTCGGGACAGCTAGTTATACATAAATATATTACTCACAATCATCATAACTCCAGAAAACATCATTTTCACGACTTTCACATACTGGTCTGGGTCTCTATAATCCATGCACAGAGGGTTCCCTTCTAAATGTATAGTTTTCAGAGGTAGTTGTCGACACTTTAGTAGATGAGTGATTTTTTCTATGCAATTGTATGAGAGATTTAAGTGCTTTAGTTTAGGCGTTGACTGTTCCAAGTCGAATCCATCAAGAGAGCTGCAATAAAACATATCAGTATTATATTTTTAACTATGAAATTGCTAAACAGCAAACTAAAACTATAAATTAGATGTAGGACATGTTTATGTCCTACATCTTATTTCGTAGTTTCAGTACAAGATGTCATGGTAATTTTAAAATACATTTTTTTCAAGAATAGACTGTATGACCTCTAGACAAGTGCACTCTCTGTTCCCTAACTCTCATGATCCGATGGGACGGTAATTCGAGGATTTGAGGAGATTTTCAGGATTCGAGGCAATTTTAGGAGAGAGATCAGGCGCAGGACCAACGGCGACATTTGCTTTCCGAGGCATGGGGGTGTCTTACACCGCCAACTTCCTAACTCCGGACTGCTAATGAGATTTCTTAAATGAAAAACCCAATAACTGTTTGTTGGCCCGACCCGGGATTCAAACCCGAGACTATGAGGTCAGCAGTCGCATTCATTACTGCTGCGTCACGGAGGCAGTTATAGACTGTATCTATTATTAATAATATGTTTTATCTATACTAATATTATAAAGCTGAAGAGTTTGTTTGTTTGAACGCGCTAATCTCAGAAACTACTGGTTCGAATTGAAAAATTCTTTTAGTGTTGGATAGCCTATTTATCGAGGAAGGTTATAGGCTATATAACATCATCCATGTGGCAATTGATTTTTATTTATATAGATAGACTAGATGTTCCCGCGGTTTCACCCGCGTTTATGATTACTGCGCCGCCCCCGTGGGTCGTAGCGTAATGGTTATAGCCTTCCTCGATAAATGAGCTATCCAACACTAAAATAATTTTTCAAATCGAACCAGTAGTTCCTGATATTAGCGCGTTCAAACAAACAAACAAACTCTTCAGCTTTATAATGTTAGTATAAATATCGCTTAGTGTTTACCTGTATTCGTTATTTCAATTCGCCAGCATTACATGATGGTTGCTATTTAGAGGCTTAAATACAAGCGCGTATTGTGTATAGATATAGCTATCTCTTGTCAATGATTGAAACTTCTTCGTCTATGGTCGCTTTAGTGCTAAGGATCCAAGTCAGGCGATTCTCACCGACTGACTGCACACATGTATGACCCAAAACTGCGCAGCAGTAAACACAAACGAACACAGTCAAAACCATGGGGCACAACTTGTTAAGTAAAAGTATACTCACGAGATCCTATTATGCGATAGATTCAAGTCGGTGAGGTAGGCCCATGTGACGTCACTTTGCACTTGAACGATCTCCACCTGATTATTCAAGCGGTTCAATGGAAAGTATATGAAGTGGCTGATATCTGGAAGAAAACATATATACGTATATTACATACGATTCTTTAAGCAGCGATAGCTCAGTGGGGAGACCAGCAGACTGCAATGCAGAGGGTCTCCGGTTCGAACAATGACGCGCACCTCTGACTTTCGGAAGTTATATGACTTTTGGAAATTATGTGCGTATTGATTGACAATTATCGCCTGCTCCGTGCCTCGGAGAGCACGTTAAGCCGTCGCCGCGTCGGTCCCGCCTGCCATGAACATCTATGGCAGTCGTTATTGGGAAGTCAGTGCCCTCTAATATCCTGACACTGGTCTAGCCTTAGGGTATCGTTAGGTTTCGGGTTGCGGCGGTCAGATGGCAGTCACTCCGTGTAAAAACTGGTATCCAGTCAAATCCGGTTAGACTAGAAAGCCGACCCCAAGTGACTTGAGAATAATAAAGGCTAGGGAGAAGACATAGACTCTTTATCAAGACCAGAGACATTCTGGAAAATGAACGTATGAGCGTGCATGAAAAATATAATTCAAATGAGTGAAGCAATAGAGAAAGGAAATCCACTACCTTGACGATCAGGCTGTTTGGTGTAGAATATAAATAAAATAGGCGACTCACTCAATTGTAAATTGTATATTAAAAAATAAATCTTGTTAGAAATACAAGTTTGGATTGCTCTTGTTGAGCGGACTATTGGCAAGCGAGTGGTCGCGGTAGGGAAGCTAGTTCGTTGAACCGGTGAGCGTCCTTCCCGCACCCCTCGCAGTCCCCGTGGACATCATTGGCGGCTTAATGGCGCCAACACAGGCAAGTGTATGAATTTTGTATTTAAGTACAAAGCACCTGCATTATGTTAGTAAGCTTAAGTTTTATATAATTATATTGTATAAGGTCAGAGGTTCCCAGACTTTTCTTGTCATAGACCACTTTCAAAATGTAGCTGGTTCTGGTGGACCCCCTGCAGCTACATTTCTACCTTATTCTAAAAAAATTGATCAAATCTCTACGGGCTGAACATTTTTTTTAGTAATTCTCTACCGAAAATTCGAAATTCGAGACCACTGGTACTGAATATGGAATATGCAAGGTTTTACAAGTAACAGTCGCTCAATCGCTGAGCTTCTTAAAATATTATCTGCCTATCAAGCCGACATTTTAGTTCTTCAATAACGAAGCAAATAAATTTTCTTGTGGACCCCCGCGTATGAATTATGGACCCCCTATTTTTTTGTCATGCCAACGTAGACCCCGTCGAGTCTCCCGTGGACCCCTGGGGGTCTACCTAGACCACTTTGAGAATTAATGGTATACGTGATTTTTTTAAAAGCACACAATTTGATTCAGTCCAAAAAAAGAAATTGTCTTTAATTTCAAACTACCCAATATAAATAATTATGTTGTTCACCTACACATTACACCCTTGCTGTAAAACAATCAGTTCTACAAAATATAGGTTTGGCTAGCCTATGAACGCCTGCGGTTCCAGAGGTATCACTTGCGCGATGCCGACCCTTTAGGGAAGGAAGTGGGAAGGAGAAGAAGCAGAATGGGGGAAAGGGGGTGATTAGGCCTCCGGCACTCTCACTCACCGAACGAAACACAACAGTAGGAATACTGCTATTTCACGTCGACATTCTGTGAGAGGGTAGTCCTTCCCCGGTCGAGCCGGCCCATTCATGCTGAAATCAGCGAGGCTACTACTACTCCAATCTTACAATCCTTAAATATGACCGCAGCTTTCGGCTACAAACTGTATAAAGACAATGAGTACAATGTAAATACCTTCATTCAGCGTAAACGCAGTCAAATCCAGCTTAGTCTTGCTTTCCACACACATATTCAATCTCTTCCTCAATATGAGTCTTGGCACGAAGTCTAGTTGGTTGAGGGTCAGCTCGGTTTGTCCCAACGTGATCATAAGTTCGACATCTTCCTTACGGATAATGAACCCACACTTGTGCAAACTCAGCAGCGCGGAACGGCAACGTAGCGTTAGGAATTTGCATTCTTCATGATTAAACTGGAATCAATATATAATATTACTAGCTGTCCCCACAGACGTTGTCCTGTACACACGAAAAAAATACCATATCTAAACCATTCTCCAATCCATTTGAACACACACGACAAATTTCATTAAAATCGGTCCAGCCGTTTAGGAAAACGGCTAGACCGATTTTGATGAAATTTATTACAAACACACGCACAGAAGATTTATATATATATACATATATGTCGGAGAGGTCATTAGTAAGAAAGCTGATTTGACAACGAGGCGCAAGTGATGTGACGTCATCGCTTCGGCAGAGTCCGACGGGAGTTCGTGCGAGCCGAGTACGAGTTATTATTTGGAACCGAGCACCGAACCTAGGCATTCTGCTATCGTCCGCCGCAGGAATAACTCGTTTGGGAACTGTCATACGACTCGTTGTGTTTAGTGTACCTATTGTGAATAAAACAGTTGCGATTGTAATACTTTGTTTCTTGCTCGTAACCTACACAGAGCCCACACAATATGTTCTCCGATAAAGATATTCATCCTGAACCTATATATACATTATATATATATATAATATATATATATATATATATATTCACGCCTGTTTCCCAGAGGGGTAGGCAGAGACTACGGATTTCCATTTGCTACGATTCTGACACACTTCTCTGGCTTCATTCACTTTCATCACATTTCGCATACACGCTCGCCGGTTTAAGGCGCTCTTAACCTGGCCTTTGTCCAGGACATTTTCGATCGTTCGCCTAGGTCTTCTCCTTGCGACTGTTCCATTCACACTAGCCTTATAAACTTTCTTAGTCAGTCTTTTCTCGTCCATTCTTTCTACATGCCCAAACCAGCTTAATGCTACATCATGCGCAGTATATTCGAATATCATCCAAATATGACCATGAATATTATTACTACTACTGACCTCAATAAAACACGGTATGAAACTGTATCCTCTAATATTGTCCATGAGTAAATCCAATACTTGTTCCTTTTTCCAAGATGGTGGATATCCTTTCACCTGAAAAGTTCACAAAACATATGTTTTATTGCCTGTCTAGGTATAATTAATATTAATAGGTAGCAAATAAGAGTAGTCTAAATCTAAATAGTATAGTATACAGAATGTCCGGTAATTAATGGATAACCTTGAAATGTCTTATAGAAGATCTTGATGACCGTTCAGAAAAAAATATGAGAAAATCTATCCTAAGTACTACCTGAGATATGTTTTTTTTTAATTACCTTATTTAAATAAGGTAATCAAAAAAAAATCATATCTCAGGTAGTATTATGTTAATAGATACACAGTCAAAAGTATGACTGGCTATTGCACTTTTTTTCTTTATTTTTTTCTGAACGTCCATCATTTCTACTACATATAAGACATTTCAAGGTTATCCATTAATTACCGGACATCCTGTATAGTTGTCTATGTTTGGTTTTATACATTATTTTACACACAAGAGCAAATAGTAATCAAAAGAATTGTTATTGTGCAAATAGTATCAAAATTGGTTACAAAATAAGGGAGTAATTATTTTATTTAAATTTGGATATAAGAAAAGTGGGTTCGTAGTGGAGATATCTTACTATCTCCGTCGGACAATTGCGTTTAAATAGCGATTATGTCATAGTTTTTATCATGTATCTTTTTTCCTCTCATTTGATAATGACTAGTAAGATAATACTAGATTTACAAAGCCTGTAACTTTTTTATTTTTGAGTAGATTGCAAAATTTTGTATTTTAAACTTTGGGTAATGAAACTATTAGACTTAAATAATAAAAGAATAAATGTGACTCAATTACTCTATTGTAAGAGAGAAATTAAAAGGGTCCGACAGTTAAGTTATTTCAGTTCCTGAATAAGGCCAGTCTAATATGCGCTTTTGAACAGCAAATGACTATTGTCTCTTGTTCTCGGATTGGTTTTCCTTTTGACTCGTGCATACTTTAATAGTTTTATAGCATTATATTGTGGTGTAATATGACAGTACTTACCGTAACTTGAACGAAGAGAGTCTCTTTATCGTATATCTCTTCCATTTGTTCTCGTTCCAGCATCATCACCGTCTATAACAAATAGAAAGCATATTGAACTATATCCCTTTATAAATTCTATATTAAAAATATGGAATTACTCGGTTTGAGACGTTTTCATAGACCGATTCGATTAGCCGGCTAAATTATCGTTATTATAATCTATCGTATCATCGTTTAGAAATTCTTAGTAGCGGCACAGACACTGCAGAAGTTCCAGTCCAGTCTAGTGTAGGCGGAATAGGCTCGCTTTCACTTACACTTATTACGTTACTGAAGAAGTTCCAGTCCAGTCTAGTGTAGGCGGCATAGGCTCGCTTTCACTTACACTTATTACGTTACTGAAGAAGTTCCAGTCCAGTCTAGTGTAGGCGGCATAGGCTCGCTTTCACTTACACTTATTACGTTACTGAAGAAGTTCCAGTCCAGTCTAGTGTAGGCGGCATAGGCTCGCTTTCACTTACACTTATTACGTTACCGAAGAAGTTCCAGTCCAGTCTAGTGTAGGCGGCATAGGCTCGCTTTCACTTACACTTATTACGTTACTGAAGAAGTTCCAGTCCAGTCTAGTGTAGGCGGCATAGGCTCGCTTTCACTTACACTTATTACGTTACCGAAGAAGTTCCAATCCAGTCTAGTGTAGGCGGCATAGGCTCGCTTTCACTTACACTTATTACGTTACTGAAGAAGTTCCAGTCCACTCTAGTGTAGGCGGCATAGGCTCGCTTTCACTCACACTTATTACGTTACTGAAGAAGTTCCAGTCCAGTCTAGTGTAGGCGGCATAGGCTCGCTTTCACTTACACTTATTACGTTACTGAAGAAGTTCCAGTCCAGTCTAGTGTAGGCGGCATAGGCTCGCTTTCACTTACACTTATTACGTTACCGAAGAAGTTCCAGTCCAGTCTAGTGTAGGCGGCATAGGCTCGCTTTCACTTACACTTATTACGTTACTGAAGAAGTTCCAGTCCAGTCTAGTGTAGGCGGCATAGGCTCGCTTTCACTTACACTTATTACGTTACTGAAGAAGTTCCAGTCCAGTCTAGTGTAGGCGGCATAGGCTCGCTTTCACTTACACCTATTACGTTACTGAAGAAGTTCCAGTCCACTCTAGTGTAGGCGGCATAGGCTCGCTTTCACTTACACTTATTACGTTACTGAAGAAGTTCCAGTCCAGTCTAGTGTAGGCGGCATAGGCTCGCTTTCACTTACACTTATTACGTTACCGAAGAAGTTCCAGTCCAGTCTAGTGTAGGCGCCATAGGCTCGCTTTCACTTACACTTATTACGTTACTGAAGAAGTTCCAGTCCAGTCTAGTGTAGGCGGCATAGGCTCGCTTTCACTTACACTTATTACGTTACTGAAGAAGTTCCAGTCCAGTCTAGTGTAGGCGGCATAGGCTCGCTTTCACTTACACTTATTACGTTACTGAAGAAGTTCCAGTCCAGTCTAGTGTAGGCGGCATAGGCTCGCTTTCACTTACACTTATTACGTTACTGAAGAAGTTCCAGTCCACTCTAGTGTAGGCGGCATAGGCTCGCTTTCACTTACACTTATTACGTTACTGAAAAAGTTCCAGTCCAGTCTAGTGTAGGCGGCATAGGCTCGCTTTTACTTACACTTATTACGTTACTGAAGAAGTTGCAGTCCACTCTAGTGTAGGCGGCATAGGCTCGCTTTCACTTACACTTATTACGTTACTGAAGAAGTTCCAGTCCAGTCTAGTGTAGGCGGCATAGGCTCGCTTTCACTTACACTTATTACGTTACTAAAGAAGTTCCAGTCCAGTCTAGTGTAGGCGGCATAGGCTCGCTTTCACTTACACTTATTACGTTACTGAAGAAGTTCCAGTCCAGTCTAGTGTAGGCGGCATAGGCTCGCTTTCACTTACACTTATTACGTTACCGAAGAAGTTCCAGTCCAGTCTAGTGTAGGCGGCATAGGCTCGCTTTCACTTTCACTTATTACGTTACTGAAGAAGTTCCAGTCCAGTCTAGTGTAGGCGGCATAGGCTCGCTTTCACTTACACTTATTACGTTACTGAAGAAGTTCCAGTCCAGTCTAGTGTAGGCGGCATAGGCTCGCTTTCACTTACACTTATTACGTTACTAAAGAAGTTCCAGTCCAGTCTAGTGTAGGCGGCATAGGCTCGCTTTCACTTACACTTATTACGTTACTGAAGAAGTTCCAGTCCAGTCTAGTGTAGGCGGCATAGGCTCGCTTTCACTTACACTTATTACGTTACCGAAGAAGTTCCAGTCCAGTCTAGTGTAGGCGGCATAGGCTCGCTTTCACTTTCACTTATTACGTTACTGAAGAAGTTCCAGTCCAGTCTAGTGTAGGCGGCATAGGCTCGCTTTCACTTACACTTATTACGTTACTGAAGAAGTTCCAGTCCAGTCTAGTGTAGGCGGCATAGGCTCGCTTTCACTTACACCTATTACGTTACTGAAGAAGTTCCAGTCCACTCTAGTGTAGGCGGCATAGGCTCGCTTTCACTTACACTTATTACGTTACTGAAGAAGTTCCAGTCCAGTCTAGTGTAGGCGGCATAGGCTCGCTTTCACTTACACTTATTACGTTACCGAAGAAGTTCCAGTCCAGTCTAGTGTAGGCGCCATAGGCTCGCTTTCGCTTACACTTATTACGTTACTGAAGAAGTTCCAGTCCAGTCTAGTGTAGGCGGCATAGGCTCGCTTTCACTTACACTTATTACGTTACTGAAGAAGTTCCAGTCCACTCTAGTGTAGGCGGCATAGGCTCGCTTTCACTTACACTTATTACGTTACTGAAGAAGTTCCAGTCCAGTCTAGTGTAGGCGGCATAGGCTCGCTTTCACTTACACTTATTACGTTACTGAAGAAGTTCCAGTCCACTCTAGTGTAGGCGGCATAGGCTCGCTTTCACTTACACTTATTACGTTACTGAAGAAGTTCCAGTCCAGTCTAGTGTAGGCGGCATAGGCTCGCTTTTACTTACACTTATTACGTTACTGAAGAAGTTGCAGTCCACTCTAGTGTAGGCGGCATAGGCTCGCTTTCACTTACACTTATTACGTTACTGAAGAAGTTCCAGTCCAGTCTAGTGTAGGCGGCATAGGCTCGCTTTCACTTACACTTATTACGTTACTGAAGAAGTTCCAGTCCAGTCTAGTGTAGGCGGCATAGGCTCGCTTTCACTTACACTTATTACGTTACTGAAGAAGTTCCAGTCCAGTCTAGTGTAGGCGGCATAGGCTCGCTTTTACTTACACTTATTACGTTACTGAAGAAGTTGCAGTCCACTCTAGTGTAGGCGGCATAGGCTCGCTTTCACTTACACTTATTACGTTACTGAAGAAGTTCCAGTCCAGTCTAGTGTAGGCGGAATAGGCTCGCTTTCACTTACACTTATTACGTTACTGAAGAAGTTGCAGTCCACTCTAGTATAGGCGGAATAGGCTCACTTTCACTTACACTTATTACGTTACTGAAGAAGTTGCAGTCTACTCTAGTGTAGGCGGAATAGGCTCGCTTTCACTTACACTTATTACGTTACTGAAGAAGTTCCAGTCTAGTCTAGTGTAGGCGGCATAGGCTCGCTTTCACTTACACTTATTACGTTACTGAAGAAGTTGCAGTCCACTCTAGTGTAGGCGGCATAGGCTCGCTTTCACTTACACTTATTACGTTGCACCAAATTTCTGGCGAAATATGAGCGTGATAATACATCTCTGCCTACTACTACATACAGAATACAGATGTCACTGTCTTTCGATTAACTTATTCGCGTTTAGTAAATCACAAAAATCTGTATAATCGATTATTAAAAATCGATTGTTATTATTAAGAAAATAGACTAATAAAAATCGAATGTTATTATTAAGAAAATCAATTATTAATAATCGACTCTAATTATTAGGAAAATTTCATTTCCAATAACACTTAGCTTAGCTCTGGAATCAAACTCGAGACCTCACAATCACGCAAGCATAATCGCAACCTTATACCACACTAGAACTTCAAATTTGTATTACCTTTGAATTCCTAGCAGTAACACTTCTCTTGAGTACCACGTTCCTCTTCCAAGGCCAAGCTTTTAAGTACTTCATGACAGTCTCGTCAGCACTCAGTATAATGTCTTCTCGGAGATGCACCGGAGTTATCTCCTCTTGATCTTCTGTTTCGTCTACCACCTCCCTTATAATGAAGAAAGCATTTATTAAAGAACTGAATCTCTGGTCTACTCACGTGAGTCTTATGATTTTTTGCCATATTGATTGAATGGACCACGGATGGCGTAGTGGTTTATTGCCGCTGCGCTGAGTGTTGTGGGTTTGCAACAAAAATTGGTGTGAACCACAAATGGTTGTTTCGAGTCTGAGTGTGCTTTGTGTCCGTTGTTTGAATGTTTGTAAGTTCCATGCGATGCCGGAATGATTACTAGTGCAGTAGTTGCCTCTTTTAAGAAGTTATAAGGTGGCAGAAAATTATATGACCCATCTTTATAATCTACAGAATTTTACGAATGCTTTCATCAGTACTATTTGCGTGACGCTGACACAAGACAGCTGTCAACGCAAGTTAGCTTTAAAGGTATAAAACTTGCTGAGTGGCAAACGGCTACCACAGGCTAAGAACACTTGCAACAACGGCAATCAATTTAATACTTACTTATCGTGTCGATGGCAACACATTTTATATAATTTTCGAGCAGTTTTCGGCAACGCGGATTGCATTTGGTTTAGCCTGGTACAGGTCATCAAGTGAGCACGATTCTGGGCTCATGGGGCACAACAACAGATGCCTCATTGTCTGTGGTGATGCGCCGCAGTCACATGCATTCGCACTTGTGTCTATATATCCCCACCAGGACAGATTGTCTTTACATCGGCCAATCTGGGTACGCAACCTGTTGAGTGCCTTCCAGGTTGTCTAAGGCAGTTTGGCTCCCGGAGGTAACTTTGCTGCGCGTGTGATAAAAGCAGGCAGTAAGAATTTTTCGCACCACAGGTTTACTCTGGCCTCAGGAGCATCATTGGCACTTGCAGGTACGGTGTGGATCAATTTAATAATAAGTCATTGTTGGGCTAGGACAAGGAAAGACGATCACACTGGTCCCCTACCGACAGCAAAATCATCCTTATTTAAAGTCTGTCTTTGCTGTAATCAGTTCGATTTTAACAAAGATGCAGAAAGTTCATTCACCAAAGAAATTTTGTAGTGTACCAATCCTTAAACCTTTTTATACTCTTAACCTGGCTAGCTTACAGCCCATCTGATAGTACGCAGTTACCGAGCCCAATAGATGCTACATCAGGTATATCACTCACATTCGTCAAACATGCATCGTTTCGCTTCATGGCGAAAGAGACTTTAGACAGTACGCCGTTATTTGAAGAAACTTTGTTAATCTTACAAACCAATAGATAGGCAACATAAGGTTATTAGACTGCGCTTAAGTACATAACACTCTTGATAAAAGCTCTGAAAATTGGAAATTAGGCATTCTGGACTCTAATAGTGTGTAAATTAGAGTTCAAATTGCCTGTCTTCCAAATTTCGAGCTTAGTCCCTTTTTTATTAATATAACGATATACACCACAGAAATAAATAGTAGTAGAATGGTGAAAAGGGCGTGGCGCGCGTGCCAAGCTATTGCACTATAGTGCATATGCTTCTAAACGCATTCGCATTACGCAACGCGTCTCCCGTTCGCGCGCTCCGGAGGTAAAAAAACATTAAATTCGTTACAAATATGCCATATTGTGCAGTTTCCAAGTGTAAAAATAAAAGTGATGCAATAAATATGGAAAAAGGAGGCATTTCATATCACCAGTAAGTATTTAAATTGAGTAAAAGTTAAGATTATTGAGATTCAAAATAAGTGTTCTACTTTTACCATGTTTGTCTAATAAGAACATCATCGTTCATTTCTTCGTTATGTTAAATATCCATTGCTTGAATTATGCGATACTTGTTCACATAAATATGAAACCCACACGCAATGTACGTCGAGATAAGCGATATTCACAAGATGCCAAAAACAATAACAAATCAGGGGCGTCGGGTCAAATAAATAGTTGTGATTGGTCAGCGATTGCGCTAGTGATTGACGTTCGGTTTATGGTGACGTCTTAAATTTATCGATAAATAAAATGAATATTAATTCGAAGGACACTCTTGAATGAATTATTATGTCGATATCAATATGTTTGTTATTGTTAATCAACTGTTTCTATGATCTGTAGGTTTAGGTTAGGTCTAATGGTAGTGTGTATACGATTGCTGATTAAGTCAGGCAGAATAATGTTGTTAAGAATTTTTTCATAATTAACAATTTATTTAAACGAATGTTTGTTAATAATTAGCCCGGACTTAGGAAGTTGGTGGAGCTTCATTAAGCGTCAGAAAACTCGTTAGATCATGGGTCTTGCGACATAAATATCTAAGCGGTTGAGTCGAATTGCTATCCCAACGGAATGAGAGTGAGCGAACAGTATGCAGTGTGCACCTGTATTGATGAACACATTCGAGCTCTATAGGCCGAATTTCGATCTATACGATGATACTCGAACCCGCGTCAGGCACTTCAAACTTTTCGAAGCTTTGTGTATTTTATATTATCGTCACTGGCATTGTACATCCGTCCTGACTGACATAAACATCTATTCCAAAGAAAAATAATTCAGACTTAAGTCTGCTATTACGTTTCTTACAGTAAGCTCTATGACTTTGTACTTTTTATACCTAGACTTCTTAAATTATTATAATAAATATATTATTTAACACTTTTTTGCGTTTTATTTCAGCTTTCCAAAAGATCCTAATATTAAAGAAAAATGGATAAATGCATCGGGACGTAAAAATTGGTTTCCAACGAAATATAGCACAATTTGTTCTTCTCATTTCGCGGATGAAGATTTTGATCATACGAAAAAAAGGAGATGGTTGTTTCCGCCTGCATTTCCCAAAATTGATGTGTGGGTGAATAGCGTAAGCGTAAGTCAATAATTTGTTTTTAATTATATGAGTCTTGTTAATAATTATAAATTCGATTTCCATTTTTTATTTTCAGAAGTTACATAACGAGCCTACAACACCTAATTCAAATAAAAGAAAATTACTAAGCCCCGAATCTATTAATAACAGCGTGTGTTGCTTGTTACGTTTAATAAACATAATGCAGATCCTGATTTTAACATGTTTAAACAAACAACCTCTTGAGCTTTATTTCATCAGTATAAAAGTAAAAAGGATACACTACAAACGTACAGGTGTATTTTAATACTAGATGTGCCCGCGGTTTCACCCCCGTTTATCGTTATTGCGCCGCCCTCGTGGGTCGTAGCGTAATGTTATATAGCCTATAGCCTTCCTCGATAAGTAGGCTATCCAACACTAAAATAATTTTTCAAATCGAACCAGTAGTTCCCGAGATTAGCGCGTTCAAACAAACAAACTCTT
The DNA here is from genome assembly GCA_963564715.1 of Catocala sponsa. Lineage (NCBI taxonomy): Eukaryota > Metazoa > Arthropoda > Insecta > Lepidoptera > Erebidae > Catocala > Catocala sponsa. Next base: position 1,645,021 of record OY751339.1, read on the forward strand.
CAGCTTTATAATATTAGTATAGATTATGTTTTTGACCTTTTAGATAATAGTTGAAACTCCTAGAAAAAGAAGACTAAGAAAACAACTATGACATGCAAAGGATGTAATAATTCGGCAAAATTTTAAAGTTAAAAGATTACGAGAACAAAATCGGCGAAAAACGAAGAAACTACTATTTATTTCTGTGATATACACATTGTCGATGTTCAGTAAGAGTGCAGTACTTCCCTGGTCATGTTGAATGGGCCAACCATTTAAGCTGATACCACCGAAGTTCTACTTCTAAGCATATAAAACAATATACATACTTTACAAGACTATCTATAAAAAGCGGTAATATACAGCAAATAATAAATACAAGGCCACGGCAATACAAATAAGTATGAGACGTACCTATGATCATACCTTACTTCTTGATCCTCGTTGACAGTCAGGCTGATGGTTAGTTTTGGTTTCTTTGGTTGCTTTTGAGGACCTAGGCGTCGGAAGGCGCTTAAACGCTTTTGACCTGATTGGCTGAGTTCCGATGATTCAGAGTCGTCACAGTCTGAAAAATCACATAGTATCAATCTTTGTATCGCCAAAGGATTTAGCCGTGGTGCAGTTGATGTTTACCAGCTATTGTAAATCGCAGAGAGTTCGCTTATTGCTTACTGTCAAACTCAGTAATATAATCTGAGTTGTTATTGAGAATTTCAATCCAATTTCAAACTTTATACTTTATACATATCTTAATAATCCTCCAGACCGATTTTCGGTCACGGCGGCCAGTCTTAACGGAGACTGGCCATCTGCACAGGAGATATTATAGTGCACAAGTGCTTGCGCAAACATAAGTGCACTCTCTGTTCTCTAACTCTCATGATACGATGGGACGGTAATCCGACACGACCGGAGAGAGATCAGGCGGAGGACCAACGGCTTTACGTGCTTTCCGAGGTACGTGAGTGTCTAACACCGCCAACATACTAACTCCGGGCTGCTATTGAGATTTCTTAACAGTAAAACCCAGTAACTGTTTGTTGGCCCGACTCGGGATTCGAACCCAAGACCTCATGCACAGCAGTCGCTACCGCTGCGCCACGGAGGCAGTTATCTTAATAGATGAGTTTGGTAAGAACTTTCAAATAAAGAAAAAAGCGAAAGTAATGTCATGAAAATCGAGAAGAATGGCATGTACTCCACCGCCAAGAGCAAAGCTCTTTTAAGTATAAATAACAAGTGACCGACCCCGAGTGACTTGGGAATAATAAAGGCTAGGGAGAAGAAGGGAGAAGAAGAATAAGTTTGGTAACAATTAGGCGTGCAAATGCACAGTAGGCAAGGAGGAAAGGAGAAGGAAGGCAAGGAGGAAAGGAGAAGGAAGTCAAGGAAAAACACATTTCGGTTACCATGCCGCTTTTGTGTCTTTGTAGACAAAATTAAAATTAAGTAGACTTAATGAAGTGGATGAAGAGTCATAAGTTCGGTTCTGGAGTAATAGATTGAATTAATGTCACAATCCAGCCCAGTTTGACAGCTTTTGTTATTATAGCAGCGAAGCCTAATGCTTGAGAGAAGAAAGTTTACCTATTAGGCAATAACCGTGTTATTTTTTTAAAAGGGTTTGCCATGGATTGCTTTATGTGGCAGGATTATGCTGCAGTGTGTGTATGTACCTATAGCATTGTGTTGTATGGCATAGCATAGCTACATGGTGCTACAGTTGACAATAGCTTTAGCATCACGACTATAATTGACGCAGAAAAGCCATTAGGGGCGAATTCAATGCGGTATATTACCTTTTATGTTAGGTTTGCTGCAAGGTACTGTCATGCCACACAATTGCGGCTAATAATATAACTGTAGTATGCAGCATTCTGCCTTATTAGGTAAATAATACAAGGTACCATATTATGTACTTAACACAGATACATCATATATAAATTAATGACAGTAATATAAAATAGTATAAATAATAATATCAATAAACATTAATTAGGTACAGAAAGCTTTTCCCATCTTATTTTCAATAGTTTGCATAGTAAATTAGTAAAATGTTGACGATGATGTCATTGTTATACCTTCTTCTACCTAACCTTTATTATTCCCAAGTCACTTGGGGTCGGCTTTCTAGTCTAACCGGATTTGACTGGATATCAGTTTTTACACGGAGCGACTGCCATCTGACCTCCGCAACCCAAAGGCAAACGATACCCTAAGGCTAGACCAGTGTCAGGATATTAGAGGGCACTGACTTCCCAATAACGACTGCCATAGAAGTTCATGGCAGCCGGCACCGACGGCTTAACGTGCTTTCCGAGGCACGGCGCGGGCTATAATTGTCCATCAATACGCACATAATTTCGAAAAGTCATATAACTTCCGAAAGTCAGAGGTGCGCGACGTGGCGAACCCGAGACCCTCTGCATTGCAGTCTGTTGGTCTCCCCACTGAGCTATCGCTGCTGCTTTTGCATTGTTATATGAGGTACATAAATAAAAAGACAGATGTAGATACTAGTAATCCTATTCCTAACTTCCTAACTAATATTATAAAAGCCAAAATGAGTTTGTTTGTTTGTTACCTTTTCACGCCCAAACCACTGAACCGATCATCCTGAAATTTTGCATATACGTTGTCAAGTGTACAGAAACGGACATAGGCTACCTTTCATCCCCAAAAAATTAATGTTCCCGAGGAAAACAACAATAACGTTCTTATGATAATAGATGGCGCCACGTATCTTTCGAATCATGATTGAATTATATTATTACAAGCAGAGTACAACCCGAATTCAAATTCAAATTCAAATTCTAAATTACCGCGAGCGAAGCTGCGGGCAAAAGCTAGTAAAGTCATAAACTCGAGCTTAAATGCAACGTCATGTAAAGCTTATATAAGAAGTAACGATGAGGCGTTTAGGTCACGCATTATTACGCGTCATGTGTGATGGAGCCAACTACAGTAATACATAATATGTGATATACAGATGCCAGGCTCGAGCTCAATACACGTGAGTGCTACCGTTTTCGTTCCACTTATCTGAAAGAATAGAATTTGCGATACTTGCCGTATTGGCATTGCCATGGACATCACGAAAGAATATTGTTTTCTTCTAGTGGTGCTACTAAAATGCTACTAAAAGTATTTGTTCTGAATCCGAATACCAAGAGTTATCATATATGCTCGAGTATCTATTCTACTTCAAGCTTATTAGGAGGCCAGGCTTAAACATCAAAAACTTACTCTCGCTTCCAGAAGCTGCAAGTCCCTCTTTATGAATCTCCTTTTGTTTTTTAAGCCATTTTTTCCGGGCTTTAAATACCTTACGGGATTCGTTCATTTCCTTATAGTATGGGCCGTGTCTTGGTTTGTTATGTTTGGCCCATATTTGATATTTAAGCTTGGCCTCCTGTAAAGCCTCTTGGAACTTGGGCCCCCAAAACAGTAGTTGCTGTTTAGTATTAGCTCCCGACTCGGGTTTAGCTTGAGGACTTTCTGAACCTGAAACGTCTGCTTAGCTTATTATACTGTCGACTGTTTCATTGGTATAGTTGGTACAAAGAATTTAGCAGGTAGCAGCGATAGCTCAGCGAGAAGACCAACAGACTGCAATGCAGAATATCTCGTGTTCGAACCCACGTCGCGCACCTATGACTTTCGGAAGTTATATGACTTTTTGAAATGATGTGCGTATTGATTGACAATTATTTCCTGCTCTGTGCCTCGGAGAGCACGTTAAGCCGTCGGTCCTGGCTACCATGAACATCTATGGCAGTCGTTATTGGGAAGTCAGTGCCCTCTAATATCCTGACACTAGTCTAGCCTTAGGGTATCGTTAGCCTTCGGGTTGCGGCGGTCAGATGGCAGTCGCTCCATGTAAAAACTGATATCCAGTCAAATCCGGTTAGACTAGAAAGCCGACCTCAAGTTACTTGGGAATAATAAAGGCTAGGGAGAAGAAGAAGAGTTGGTACAAATAATTTATTCGGATTTTCTGTCAATTAATTTTCAATAGTAACCCAGCATTCGGAAGAAGATGTATCATACCCGTGCCTTAGAAAGTAAGAAAAGCCGTTGGTCCTGCGCATAATATCTCTCGAAATTTCGAATGAGAGTGTGGTCAGACCTTGCTTCTGAACTATAAATTATATACTAATTTAGGTCGAGAACGGACGCCTTGACTAAAATTGGTTCTGGTGAACGTCATGACATACTTAATCCCTGAATCTGTGTATGTGATTTAGTGTTGAGAATGTATCAGATATACAGGCTGATTGGTAAAAGACTGAAAATATTGAGGGTATACAGTACTCGATTCTGGAGCCGAATATCTAAAAAAAAATAGGTACTTAAAATTTGACCTAGTTATCCAATAAAAACTTAATGTGCGGATACTCTTGCGCATATAGCAAACCTAAACAAAACCTCCGCCCCCGCCCCCAGCTGTCGCACTCCGCACTCTCCCGAATTTGCACCCCCGCCTTTTCTTAGCCTCGACAGCTGTGTGCGCAGTGTCCACATTTTATGGATATTTCATATAAATTTTCATAAAGGTTTTCTTTGCAGGTTATAAAGATTTTATTTTTATTTCTTTTTTATATGTTACGTCTGACCATAAATTATCATGTCCTTTAAGTATATACAATGTTTAACCAGTCACCCTGTATTATGAAATGTATCAGATAGGTATAATTTAATGTGTACAAATCGCGATAGATTTAATCGCGATCGGAATCGCAGTTATGCCGCTTCCTGCAACTGTCATACTGGTCATTACAATAGTATAGTGGTATCATCCTGTTCTGGACTAGCACTCAATGGTAAATCCAAATTACATATATAGGTATGCTAAGAACCATGACGCCGGTTTCGCCGTTAAATATGTTTTTAATTTTAAACATTTTATTATTAATATTTTTTTTATTGTTTATATGTGCCTAATCGAAGTAATTTTTCATTAAATGTTGAAATGATGATAAGTGGGCAATTTTGGCAATTTCATTATCTGTTTGCTAATGGCTAGTGTGAATGGAACAGTCGCAAGAGGAAAACCTAGGCGAATGTTTCTCGATCAGATCGGAGGCGTTCTGGACAAAGGCCACGTTAAGAGCTCCTTGAACCGACGGGCGTGTATGAGGAATGTGATGAAAGTGAATGAAGCCAGAGAAGTATGTCAGGATCGTAGCAAATGGAAATCCGTAGTATCTGTCTACCCCTCTGGGAAACAGGCGTGAATCTATGTATGTATGTATTATCTGTTTGCTTCTAATATGCATCCATACACAGAGCTTTACGCCTCTATTTTCCGAAAGGGGTAGACAGAGGTATTTCTAGACTGAGAATATCTAAAATCCCAATAACACATTATGTACTCTAACCGAGAATGAAATGGAACCCAGGACTGGCTGCGTAAACACTCAACTTATACCACGAGAGCAATACGACAGTCTCATCAAAGATAACGATAATTGTTAGCATTCTACATACTTTGAGTCTATAATCTGAATGTTCGTAAAACCCTTGCAGCACCTAGATTCGCAAATTAAATGAGAACTATCTCAACTCACAAAGACTGCACGGATAGTGTAATGGTTTAAATGGTCGCCTCGCCACAGCCCCTGCGCCGAGTGTTGTGGGTTCGAATCCCACAAGGAACAAAATTTGTGGGATTCGCAAATGGTTTTCCCGAGTCTGGGTGTACTTTGTGTCCGTTGTTTGAATGTTTGTGAAGTCCCCGCGACACAGGAATTATTCTTAGTTCGAGATTAGTCTTTTAAAAAAACAAAAAGGAAACTATTCTTATGTTCAGCTTACCTTGGCTGTGAGATTGGTCCAAATCAGTATATAATTCAGACGGCGAATACGGCTGTGCGATCTCTCCTTGGGCATCTGTTTGAGCCAACATTGGACTTGCTGCGTTTGTAGTATCATTTACAGGAGATTGGATCATCATTGGCGCATTGTTTTGCTGGTAGCTTGGCCAAATTGGTCCGTCCGATACTGCTGTAACAAATTTCAGAGAGGTATTTACTAATGAATTCTGATAGGTTCCTATACTAAGATTTGAATTAATATAAAATATTATAACGGCTTTTCTACATTTACGAACATCGTTAACCAGTTAGTAGGTATGAAGTTGCTTAAAATAAGTGATTCTTATTAGTCCATCTTTTAAATTAGCAAAATATATTGGACACCTATTTTTTTTGTTTAGACAATACAATAAGATCGCCTAAGATATAACGCATTAAACTTCAGAAGTGAGGGCTTGTGACGTCACGCTTTTGTAAAATTTGTACCTACAAGTGACGTAACACGAAATTAAAACGCGTTGTATCTTCGTAGTCGTTGCTAGTATAAAAAAAAGGGGGTTCTATATTTTTGTCTAAAAGACAGGCTAAAATCTTTGTGTTTGGAATGGAAGGACCTTTTTTTGGTCTTTGGAAGTTGGAATATCAGACATAATGGAACACTTATTGTGTGTAGCCGCCGGTGTGGTACTGCCGCTCAATAGGTTAACTCTGCCTTGTGTCAACAAGATATATAGCAAGACTAGAGGATGCCCGCGGCTTCACCTGCACATGTTTTTTTATTTATCCATTTCTTCCCAATCCCGTGGGAATTTCGGGCAATCCCTTCTTAGTGCACCCCTACAGTACCCAAGGAACATACATGTCAAATTTCAGCTTCTTGCGCCCAATAGTTTCGGCTGTGCGTTGTCTGTCAGTCAGTAACGGAAGAGTTTTATATATATAGATAGCATAAGCATATTCGGATGGACACATTCAATTCGGTAGTTTTGTCAAATAAGCCGAGCTAATCCAATTTATTCATACGAGTAAATGAGAGACAAATATTTTATATTTGACTTTCTTATCTTCCTTGGCTTAATTAGTCAGTTGATGAATGGAATTATAAATTCCATTGTGTCGATGAATGCCGATCCAAATACACATATTCAGGTCGCCATTGCCGAGCGGCATTTTTTTCGAATATCCTAACTTGCACCTAAACAAATAGGTATAACAAGTTTTTATATTTGATACATTAAAAGATGAATCTTCATCATGTTAGCCAAATGACGTCCACTGCTAGACATAGGCCTCCCCCAAGGTTTTCCACACAGACCGGTCTTGGGCCACCCGCATCCAACCGCTTCCCGCGACCTTTACCAGGTCGTCGGTCCACCTTGTGGGAGGCCTACCCCTGCTGCGTGTTCCGGTGCGTGGCCGCCACTCTAGAACCTTTTTGCCCCAACGGCCATCGGTTCTGCGTGCTATGTGCCCTGCCCACTGCCACAAAAGATGAATATAATTCTTTAAATTGTATTTTAAATTTATAAAAGCGATCACACTAAGATACTAACTTGTCTGTGAATTTGCGTTTTGTTGCTGATGCTGTTGTTGCAATAAAAAGCTTTTTGGTATTCCTGTAAAAATACAATTTCATTTAGGATCGATTCTGTTGTTTGTATCAAATAGGTGTGTCAGTTGTTCTGACAACTATTTGATACAAAAAACAATATGCTATATTTAATTTTAACAATCTCGGCAATAAGTAGATGAACAAAGAAAACCTGCAACTTAAGACTTATAAAGAGTAGATTGCAATTAAACACAAAATATAATTGGTTTATACTCAAATTAAAGGCTACTTAAAATTTATAAAGAGGAAACTGCATAATATTGTTTTCTGTTTACGAGAATGTTATTCATTGAAATTAAACTACTATATACGTATTTCATCGCGTTGTTTATTTAACACTTTATTACATAATTTAGAAACTGTTACACTACTACTACTATTAAACTTTACTCATTTTTAAGCTAAATAAATTATTAAAACTATATTTAAGTTTACACTTTCCCCGACGTTTCGGTTGCTTTCCAGCAGCCATAGTCACGAGGAGACTAAGATGGTACTTTTCTCAATGTTCCAGTGTAGTTGTCGAGAAATCTCATAAATTAAAAAAAAAACATTAATCGAAAACTATGAGAAATCGCGGAATATACATGGGGGTGATTCGGATAGTCCACGATACGAGGAACCTAATTTCGTCAATCTTCCGGCAATCCTGTATATTGAGATACAGTGTTTTTTTACGCTTGTCGCATGGAGTATCTATTTCGACGTTTTTGGATTAGTCCACGTTGTGGCTTTTGACTGCTTCTATTTTCGATCCTCATCGCCATTTTATATTAATGATATATATATATCTTTACGCTATTAATAATAAATTAAAAATAGGCATTTACAACAGAGATATCTACAGTTAACCTAGTAAACAATTCAAAGTTGACCTCCGATTTAATTATTTTCTAGTAAGCTCGAGATTATTAGCAATAGTTGGGAAATTAAAGCCAAAAATTGGACTCAATGGCATAAATTGGGAGTCCAGCCAGTCCAGTGGATATCAAGCACTTTTTTCTTGTTTTCCTTTGTTGGCCAAAGGTTTGCTATAGCATCTCCTATTGTCATCTATACCCAGTGCTCAGTGCATGATACTAGTTTTGTGCACCAATCTTAGAAGCTATAATAATAATAAATAATACAACATACCTTTTGGATACTTAAATCCTAAAACAGAAATAAAAATTAAAGATATTTAAACACTCGGAAGGGAATCAGTTAGTGTAAAGGATTGAAGGGGATCAGAACAGTGCCAAGTCAATAAGTAATGGGAAAATCTAGCTTAGGAAATATTATTTGTAGCGATACGACTTCACTAAGAAAGCAGAAGGACAAAATAGTGAAAAGGCTATGTAATTCATATGCCTATTCATTCTTTTGTTGAATCGTCTGCATATTTGTAAAAACAGAGGTTTACTGGTCGATTTTTCAATCGGATGATAATTTTTATTTGAGGAATAAGTATAGCGGTTTGACATATTTTCTATACAAAAGCTGTAAAAACGTCATACATATTTTGTAAGTTATCTGACGATTTAAGAATCATCATTTCAATAGGTCACTTTTTGTGTTACAGGCAATCATTACAGGTATTGGCAGGTATTGTTATCTGCTGTGACAAAAAATTTACCATTCCGGTCCGACCTGCTGATGGGTAGATGTATCGGTGCGAATGATAATTTCTTAACTATATACAGCGTGAATGGCTAAACGAGGGACAAACTGATAGAGGATCTCGAATAACAGATTCCCGTACCAAATACATATATATAAAAAATAAGACTTTAATATTGGACTTTATTTTCCAATAAAATACATAAATAGGTTTAAGCGTGAAATGAAAACTGATGAAGTCCTACTCTCGTTTCGCTGCCTTATCAAAGATCATTCATGTTGTCGATCAAGTCTCTTGCGGTAGAGACACGCTTGCGATTGGGAATCCTTACTTCGGCCATCTAAGTGCTATATTTACACTAGATGTACCCGCGGTTTTACCCGCGTTTATCGTTACTGCACCGCCCCTGTGAGTCGTAGCGTGATGTTATATAGCCTATAGCCTTCCTCAATAAATAGGCTATCCAACACAAAAAAAAGCTGCTGAGATTAGCGCGTTCAAACAAACAAACTCTTCAGATTTATAATATTAGTATATACTATAATAATAATAAATCTTAATTTCAGAAATTATGGTTAACATATTTTTTTAAAGGCGAATATACGAGTACACATCATAGGCATAAACTTAACATTTAAATTAAAATGTTAATTAAGTTATGCATGTATCTTATTACTACACGTACCGACCCGGGCCATGAACCCAGCGATTCGGCTTCTTTGGATGGCATTAAACGTGTTCGGTCCTGCCGTAGTAAACATCCCCAAGGCGCTAAAATATGGTGCTTAATTTATGAGAGGAAGATTATTCGTATTCTTAAGGGGACACTGCGAAAATTATCGTTTAGAACTGTATCTACTCATTGACACTCATTGTGTATCAGTCGTTAAAGAGCGGTCATAAGGTCTAAAATTGCGATGCGCCCGCAATGATCGAGAGCGCTTAGAAATTGTTAAAATCTTAAAATATTATTTAAAAATGATTGGTTTTAGATATGGAAATAATGACCTAGCAAATTACTAATATTGATGTTACGAATATATTTGAGTAATTCCTAAGCATAATGATAGTGTATCTTCCTTGTAATTTCAAAATAAGTAATTTTTCAGAGGTGTTTTCGAAAATAATTATGATCGAGCCAAAATCACAATATCGTGTTTTTGAGCTAGGAAATTCTAGTTAAAGACATCAATTTAACTATATCAAAATTCTAGATTAATTGGTCTTCTCATAGTCCTATACTATTCTATGAAAGTTAGTGCATTTTTCAGTGTATCCTCTTAAGTAAGTATATCTTCGTTTAACCAGTCAAGCTGTATATTTTTTTTAAATATTAGTTATTATGTACAGTAAGATATCAAAACAATCAAGTTATATTTTTACTAATAATAATAGATCTTCTAAGGAAAGATAACATACAGGATAAACACAAAAACTGCATTCAGCAATAGCATGATTATGTTATTGGGTAAAAATGGTTATTTGTAGATGTTCTCAAGAAGGAGTAAGAAGACTTCTTACCATATTGGTCATGTATTGACCATGGGTCCTTGATCTTCTTCTTTTGAGGTTGTTGTGTCTTCTTGGGATTTGTTAACTGTATATTCGTTGATGGTGCATTTGTTTGTGGTTTTTTCTTTGAGGGTAAAACTGTAAATGAAAATTGACAACTTTCGAGTAAAAGGCAATATTACTATTCTTTTTAAAAAAGACAACTATTTTTATTTAAATAGACAATTCCAGCATTAGGAAAAGGCTTATGTTTAACTTATCACCAGATATAGTGAATTATAACAGTCAAAAATAATAAATGATCACCAAATTGCACAGCAAAATATATTTAAAGAGATCAAAATAAATCGACGGAGCCCCGCTTCGCAGGGCTCCTATTTTTGGGTGGGTTTAAGAAGGAACCTAACATAACCAAACCCTTCCGAGACGGAATGCAGTGATTTGAGGCGTATAGGTGCTCGTTATGATATATTTTAGTAAGCATATTTTGCTGCGCAATTATTATTTTTGGTGGTCATTATATTTAATCACTTAGGACTCACATGTGTCGTGGAGGACTTGACACACATTCAAAAACGGACACAGAGAACACCCAGACTCGGAACAACCATTTGTGGATCGCACAGAGTTTTGTCCCGTGTGGGATTCGAACCCACAACACTCGGGGCAGTGATAGTGGCGAGCCAACCACTTAAACTACTACGCCATCCGTGCAGCTAGAATTACATATAACGAGATGGGTGTAAAAACCCAGGATTCAACCTCCTCGTCTTCATGTGACCTTGTGACCCCTATATCCCGGGGGTCTTTTGACCCACAGGGTCCATATTCAAACTAGACCGAGGTATGACCCTAAGGCGTCTGCACACCAAGTTACAACTCAATTGATCCACTGGTTCCGGAGTTATGTCTGTCACTAACAGACACAAAGACCTACATAGTGTTTTCATTAACCTCTGAAGAAAACTCAGAGGTTAATAATATCCCTGGCTCACTATTACAAGGTTCTATGTTATTTCTTTTAACTTTGGGGAAATGAGGTTTAAAATTTTCATATCAGTGAAAATAACTAAAAAAAATTGGTTGTCTGTAAAGTCGGTTTACGGACGATAGTTTAACGTGACAACGTCATAACGTGCCTTTTGCTCGCTCGTGTAGCGCTCTCGCTCCGATCGTAACGTTACAATGATCGTAACGGGACAATGAGCGTAACGGGACAATGAGCGTAACGGGACAATAAGCGTAACGGGACAATGAGTCATCCTTTTTCGTGCGTGCAGCCGGTGTTCATCGAGTTATTAGACGTTGAAGCGACCTAGTTGGTTCCGTGGCCGCTTCTAAATTACAACACCGTTCGGCTTGTACGAGTTTCCTTTTATGACTTTCGGGTTACGCAATGCTGCCCAAACCTTCCAGCGGTTTATTGATGAGGTGCTTCGCGGGCTAGATTTCTGTTATTGCTATTTAGATGACATTTTAATATCTAGCAGGAATAGCCAGGAACACGAAGATCACTTAAGAGTACTGTTTAAACGTCTGGTCGAATACGGCGTCCTTATTAACACATTCTGTATTTGCTTTCGCTTGCTCACAGTTACGCTTGTATATTATTGTCTATACTTATAAATAAATTAATTAGTGCCTTCTGCCTTAGTTTGCTTTTCCGCCTATAATAAAGTACCTAACCTATCGCGCATATCAAGGTTCGATCCCTGCGTCGTGAACTATTATTTAGAAGCAGCCACGGAACCAACTAGGTCGCTTCATTGGTGACCCCGAAGTGATTTCTGGGTCGAGCCTCAGTTCATAAACGCGGGAGCGGTTACGGTAGCGGATATTGCTCGCTACAACGTTATCACGTCAAAAGTAACTTAGAACTATTTGCGATTTAATACTGTGAGGTGGTAAGTGCTTCCATCTCTTACTATATTAGTCTAAACAAAAAGGAAAGACATAATATGTCTATATTATAGAACCAGGCAATATTCATAACTCATATTTTTCAAAAATGTAACACAGGACCTTGTAATATTGGACCAGCGATATGTTAAGTGATGAATATCGACGAATCGCCGATACAGCTACTGCAGGAGCACCGGTGGCATTCGTCCGTGTCACCGTCTCGCTGATATAAGAATTTAATATGAATTATTATAACCCATTTAATAAGCATTCCTTCAATTAAATGTATTGTAAGTAACTTTGGTTTTTCTCGAACCTAAGCTGCGGTATAAGTCATGTCGGCCTCGATGGCGTAGTGGTTAGTATAACCGACTGCCACGCCTGAGGTCGCGGGTTCGACTCCCGCACAAGTCAAATATTTGTGTGCATGAACTTGGATGTTTGTCTTGGTCTGGGTGTTTCTATGTATAATATGTATGTATTTACAAAAAGAAAATTATATATGTATGTTTATCCATTGTCTAGTACCCATAGTATAAGCTCTGCTTAGTTTGGGCTAAATGGTGTTGTGTGTATATGGTAGAATAGAATTTAAGTAATTTATTTAGGTCAGTATAACGAATAAGGAATACAAGGTATTGATCTGCTTATTACCTAACTGATTAGTGATTATACTGCTTATTCTAAACACGAATCAATGAAAGAACACATTCCCTAAAATATATTTTAGTTTACAAAACTATTGATAAATAACAAATATCAACCTAATGTCGTGCACCTTACAAAAAAACGGAGTATTCCGCTTTCGGCACCTATGGTTTCGGAAATAAAAAGTGGAATAGCTTAGGTGCCAAAACCATAGGTGCCGGAAAAATTGGTGCCGAAAGCGGAATACTCCAAAAAAACAATTTGTAATACCAACTTTGACGCACGCGAAAAGCGTCATCGAGCTACAAGGAGATCGTACATTGTACTGCGTATCCGCAGATTTTTCTTGATTACTAACTATAAATAAAAAATATGGGTATTAAATGTAGCGTTGTAGACGAAAATTAAATAACGTTGTAACATTGAGGAACGTAAGATTGTTATAGACAAATTTTATTGAAGTGAAAACTTCTTTAGGCGCGTTGAGCACTTCTTGGGTGAACAAAAATCATAGAACTCGCGTCATCGAACGCTTTCCATTTATGAATTATTGTTGGTTTATAAAGAAGTGTTTATGATCAAGGATTAAAGTTTTCACTTCTATCGACGGTCCCCAAAGACTGCCACAATTTCTTTTTATATTTTACTAGCACGGCGCGCGGCTCCGCCCGCGTGGTACCTACATCAATAAAAAGTAGCGTATGTCCTGCCCCAGGTTTTAAACTATATCTGTACCAAATTTCATCTAAACCGGTTGAGTGGTTTAGCCGTGAAAAGGTAACAGACAGACAGATAGATAAACAGACGGAGTTACTTTCAATTTATAATATTAGTAAGGAAGTAAGGATTATTGGCGTTTTAATAAAATCTACCATCGCTAGTCATAAGAGCAATCGTCTTTATTATATACAATAACACCAAAAATAAATTAATGTAAATCTGTAAAATTGATTAAATATGCAGCGCTATTGGAATACCACTGGACTGCCACACAGAGGTTTTGAGTTCGATTCCAAGGCGTGCATCTCCAACTTTTCGAGTTATGTGGGGAGAAGGAAAACATCGGGAAGCCTGCATGTCTGAGAGGTCTCCATAACGTTCTCAAAGATATGTGACGACTGTCAATCAGCACTGGACCAGCGTGGTAGCCTCACACGTCTCACGCTGAAGCCCGTGCCTAGCAATGAGACAGTTTAATACAGGGCTGACATTATTAATACATATACATATATACAGACAAACGCTGGGGTAAGCGTGTTCTTGAGTGGAGACCGCGACTCGGCAAACGTAGTGTAGGACGCCCTCCGACCAGGTGGGATGACGATTTGCGAAAGACTGCAGGCAGATGCTGGATGCGGCAAGCTGAAGACAGGGCGCTATGGCGCTCTTTGGGGGAGGGCTATGTCCAGCAGTGGACTATCATAGCCTGATGATGATGATGATGATGATGATATTATTATTACGTAGTATTTTGGGAGTCAGACTTACAGACCGCATCAGAAATTCAATACTACGTTCTAAAACTCAAATTACTGATGTAGGCCACTCAGCTTCCAAATTAAAGTGGAATTGGGCAGGCCACGTTTGTCGTATGTCAGGAGAGTTATGGGCGGGAACAACCACACAGTGGATGCCAAGCAACGGGAAGCGACAACGGGGCCGGCCCAGGAGGAGATAGCGAGACGAGCTCGATGCCTTTAAAAGGGATTGGCCACTCAGAACAAGCGATCGAGATGGATGGAAGTCGGAAGGGGAGGCCTTTGCCCAGCAGTGGGACGCCAATTAGGCTTATAATAATAATAAATAGTTCTTTCTACAACAGGAGTCATACTAAAGCAACTACACCAATCCCTACCAAATACCTACCATGTTCTGCAAAAGGCAGCAATACGTATCGATTGGTAAGAAATTTTTTACAATGCGAACCGGATAACACACAATCATTACCACACAAACAGCCACATCGCGAACACTCACAAGCTCATACTTCAACTAGCCTGATTTACACTTGGCTTAGGCCCGTGCCATCAGGATCTTACAGGCTAGCCGAGAAAATTAAGAAAATCAAATAATAATATTATATAATTAAATAATCCTAAAATTTTACTTGAATGCAAATCAGGACGATATGCATTCAAGTAAAATTTTAGGATTAGTTAGTTATACAACTTTTTCTAGATCTAGTTTACTCTTTAAATGAGTAGAACATATAGTTTACTCACAAGAGTTGTGATCGTGATCAAGATAGAAGACGGTCTCCACAAATTCCGGTTGGTGCGCTTGTGTATGCGATACCGATACGGGCGTACACGTATTCGGGTTTTGATTTCGCACACCTATTCCTGTAAACGCACAGCAATTCAATATTTTCTTAATTCAATATGAGAAATAAACAATATATTTTATTCCAATAATTATTTTCTTTAATACGGACTTCCAAACAAGAATTGTTATATGCATAAGCGTGTGCGTAAATACAAGTGCACTGTCTGTCTATTATACTGTCCGATGGAACGACCATCATGGGCGCCGCCAGCAGGGTGCAAGAGGGTGCAGCTGCACTCCCCTGTCAGAAAAGAAATACATACAAAAGATACTTTTTTTCGATGAGCGAAATGTATTTAATCATATCGCTGCGCTATTTAAATTAAACATAATCTTTTTCCATTATAATATACATGTATAATTTTATATTAGTTAATAGTATAATGAGTAGATGCAGATGCACCTCTCTGTAAGTAATCCTGGCGGCGCCCATGACGACCATCGAACAGGATCGAATGGTCCTGCGTTTAATAGCGGCTTTACGTGCTATCCGAAGCACGCGGGTGTACAATAGCCGGCCACTTCTTAAATACGGTCTGCTTTTTTAACAGAAAACTCAATCACGTTTTGTGAGCTGACCCGATCTTCGAACCCGAGACCTCATGCACAGCAATTGCATTCACTGCCCTTGCGTCACCAAGGCAGAAATATTAAAACATTTTATTGGTAGTAAACAATGGCTCATCATCAATATTACACTTACCTGTAGGATTTTGCATATTGGATATATTTGGCATGCCAACAGGGTTTGGCAGCAAAGCAGGTTTTTTTGGCGTTCCAGTAGGATTAAACATATCAATGCCAGTGTTAGTGCTCGCTAAAGTGTTAACAAATTTTTGCCCATCGGACATCTTGACGGGTTGAAGGTTTTGCACCTGTTTCTGCTTTTCCTGCTGCATAGCTTGCATTTTCATTTGAAATTTCAATATTTTCTTCTGTTGATTAACTTGATTTCTGGAAGGACATATTAGCACATGATTCATTAAATTGTAAACTTGACTATTGTGACATCTGTGTGTCCACATTGGGGTCCAGTTAAATCCCCAGCCCTAGCAGTCTGGTAAACTGGACACCATTAGCAATGGATGTGCGACAATATTGCCCTTATTTTGTATTTTAAATTAAATGATTTAATGTTAAGTTACTTGATAAGTCCCTATTCTATATTTTTTTTGTTCTAGTGTCTCTCTATCTACCCTAGCTCTCTCTTTACCTCATTGTATAGAGTGCATTAGGAAGGCGAGGTCATCAATATTTGTATATCAGAAACAAAACTTTCCTACTTTAACCTGTACAGTCGCAGCGGCACACCGGCGCGCGGGGCTAGAGACAATAGGTTTTCAATTATGTCTTGTATTTCAAGACTTAACAGGTTTAATCATATTTACTTGTAAAATAACGTTGTATCGTTCCTTTATATGAACGTAAATTCCAGCTTAGCATGAGAAATACTAACAGGGTATCCGGTAATTAATGGATAACCTTGAAATGTCTTATAATAGAACTGATGGCCATTCAGAAAAAAATATGAAAAATATCTATCCTAACTACTACCTGAAATATGATTTTTTTTAATTACCATATTTAACTTTCTTGTACACTACGATCATAAATGAATGAATTCCATCGGTTTTTCGTTGTTTTATTATTAAGCACTAATTATGCTAATAGATAGACAGTCAAAAGTATGACTGGCTACTGCACTTATTTTTTTGTCATTCTTTTTCTGAACGTCATCAGTTCTACTATAAGACATTTCAAGGTTATCCATTAATTACCGGAGAACCTGTATACCCACTACTAATATATGTATTTAGGTACTTAATACTTTTCCCATCTCACACTGAGAAAGGCTCATACCTAGCAGTGGGACAGCTGATACATGTACATATATAAAGCTGATATTATTTTATACTAAATATTTAAGCTGCATTCAGCTTTTGTTACATTCGGTATAGTTACATCCTGACCGCATAGCATTGTCTAAGATATTAATGACGTAGGATCATTAATAGCCTGCGTGAGGGTAGAATGCGACATGACGTCACACATTATACTCATAATATACGCGTATGTCACACTGTTATATAGATCGCAAGCAAGATATACCGTATCGCGTTCATCACACCACTTAGTCAATAAAGCAATGACGATGTTTAACGGGGCTGCAGATTCAAGTCTTATTTGGGTAGTTCAAAATTCTCTAAAATACTTTTCACAAAATAATGGTAGGTAAATCTCAAAAAACCATTTAAGACATAATATAAATAGACTATTTTAGCGGTGTTTGCAACAAACTGCTACTTTTGTGAGCTGATTTAATAGAATTTGAGTGGATTTTGTTGAAAACTATCAGTGCTATGCGATAGAAGCAACGAAGGAGCTTCATATTCAATCGGAACATTATTTTTGTTCTGATATCGTTTAGGCGGGTTTTGAAACTATACTTTTCATTTCATGGATTGTCTTTTCCTTATTTATAATTTAATAATAAAAAATAAATGACTAGCTGACCCGCGCAACTTCGTCTGATTCACATTTGATCATTCTTGACCGTTAAAAAAGAAAACTGTCCTATTTTTTAAGTTGGACCAAATTACAGATGGTTACGCCGCTAGAGCTATATGCTTGGGGGTGGAAGTGTCATTTTCAAGGGCATAACTACGGGGAACTACTTATTGGTGCCAATACTTATAAAAGTAAATTTAATTAATTAATTAATTATTAATTAATTATATATATATATATATAATTAATTAATTAATTAATTATTAATTAATTATATATATATATATATAATTAATTATGAAGTAAAAAGCTATGCTTGGATACTAAAACTCGAACTTTTCTTACATAAAAACCCAATAACACTTTGCTTGACTCTTAAGTCTAACTGAAGGCCTGAGTTATTGCATGGAAATATAAAGATGACTCGTGGTGTCATAGTAACAAGGACTTTATTGATATTTTCTCTTATCTCAATATTTTGGAGTTCATCTTAGACTGCAATATGGTCTCGCATTGTTGTTATTTTGTATACACGTAAGTGGATGCTCCTATTTTACCATAAACTACAATTAGAGGTCAACTTTAAAATGTTGACTTATTGCTTGAATGTTTTATCAGTGGTAACTGGTTTAATAGTTGCACAGCTCGTTACAGAAGAGACTTGTAAAATAGACAATACTGTAAACTTGGCGATTGAAAAGAGTGGCCATGAGTTTCTTGCCAGTTCGTCTCATTGATTCTATGCTCTTGCTTTACTGAACATGGCAATGAGTAAATGTAAATTCACATTAATTAGTGTAACTTTGATGTTCATAATGCTACTTTGTGAACTACATGAATAAACATATTTTGATTCTGAAGTAGTCGTTGTTACAATTAAAACATTTATTTATTTACCAAAAAGAGAAATCACATTTTACATTTCCTTATAATTCTACTTAAGCTTAGTATAAATACATATTAATAATTACAAGAAAAAGTAATTATAACCTATTGGATGTTCCATTCTCAAAAACCAACCTGGGTCATTATGTTGCTGTGCCAAGGCTTTGTAGGCAATACAATAATTGATCAAAGTCTCATGATATTGATATTAGTTAACCCTTACCAAAATATAAAACACACTTCGAACGGGTTATTTAAGTTTTTCATTAAGTTTCACATTGTTTATTTCTTTTGTTAAGTTAATTCCTAACATGTAGCTTATTTTAATTACTTAATTAATTTTAAATTTTCTATTTTATGCTTTGTTGTTATATGTATGTGCATGCTGTGGTCTCCTATAACTAAAGGATTACACTATACAAAACTAATGTCCATATGTCTGTGCAATTTTGTGTATATTCTTTGTTGGAGATTCTTAATAAATAAATACATGTAACTGTTAAGAAGAATAAGCACAAATAATAATGATCGAAAATGTTTAAAAAAATTACAGGTTAATATCAAATAATAAAACATTTTAAGAGTTATAATTGGTTGTGAAATGGTCTGCTGGAAATAGATGATTTTTTTATACATAATATTCCTGTTGTTTGTTATTCTACAGTGAATGAGTTAATATTAAAATATCCAAAAGAAATGTGATTCCACAAGAGGAAGTTGGAGGCAATCCGTCAGTAGGAAATAATATGAGTGTGGGTATGAGTGCAAGCTGCTCCCTTAAACGCATAAGAAAAGTTATTTCGGTGAAATCATCAAGCAATTGTACTTACATTTCATAAGGATAAAGAAAATAAGATAGAAATTCTTCAGTAAAATTTACTTTAATGAAACAGAATTATGTAAATTCTTTCTATTTGGTAACCTGAATCTTCCTAGGCCAAGGCCAATAAAAAAATTGGCTAATGATGGAGGGCCATTAAAAGCAGCTAACAATATATAGATCTACTGATTAATATTTATTCCAGGTTATAATTACTCTGTAAGCTGTAACACATACATAAAACAATTTATAAATTAAATATAAGAAAAAGGTTATGTATCAATATCTGGTGCAGTGATTTAAGTAGGTACTCCTGCCACTTCCAGTAGGGTGAGTGTTATGGGTTCAAAATTCACATAGGATATATATATTTGTGTTATAATCAAATAGTTAAATAGAGTTGGAATGTCCTTTGTTTCAATGTTTATAAAGTTTCCTGCGATACATAAGACTAATCCAAGTCTGGAGATGTCTTATTAAAATAACTATTACAAATAAGTATATAAGTAGTTAAGTTACAGTTAAAACTGATTTAAGCTACTTGTACAGTCAGTTGATACCTACAGCCTTGTAAACAAACATTTGACAAATTTAATCAAAAATGAAAGTACAATAGCAGATCATTTCACATCCAATAATTTTTCATGGTAATGCCATACACAGTATTGACACTATAAGGGATAAACAGGGAACCGATCCCTAGGAAACTCTAGCTTTCCTGCTTTCAGTTAAATAGGGAAGCTTTCTTAGATAATATTATAAAACCTGTAAACTCAGTCTCATAAAACTGAATAAGAACGAAAATGATCATTATAATAAAAGCTTACTCACGCAGATTTCTGCATTTTATAATAATTAGGAATCACCCGCTAAATATTGTTTATTTTCGCAAATTGTGAAGTTGTTTTATATAATTACGTTCCAGTACATTATTTAAACACAGAAACATTTCAGAAACGATGACATTATATGTCAAAGAGATTACAGTTTGCATGTGTGTGACAGAGACCGCGCTATATTGATATGCTTCAAATATGAAATCAACGGCGAAACTAAGCTCAGTGACAGTTGACATTGACACACACATTTTTTTAATTATAGAATATGGCTGCTAGCAGAAAAATTGTAGTTTAAAAACTTTAAAAATGTAATTTATTTGCTGTAAGTGGGTACTATTTTCGTTTTTTTCCTTAATAATATTGGCTATTTTGACATTTGAAGTTAAAAACCGAGTTTAGTTATTCACCGTATGTACAGTGATGTTATCTGAGATTATTAAATAAAAATACTAACTGAAAATGAAAAAGAAAAATGTTTATTATACGTTTAACAAATTAGAAAAACTTATCAATTTAAAATACCTTTTATAATAAAGTAATTTACCAAGAGCTGGCAGAATTAAAAAAAAATAGTTCTGTGGTTTTCACACTAGGGAAGCGTGTAGCGTGAAGACCCAAAACAATAAAATAATAAAAAATTATACGTACAAAAAAGAAAAAAATTATGAGAAATAAAAATCAAATGTTTTAAGTATTTACCTAAGGATTGTATATCAGTTCTTGGAGGGCTTCTATTGTATCTCTACAATCTTTCATTATATCAGTCAAGATATCCCGAAAGCTGGAAGTTATCCAGAGTCACTTCCGTTCCTAAAGGAGAGGAAGGCGCAAATGTTTCTTCTTTTAGACCTATTGCAGTCCTATCCGTTTTTGCTAAGATATTTGTGGCAATTCTAAGTGATCGCATTAATAACCAAATCTGTCACTAACTACATAACAGTCAGCATGGGTTTCGCAGCGCTCGCTCTACCACCACCAACTTGGTCACGCATGTAGACTATGTCTGGTCGCAAATGGATAAGCGTAAGCAGGTCGATGCGGCTTACTTTGACTTTAAAAAAGCCTTTGATTTGGTGGACAATGATATACTGTTGGAAAAGTTGGCGATGATTGGATTTACGCTAAAGCTCCTCAATTTTTTTCCTGTTATCTAAATAATCGTCGTCAATATGTGCGGCTAAGCGGATACGATTCTGAAGACTACTTTACAAGGTCAGGAGTAAGTCAGGGTAGTACTTTAGGATCTTTGCTATTCGTGATATTTATAAATGATTTACCGGAAGTCGTCTTGACCTCCGAGTGTCTCCTATTTGCGAATGATCTAAAGCTTAGTTGGGGTATTCAAACCGAGGCTGACGCAGTGGCATTACAGAGAGATATTGATGCGGTATCCATATGGAGCCAAAACAACCACCTTCCGTTCAATAATCTCAAATGTAAAATAATAACATTTTCACGAAAATTACAGCCCATTATTATTAATTATAATTTGACAGACGCTCTTTTGGATAGAAATTATGAGATTAGGGATTTAGGATTAGTATTAGATGGTAAATTAGACTTCCACATGCATATTACCAAAATTTGCAAGTCAGCACACAAAACGTTAGGTTTTGTCATAAGGACTGCATCATAGTTCGATAACATAGGGGTTGCAAAAGTGTTATACAATGCTTATGTGCGCAGTAAACTCGAGTATGGTGCTGTTATTTGGGATCCTTATGAAGAAAAATATACTCTAATGATCGAAAAACTACAGCGTAAATTTGCTCGATGGATATACGGGAAACAGTACGGATACTATCCCTACCTATACCCTTCTTTATTCGTCTCGGGTATGGTAGACATGGAAACGTTGAAATTTAGAAGGGCTATGTCTCAAGTTGCACAATACCTGTCAATAATTCGTAACAAAATCGATAGTCCCCGAATACTAGAGCGAGTCCGTATTTTAGTCCCCGTGAACATATCAACGGACTCGAAGGGTTAGGTAGCGCCGCCCACGACTGCTGGAGCCGCCTGCCGCGCGCACCGAGCGCGGGCGACACGCGCCTACCAATCGCGCACTCCGCACTATTGGAGACATACTTGCCCAGCACGACGAACTGGACCTATTTGCCGATGGATTAGAACATTTGTATAAAAAATTTCGTATAATTTTAAATGACATATTATAATTTATAGGACTGACATTTTATTTTATTATATTTTAATTCATTATTGTAATTTATTGTTATTATTATTTATAATCTATGACATTTTGCTATTTTATAAATATGTGTAGGTATGACGAGCATGCTCAGTTATAATTTAATTTCTTGGAAAGTTATCTTGTAAGCGTTTTGGGTGTTACATCTGTTAGCTTGTAAGATCGAATGAATAAATAAATAAATAAAATTAACTCCCATCTAACATTATTATATTAGACATGTATTAAAAAGTCAGAATCACTACATAGTATAAAACAAAGTTGCTTGCCGCTGTCTGTCTGTACCTATGTATGCTTAGATCTTTAAAACTACGCAACGGATTTTGATGCGGTTTTTTTCATAGATAGAGTGATTCAAGAGGAAGGTTTATATGTATAATAAATGCATAATATAGTAGAGAAACACTGATAATTTTAGAGGTTTCTAATGTGATATTGTAAATAAACACATTTTTTTGCGCTTACTTTGCAAACGCTGGCTGAACCCTACGAGATAGATGTAAATAATGTACTACAGTATTGTACACCTTGAAAAGGTCTACAAAAAAGTCATACCTAATAACCCACAATAACCATTTTTTATCCTTTACTTTTTACGAGAAATAATGGCTTATTTACGAAGCGATTTTAAGCAATACAGTATAATCCAATTAAGTACCTTAAATACATTGTGCATTTAATATAGATCAATATGGCCCTTTACTGTATGTAATTTAAATGACTATTTTAGATGATATTACAGATTTAAAATGCAGGGACATAGGTTGCGGCGCGGCGGTACCGGCCGGGCGGTGCGTGCCTAAGAAAACATGTTTGTATTGTCTAATGACAAAAAAGCTGTGAACGTTGTATATAAAGACATTCTGTAGTATTTTTAGTATCAGCATTGCACCCGTGCGAAGCCGGGGCGGGTTGCTAGTATACTCATAATTTTAATACAAAATATTTACAAACTAGTTTTGGCGTCGAAGAATTCGTCAGCATCGCTGTCAACTGGCCCAGAAGACTGCCAGCAAATTCCTACATTGAATGGCTATGGTGATTCTCTGGGCCTAGAAAAGACTAGCCTTCTGATCATGCGAAGCATTGATGATGTGTTTTGCAAGCTCTATACAATATACGAGCGCTCTCTAAAGGTACTTCATTATTATTAATATTTTTTATATTACTCGTCAAAATGACCACGCTCCGCTTGATGGTAAGCAGTCATGTGGTCAAAGAGTAGTGGCCTCCACACCGTTCTCATAGCAGCTGAGGCGATGTTGAGGTCTCTACTTTGACGGCTTGAGAAGGTGCTTTTTCGCGCCCCGCTTAAAGGACCCTGGATTGAAGGAAGACGGAAATACGTGCATTGGCAGAGAATTCTATGGCTTGAAAGTTTGGCAGAGGTATGAGGACCCAAACTTGTTGGTGCGCGTTCTAATCGACTCTACCCTGTAAGAATGGTATCTGAGCCCAGCATGCGTTGTTCTGTATAGGAAAGGGGAGGGCGGGATAAGGTGGAATAACTCTTTAGAGCACTCCCCGTGGTATATTCTGTAGAAACATCCCAATGCGGCAATGTCCCTACGGAGTTGCAGAGGTTCTACTGAACTCGTGACCTCTGGATCACTGATGATATGGACAGCCTGCCTCCGTAACCTGTTGAGAGCTTCCAGCAAATACTGCGCGGAGCTATCCCAAAAATGAGAACAGTATCCAACGCAAGGGCGCACTTGCGCCTTATACAGTAGGCACAACTGCCCAGGCGCGAAGAACCGCCTTACCCTGTTCAGAACTGCGAGTTTTCGCGAAGCTTGCTTGATGACGCTTTCGATGTAGGTTTTTTGATTAAGGGTGCGGCAAAGATTCATACTTAAGATACAGAGGCTGTCACGTATCACCAGTGGAGTGTTCTTCAGAAAAGGGAGGGGAAGGAAAGGACACTTTTTGTTGAAAACGATCATGCCTGGATCTTCATGGCGTTGAACTGGACCAAGTTCTTGGCACCCCATTCAGAGATGCGGTCCAAGGTCTGGTCAACTTCAACGACAAGATCCTGCCTTTTCCCCTCAACCTCAGCCCGTTTGGCCCTAGGATGTCCGAGATATCGCCCATGCACGGTACCGTCGTCCGCATAACAATGTATGTTGCCGAGATTCAACATATCATTCATATGCAGAAGAAAGAGCGTAGGGGATAAGACGGCCTCCTTCGGCACTCCTGTATTGACCTGCATAAATTTGGAAGCGCGACCGTCGTAAAGGACGACACTTCTGCAGGAAATTTGCAACCCAGCAACTTGGAAAGAACAGACTGGTGCCAGACCCTATCGAAAGCTTTGGCTGTATTAAGGCTGATAGCCAAAAACTCGCCGTGCTTGTCCATAGCCTCACTCCAGAGGTGCATGACGAACGCTAGAATATCACCCGTTGATCGTTTAGCCCGAAAGCCGTATTGGCGATCATTGATCAACGAGTGATCCTCCAGGTAGCGGACAATTTGGGTGTTTATAATCCGAGGAGAGCACCGAGGTGTTAGCTATGGGTCGATAGTTGATATTTATTTTGTTATTTTATTTCAGACTAATTTGTTCCATTGCAGGGCAAATGCGTCCCTCTCTTTTGTCATATTATTATTTATTGAAGTGAAACTTCTTTATCGACGTATGGGAGAAATTTTGTAGCAGTGTAAAAAAAAATCGTCACGTTTTTCGGTTACGCGCCATGTTGCTTTTTTATCAAAGTTTAGTATAGTGACGTAAAGAATATAATGTAATATATTATAATAATAACAACAATATATTAGTTTTGAAGTTTGGTTTGAAATAAGAATAACAATATATTAATTTGAAAGTGATAAAATAAAAAGACTTATTCAAATTTAAGTGAATTTACAAGAAAAGTGAGAGTGATTATATATTTCGTTTTATAAATTCAACACGTATGAGCATGATTTTAATATTTATTTGAGGTTAACCTCACTTTTTGATTGTAAGTATCAGTGAATGTATATAAATCTGTTAAAATTAGCAAGTATTAATAAATATGACTGTAAATCTAGTGAACATTATTAATTCTAAAAACAATAAAAAATATAAATTAAATAATAATTTAGAAATAAAACAAAACACGATTAGAAAATAAAAAGTCCATTTTTACGTTGGGGAGTGCATCGATGCATACCTCTCCGCGGGGCGGCGGAAACGTTATGTTGCAGTTACTCGAGGAAAGATGGAACGTCACGGTACTATTGACTAACT
The DNA here is from genome assembly GCA_963564715.1 of Catocala sponsa. Classification (NCBI taxonomy): domain Eukaryota; kingdom Metazoa; phylum Arthropoda; class Insecta; order Lepidoptera; family Erebidae; genus Catocala; species Catocala sponsa. The sequence goes on from OY751339.1 coordinate 1,670,920, forward strand.
CTATTACGAAGTTCCTCGACGTTACCAGAGTCGGCGGAGCCGCACGAATCGTTCTCACATTCGAATCGCGACCCCGCCAAGGTTCCAGCCCGCCCTCAGACTAAGTTTCCTTAGTCTGAGAGCCCGCCGGGCTACTACACTACCCTACTACCCTACCCAGCATTTAACCTTGGTAAACGTCACTCATAATTGTAAATTGTGAGTGACGGTGCCTACAAAGTATAAAGATAATTCAATTACTTGGCACCGACTCCACATTGGTCAGATTCGATTCGAACCTTAGATGTGATTTCCTGTGTTGGTTTGAAGTTTGATTACATTTATTGTTTGTTAAAAAGTTATTATTTTCAACGGCATCCTGTGGGTTTCCTTTGATTTTGATGATTAAGATTGATTGATTGTCCTGATTCTATATTATGTTGTTTGTTTTTTGATGAATACATCACGCACACGTACTGTATACTCACGAACGCAAATTAAGTCGATTGTAATTGATTATTTAATTACCTATTTTTAAATAATACACAACCATAAATGTACGAAGTTGAATTGACTAACTTGAATAGACATTACGACATAAAGAAGGTAAAGAAATGATCGTCATACCTATATAGTCTATATCGATATCGAGGTATGTACTAGAAATATCATAAAAACTAAAACGTCGGAGACCCCTAATAGAAACTTTACGTGGTTTGCCGTGGCAATATGATAAAATATAATTATAATTTTTCACAATTAATGTTCAAATTTCCACAATGAATTTATTGATATTCGAATGCCGGCTGATTATTTGAGGCAAGAGAAGTCCAATCTGCTGCCCACCAAACATCGATCAGCCGCTCCGAGTCATAAACTAATATCTCCGGCTCAAAAACGTAAACAAAAGCCAGAATACCAGCGTGTCTTATTAGCAACAGTACAAGACGTAAAAATATTTTCTTACCGATTTTTTGGTAGACTTTATAAAAATGTATACTATGTTCAATGACCATCAACACACTGATTTGAACACAGCCATGCTTGCCGTTGCCTTTAAGCTCGCTATTTAAGTTTTTATTGATACCATGTTACGAAATATAATGTTACTAGCTATTGCCCGCGGCTTCGCTCGCGTTAATTTAGAATTTAACAATCAATTCGGGTTGTACACTGCTTGTAATAATATAATTCAATAATGATTCGAAAGACACGTGGCGCCATCTATAAGGACGTTATTGTTGTTTTCCTCGGGCACAGTAATTTTTTTCGGGATGAAAGGTAGCCTATCTCCGTTTCTGTACACCTGACAACGTATATGCAAAATTTCAGGATGATCGGTTCAGTGGTTTAGGCGTGAAAAGGTAACAAACAAACAAACAAACTCATTTTCGCTTTTATAATATTAGTTAGGATTAGGATTGAAAATTGGTTCTTGATATTACTTCCTATTGCGTTGCACTTGTTGGTTTTTGATCTGTATTTCTTTTCTGCTGGTGAATTATCTAGTGTGGAATCGCCAACAAATTAAACTGTACGCGTTAGTAAACATCGCAACATCGCTGCTGTATGTATGACTAGATATTCCCGCGGTTTCACCCGCTTTTATCGTTACTGCGCCGCCCCCGTAGGTCGTAGCGTGATGTTATGTATCCTATAGCCTTCCTCGATAAATAGGCTATCCAACACTAAAATAATTTTTCAAATTGAACCCGTAGTTCCTGATATTAGGGCGTTCAAACAAACAAACAAACAAACTCTTCAGCTTTATGATATTAGTATAGATGAAACCAAGTTCCGACTTCTCTTCTATGATTATACAACCACTTTTGGTCTCACTTAAGCTGTTTTCGCTCAACACAAGCCATCCAGGATAAACCACTTGTAGCGCAACACACTTTGAAATGAGGAGCCAATATTACCATGCGAAACTTGTGGTTTCACAAATGCGGAGAACTTTTGCCAGCTAGTTAGTTGTCAACTGCAGTGGCCTCCATGGAAAGCACTCGTACGCATACCCGTATTCTTTACGCAACCCTGCCTATGGCACTTAAGCTATTGGGCTCTAATATTGTAGGGAGAGTACTGTCGACACGAAAAGAAGAAGAAGAAAAATGTAATTGAGTGTCCGGACATCTTCTTTACGCAGTAACAATGCTACTATTATGCCAAATACCTGTAAGAGTGTGGTGCTTGCCATAGCGACCATTTCATATAGATTAATTTAAGAAAACTTGCGCTACAGACGGTTTCTTAAAGTCCATACAATTATACAACAACAATTATACATTTATAGCACTTGTATTTTCATTCGCAAAACAATTAACAATAATGTCCGCACTGAATTACAATTTACTAAGCGGAAAAAAGTTGGGCGCCCCTGCACGCGACGCGCGAGTTTCATAGTCTTGCCTAGAGTTCGAACAAATTACGGCCAAACCGCAATGACTTATGACGGTGCGCGCCATTATAACAAAATACCCTCCGATATAAAAAATATTGTATCTTTCAACATATTTAAAAAACGATTGGCACAGTATATTATTACAAAAGTATCGATTTGAGAAATCTAATTGTTTTTCTTTTGAATGCGAACTGTTTTGGTAATGTGTGTTTTTGTGTAAATAACCAATTGGTCTATAAATGTTTTTGTGTATATGATTGTACTTTTAATAATTTATTTAAGTAAGTACTCTCTTTTTAATAACGTGCGGCAATGAATGTTACCTATGTCTTTTTATTGTAAACATGTTCTCATGTAAGTGACTTTTGTCTTTATGAGAATAAATGTCTTTAAACCTTAAACCATAGACCCTCGTTTGGGTCGATAACATTCAAGTAATCTATTGTTATGAAACTCATAAAAAGAACAGACTGCAATATCGCCAGGTAAAACTAGCTAGTTGAACATATTACCATCCTTTTAGTCAAGATTTATTTTCGCAATATCGTTCATAAGTACCTAGGTGAAGTAATGTCTGTAGTGCATGCACCCGTAGCGTCACAAAATGCAATATTGCTCGTTAAAGCCACTTGACCCGGAGGTCCCCTGTATACACAGGCTGTTTCATTACTTCCAGCTCTGCTATGAACTACTTGGAAAAATGTTGCGTTCGAGAAATAAAGTAGGGAAATAAATGAAAAAGCATTTTGAATAAATATAGCTTTATTTATAGAATGTAATATTATGTTTGTAACTGTTCAAGAGGAAGGTATTCAGCACTACGGTGCGGCGACAGTGGCAAAAAAAGGTAATCAACAACGAGAGATATTTTCGACATTTTCTGACGATAGTTTTTTATTTCATACAGTATTGCCTATCCGAATCTCACGTTTGATTGTCGACATATGCGGTGGTTTATGCTAGGGCAGTTACGGGACCAACCGAGCAACATTTTATTTTGAGCGGCATAGACCGCGTGTATTTTCTTGCCACAAATATTTTGTCGGCTCGTCCAGGGAATTTAAGTTACAGGAAATCTAGTGTGACTGCGACACTATGACTGCGATTGCCTGGTAACACATCCCCTCTCTCTACGACTAGTCCAGTTTATGATATAGTGTTCCCCTACACCAACCGCTAGGTTATAATAGTGAGAACCGCTGTAGCTTCCAGTGCCCGAGAGCACCTTCCAGACCAGTTATAGACAGGTCTTGTCTCTAAATCTCGATTTCTTTATCCTAACTCCAGAGATCCGGTTCTCGTAAGCAAGCTTCCTCGTGCCCAAGTGGCAGTATCTATTCTCCAGGTAGGTGCCAGATCAATACAGCCGCTCACCACTCGCAACTCCGGAAGTTGCTAACGAAAATTTCACTGAAGCCGACGGAGAAGCCGCCTCCCATATCTCCAGTATGGTACCGGAGCTGTATAAGGCACGCTCACTTCCCGACGTACATCCATCCCAATAGGCCTACAAGCCGGTTATGGCCCGAGTCACTTTATCTATGACTCTTACTTGCTGAGCAGGAAAGCACCCGAGATGCATTGAGACAGCGAAACCACGCTGCCACTTCGCTAAAGACAACTCCGTGCCTCGCCCGACCGACTGGTTCGCACTAGCCGCGCATGAGTCCGACGCTCGAATGCCACGTGTTTGCTGAGCAACGAACATGTCGTCTTTAGCGGCTAACCACATAGCCAGGCACCGCGCACTCTAGTCAGCGGTAGATAGAACACACCTTTCGAGGCGCAGTGGGCTTCCTGACCCTGCAGTACCCTGGTCCTAAGGGGAGACCCGTAGTTCTTACCCCAAAACCCTATCTACTTGGGTCCTGAAGATAGGGTAAGTATGTGTTCCAGCGACTAAAACCTACCTATCTTGAATTCCTTCTTCTGGCGATTGGCAATACGGGAGTGAAATCTTGCAGGCAGGCCGTAACCTCGTTTACCTACTATGTACTTATAACAATAATAATAACCCTGTATGAAACTGTCCCACGGCTTTGCACGGGGCTCTTAGTATGTGAAGAGTTAGGCCATAGTTTAATTAATACGTTGCCCCAGTGCGAGTTGTCATACTTTACATATTTTTGAGAACATTATGGAGAAGTCACAGACATGCAGGTTTCCTTACGATGTTTACCTTCATCGTTAAAGCGAGCGATGATAATTACATAACTTCGAAAGTCAAAGATGCGCGCCTTGGAATTGACTTCGAGACTATAAAAATCATATTTGAATATACATATAGGAGAAAAACAAGAAACACAATGTAAATAAGAAATTGTGATAAAACACTTATTCTTTTCATGCCATCGCGTAAGGAGCAGAAAATATATTCTCCATAAAAAATGCATATCTTGCGATAGTACAAAGTAGCTGCAATATATGTTCGCCATTTATTTGATTTGTTGGAGTGCTTGCCGATTTTAGCCGCCAGTTATTATGGATGTAATAAAAAACGAAAAACGATGCGCACTATTTCCATGAGAGGTGAATATCGACTTTTCTAAAATATTGCCTCGGTGCGCAGTTGAGGTGGATTTTCTATCAAGAAGTACTCAAGATATGTTCAGTACACAGCAATTATAGGCTTGCTCCCTATAACGTGCGACCTAAACCATTGCTAATTACATGTGGTTATAATAACTCTGCTTACTTCTTCGTATATTGGCGTGAGATTATGTATTTATGCAGAGTCTTTCTAGTCTTTGCCTGGATACAGTTTGATATCACGACACATTAGGCGAAAATAATTAAGTCAAGTAATAATTGTTGCAAGTAAAATGAAATAAGCAGCGTTATCTGAATCTAGACAATAATAATAAACAGCCCTGTATTAAACCGTCTCACTGCTAGGCACGAGCCTTTTCTCAGTGTGAAAAAGTTTAGGCCATAGTTCACCACACTGGCCCAGTGTGGGTTGGTAGATTTCACATATCTTCGAGAACATTATGGAGAACTCTCAGACATGCAGGTTTCCTCACGATACTTTCCTTCATTTAAATTAACTATATTCGTTTACAATTGTTAATGTTTGAGTAATTAAGTGGACCGACGGGCGTGTATGAGGAATGTGATGAAAGTGAATGAAGCCAGAGAAGTGTGTCAGGATCGTAGCAAATGGAAATCCGTAGTCTCTGCCTACCCCTCTGGGAAACAGGCGTGAATCTATGTATGTATGTATGTATGATAGACAAACAAAACAGAAGATTCTTCAAAACAGAAAATCTGAAAATATTATCGTAATAAAACATGTTCAAAATTGAGTTCCACTCTACTGTAACAAAAGTCAAATGTAAATTGAAATGTAATTTCTGTTCACATTCGACTATTATTTTAATTTAAAATGTATGTATTATTGTTATTAATGTTAGACATTGAGGCTAGATCAGACTCTTTATTAAACAGTTTTTATTACGAGAACTGGCTGTAATGACATAATTAAACTTTAGACTCGACAATAGCTAAAAAGAGACGCTATGAAATGGAGGCGTATACTAAACAGTGACTTGGATTGGGATAAGTAAATATAGCCTTCTCCGTCTTAGCATTATTATTCCTGAGTGTATTGGAATCGGCTAACCTAACCTAATTAGATTCGGCTGAGTATCAACTTTTCCACGTAGCGGCATACTATTTGAACTCCGTACGTAACCTAAAGTGACAACGATATACAAAGACTAGACAATTTGGTAGATTACTATTTGAGGAAACTGAATCCCCATAGACGGTCATAGACTTCGATTTGATCGAAGGTCATAGATGTCTATGATTATCTGTACCGATAGTATTACAAAGCAATGAGAGATATTGATATTGTTACGTGCTGGGTTCGACGGATAAAAAAGTAAACAATATTACCGACTAAAATACGTTTTATTCTAGCACACAATTAAATTTAAAATACAACAAACAATATACCTACTACACTTTTCCACTGTGACTGCTTCAAACTCCGTAGTATTTTCGCTGCCGTTCGCTTCGATGAATACTTGACCGTCTTGACCGCTTACGATTGTAAACTGTCTTGGCGGTGCGCGTGCGCTCTATTTATAATGGCGCTGTAATCAATTATAAGAGGGAACTACCGAGTCTTCCACACAATGCCGAGAGATGGCACTGGGTGTAACAATATTCTGTAAATTGGAACTGCCTCGGTGACGCAGCGGTAGTGATTGCGACTACTATGGTTGTGGTGTTAGGTACGACTTCCGGATCGGGCAAAGTATTATTAGGTTTTTCTTGTTCGAAATTCTCAGTAGCAGGCCGCAGTCTGGTAAATATGCCAGGTAGACGGTTAGATTTATTATTTATTACGTGGGACCCAAATCCATGGATAGCTCAATTTGATTGTAATAGACCTCTGCCGACACCATGTAGGCAGGATATGGGCGTGAGACTATCTATGTAAATAGTTAGGTATAAGTATATAAGTTCGATATTGTAGTTACAATCTCACAAGCCCCTCATAAATTAAACCAAAACTCGCACTTAAAATATCATCCTGTACGAATTTAACCTCTGCGGAGGTCGCGATCAAATACGTTTAAATTTTATTACCTCTCATCGAAATCATGGCGGCAATAATTAGTCAATTTGTTAACAATTCAAAATTATAACAAGCCCCGTCGCAGTCTGTGTGGTAGCGTGATTAATGTCGCACTTTATCGTGTTACTCAGGCCACTTTTCCTTATTTAATATGACCTAATAATAATATACACTCGCTTAATCAAAGTATTAGTTAGTAGTCAAAAGTCTGCAACAGTTAGAGTTACTTTTTGATGTGTGTGATAGAACAGTATTTGCGGGTTTGTGAGTCTTTATAATTTACAAAATTAAGATTGTGTTGTTAATTAAATGTTATTTTGGTTGTCCTATTTGTGAAATTATAGACATTGAATGACTGTTAAAAGCAAGTGTCTAATTAATAGTGGTCATGTTGAGTAATATAATTCGATTTGTTTTGTCTAATTCGTGGAACGTTGATCCTTTTATTTAATGTTTTGTTGTCTCTTTTTGTTCGCCATTGGTGTTGATTTATAGCTAGTACTGAAAGGTAATTCTTTAGTAGATTTAAACTGATTTACTTTAGGATTATATTTACTTTTATGAAGCGTATTTTACTAATTGTTTAGCTAAAATATTATTATAAAAAAAAACCTGACTGCTTAAAAGTAATGAACTGAAACGAGAAAAACAAGTATCACAATATCTATATAAAATTCAACTGACTAATGCATTGTTTTGTAAGCTTACTTTATCAAATAATGAAATAACTACTTTGCAGCTGTTTGGGCTGTAGGACGTGCCAAAGAAATGGACATAGATACATACATACGCTCGAAAGCTCGAAAAACATTACCCTCCTTCTGACGCAGTCGGGTAATAAAAAGAGGGTTAATAGTGATGGGTGATTTGAGTAACTTGAAAACTATACTTGTATCTATTATTGAAAACGGGTATTAACGCGATCATGCTCGGTATTTACATACTTTTTCGAAAGCCTTTTTTGTTGTTATCATATCGCACAATGTGAAAGTATAAAAATGATTTGGATTACTATAATATAAATGGGGAAGTCGGTTATGGTTTATAACGTTTGCTCAATCCTTATATTACTGTTCTTTTGCAACGTCAATTCATATGAATGAATCATAATTCGCGATATCTCGAAATTATCTTCATAACGAACAGCTGACATCAATTAACCTTAATTTATGAGACAGAGTTATAACTTATTCTGTAATATCTCATCATCGATCTCATGTCCGAACCCAAAGTAAAAGCATTATTATTACTGATCATTACAACGGTTCCTGTCAAAGCGTCTTTTGAGTTTGAGATGAAAACAGACTAGCAGGGCTGTACTTTTTAATTCATTTTGTTCTTTCAAATAATTTGGTTTAACATTTTTTGTTAGTTATTTTGATTGATTTTTAATATAATTAATTATGGATTGGAGACGCTAGAGCAGAGGTTCCCAGACTTTTTTTCTCATAGACCACTTTCAATATTTAGCTAGTTCCGGTGGACACCCTGCAGCTAAACAAGTTCATGCAAGTAATAAATTTGATCAAATCTCTACGGCCTGATCATTTTCTTATTTTTTAGTAATTCTCTACCGAAAAATCGAAAAACCACTGGTACTGAATATGGAATATATAAGTTTTTACAAGTAACAGTCGCTGACTTTCTAGCCGCCGCCGTCAAGCCGCCAGTTAGTTCTTCATTATCGAAAGCAAATAAATTTTCGTGGACCCCGGCTTTCCAATTGTGCACCTCCATTTTTTTGTCGCGCCAACGTAGAGCCCCGTCGAGTCTCCAGTGGACCCCTGGAGGTCCACCTGGACCACTTTGGGAACTAATTTTGGGTCCGTGTCTAGTCATAGGTAGTTTGCGCGTTCTATCGCCTCCTTCATGGAGATTGCTCTGAGAAACATTTTACCATCGTAACACTCGACACCGCAGCAATGTTCCTATCCACCGTCATTGTCATCCAGAATGGTTCGTTTTCAGCATTCATTTCTCACCGTGCGTGCAGGCTCTGAAATAAACTACCTACTGCGGTGTTACTGCTTGTCCTTCTTCAATCACGGTTATATGGTTCAGGTGAGGGACAGAGTTTTGTCACGCCAATACCCCGTGATGTTGGGTAAGGATTGTTTTTAAACGATTGGACGAAATAGCACAATCTAGTCCTTGTGATGGTTTGTCCTGTCATTTCGAATGAATATGACAGTTCTTATGTCACTTGTGTAAAGGCAATTATTAGACTGTTGGTCTTTAGTATTGAACTCAATGGCTCAACATTTTACGAGTACCTACATATAACCATTATCCAGTAATTGTCATTCAAATGAGTCACGGACTGGCAATTGGTCGTTTCAGTTTAAGTTTATTTTGATATCTTGTTATTAAACTACTTGGAATAACAACTGTAGATTAGTTTTGTTACTTGTTCACGTCAAGTAGATGAATAGTATAATATTTATCTATTTCAGGATGGCAAGTAATATCAAACTAACTTTTGCAATGATAAACACAGGGGATACCGATGGAATGTTAATTCAGAGTTTGATTGAATTGATTGCCATTAAGTCATAAGTTTGTGACTACCTTTGCGGTTGAACATGATTGAGGGTTTGATTCCCAGGTAAATTACCACGGATTCTGGCAATGGTTTCGGTAGACAAGAATAGGCTATTACGTGGGATTTTAAGTACATCTTTGCTTGCCTTCCTACTGTTAGTAGAAGCCATCTAGTAGTATAGAGTGTAAATCTCGGATAACTTAGTTTGTTTGTCAAGAAAACCTTAGCAACTTTTACTTAGTTTCGTTTTCATACCTCGGAAAGCAAGCCGTTCCATCAGAATATAAAAGCGAGGGAATAGAGAGCGCAGTTATAATATCTCCTGCGTAGATAGTAGTAGTAGATAGGCTAGTCTGAACAGTTAGGCTAGCCAATTTGATCTGGCAGACATTACATACCTACGTGCGTAATGATATTGTGATATGCTGATTTTTGTGACCACTTCAAACTGCGTAGTCGACAGATACAGTATTATAATGGTATTAAATGTCAGCTTATTTTCGTTGTTTTACCATATATAAATAGACTTAAATTAATTATTTATCGAAACACTTCGCCTTACGTATAAAAAATGTTCACAGTGCCACATAAAAGCTTTCAGAATATTTATAAATTTTCATTTCTTTTTGTATGTTTCAAAACAATCCGCACTCCCGCGTAATCCTTGTATCGCAAAAAGCTTTACAAATAAAATCCAGTGATATCTGGGACAACTATTTGTGTGTACACCCTTTGTTTATCATTCAAATTCATTCTTGTCATTTTAAAAGTACTTAGGTTACGTTATTAATACGAAAATGAGATTAGGTGATCAAGCTAGATTAGTACAGCTTTTTTGAAAAGACTCATATTTGAAAATGCTCTTTAGGTTCAGCGCCGACGGACGGAGTGGCGGCGAAGAGACTAATTCAGTAACAATTTAAATTCAACCTAAAGTGCTTCAGAATACGACCGTATTTGGTACAACAATATAAAATGACGGCGAGCAACTCAAAGCGCGGTCATTTTATTTCGTTGTACCAAATACGGTCGTATTCTGAAGCACTTTAGGTTGAATTTAAATTGTTACTGAATTAGTCTCTTCGCCGCAACTCCGTCTGTCGGCACTGACCCTTAGTTGTAATTTTTCTAATAGTCAGAAAGTTAAAAGTTGTTATAATTTCGGATCACTTTATAAACCAAAATTAGTAAGATTTTACAAAACAGAATGATATGAAAACAACTTGGTTTTTAAGTTAAACCTTAAGCTACCAAATTGTTTAAACCGTTTCGTGTTTTTGTTTGAAGCTCAAATAAATAAACAGATACAAGGAAAAATTAACCATTGTCTATAGTATTTGGAACTCTTAGTTATTTAAACAGATTTTTGAAGTGAAAGCTTCTTTAGGCGCGTTGAGCACTTCTTGGATGAACAAAAATCATAGAACTCGCGTCATCGTCATGCTTCCACGCTTTCCATTTTTGAATTATTTTAGAATATGGTGCGTCCTACGCAAAAAATAACGAAATTTTGACCCCCTTAATAACTCCTAAGAGAGTATCAGGAACTAGCATCCGACCCTTTCTTCTTTAGGTGCGTTGAGCACTTCACGTCACCGAACGCTTTCCATTTTTGAATTCTTTTTGGTTTATAATCCTAACTAATATTATAAAAGCGAAAATGAGTTTGTTTGTTTGTTACCTTTTCACGCCTAAACCACTGAACCGATCATCCTGAAATTTTGCATATACGTTATCAGGTATACAGAAACGAACATAGGCTACCTTTCGTCCTCAAAAAAATTACTGTTCTCGAGGAAAACAATAATAACGTTCTTATGATAATAGATGGCGCCATGTGTCTTTCGAATCATGATTGAATTATATTATTACAAACAGAGTACAACCCGAATTGATTGTCAAATTCTAAATTGACGCGAGCGAAGCCGCGGGCAAAAGCTAGTTTGGTTTATAAAGAAGTGTTTATGATCAAGGATTAAAGTTTTCACTTCTATTGGCAGTCCCCAAAAACTGCTCCAATATTTTTTTAATATCTTTATAATAGAGTACAGGCTCTTTTCAACCTCATCTATTATTATGAGGATAACATCTAAAGATTCAGCATAACAGTACGGTGAAGGAAAAACATCGTGAGGAAACCTGCATGTCTGAGAGTTCTCAAAGATATGTGAAGTCTACCAACCCGCACTAGGCCAGCGTGGTGGACTATGGCCTAACCCTTCTCACAGTGAGAAGAGGCCCGTGCCCAGCAGTGGGACAGTTTAATACAGTGCTGATATTATTATATTATAAATAATCGAAAGTAACTCTGTCTGACAGACAGAGTTACTTTTGATTCTTTATAATATAATAATATCAGCCCTGTCAAACGGTTGATCAATCGGTTGAGTGGTTAAGCCGTGAAGAGGTTATAACCTCTTCACGGCTTAACCACTCAACCGATTTAGATGAAATTTGGTACAGAGATACTTTAAAAGCTGGGGAAGGACATAGACTTTTTATTAATGTAGGTATATCGCGGGTGGAGCCGCGCGCAAAAGCTAGTAATATTATAAATGCGAAAAAGAGTTTTTTTGTTACGCTTTCCCGCCTTAACTACTCGACCGATCATCATGAAATTGAATTCGCATACAAGTTGTCTGGGGTACAGAAAAGAACATAGGGTACCTTTCATCTAGAAAAAGTACTGCTACACCTAACCTAAGCGACATTTACCCGAGCGAAGCCGCGAGCAAAATCTAGTTTGATACATTTGTTATTACTTTATTATATTTGTAGATATGATTGTTCTCTATAGGCTTCCTAATAAGGCCGCTTTGTGGTCAAGTGATTCATTGACTGACGTTTATTGAGTCCTTGATCAGTTGGAAATAATTCAATCAACAATTTATTAAGTGACTAGCTTTTGCCCGTGGCTTCGCTCGCGTTAATTTAGAATTTGATAATCAATTCGGGTTGTACTCTGCTTGTAATAATATAATTCAATCATGATTTGAAAGACACGTGGTGCCATGTATTATCATAAAAACGTTATTATTGTTTTCCTCGGGAACAGTAATTTTTTTCAGGATGAAAGGTAGCCTATGTCCGTTTCTGTACACCTGTCAACGTATATGCAATATTTCAGGATGATCGATTCAGTGGTTTAGGTGTTGAAATGTAACAAACAAACAAACTTATTTTCGCTTAGTTAGGAAGTTAGGATACTACGATTCACGGGGGCGGCGCAGTAACGATAAACACGGGTGAAGCCCAGGGCACATCTAGTATTAGTATAGATAATAAATGTTGTGTTTATACATACCTAAGTTTGCCAGACCTCTATGAAGAGGCGTCGCGATGGTTCTAGCGGAGTAGTAACAAAATAATTGTAGGTTGGCAGTCGCGAACCTTTTGGTATCGCCGGTAGGACTAGTATTGACTCGACCTGCAAGTCTAATCAGGGACATGCCAAAATCAAACTCATGTCAAGTCACTCGATATACAGTTGCCATTTCATGATCGGCTGTTAACGAATATTTATATTGGTCTACCTTTTAAAACTACATGTTAGTATGCAATTACTAACGGCTTAAGGACACCTGTTACAATGAGATTGAAGGGTACGTATTAAAATACCGGAATTTCATAATAACTATGACTGAAATACCGACGTCGAAAACAACGAAATTCAAAATACCGAAAGTTGTAAATGCCGATAGCCGTTATATCGAAACATAAAATATCGATGTTCAAATGCCCCAAAGGATGAAGCCCCGAATGGACGAAATAGAACTAATGGGAGTTTTGGACGGAGCCCCGCTTCGCGGGTTTCCCGTTTCTGGGTGGATTTACAAAAGAGAACCTTTTTTACCCAGGAAAAATGCTTGATGCACTATCCGCCGGCTAGGGGACGGCACCGGCGAGGCGTGTAGGACTCCCCATTCTGGTATACCCACTAAAAAACCTGAGGTGTTTCCTCTCTCACCCAATGGAGGGGCCTGTTGGGAGCTCTTAAAAGAATTGAGTCATCCATAGCAGGCCCCCCCGTGTGGGTGCGGGCCGGGTCAAACGGACCCGACCACCTCTCGTCCCCAGGGGAGAGCCTCACCGCTCTCCCCTTTCGACATTGGAAAGCGCGCAGGAACACCGCGCGCGCCCTCTCGGGGTTCTTAATTTGTGGGTGGCAGGCCCCTCTGAGGCCTTGTCACCCGGAACCCTTACGTGGGGGGCAGGAGAGCGACATAAGCGCGTCTCCTGCGCCCCCTCCTCCGGCGGCGGACTTCCGGGGCGTAAGGATCTTCCTTACGCCCCCGCTCCGCCGCCTCCATCTGCGAGATGACAGACTCGCAGAAGGACCTCATTGCGCCTACAAAGGAGAACCTAACACAACCTACCGATTCCGAGTCGGAATCGTACGGATGGCCTAAGCATTAGCCAGCCAGGGGATTTTAAACTTCGGGATATGGATCTTCGGGATTTTAACCTTTTGGGCAAATGAACTTTCGGGATTTAAAACTTTCGGCCGAACAATCATTCGGCGTTTAATTTTTCGGGATTTCTTCCATAGGTATTTTAAAATACGGTCTTTTAAATTTTGGTATTGTAATACGTACCCGAGATGAAACATATAAAATACGTATTCATATGGGTAAAAGTATAACTCTGTTTATAGATATATCAGTAATTCAGTACAAATAATTTAGATTTCTAGTTATTGTACAATTTAATAAATTCTGCCTGTGGTTTAACCCGCGTGAATCTTATGTAAACCTAGATAAAGAGAAAATGTTTATCTCAAAAGACAAATAGTACCTGTGTACCAAGTTAAAGGTTAAAGTTAAAGGTTGATCCGCGATCGATTAACAAATATTCAAACATATTAAAAAAATAACATTTTTTATCTATACTAATATTATAAAGCTGAAGAGTTTGTTTGTTTGTTTGAACGCGCTAATCTTAGGAACTACTGGTTCGATTTGAAAAATTATTTTAGTGTTGCATAGCCTATTTATCGAGGAAGGCTATAGGCTATATAACATCACACTACGACCCACGGGGGCGGCGCAGTAACGATAAACGTGGATGAAATCGTGGGCACATCTAGTTTATCATATTTGTAGGCTTCTTTTGATATAATGATATATAACAATACTTGCTTAACTTGTCAAGCAATTAAAAATCTATTGTGTCTGGCCACCGGGGTGCCGCTGCGATTCAATAGGTTAATACCAATGATAACGAATCACCACAAATTACATGTTCAGCAGTGCAACTATAATACAATATGTGGTAACAGTCGCTTGCACTAACATTGTCTTTGCTACTAAGTGACAACCAAGGACAAAAAGCATTTATTGTCATTACTTTACTTTAATGTTAAGACTTAAGTCAACGTGTCATTAATAAATGATTTCTTTTCTTTTCTTTTTTTATAATATGTAACTTTCCAGCGAATTACAAATATTAGCCATGAGTTTCTTGTAAACGTATTTCTCTGAAAAGCTCTCCGTCTTACGAAGTTGACGAACCTATTCTTGATCGACCTTCATGAATAAATTATTCAACACGTGAATAATTATCTTTGTATCTTTGACATCTAATTCTAAATTCAAAAGAACAAAACAAAACTCTGTCTGATATACTGTTGAACAACATTTCTTAGTAAGATGTTTACGTCTGCTGTCGAGATCTGTAAATAAATTATGAGCTATGAACGTAATTATAAATATTAGTATCACAGACAAACAGTAGATACCCTTAAGCTTGTTTATCTAAATAGTTTAGATTACATTACAAGATCGTAATAAGATTATAATAACCTCTGTACAACAAGTTCACTTGAATCTACCATCTCTGTTACGTATCGCTGTTGGTATATACGTCAAAAAGAGACAACAACAACGTTTAAACGTTAACTTGTTTTTAACAGAATTCTTAGTTGATTATTTAAAAGAAATAGATCCAGACAATGGCGTAAGTCCCATGATCAATATAGGGCCATGGGAAACGCGAGACAATGTGTTTTCCCATAAACGTAAGGTATAGACACTGGAGGCTACTCAGTCGTTTCATATTGAGGAAGCGAGTGACAGCGCGTGCGCACAAAAAATATAAAAAGTTCGGTGGCAAGCTGAAGGTGTCATGGCGGAAACGGTGATATACAATATTATATTATGGTAATTCAGCTTTTTACTTAAGACCTGTTTCTATATTTAATAGCTATTATTTTAAAAATATAAAAGGCTCACGATAATTCTGTTTCTATTAAACACTGCAAACTGATAAATATTATTATGAACTGTCATCTGCATACGAAATGAACCGGTATTGGTCACTGTTCGTTAGCACTGCAGCGAGGTGTCGGTAATTTGTCTTACCGGTGTTGGCGGTTTTTTATGAAAGTATTCGGCAAAAAAACGATAAATGTTTTTAAATATAGAAACTGGCTTTACTTGAAGGTTCTTGGCTTACTTTTTATTTTGGATTTCACTTTCTTTTGCTTTCTTAGGTAATTTTTTTGTGTAATTTGTTTTAGGGTTGCCAGTAATTATACCTAATACCTAATATAATAATATGTTGCCTGTATGTACTAGATTATACAATGTCTTTCTATGCATAACAAATTGTTATGATAAACATGAACATTGAAAAAGATAAAGTCATTACTATGAATCCACTGATTATATTAAATCCTTGATTTATGTATTGATTTTATTATTTGAATATATTTTATAACCACAGATGTGTGTGTACGCGTGTGTGGCACATGCTCGTATATGTAATTGGCGATTGAAAACAGTAAACAACTTCTTGTCTAATATTTCTCCCCTACTCCAACTGCTTTTTTAAATATATTTTATTTATTATAACGTCCTGTTATTTAATTTTTTTTCTCTTTATTGGGTAAACTAACAACATTACAATAACAAATTTTTGAGATCCACATCGTTTACCACGAGTAAAAATAATAATTAATTTTTACTTATAATATTGAAAGCTATTGTTAAGTATATGAATATATTAATAATCTATTAAATATTTTGATTAAAACTCATATCTATGGAATATAAATAGTCATTGGGCATACAATCGAATATATATATATATATATATATAATATAGCAGCGATAGCCTAATGGGAAACTGATGGACTGCCACGCAGAGGTCTCGAGTTCGAACCCAAGGCGCGTATCTCTGACTTTCGAAGTTAAATGCGTATTAAATAGTTGATTATCGCTTGCTTTAACGGTGAAGGGAAACATCGTGAGGAAACCTGCATGTTTAAGAGTTCTCCATATTGTTCTCGAAGATATGTGAAGTCTGCCAATCCGAACTAGGCCAGCGTGGTGGACTATGGCCTAACCCTTCTCGTAGTGAGAAGAGGCCCGTGCCCAGCAGTGGGACAGTTTAATACAGGGCTAATATTATATTATATTATATATACAATCGAAGAATATTGTAGTTTCAATACATCATTTACTCTTTAAATATTTTTCGTACATTAAAATATTACACATTGAAAATAAACAATTTCACAGGTAGGTCAGTCAAGTCTCGCCTGTTACATGCAACATAAAAGTATCAGAAAATTGACTTAAGAATAGTCTAAAAGGTAGTTTAGTAAACAAAATAAACCACAACAAAATGTATAAAACCAGTTCCATCTTAAATACCATCTTTCCAAAAATAAACTGGCGATGCCAAAGTGTCCTTCTCCAATATAATATTTGAGTTATTGCAGATAAAACGATTCACTGCGATGTTTAAATCACGTACATTAATAAGCATCGTTATAACGTATGCATCGACGAGTCGTGAAGGAACATACATAATTACTTTTTATTACAATTTGAATTGCTCGCGCAAAAAACATGATTTATACTCCGTTTACGGCACATTTTACCTGCTACGTATCCGATCGGTAACGAGACAAAGAAGGTGATTTAATGAGGTAACATTACATTCAATAACTGGTAACATTGTCATGGATATGCAGTAAAAAGGTTGTACACGTATTGTGATGATTTAAATAGAGAAATTCCTTTGTTGTACTATCATTGTTTTGGTTTTAACGTTAATTCTTTTAACAATATAGTATGATGTAGTTACTATTTTTCTATGGCAAGGTTATATCAAGGGCGATATTTTCTGGATGGTTATGGTACGTTGAATAATAACAAACACGTGATAGTTAGATTTGTTGTCTTATGTTTATGTTTTATAGTGTTTGTCCACGGCTTCACTCACTCGTTTACACTACTTTGGCCTATAAACATAATTATATGAGAAGAACAGTCAAGAAGCTTACAGGCACTCTTTTTAATCGCGAAGTTTATCTTATCTTATGTGGGGGCCAGTCAGTGCAGACCGGCGACACTTCGACCCAGTGGAATCTTTTGTGTCGACACTCTCCCAATAACGACTGCCATAGATGTTTGTGGCAGCCGGGACCGACGGCTTAACGTACTTTCTGAGACACGGAGCAGGCGATAATTGTCAATCAATACGCACATAATTTCGAAAAGTCATATAACTTCCGAAAGTCAGAGGTGCGCGACGTGGTTCGAACCCGAGACCCTCTGCATTGCAGTCTGTTGGTCTCCCCAATGAGCTATCCTATCGCCAAGTTTACAATATTTCTTATTTTACTATTTCCTCTCTTCAGTGTCTTTATGTGAGAGAACTCGTATATACATACATAGCCTCATGCCTTCATCCCCAAAGGATATTTTTAAGTTATACGGACACACATACCTACAGTCTAGAGAGATCTATAAATACAATTAAAAACAAAAGCAATGAATAAACAGAAAGAAAGCTGGAACGGTATGGCTTTTACCTCGAAAGAAAGACTAAGATTCTTTCGCTGTAAAAGCACATAATAAAATACTAAGATTGACAAATAAAACTAATCAGAAAATATTTTAACTAGTATTAATTTGAAAAGTATGTAAGGGATCAATAAATCTTTGATTATAAACGTATGTAAGTTCGATAACATTTCAATAACATTTGTCGCTCTCTGTGGCGTAGTGGTTAGTGTAACCGACTGCCACGCCTGAAGTCGCGGTTTTGACTCCCGCACAAGTCAAACATTTGTGTGGATGAACATATATGTTTGTTTTGGTTTGGGTGTTTCTACGTATAATATGTATGTATTTACTAAAATAAAGTAAGTAGGTATATATGTATGTTTATCCATTGTCTAGTACCCATAGTACAAACTCTGCTTAGTTTGGGCAAGATGGTGTTGTGTGTATGTGGTAGAATATTATTATTATTATTAATATTTATCCAAAATTTCAGACATGTCAATTTAAGTTTTGTCATCAACACAACATTTAAATAATTACTTCTCTACAGCCCTAATTATTATCGGTAGCATAAACTTTGTTCCCAATGCCGACGAGTATTCAGACGTTTTATATTTTAAACGTGTTTTATGCAATAATATAAAAAGGTAAGAACCGTTCGACTATCACGCAGAGGTTTTGAGTTCGATCCCAGGGCGCGCGCCTCTGACTTTTCGAAGTTATGTGCATATTATTTATTAAATAGTTAATTGTCGCTCGCTTTATCGGTAAAGGCAAACATCGTGAAGAACCCTGCATGTCTGAGAGGTTTCCATAATATTTTCGAAGGTATGTGAAGTCTGCTACCCAGCACGGGGTGGTGGACTATGGCCTAACCCTTGCCACACTGAGAAGAAGCCCTTGCCCAGCAGTGACGACAGGTTATTTACTGGGCTACATTATTATGTTGTGAATGGAATAGTCGCAAGAGGTAGACCTAGGCGAACGTTTCTTGATCAAATCGGAGACGTTCTCGACAAAGGCCAGGTTAAGAGCACCTTCCACCGGCGAGCGTGTATGAGGAATGTGATAAAAGTGAATGAAGCCAGAGAAGTGTGTCAGAATAGTAAATGGAAATCCGTAGTCTCTGCCTACCCCTCTGGGAAACTGGCGTGAATCTATATATGTATGTATCTATACTAATATTATAAAGCTGAAGAGTTTGTTTGTTTGAACGCGCTAATCTCAGAAACTACTGATCCGAATTGAAAAATTATTTTTGTTTTGGATAGCTCATTTATCGAAGAATGCTTTAGGCTACATAACATCACGCTACGACCCACGGGGGCGGTGCAGTAATCATAAACGCGGGTGAAACCGCGGGCACATCTAGTGTAATATAAAAAATAAGAAATATTTAATTAGTTAAAGGGAATAAACATAACATCGACGTGACCTACCCAGCGACCCGTGCTTACGTAGGTAATAAATAAGAGAATTAATTAATGTAAACCTACACTTATCTAATTAATATTATCGGTTTACATTCTACGCCTACAACTTGCTAACACTAATGATTGTTTACACAATGTAGGTAAATGATTACTATTACTACATCGGATTAATTTGTTACCACTTTAAATTAATAGCCTTAAATAATCTCCTCAGTTTAAATCGTAAAAAATAGAGTATTCAAAATCGGTTCTAAGCTAACACTCGTGTTTTGAAAGGCATTATATTTTATTAGATTTTACCCCTGGCTCCGCTCGCATAAATGTAGGTTATGTTTATAGTCTATTCTTCTTTTTCTGGATGAAATGTACCCTTTGTAAGTACATAGGGTACCTAAAGTACCTTTCATCCAGAAAAAAGACGTTACGCTATTTCAACTGATAATCATGAAATTTCGCATACACGATTACCCTTTACGATTACATTGCTCGGTCGACATTATGTTATTTTAATTGAGTTGTACTATTTTATTTTGTTCCAGCTTTTCCCTTATCGTCATCGGTAGCACGTCCTGCCAAAAAATGGACGTCAACGTAAATTCTACAGGCATTTGCAAAGGCGCTCTATATAGAAATATTACAGAATTAAGGCTTCGTTTGGAAGGGTGTGTTCTGATCGTTGGAAGCCTACAGATTTCAGTGGAGCAAGATATGAACACGAATTATAATGAGACAGCGTTTTACAATCTTAGAGAGGTGAGAATAGAGGTGGTAATGTGCGAGAGTGAGATGGCGCTCTACAGAGTGTACAGCTTGTTAAAAGATGGTGGTGCGACGTCAGAAATATATCAAATAAAGCCTTAAGAGGAAATACAAGGGCCGTTTTTCCATACAAACGTAGTCCCCTGTTTCCTCCCTGGATAATGCCAGTAGAGTAAAAATTATTTTCCAAAAATTGTATGGCCTCTATTGGCATGTCCCTATGTTTTCCTTTATTCCATAAATTAGTCGAGTGTGGTGCGTTCGAATCCCACACATGACACAGGATAAAAATTTGTGTGATCCACAAATAGTGGTTTGAGTCCAGACTTTTCCAACTTTCAAACAACGGACAGAGAGAACACCCAGCTGTTCTTAGTGTCCGTTGTTTGAATGTTTGTAAAGTGCCCCGCGATATAGGAATTATGCCTAGCGGGAGTAGGCATTAAAAAAATGTCGCAGCGGTTGTAAATGCGGCTTCTGTGCATGATGTCACAGGTTCGATTTCCGGTTTAAGTGTTATTGGGTCCTTTTGACAAAGAATTCTCAGTAGCTTCACGGAGTCTGAAGCTGTTCCCGGTAGACAGCAATATTAATTAATATTTTTGTTATTGGTATTGATATGATTTTTAATATTTACCATCGAATGAAGTTTTAAATTATATTCTTTTAACTTAGACGTACTTCTAGAAGACAATTTTTACCGTGGGAGAGCCACGCTTCGGCACGAATGGGCCGGCTCGACGGAGTGATACCACGGCTTCACAGAAAACCGGCGAGAAATAGCTCTTGCGTTGCGTTTCGTCTAGTAAATGAGGGTAGCGGAGGCCAAACTGTCCTCCCCTTCTGGTGGGGGCAAATTTAAAAGACCGGCAACGCACTTGTGAGTCCTCTGGTGTTGGTGGGCGGCGGTAATCGCTTACCATCAGCCGATACGTCTGATCGTTTGCCTCCTATACCATAAAAAATATCAATAAATGATATTATCTTACGATAACATTTACGCGAATGGTACAATTAAAAATTAATCAACTTTATTCGGATTTAACAACAGTTAAATTTAAAAAATTTGGGGCTGTCTTTGGGGACTGCCGATAGATGTGAAAACTTTAATCTTTGATCATAAACCCTTCTTTATAAACCAAAAATAATTAAAAAATGGAAAGTGTTCGGTGACGATGACGCGAATTCCATGGTTTTTGTTCACCCAAGAAGTGCTCAACGTACCTAAAGAAGTTTTCACTTCAAAAGTATATTACCACCACGAACACCAAACGCAGACACTTCTAAATATTTACCAAGATTATTGTATTTTCAATGCAGTAGTTGTTTAGTGTATCATGTATTTGCTTTACAGATAACAGAATACCTAGTGATATACCGAGTGCGAGGCTTGCAGTCGATCGGGCAGCTCTTCCCAAACTTGACGAGGATTAGAGGGAACAAGCTGTTGAACAATTTCGCTTTAATTGTGTACGACAATCAGAATCTCAGTGAGGTAAGTTGCTGGCAATACTTCAGTTAAATTAGATTTAGATAGAGCCGTATAGCAAGCATTGTTAACAGGAGGATGTATTTCTGTATATTAAGTACGTATCAAACAATATATCACAAAACACTTGATCAATAAATAACTAATACCAGTGCCAGTTAGTAAGTAAGTAAGTATTTATTTTACAAAATATAGGTACACAAAATACAGACAAATATTATAACACAGCAAAAAAAAAAGAAGTACATATATAATGAAAAACTAGGTTACCACTCTACTTATCTATACTTGTATTATAAAGCTGAAGAGTTTGTTTGTTTGTACGCGCTAATCTCAGGAACTACTGGTCCAATTTGAAAAATTCTTTTTGTGTTGGATAACCTATTTATCGACGAAGACTATAGGCTATATAACATCACCAATAGCAGCGGAGCAGCAATGAAAAATGTTGCAAAAACGGGGGAAATTCTCTTAAGTGAAGCAGACGAAGTTGCGCGGGTCAGCTAGATATATTATTATACTTAGGGCCACTTGCACAACAACTCACTAAATACGTTTAGCACTAAATACATTTAAAACGTGGCATCTCAGTCACCTTCACACGGATGACTGCGACAACACGATGTTTTAAATCTATTTAGTGGTAAACGTATTTAGTGAGTTGTTGTACAAGTGGCCCTAACTGTCGATTCGACCATAATCATTATTAAAAATTTAAGGAAACAATAATTATATATGCATTTGTAGTTCATCATATTTCTAAGAACCTTCTATATGTTGTACTTCTCAGAAACAAAAAAGAAATTATTGTTACTGAACTGTTTCGTCGATACCTATCTATAAAAAAAACTAATTATTTCCAATTAAAGCTGGTCAATAGCAACTGAAAAGTTGATTAATTTTAAAAATAAATTAATAACGAAAATCGATTTATAAAAAGAGGAGGAAAAGACACTGAACCGTTTTGTCTTTGCATATTTATTAACCTATGATAATATCAGCCCTGTATTAAACTGTACTGTCCCACTGCTGGGCACGGGTCTCTTCTCACTGTTTAGGTCATAGTCCACCACGCTGGCCCAGTGCGGGTTGGCAGACTTTACATATCTTCGAGAACATTATAGAGAACTGTCAGACATGCAGGTTTCCTCACGATGTTTTCCTTCACCGTTAAAGCAAGCGATAATAATTAACTATTTAATATGCATATAACTTCGAAAAGTCAGAGATGCGCGTCTTGGGTTCGAACTAGAGATCTCTGCGTGGCAGTCCAACGGTTTTCCACTAGGCTGTTGCTGCTATTACCTATCGCTAGATTATAGAAAAACAGTTTAATTATAAGTCGGTACAAACTAGGTATAAACTAGTCTATGTATAGTTACCGTTATATATTAATAAGTATGTGTACGTAAAAGGCATTATGTTTACGAGTATATGATCGCATCCATACACAGCCATGGCTGCCGAATGGCAGTCGAAATGTTGGACAAAGTATAAATAAAATAAGTAGTTTAAATAATCGAATAACGAAAATATTATGTATTCAAAATAGAACACAATTCTTTTGTCATTAGAAAGCTACTTTAAAAAAGTAACATGGGCAGTAACATCACGCTACGAGCCCCGTGAACTAAGCAGTAATAAGAAACATTGGTGAAACTGTGTTAAACAGCAATTAATACTAATATATTCGATCATGAAAATAAACGAAAACGAAAGTACGAAAATAAAAAAAATTGTATATTATAATGAAATTATTATATATATATTGATTCAATTGATTGTGTATTTATTTGAGTGCATAACAATACTCGTTTACTTGAAATTGAACCGAACATCAAAACAAGATATTCCCGGTATTTGATTGCCAATTTTTCGCTACTGGACTTCTAAAAATAAATTTGCATTTAGATAGTCGAAATGGAATTTCATATTAAAACATGCAAACAAAGGGATTGAATAGTCCGGAAAATATTCACCAAAACACGTTAACTTTATTTTCTATTAATAAAATATTAAGTATTTTAGTCAATATTGAATATTGTCATTGGGGGACATTATTATTATAATCATAGCTGACGAAAGCCTACATCACACACGTTTTTGCTCTAACCGTGTAAAAGTGTACAATATACTGCCTCGCCGCAGCGGTAGTGGATGAGACTGCTGGGCTTCAGATCTCGGCTTCGGCAAGGTGATACATGGAGTTCAAAAATGTGCCCGTAAACCGTCAAGAGGCTTGCCTATTGTATAGGCATCAATTAACTTATGATAACAATCGCACTATAGCTTTAAGTTATGTTTTTAATTTTCTACTAAATAAATTGTCTCTTTTCAGGTTGGTCTATACAGCCTACTGAAAATCGACAGAGGTGGGGTTATATTATGGGGGTTGCCTCAAGCATGCTTTATCGATACTGTGAACTGGAAGGTGATCGCGCCGAACGCGAGACACGTCATCGGGCTGCCAGACAAACAGATTCAACAACATGTGTGTAACATACCCTGCTCTTGTAGTTTAAGTCCGGATAAAAATCGTTGTTGGAATATGAAGTAAGTTTACTTATGTGCTTTAATAATATAATTGACGTAGAATAATTGGTTCTTTTATGATATTGCCTTACGTTTACGGGAATGTTATACATTGAAATTAAACAAAACTTTCTGAGTATTTTGCTGTTTATTTAAATTAAAACTTTTAAATGATTATTGAAGTGAAAACTTCTTTAGGCGCGTTGAGCACTTCTTGGGTGAGCAAAAATCATAAAACTCGCGTCATCGTCACGCTTCCACGCTTTGCATTTTTGAATTATTTTAGAATATTAACAATATCTCAGAAATGGTGCGTCCTACGCAAAAAATAACGAATTTTGACCCCCTTAACAACCCGTAACAGAGTATCAGGAATCCGACCCGCCCCTTTTTTTTTGTTTATTAAGAAGTTATGATCAAGGATTAAAGTTTTCACTTCTATCGGCAGTCCCCAAAGATCGCCCAAATATTTCTTTTTGGAACTGTTAAATAGTAATAATAATTAAAATTATTCTTAATCACTTTCTCCAATATTTTTATCCATTTTAAGCAGTCATTGTCCCGGCAAGACTATAGTATTGTGTGTCTCAATCTTAAAAATAATGTCACTCTCCAAGTCTAAGGATGTATAAATAGTTTTTAAGCAATAATTAAAGTATAAGTAATTCAAGTTAACCACAATTAAACCTGGAAATAGATAGTTTAATTACAATGGTTATTTGCATATGGTCAATATGTGCAAAATGTACGTGATGCAACGGAATCATGTGATAATCAAAGATAAGTTACCGCCTTACAAAAGTTTCAAATGTTCACTGTGCCTTTGTGGACATGTAATCCTTTGGGTTTAGGTAATCATGAACAACTACGATAGTCGTTATGGAAAGTCAATCCCTCTAATATTCTGACGTCTGGTTTAACTTTGAATATTGCTCGCCCTTCGAGTTGCGGAAGTTAAACGGCAGTCACGATGCGGAAAAATAGGTATTCAGTCGAATCAACTCAGACCTGAAACCTGAGTAACCATGAAACTAAAATCAGATAGGACTAAGAAATGCCAAATATTATTTTAAAACATTATCGCAAGTTTAAATTATTTCAGCGAAGTGCATCAACACTTTAAGTTTGTTGTAATATTCGAGAAATAATTCTCAATGTCTAGATAAAACGTTCAGACTGCTAACGGTCTTTGACAGGTGTTGTAGGTACCGTCTAATTGAATGGTTAGCCAGTATTTAGCTCGCCCATCTTGCTCGGCAATCCCAAGCATGATTATTAACAGGCCTCTGGCATATCGTTAGTTATACTATGACTTAAGGTAGGAATACTATATTAATACAGTTATGAATCAAAAGCATTGCAGTACTGTTGACTAGAAACCTTGATCTGTAGAGGATGTAAACATATGTATTTTATAAATCTGAATGAAAAGAAACGGTGTACGCTGTCCCTTTAAAACAAGGGTATGATCTACAAACTGGACTGGGTTATCACGTCGTAGCCGAACAGTGATTGATGTCGGGATTGTATATATAGTAACTTTACTACTGTGCGTGATTCAGACTTTAGTACAGATTCTATCGTCTACTGTGTAATTGAGTACAACGCCATCTCTTATTGTTAGTTGTAACTTCTTCGTGTAAAGTCCACACTGAAAATTTTGTATGCTTGAATGGACTTATCTCAGGCATTGGAAACATGCATGACTGATGATGGAGCCCTCTTTAACCACACGGGAAGTGTACCCTTGGAGTTCTGTTTCTTTTTTTAAACCACTTTGGTGATTAAACCGCCTTATCGACAATTGCTACTGTAGATCTATCATTCGTGCGTGATCTATCCTTCAAACAAGAAGTCGCGTTATCAGCGCTAAAGATCAAGTCTTACAGCATAATATTGTCTCATGTTTACGCGAATGTTATACATTGAAATTAAAAAAACTTTATACGGATTTTATCGCGTTGTTTTCCTGCGTAAATAGAAACACCAATAATTAAATTATGTTCAGGTACTTTGAAATAACTACACTGGAACATTGAGACAACTACCATCTTAGTCTCCCCGTGACGATGGCTGCTGAAAAGCAACCGAAACGTTGGGGAAAGTGTAAAATTAAATCTAAATAGTTGTATCATTTAAATAGCTTAAATAGAAGTAAACAGTAACTAGTAAAAGTGTTTAATAATAGTAGTTTAAAGTTTCAAAATTATGTAATATAAAAATTGTAGTTTAAATCTTACAGCATGTCCCTAAGGAACTTTTGGAAACCCCAGTTACCGCTAGAACCATTAGATAAATTTTAAGGAAATATATTTGTTTTTTGTTTGTTTTAGAAAGTGCCAGTTATACATAAAAGGTCCCGACGCTGAGAAGTGTCATGATCAATGTTTTGGCTGTCGGAAGACGAAAAAAGATGTATGTTTTGCGTGTCGTCATTATACGCATAAATTTAAATGTGTTCCTAAATGTCCTCCCGACACGTAAGTCCTATTTATAACTCGTAATATTTTATTAGTATTTTACTGATGAACATATAATCCATTAAGCAAATGTAACAAGGAAGATAGTGATGCCAACTACTATTAGAAATGATGTTTTTTGTATGAATTATTTGTGGCCTTGGAGCTTATAATCAGCAGGACACCAAATGGACTGAGCTATAATGATGAAGCAGAAACTTCAAAAACAAAAAATGTTTCAGAAAAGTAAAGCCATAGGCACTAATTATTTTTTAAGATTTGTCAAATTTGTGTTGTCGGCTTTACAGTCTTTGCAAGGTTGTTTGAAACAGATCACCAAGAGCGATAAGTTTGGGGTTACTACACTGTAAACATTTTAATGCACTTGTTGATTGATAGACTATCGAGGACCTAAAATAAATTTTGTTCATGGTTTTGTATTTATATTTCAGAATAATACTCCCAGACAGTAAATATTGCATCACAAAAGAAGAATGCCATAATTTTAATCGTTTGATTTGGAACAACACTTGCATTTCTAAATGTCCCATAGACTTCAAGATGAATAATAAAACTGGTAAACCAAAATGCGAGCCTTGCACTCATTGTGAAATGGTTAGTACTTAGGTAAGATATATAATACATATGTAATTAAGAGATGTATAGCAGAATGTCCTATTCTGGAGGTGTTCGATTGGACAAATACATCCACACTACTTTTTTAAAAGAATACGAAACTATTAGACTGCATCATATGTATAATTATATGTATTTTGGAGGCAATTGACACATAATCTTGTTTAAATGATGAGATTAAACTGTACAAGGCTGTAAGGATTGTACTGTAGCTTCATCAAAATTAATAGAATTGCTGATTACTAGTACATTATTTACTAATATATATATCTCTCAAGTAAATAAATTAATATTCTTTTATATATTTCAGAACTGTTCCAGTTTAATAATACAGTCTTTAGGTTCTATCCAAAGCGCCGAGAGATGTGTTTTTATTAATGGATCTTTAACTATACACTTAAGAGCTATTCCTGGCGCGATGGGTGATCTCAAAACATATTTAGGCAACATTCAAGAAGTCTCAGACTACGTACTGATAGAAGCCTCCGATGTAATAACGTCCTTAGACTTTCTATCATCTCTCCGAGTGATCAAAGGTAAAAAACTAAAGGACGAAAGGTACAGTCTATACATCAATCATAATTATAATCTTCAGACTTTGTTCAGCCCAAATGTATCCAAAAACCTTATAATAGAAAATGGCTCTGCATTGTTTGAATATAATCCTGTATTGTGCATGAATGTCATAGAAGAAATCAGAAATCGCTTTCCGATTACACCGACAGATCTGGATATTCCTATAGGATCCAATGGCTACCGTGGCGGATGCGAAGAAGTGCGTTTTAATTTCACAATAAAAGCCACTAGCGATACATCAGTACAAATCAAGTTTCCTATAGAGAATCACGACATCCATTACTCAGCATTATATGTACGTCTACCTCCAGGTACTAAATCTACAGTTGTTCCTGAAAGTTGTAGCGAATTTGAATGGCATGACGCTGATATTCCTACGACTAGTGGTAATAACTTCAGTATTGTGGAACTCGGAGCTTTACTACCAGCGTCTACATACGCGCTCTGTATAGAAGTCTATGATCCTAAGAAGAAGTTATTGAGCAGAAGTAATATTATCAATTTTACAACACCTGTGGGTATTCCTGAACCACCATTTATCCTCGAACTTGTCGCTAAATCTTCAGATGTTGTGGTAGTGCGTTGGGTAGACCACAAAAACTATATTCAGCATATTAAATATTATGAACTAGACGTGGCGTTAATAGAAATGAATTTAAGAGATTCGATGATAGATTATTGTAAATATGATGTTTTCATTGACACGGACGATATTCGTCATGCGATAGTAAGAAGACCTCCTCCAGAATATAATAGAGGCTGTGAATCGATGTGTGGTATACTATCTTCAGTGACAATTGGTGCTATGGCAGAAGACTACTTCGATGTGTGTCAAGATAAACATTTTAGTTGTAATAACGTTCATGAGAATGTGATTGCAAACAATTCTACTTTAGGCAATAATGTTCGAACCCTAGTTTTGAATATAAGTGGTCCTAGAAACGACTTCCAAGTTGGAGGGTTAGCTCCTTTTAGTGATTATAAGTTTAGATTAAGAGCATGTGCTGGAGGCCAATGCAGCAGATCGGCTAGAGGAAACATAAGAACACTGCGCTCTAAAACTATTGATACGCCTTCCATCACTTCAGTACATGCAGACGCATTCGGTATGGTAGCTGTGAAATGGGCAGCTCCAAAAGTAAGCAATGGACCAATACTGACATATTCTGTGGAAGTCTTGCCTAGACTTAACGTAAATAATCTCATGCCTCAAGCTTGGTGCGTGTTAGCACAAGACAAGGCAATTGTTGTTAAATCTGTGATAGCTCACAAATATTTAGTGAGGGTTTGTCTTAAGACTCTAGCTTTGAGTAATGTTTGTAGTGATTGGCAATCGATTATCGTCTCGCCGCCAATACTTACTACGTCGAAAGTCGTTCTGATGTGGATGGGGTTTCTTTGTGCTACTGTAATATACATTGCATCATTAGTAGTGGGGTGGTATAAGAGAAGGGTAAGAGTACGCAGCGATGTAATGCCTTTAGTCGATAGTACGACTTCACACCCCGTTGAAAGTGAGGCGCCGGCTTTGATGTTATCAGATTTTGTGCCATTTCAAACGATACATTTAGACTAATATTAATAATATTTAACATTGTATTGTGACTATTGAAGCCTCATTGTTCTGTGAAATGTTAGTAACATTCCAGTTTTGATTTGCTAATGCTAATTGATTCCGAGTGTTACTATTCGTAGAAATGCTAATTTACTTACACACAGGTTTTAATTAATCCGTATATGTATATAGAGCACTCACGTTTTAATGTTACTATAAACATTTGATGGAGTTGTAATAAATTAAAAAATATCGTATTTAAATAAGTAAGTCTAGAGATGCTACGAATAGTTATTTGGCCGAATACCGAATATTCGGCGAGGCTCGTGGCCGAAGCACCGAATATTCGGCAGCTGAATTTTCGGCAACACTTAGTACTTTTCGCGGTTGACAAACTCGTCACTTACGAGTTTAAAGTTGCATCGTTGAAGTAGTATGTAGCCGCGGGTAGTTTTGTTTCATTTGTGATCCGGTCGCGGTCGTGTCACAACATGTTTTATTTGTTGATTCTTGGTGCATCATACTGTACAACATACTGAGTGTAAACTAAATATTAGGTACTTTTAATGTGATTGATTACCTTAAGAAATATCACTATTTGCTCGAGAAAGGCAAAATTATTCCATTTAATAAAAAATCACCAGTTTGGAAATATTATGAAATTTGTAGTGAAGACAATAAACTGGCAGTTTGTTTGTTGTGTCACAGCAAGGGCAAACAAATTTTTGAGTAGGTTTTTTTTCATGATATGCTATTCGGTATTCGGCCGAATAGTTTGCAAACTATTCGGCAATACCGAATAGTGAAAAAATGTGGCTGAATAGCCAAATGCCGAATAGTTGCCGAATATTCGTGGCATCTCTATAAGTAATATCGAAAAATATTTTAATTACCAATATAAATCAGGATCTGTATATTTTATTAATAATTAATAAATAGTTCAGAAGGCATGTGTTTTTATTTTGTACAAAAATATCATAGCAGCGATAGCCTAGTGGAAGACCGTTGGATTCTCAAGTTTGGAAGTCTCGAGTCCTCCAGAGTCAAAGTCAGAGATGCGAGCCTTGGAATCAATCCCAAGGCGCGCATCTCTGACTTTTCGAAATTATGTGCGTATTAAATAGTTAATTATAGCTCGCTTTAACGGCGAAGGAAAACATCACGAGGATACCTACAACTATGGCCTAACCCTTCTCACGCTGAGAAGAGGCCCGTGCCCAGCAGTGAGACAGTTTAATACAGGGCTGATATTATATAATATCATTAGGTTTCAATTACAATAAAACACTACATTGGTAGGAGTTTCTTTAGTTACTGGTGTTGGCGAACCTTTCTACTTTTCTCCCTTAGCCTTTATTATTCCTAAGTCACTTGGGGTCAGCTTTCTAGTCTAACCGGATTTGATTGGATATCAGTTTTTAGGCGGAGCGGCTGCCACCTGATCTCCGCAACCTGAAGGCTAACGATACCCTAAGGCTAGACCAGTGTTAGGATATTAGAGGGCACTGACTTCCCAATAATTACTGCCATAGATGTTTATAGCAGTCGGGTCCGACGGCTTAACGTGTTCTCCGAGGCATGGAGCAGGCGATAATTGTCAATCAATACGCAAATAATTTTGAAAAGTCATATAACTTCCGAAAGTCAGAGGTGCGCGACGTGGATTCGAACCCGAGACCCTCTGCATTGCAGTCTGTTGGTCTCCCCACTGAACTATCGCTGATCGACCCTTTCTACTAAGCCTTACAATACAAACAAACATTATTTTAGCAGCGCAACGCAAATTTAAAATACGTCGACTCTGAAGATACATTCCTAAACCATTATAATCTCGGTATTACTTTTTACTCGGTATTACGTTTAAGTATAAACTGTTACACAATTTAAATGGAAGTTATAGCGATCCCCGGAATTATCTAACGTTATCTAAACTTTTTCACTTACAAACTTTTCCTTCTATTTTCTCTTATAATTGAATTTGTTGCCAGCATAACTTACCTTTTTGAGACAATAATCTGGATTTACGTTGAACACCGATAGGGGCAGTGGGTTTTGATTTCGAGGGTAGATTCACAATTATGAAAAATATATGTATTTTTGATGTTAAACCTATTGAGTGGCAGCGGCACACTGGCAGCCAGACACAGTTTTTCAATTATAATTGACACTAGCTGACCCGTGCAACTTCGTCTGCTTCACATAAGACAATTTTCTCCGTTTTTGCAACATTTTTCATTTATGGTCTGCTCCCATTGGTCGTAGCGAGATATTATAGTCTTCCTCGATAAATGGGCTATCCAACACTAAAATACTTTTTCAATTCGAACCAGTAGTTCCTAAGATTAGCGCGTTCAACCAAACAAACAAACTCTTTAGCTTTATAATATTAGTACAGACTAGCTGTTACCTGCGACTTCGTCCGCTTAGATTTTAACTAAAAAGTGTTTGCTTCCGCGGAACCCTATTTTTTTCTAAAATCAAAGTAGCCTAAGTTACTCCTTACAACATCTGCTATCTGCCAGTGAAAGTCCAGTCAAAATCGGTTCAGCCGTTTCGGAGATTAGCCAGAACAAACAGACAGACAGACAGACAAAAAATTAAAAAATAGATGCTTTCGTATACATACTTTCATATGCATTAGATAAAAAGCTGTTATTTTGATATTACAAACAGACACTTCAATTTTATTTATTTGTGTAAATGTAGATGAGGTGCGTAAACAACTCATTATACCAGCGATCTCGATACCAGCACGGAGTCTCGAACTATACCCGGAATTCGCTATAGACTCGCTCATAATATAATTATATTACGTGAGACCTACATTTTAAGTTGGCGAAATCACTATCTATACTAATATTATAAAGCTTGTTTGTTTGAACGCGATAATCTCAAGAACTACTGGTTCGAATTAAACAATTCTTTTAGTGTTGGATAGCCTATTCATCGAGGAAGGCTATAGGCTATATAACATCACGCTACGACCCATGGGGGCGGAGTAGAAAAAATCGAGAAAAACTTATATTAGGAACAACAGTTTAAACAAGTTGTTTGTGTACTATTTTTGTAAAACATATCTATTTATTTTTGTAAAACATATCTATTTATTTTTGTAAAACATATCTATTTATTGTTTGCTTTCGTAGGCTAGCTCCAGAACTCTTCTGAAATGGCTGTGTGCCAATTTTTGCCAAGAGCGTTTACATAATTTACTCGTGAATGTGATATCGGTATCTATTTTTATGCACACAATCCCATTGAGGAAACTGTATGGAAAA
Organism: Catocala sponsa; assembly: GCA_963564715.1. Taxonomy (NCBI): domain Eukaryota; kingdom Metazoa; phylum Arthropoda; class Insecta; order Lepidoptera; family Erebidae; genus Catocala; species Catocala sponsa. Next base: position 1,703,945 of record OY751339.1, read on the forward strand.
TTGTCGTTAAAGGGCAAATCATACTCGGTGCTCTAATAAGGCCTAAGTATTGATATAATAGTGAACTGATGTAGTAGAATAAATATTGAAGCAAAAGATTTTAATAATTCTGTGTGATTAAGCATTAAATAAAAGCCTTGTTGACGCAGCTGTAATGAATACGTCTGCTGTGAATAAGGATTCAGGTTCTCAGCAACACGTAGTCTGAACCTGTGGCCAATAGGCAGAAAAGGCTCGCACTCTTCGTGAAAATCTCTGAGATATCATATACAGAATATCCGGTAATTAATGGATAACCTTGAAATGTCTTATTAGAACTGATGGCCGTTAAGAAAAAAATATGATAAAAATCTACCCTAACTACTACCTGAGATATGACTTTTTTTGTAATTACCATATTTATCTTTCTTGTACACTACGACCATAAATGAATGAATTCCATCGGTTTTTTGTTGTTTCATTATTAAATGCTAATTATGCTAATAGATAGACAGTCAAAAGTATGACTAGCTATTGCAATTTTTTAACATTTTTATTCATTTTTATTTAAATTTTTTTTCTGAATGCCATCGATTCTACTATAAGACATTTCAAGGTTATCCATTAATTACAGGATACCCTGTATACAGGTTTCCTCACGGTGTTCTTCTTTCACCAGAAAAGCAGGCGACAATTAAAACACTTAAGATCTCAGCGTAATATAAGTCCCATTAAGATTTTACTGCTTAAATCACGTAATACCATAATATTAAACAGCAAAGATATATACCATGTAATAAACACATACAGTACATTACGGAATAAACAAATTAAATACATTCGTGCATTGCTCATCATACAATAGGAATATAATTTATTATTAATGGTTGCCGCTCGTTTACACGTGTTTGCACTAGTGTTATTATAATTTTGATGTTAAAATTATCATTTAATTGCTAGTATTCTATCATTTATGCAAAACTAGGTTTGTTGCCGACTTCGATTTATATTTATTTGTGTTTGATGGGAGGCTCGGCCTACGGCCCGGTCCACGGCTCGGCTTACGGTTCAGCCTACAGCTCGGCCTATGGTTTGGTTTACGGCTCGCCCTTCTGTAGTGAAACACACTCAAGTTGGTTAAATACTGATGTATTTTAATACACCCTCAACTACAATAATATTAGTTTGAGACATACCGACATAAATATACTACACCTTCCTCTTGGCCTATGTCTCGGCTTACAGCTCAGCCTACGTTTCGGCCTACGGGTCAGCCAGCGGTGTCGTGCGGTTGCCTTGATGCTGCCGAACGACACACTTGATATATCTTGCTAAATGAAAAATCCTTGATGATTGGAATATATTTATTTTCTTGATACACGAGTTTATCTTGCTAAAGACTTATTGTAAAGTAAATAATTGAAACAAATAAATGTATAAGTATTGTAATGCGCTGACGCAGTCAAGTGCGCGGTGTGTCGCTGACGCGGTAACTTGTGAGGTTAATAAACCGAACAAACGGTTTATTCTAAGGCTTGGACTATGATGGTAGCGGTAGCCACAACTTATAGAGTTGGTGACACTGGGCCTCGTGACTGATTGTTGATGCTTAAGGTTTACAGCTCAAATCCTGGGTTCGGATAGTAAAAAGTTATTGGGTTCTCTGAGAAAATCTCATTAGTAAACTGTAAGGTTGCAAACGGAGGTGCCTCGGCGAATATGTAAAGCTGTTAGTTCTGCGCCTGATCACCAGATGGCCAGTCTCAAATTATATTGTTATGGGACAGATTAAAGCTAGGATATCCATGACTGTTTACCTACTGCGATATTTTATTTTATTTCTTACTAGCTTTTGTCCGCGGCTTCGCTCGCGATATTTTAGAATTTGACAATCAATTTGGGTTGTACTCTGCTTGTAATAATATAATTTAATCATGATTCAAAAGACACGTGGCGCCATCTATTATCACAAAAACGTTATTATTGTTTTCCTCGGGAACAGTAATTTTTTCGGGATGAAAGGTAGCCTATGTCCGTTTCTGTACACCTGTCAACGTATATGCAAAATTTCAGGATGATCGGTTCAGTGGTTTAGGCGTGAAAAGGTAACAAACAAACAAACCAACAAACTCATTTTCGCTTTTATAATATTATACTAGTTAGGAGTTTAGGACTAGTTAGGATTAGGATGTTAGGATTAGGATTACTTTTATTTTAAGTTTAGCAAAGTGGGATACGTGAATTTCAAAGAAAATAAAGATACGTAAATGGACCTATTTATAGATGTCATAATATCTAATGTCGTGACAACGGACAACAAGCGCAAAGTGCACTCATACTCAGGCGGCTGAAGCGTGAACGTACTTACATTCGTTGTGCAATATTTATTTTGCTTTTGCGTCATATACCTAGTTATTCTTAGTGCGGGCGAGAGTTCCGCTTCATATAAGAACTACTTCTTAATGCCTGCGTTGTGCGTTGTTCGTGTCTTGGTATAACAATCTATACTAATATTATAAAGCTGAAGAGTTTGTTTGTTTGTTTGAACGCGCTAATCTCAGATACTGCTAATTCGAATTGAAAAATTATTTTAGTGTTGGATAGCCTATTTATCGAGGAAGGCTATAGGCTATATAACATCACGCTACGACCCACGGCGGTGGCGCAGTAACTACAAACGCGAGTGAAACCGCGGGCACATCTAGTAATAATATAAACCCTGTTATGAACTGGACACTGGTCACTTCTAAGTGTTGGTAGGTTAAGGCCGCCCCCCTAGCTCGGAGAGAGCTGACAGCTTTACATACATATCTTTGAGAAAATTATGGCAATCTTTTAATTTTAACCAAATTTTAAGCATACCGTAAGTAAACCCTTTCACAATAAAACATTTCGGATATTTTAGATTTTGTCAATAAGCATCCTTCGGGAGCAGTTCTTTTTTCCGAATAAAAGGCACCCTATGTTCTATTTTGTACCACTGACAAATTATATGCGAAATTGGATGATGATCGGTCGAGTAGTTAAGGCGTAAAGCCTTACAAACAAACACTCACATTCGCATTTATGATATTAGTTAGGATTCATAAACTGATGTGCTACATCTCTATATATTAATACGTGAAGCAAAAACTTTGTACCCCTTTTTACGAAAATTGCGCGGACGGAGGAGTATGAAATTTGGCACAGTCAAAGTTTATATGGAGAAGGAGGGACGAATCCTAACATTTTTATAAAATAAGCATTAGAAATACATTAAATTAATGAAAAAACACTACACGCACACAACCATGCTTTTGACACACGCAGTCGAAGTGCGTAACTATGGTTACATGTATCAATATATAATGACATAATAATATATATCAGCAATATCTTACAGGCAAACTGTGGTCGAATTTCGAGCACTAGGCGACCGCTAGTTATATGAAATGTAAAAACGAATACAAAAGAATATTTCAACTCGATTGCCATTGACTAGATGTAGATATATACATGCATTTCATATACGTAACAGTAACCATAACTAATCACTGTATATTAAGACTAGATGTGCCCGCGGTTTCACCCGCATTTATCATTACTGCGCTGCCGCCGTGGGTCTTAGCGTAATGTTATATAGCATTTAGCCTTCCTCGATAAATGAGCTTTCCAAAACTAAAATAATTTTCATTTCGGATCGGTAGTTCCTGAGATTAGCGCGTTCAACCAAACAAACAAACAAACTATTTAGCTTTATAATGTTAGATAGTATAGATTTCCAATACTTAGGTACCTCTGAACTGGATGGGTCTTAAGTACTTAATCAATAATATATTTACCCTTCCATTAATTAACTTAGCTATTAATCAACTAACACGAAACGTTGAGTATTGTTTATAGGCGATTAATTTTCTGATTAGTCGCTAGTTAGTACTTAGCTATCTCTTAAATATTTGATACTTGCTTTTGCTCACGGCTTCGTTCGCGTTAATTTTGAATTAAAAAATCAATTCGGGTTGTACTCTGTTTGTAATAAAATAATTCAATCATGACTCGAAAGACACGTAGCGTCATCTATTATCATAAGAACGGTATTATTGTTTTCCTCGGGTAAAGTAATTTTTTCGGGATGAAAGGTAGCCTATGTCCGTGTCTGTACACCTGTCAACGTATATGCAAAATTTCAGGATGATAGGTTCAGTGGTTTAGGCGTGAAAAGGTAACAAACAAACAAACAAACTCATTTTCGCTTTTATAATATTAGTTAGGATTTGTTCATAAGTAAGGCTGTTATCAGTGACTGCGATAAATAATATTTTATTCTACTTCATACACACAACACCGTCTGGCCCAAACTAAGTAGAGCTTGTACTATGGGTACTAGATAATGGATAAACATAGATGTATACTTTTTTTTTGTAAATACATACATATTATACATAGAAACACCCAGACCAAGACAAACATCCATGTTCATGCACACAAATGTTTGACTTGTGCGGGAATCGAACCCACGACTGCAGGCGTGGCAGTCGGTTACACCAACCACTACGCCATCGAGGCCGATAGATATATGGACATATGTGTGTTGCGTATTTTTTTTATTCGTTCCTAGTGGCACAAGCTCTATTTATTTTTTTCTTTTATAATGTTACATCGCTGTACCTTTTTGCAGTAATAAACCTTTTTTTACTTTACTTTGGTATTTGTTTATCTGAACCATGCTGTATTAACTATTAACAAAACAAACATGTAGGTAAATCATTATGGCGTCGCATCGCAATGAATATAATGACACCGTTAATGAGCGTATAATTAATAATATATAATAATTTATTGGTATGCTCACTGATAATTATTGAAGTGTGGTTATTAATTAATATAATCTGTGATTTAATAACATTATAAATAAACTAATTATTGAAATTTTCTCACCTTATATCACAGTTATAATAATTTATAAGGCAGCAATTAAGTATAATGTATAGCACAGATAGCCTAGTGGGAAACCGTTGGACTGCCACGCAGAGGTCTCGAGTTCGAACCCAAGGCGCGCATCTCTGACTTTTCGAAGTTATATGCGTATTAAATAATTGATTATCGCTTGCTTTAACAGTGAAGGAAAACATCGTGAGGAAACCTGCATGTCTGAGAGTTCTCCATAATGTTCTCGAAGATATGTGAAGTCTGCCAAACCGCACTAGGCCAGCGTGGTGGACTATGGCCTAACCCTTCTCATAGTGAGAAGAGGCCCGTGCCCAGTAGTGGGACAATTTAATACAGGGCTGATATTATCTATATATTAATACGTGAAGCGAAAACTTTGGATCCCTTTTTACGAAAATTGGGCGGACGGAGGAGTATGAAATTTCGCGCACTTATAGTTTATACAGAGAAGAAGTGATGAATGCTAATATTTATATAAAATATCTATAATAAATACATTAAATTAATGAAAAAACACTACACGCACACAACCATGCATTTGACACACGCAGTCGAAGCGCGTAACTATGGTTACATATATCAATATATAATGACATACATATATCAGCAATATCTTACAGGCAAATTTTGGTCGAATTTCGAGCACTAGGCGACCGCTAGTTATTATAATTACGAAGTATTTAATTTTTTATATTGAATTAAAATATTATACATGTCTCCGGTCTCCAACTAGGATATCGCTGCTTATGAAGCATCGATATCCTAGTTGTAAACCGGAGACATGTAGAGATCTCGAGTTCGATCCCAAGACACGCATCTCTGACTTTTATTGAAGTTATGTGCTTATTAAATAGTTAGTTATGGTTTGCTTTAACTGTGAAGGAAAACATCGTGAGGAAACCCTGCGTGTCTAAGAATTCTGCATGATGTCCTCAAAAGATATGTGAAGTCTGCCAACCCGCATTGCGCCAGCGTGGTGCACTATGGCCTAAACCTTCTCACACTGAGATGAGGCCCGTGCCGAGCAGTGGGGTAGTTTAATACAGGGCTGGTATCTATACATCTATACATATAAATTAAATTGAAGTGTCAGTCTGTAATGTCAAAATAACAGCATTTTATCTAATGCATATGAAAGTATATAAGGTACGATAACGAAAACATAATTTTTTTAAATTTTTGTCTGTTTGTCTGTCTGTTTGTTCTGGCTAATCTCCGAAACGGCTGAACCGATTTTGACAGGACTTTCACTGGCAGATAGCTGATGTTATAAGGATTAACTTAGGCTACGTTGATTTTAGAAAAAAAATAGTATTCCGCAGAGACAAACACTTTTTATTTAAAATCTACGCGGACGAAGTCGCAGGTAACAGCTAGTTACTTATAATATTATATGCGAATGTGTTTCTTTCTTTGTTTGTTACGCTGTCACGCCTAAACATCACTACTCGATTACGAAATTTCGCTTACATGACGTCAGTGGTACAGAAAAAGACATTGGATACTTTTACAATGCAGAAAAATATAAAGAATTACTGACAGAATCTATATAAACGCGAGCAAAGCCGCAGGCGAAAACTAGTATAGAATCTGTTAAAAATGTAACTTCTCATGGGATCGAATTCATGAGCTCTGCGTGGCTATCCAACGGTCGCCCAGTAGACTATCGCTGCTTTATAGTATTAGTTAGGATTAAACATTTCAGAAGAGCAAGCTGAAGACAGGGCGCTATGGCGCTCTTTGGGGGAGGGCTATGTCCAGCAGTGGACTATTATAGCCTGATGATGATGATGATGATGAAACATTTCAGTTGTCCGTTTCGGTTAGAAACATTCTGAACAGTCAAATATCTCAATATTTTGACGGCGTCGATGGCGTAGTGGTTAGTGTAACCGACTGCCACGCCTGAGGTCGCGGGCTCGATTCCCGCACAAGTCAAACATTTGTGTGCATTAACATGGATGTTTGTCTTGTTCTGGGTGTTTCTATGTACAATATGTATGTATTTACAAAAAAAAAGGTACATATGTATGTTTATCCATTGTCTAGTACCCATATTACAAGCTCTGCTTATTTGGGGCTAGATGGTGTTGTGTGTATGTGGTAGAATATATATTATATTAGAATATATATATATATATATATTATATTAAATATCGTGTTGGGGTAGAGACGCTTTGGGTTTAATTAGTCGCACAGGAGATCTGTTGGGAGGAGATAAGCAATTTTACGTTTATTCGTCAAATACGACGGACGGTGGACGAAATATCGTATTATTTGTTAGGATGTAGTTAGACTTGCTGTGGTTTATTAAGGGTTATTTTAGGAATGTTTGAAATTATTGCACTCGTGATTAAGTGGGAGCGGGTACGAAGATTATGTACCTATCCTTTAATCCGACGTCAAAAAAAGGAGGAGTTATTTTGTATGTGTGTTATCTCAGAACTATTTTCTCGGTGAAACGATTCTTTTTTATTTGTAAGCTGGTGCTTCCGTGTAGTCTTATTTAAATTTGATCATAATCTGACCAGTATTTTTTGAGTTATAATTTATTTATTTATAGAAATGAGATTGTAGGTTAACATTGACTTAGGCTATTATGTTTTACAGGTATTCATTTATACTCTTAGTTGACAGTATACTTAATCTACAATAAGTGATGGGTAGAGTACCTACTGTTCTCCTAGATAGGCTACTGAGTAGCCTGTGTTTAGGAGTACAATGCCGATCCCCTATAAATATTTTTTTTATTTTTGTTATCCTTAATAATGCGTTTGTTCACGTCGACTGCATTGATGATGTTCTCATTTTATTCCTTGTCTAGTTGTTTAAAATTTTGTTATTTTATCCAAATTTGCTTTTCTATACAGATGCATCTTTCTAAGCACAGTTTATTTTATGTGCGTAATTTTTTCTTTAACATTTTCGAACAAATTTGGTCACCACATCAGCACCTTCGAGGGTTATTATAATAGGAGCCCAGTATTAAACTGTTCCACTGCTGAACACGGGCCACTTCTCAGTATGGGAAGGGTAAGGCTTAGGTCCACCACGCTGGCCCAGAGCTGGTTAGCAGACCTCACATATCTTCGAGAACATTATGCAGAACTCTTAGACATACAGTTTCGTTATCGCTGAGGCGTTAGCGTTTATTGAAATAGAATCGATATGAAGCGTTGGCCACTTGTCTAGGCCTGCAGGTTATCGCACGATGGTTTCCTTCACCGTTAAAGCGAAGGGTCTTTTTTTTCTTACAGTCAATTCCAATCAGCTTATCTATTTGATGGGATAGTCACTATATTAATACTTTTAGACCACATTCTAATTATGAAAATATATTCCTGTATTAATAATAATGATTGCCTGTGTATTGAAGCCGATCGTTTTCATTTCTAATTTTATTTTTCTTTCAAAAACGACTGCTAGGTATAGTTCCTACATCGCGTGAGACATTACAAACATTCAAACAATGGACAGACCATCCAGACTCCGGACAACCATTTCAGTCCAGGAAACAGTACCACATTGTATGTGAAGAATGGACGAGAAAAGTCTGACTAAGAAAGTTTATAAGGCTAGTGTGAATGGAACAGTTGCAAGAGGAAAACCTAGGCGAACGTTTCTCGATCAGATCGGAGGCGTTCTGGACATAGGCCACGTTAAGAGCTCCTTGAACCGACGGGCGTGTATGAGGAATGTGATGAAAGTGAATGAAGCCAGAGAAGTGTGTCAGGATCGTAGCAAATGGAAATCTGTAGTCTCTGCCTAACCCTCTGGGATATAGGCATGCATCTATGTTTGTATGTATGTATGATATATGTTTGGTTGCAAATAAAGTTTATTATTATAATTTATGGATCACACAAATTTTCTTCCTGTGTGGGATTCGAACCCACAACACTCGGCGCGGTGCAGTCAAAGTGCTTATTAGCTATGCCATCTATGTGTATGCAAGATTTATCTTATTCACAATACTATAACGCCTTTATAACCATCCTAAACGCTACACGTTGAACAAAGTTTAATTCTGAATCAACATCTGTGTAGCTATAAACGGTTCGCTCAAACCCATCTCAACGTTGTTCTGCCTGTGAACTCATAAATCCCTTTGCATGCTGTTCTTACATAATAAAACGAGTGAAAGATGGATGGCGTGGCACTGGGCCACACCTGCTGACGTATCAACACGGTAACACGTGATATTTGACGACGGGCACCGAGGAATTTATATAAAACAAATATGAGTAGGTACGTGTGGACTGGATGCATAAATTGTACGAATATGTTTGTGAAGGTGGGTCGATAGTTCGTCATTTTACGCTGTAGGGGTATTTTTATATCGTATTTTACTTGTAGCAAGCGGAAATCGGACTTTGTAGCTATCAGCAAAGTACTAGGTAAAGCTATATAATTATGTATGTAAAAGAAATCGCAAGGCATGTAGCTTTGAATGTATTATCGACTCCAGTGACGGATGACCACTCCTAAGGTTAAAATCGCATAGCAGGCCAACACTTGGTACCCGTACCCGTGACACGACCCTTTCTTTGTTTGAGTTTTTTTACACTTTACATTTGTTTACTGATTCTAAGGCGATACAAACTCAAATGGTCAACATGTGCAAGCGAAAATTTTTCTGAAATGGTCATCCGTCGCTGGAGCCGATAGTACCTCTGTTTGTTGTATTTTGGTATGTTGGTAGAAATGAATCGATTTTTGGTCCTTTTAGATTGTAAAGATATCTTTATATAACCTTTTACATGTAGCAAACGGTAATCTTAGTAGTAGTCTTTGATTGTCTCGTTGAATAGGGAACACGTGAGAATTTGAAAAAAATATAATATTTGCAAAGCATGCAGTTTTCAAACTCAAACTCATTTATTGCAAAAATGGGTAATTCAGATAACATATTATATAGGTAAATTGGTCTCTCCATAATCCGCCTCAAGGCATGCAATTTTACAGATATCTTTACTGATTGTGCATTACTAGTAATCATATAAAATTAATAAATTAATTACAATAACAACTCCATAAAAAATAATAAATGTCAGGCAAGGTTATTGTGGTACAAGTCAATTAAGAATATATATGTCAACGAATAATCAAAAACTTGGATTGGAACTTGGATTTTGAACTTGGTACTTGTTGCCCTGTGCGTTATGTTTTAAGACTGAACCACTAAACCGAATATAATTCAATGTGGTATATGTGAGAAAGAAAGAGATATCTTGCTCTGAGGATGAACATGAGATGTCGTTGTTAGTATTCTGTTAGATTTGTGTGTAGAAACTAGTGATACGCATACATTAATTCGAAGAAGAATTTAAATACACAAAACAACTTCCCTACATTGCGTGGCCGAGGACGCAGGGCATTAATTTATGTATTATATTATCTTACATGCATACATAGTCTAACGCTTATATCCCCATAGTGCTAGGTAAATATGTGTTACAGCCTTATTTCCTTAGCTGTGGTTCTAAGGTCCTTCATATCCCAGGTTTTCCTTAATTTTTATTGCTTTTTTATTTTGCACGTCTGTAGCAGAAATCTAGACTGCGCGATATGTTGTTATGTTTGATAGACTGCGCGATATGTTGTTATGTTTGATAGGAAACAAGACAGACTGTTCGGTTTGTGTATCCTACAAATAGTTGGACTGCATGGGTGGCGTAGTGGATTAAGTGGTCACCTCGCGACTGCCGCCGCGCCGAGTGTTGTGGGTTCGATCGCCACACGGGACAAAAATGTGTCCCCAAATGGTTGTGCCGAGTCTGGGTGTTATTTGTTATTTGTAAATGCCGTCGCGGCACAAGCAGGCCGGAGGCCCAATCACCCTCTTTCCTCCTTCCCGCTCCTCATCCATCCCACTTCCTTTCCTAAAGGGTCGGCAACGCGCAAGTGATGCCTCTGGTGTTGCAAGCGTCCATAGGCTACGGTGACCACTTACCATCAGGTGGGCCGTATGCTTGTTTACCACCATAGTTGTATAAAAAAAACACACGATTTTTTCCTAGCGTGAGAACTGTTTAAGAATATTATAATAGATAAAATTTTTGAAGATGTGTTTAAATTTAGATGTTTGTTATTCTATCACGCGTAAAGCGTTGTACGGATTTAGATAAAACTTTGCACACAAACAGTCTATGTCGTGGATCAACACATAGAATACCTACTTCTTATACTGGTATATATACCGGTGGGCTTTACGCGGAGAAGCCGCAGGCATACTTTTGTTGTACATATTGTATTTCTTCATAGCAATGTTTGCAAAGCAAAACGCAAGCACTATTTCATTGAACCAAAGCTAACTTCTCAAAGGCGTTGAGTCTGGCCCGCACTGTTTGCGCAGCATCCTTTAGATGGATAATCCCGCTGTTCATTCGGTTGCTTCTGTGAACTGAGTTAATAACATGGACTGAATTATTTTAAAGTTGACTCAAAAGGTTTCGTTCGAAAGAATACTGTCAAATATATATAATAAATAGCAGAAAGCGAGCCCTCTTTATCCTACTGCTGTCATCTTTTCAGTATGAGAAGGGTTAGATCACATTCGGCCACATACCTTTGAGGACATAATAAAGAAGTCTCACACGTGCAGTTTTCCATACGGTGTTTCTATTTTCTGTTACTTTTGATTTGATAATCTATACTAATATTATAAAGCTGAAGAGTTTGTTTGTTTGTTTGAACGCGCTCATCTCAGGAACTACTGGTTTGAATTGAAAAATTCTTTTAGTGTTGGATACCCTATTTATCGAGGAAAGCTATAGGCTATATAACATCACGCTCCGATTCACGGGGGCGGTGAAGTATCTTATATTATCTTATGTGGGGGCCAGTCAGTGCAGACCGGCGACACTTCGACCCAGTGGGATCTTTTGTGTCGACACTCTCCCAATAACGACTGCCATAGATGTTCATGGCAGCCGGGACCAACGGCTTAACGTGCTTTCCGAGGCACGGAGCAGGCGATAATTGTCAATCAGTACGCACATAATTTCGAAAAGTCTTATAATTATCGAAAGTCAGAAGTGCGCGACGTGGGTTCTAACCCGAGACCCTCTGCAATGCAGTCTGTTGGTCTCCCCACTGAGCTATCGCTGCTCTTATTCATACAGTTAGTGTCATTGTGCCAGGAGTATAGGTGAACATATAGGGGCCTTAATCCTACCAATAATACCATTGGGAGCGCGGGCAGCCCCTAAGCTCCATGGAGCCGACGTTTGTGCCATAATTTATGCAGTGCTCTGACATCGACACCAATGAAACCATGTAGCTATTTTTACTTTATAACTCTTAATACCGCGGCTACACATTGGATTCAACTTTGCGTCCAAGCTTGGCTCTAATTTAGAATGGCCAATATTGAATCAAAATACAGCACCACACATTGGCTTCAATACCAACTTTGCACCATACATTCTGTCCAAGATGCCCGCGCGCACTCCCCTTCCAATCCCCTCGCCTTTGAACTTGTTGGAAAACCCAATCTTTGCGCGTCGGTGTTGGACACAAGACGGTGATTGGACGCAATGTTCACATTGTGTCAAAGACTGATCCACACATTGGAGTATTGGCTGCAATAAGCTACATTACGCTCGCGTTAGTTTAGAATTTGACAATCAATTCGGGTTGTACTCTGCTTGTAATTATATAATTCAATCATGATTCGAAAGAAACGTGGCGCCATCTATTATCATAAGAACGTTTTTGTTGTCTTCCTCGGGAACAGTAATTTTTTTCGGGATGAAAGGTAGCCTATGTTTGTTTATGTACACCTGACAACGTATATGCGAAATTTCAGGATGATCGGTTCAGTGGTTTAGGCGTGAAAGGTAACAAACAAACAAACTCATTTTCGCTTTTATAATATTAGTTAGGATTAGGATAGGATATGTGGCCGCGGCATAATATTTTAAACTAGCTGTTACCTGCGACTTCGTCTGCGTAGATTTTAACTAAAAAGTGTTTGTCTCCGCGGAACCCTATTTTTTTTCTAAAATCAAAGTAGCCTATATTACTCCTTATAGTATCAGCTATCTGCCAGTAAAAGTCCCGTCAAAATCGGTTCAGCCGTTTCGGAGATTACCCGGAATAAACAGACAGACAGACAAAAATTTTAAAAATAGATGTTTTCTTATAGGTACCTTATATACTTTCATATGCATTAGATAAAAAGCTGTTATTTTGACATTACAAAGAGACACTTCAATTTTATTTATCTATATATTAATACGTGAAGCGAAAACTTTGGATCCGTTTTTACGAAAATTGGGCGGACGGAGGAGTATGAAATTTCGCACACTTATAGTTTATACAGAGAAGAAGTGACGAATGCTAATATTTTTTTAACGCTTTAACGCACACAACCATGCATTTGATACACGCAGTCGAAGCGCGTAACTATGGTTACACATATCAATATATAATGACATAATATGTCAGCAATATCTTACAGGCAAACTTTGGTCGAATTTCGAGCACTATGCGACCGCTAGTTTGTATAGATGTATAGATTAAAACTATTCGTGCTTCTATAAACGCAAATAGCCCACCAAACAACAAGCCAGTTAACAGCAAACTTAAATTCGCTTCCCAATACAGATCTAACTATTCACATTATTATACCGAACATTTTGACTGTTCAATTCTCTTCAGATCTCATTACAAGTTCCTACAGTTTGTTTAATTGGCTACCCACTACACGGAATTGAGCCACCTGAACCAATTTAACTTAAGCTACCTCACCTCCCCGAGTTGGTATCAAAGTGGGTTAATAAGGAGTGAATCGGTTTAATACAGAGGTCTTGATTAATTGGTTATTCAAATGCAACATTCGGTATAGCTTTTGCAAGTGTAATTGTTGTTTTCAGTGCTTTTCAGCGCATGAAATTGTTGAATGGCCGTCACGAATTATGGTTCTACTGCCTTGTTTGCGGCTTGCGAATTACTTTAATTTAAACGTTTGGATTTATTCCTGGATTATGCCATTGACAGATATCGAGTTTTTAATTTTATGTATATTAATTTTAATAATACTACAGATGTGAAAGTTTGTAAAGATGTTTATTACTTAATCACACGTAAACTTTTAAATTAATTTTAATTAAATTTGTTACTAAGATGATATATGACCTGGATTGATATATAGATAATTTTACTCTGGTATATACTGATGTGATTCACGTAGACAAATACAAGGCCAGAAGCTAGTGTTATAAATGTTGAGAGATTTTATTAGTACGAGATATGCAATTGTTTTATATTATTTTTTCACCTCGGTTTTATGAATGCGATATCCTTATTTATCCTTTACATTAAACTTATTATATTTACGTTAAACTAAGTGGGTGTTTAATTACTGCAATATGGTCTCGCGTTGTTTTTATTCTGTATATACGTAAGTGGATGCTCCTATTATACCATAAACTACTAATGGTAGCTATATTTTAAATTTTACCTATTGCTTGAGTGTTTTATTAGTGGTAAGTGGTTTAAAGGTTGCGCAGCTCCTTACAGAAGAGACTTGTGAAATATACAATACTGTAAACTTGGCGATTGAAAAGAGTGGCCGTGAGTTTCTTGCCAGTTCTTCTCTTTGGTTGTAAATGTAAATTGACATTAATAAGTGTAACTTTGACATTCATAAGTGTTACTTTGTGAACATTATGTCGAATTTTATTTTTGACGTATCATATTTCCTTTATTTAAACCTAAAATAAAATGTTAAACCTTGTTGCAAAACTACTTAATATATTCTTAGAATATCTGTTTAACTTACACTTCACAGAATGAATGGGTCCAGTCCAACTGTCATTAATTTACTTGTCATCTAATATTTGTCTATATGAAATCTAAAATGCCAATCCAATTCCAATTTAATTTTAAGTAACACTACAAGCCGTCATTCCAATGACTAATCAAAGTTATTGAACAATAAATTCCTATATATTATAAAGTTTTCAATTGCGCGGGCTCCTATTTTATGTGTACAGTCGAGTCAAATAAAGACTTGATTGCAAGCAGTACATTGATCGCGGTTATAATCCACATAGATGGCTTATGTCCAGGAGTCTTCATACGACTATGATGATGACGTAGTTGATGGAAAATTTTCTCCGTCGTTGCAACTGCGCGACTGGATCTTTAAAAGCTGACGTATTCTGCGTTGCCAGTCAAAAGACAGGTTTTCTCAACGATTCCAAAATATTCTCTTACCAAAACTTAATATTACCTACCTTTGTAACGTTATACTTAGTCAGTCCAGTTTTAGGGATTAGATTGACCAGGGTAGTTATGTAGCGGAGATAATTAAAACATATACTACGCAATTAAACGGTTTGTAATTTTAGATTACAACTTGTAGAGAAAAAACTCGAATTATATAAAATAATATTTGACTATACAGAAGCAGAATCTCAGGCGTGGTTCTTATAAGGCTCACTACGTTGTCCAGCAGTATTGACCACTTAACTGAATCGGCAGCAGCAGCAGAAGCGGGCTGGCACCAGGGCGTCTTCAGTTTTTATGTCGGCCGGCCACCGGTCGGAAGGAGAGATCGAGAGAGGGGAGCGCCACCGTCCCGCACGACGCAGTCGCCAGCACGACCGGTCCGCGTGACACCTTATATTGTCTTACGTTTAGGCGAATATTATATGCTGTTTAGCCATTTTTATTTCCATTCCAGTTAAGCTGATATGTGTATATGTGGCAGCGGGAATTCTTCTGTGCTTACTTTTAGAGTTCGAAAAACTCCTATACAACAGCTTTGTCCGTCCGTTCGTCTGTCTGTTATACAACTTTCAACTCAAGAACCGTAAGAGCTAGAGACTCGCGGTCAGTGCCATTCGACTCAGCATAGTCGATATACTCCCGAAATGACTATGGCCTCTGACCACGTGATACCATTTTTCGAACTCTAAGATTTACGGCAATTCATTGCCGTTTCTCACTTGTTTTAAGCTCGCGTCACAATATAGCCTAAAGGTATTTCAATTAAACTAAAAATAGAAAATCATTTACATTCTGTTCCGTTCATTTACTCACAAAATGATTCTGGAAACAGTATTCATTTTACATTTCCCCTTTAGCACTTACTGTTTCCCGCTAAATAATAAAAATGGCGTCGTCCGATGATAATTCGGATATTTAAAAGGAACGCCCAGTCTGAGGTTATTCCTACGAAGGCTAACACCTGCATGTAAATTGATTTAATAATTTATCCACAACTCACTTTGAATACGTCTTAGAGATACAGTTCTGGTTTAAGGAATTCTATAGAGTTGCAAATGCGACTTGTTTTATTACTAGCAATCTCCCGTGCTTTCGTTTAATTATAATTACTACTTCGCTCCTGTGGCTCGCAGTGTGATTTTGCTGCATAAAACGGACTAACTAAATCAAAAAGATTTTTCCGAATCGGACTCGCAATTCTAGAGATTATTGCGTTTAAACAAACAAAAAAGCTATCTTCAGGGTTATAATAGTCAAGCCACATATTTTGACTAAGGTGTAGAGTTTGTGAAGTTAAGCCTTGTAGAGTTAGGGCGTGTAGAGTTAGAAGTTTGGCTCTACATGAGATCTGATCTTATAACTTTTTGACAGTGCGATACGTAATATGGTCTCGTCTTGGCAACATTTTACATGAAAATGTTTTTGGTGGGCTTTCATTTCTTTTGCTTGTTGCTCTGGTTGCTTTTGACATTTTTTTCTTTTTTAGGGGTATATTTCTTGCACATCAGAGGCGTATCTCTGGTCAGTAAGACACTTGAAATATTTTGGATGCATTGTTTTGGATTAATGGGTGGCACTTCATAGCTTTTCTATCATACGTGTTGTGTGTTAAAACCACTGGTGGTCTTACTAATTGTTATATTTCCTCAAACTTGGGTTAAGGTCGCCTAAAAATATGTTGTGATTCACATTAATAAAGTCACAGGCAAACTGTAATCTATGAGAATAAAATTGAGAGCCAAATCCAGTCACATTGTTTTCATGTTGTAGATTTATCAAATAAACCGTATAAAAACATCGTTTTACTATCACATACTCTCCCTCTCTGCCCGGCTATTTGTCCCACATGGTAGTGGGGTCAGCCTTCTTTATTTTTTCTTCCACTTCGCCCTGTCATTGATGGTATCTTCAGAAGCATTGCATGCCTTCATATCTTTGCGTAAAACATCTATCCACATGGTTTTGAGTCTTTCTCTACTATCAGCAAAATATATTACGAGAGTTTATTTCTAAGATAAATAAATTACACTATTTTTGTAAGGATAAAATATATTTGCCTTGTCTATTCAAAACGGAACATTCAATTAACAGGCCTTTATGAGATTCTTTTCATAGAGCAAAATATTTTTTCATTCACCCATTCACGGGAGAAACAACATTCAATAGTTTGTTAAGCAGTAAGTAATTAATAATTATTATGGGTCAGAAAGGAGGTTCTATACCATTGACCTTTACTTTTAATGAAACTAATTATTTTCTGTGAAGACCTTTCAGAGTGTCGTCAAGTAACTTTGCTCCAAATTTTCCTCGACACGTCTTTATACACGCATAAGTGCGTTTGAATTTGATCTTAAGGCGAGGATTTCCCAAAGTACAGTGTTATCTAGCGTGCTTAAACGCGTTTTATTTGTAAATAACATAGATTTAAATTCTGAAAAAAATATATATTATTTTACAGCATTAGATCTTGATTTGTCGGGCATTCGAAACACGATTACTGACATTTTATACGATCGAAAAAAATCGTGAAGATAGGTCTGATTTAAGCATTTTTCGTGTTTTATTTGAGTTATATTGGGAATTGAATTTTCAAAAATATACCAAAAGAAAGGTCATGTAAAAACGGATGTTTGTCGGGCATCACAATATGCATTATATGATATACAAAAATATAATACCGAAAATATGTGATTTCTTACATTCGGCCGCGCTCTCTCTCGCGTCTTGCAGTCCCAAACAGGATGTAATGGTGACAGGACGTATCGCTAGTTTGCAGAGCGCACCGCAGAATTACGAATAATTTTATCGTCAGTTACGAATGTCATCACTTATTGATAAATATATTATATCTAGGTTTAGTTTGTAAATAGGTATTATAAAGTTTTAGTAATAAGAGTGTATATAATTAGCATAGTTTTGAAAATATCGTTTTGATTATTGGACGAAATAACGGCCTTGATAACAACAGCATAGTTAGGTACCACTTACCAGTGCAAGTCCATTATTGATTTGTAGATGACGAGTGTAGAAATGGGCAATAAAATAAAAGAAAATCAAGGTTGTCATCTTTAGCCTTACGTAGGCTAAACAAATGTTAAAGGTAGGTTGCCTACCTATTACTTGAAAATTACTAAACACTACCTATCATATTTGTATAGGACTTGAATCATTATTTTATAGCATTATTATTATATTAGGTAGGTATACGGGAATAAAAATGTGAGATGTGCCTAAAAGCAATACGAGCGAATTTTATAGGTAGGTACCTGCCTACCTAAATAAATACAAATATTATCCGCAGTTATACCTGCGCGTTGTGGTATTTATGTTTACTGCACCACCCTCGTGGGTTGTAATGTTATTTGGTACTAGATGTTCCCGCGGTTTCACCCGCGTTTATCGTTACTGCGCCACCCCCGTGGGTCGTAGCGTGATGTTATATAGCCTATAGCCTTCCTCGATAAATAGGCTATTATGAGATTAGCGCGTTCAAACCAACAAACAAACTCTTCAGGCTTTATAATATTAGTATAGATAGCTGACCCGCGCAACTTCGTCTGCGTCACATACAAGAGAGAGTGGGTCGTAGGCACCTTTAATACAATTTTAAAGGAGCTGAATCTTTCTTTGTTAAATCCACGAACCACATAAGAACCATTGAACAACATTTTATAAATATACATACAGTGCTAATTTAAAATCACGCAAAATAAACCAGGAGAAACATCGTTTGTATGTCTGTAATGGGTAATTATTTTGTTGCGACGTTATTTTAAAACTGCTATATCTATTAAGATATTCATTGAAATCGAACTATGTAAAGGGCAATTTAGTTTTAAATTAAATACTTGTGATGAATAACGTATTTATTTGGATAAGGATTAATATCATGTTTATAATAATACCTTCGCAAATAATGCATTATTTTAGAACAAATTTGGTTAGCATAAAAAAGGTTATAGTGAGCCAACCTTAAAAGATAGACATATGTTGTTATGGGCTTTTTTTTAGAACTTTTAAAGGGGAACAATTCTGTCATACATGATTTTTGCGAAACTTTAACTGTTTACCCAGCGCACGTAGCGGAAGCTCTCAAAAGGAAAAAAATACCCTCCGATTTTGAAACATTCTTCATTGGTGCTCCGCTCCTATTAATCTTAGCGTGATGATATATAGCCTATAGCCTTCCTCGATAAATGGGCTATCTAACACTGAATGAATTTTTCAAATCGGACCAGTAGTTCCTGAGATTAGCGCGTTCAAACAAACAAACAAATAAACTCTTCAGCTCTCAAAGTTCTTCAGCTCTCAAACTCTCAAAGTTTCGCAAAAATTATGTATTATAGAATTGTTCCCCTTTAAAAGTTCTAAAAAAAAGTCCGCGACAGCATATGTCTATCTTTTAAGGTTGGCTCACTATAACCTTTTTTATGCTAACTAAATTTGTTCTAAAATAATGCATTATTTGCGAAGGCGTTTTTATAAACATGATATTAATCCTTATCCAAATAAATACGTTATTCATCACAAGTATTTAATTTAAAACAAAATTGCCCTTTACATCATTCGATTTCAATGAATATCTTAGAAGATATCGCAGTTTTAAAATAACATCGCAGCTAACTAAGTATAACGAAGTCGCGGGTTAAAGTCAACGTTAGCCCAAAGTAACTATTCCACGCGGACGAAGTCGCGGGCAGAAGCTAGTATTCAATAATCCTATTGACTATTACCACACTATTACCAAACATGGAATACGGTTTGATTGTTATATTTACGTAGTTTTCATGGACACTTAATAATATTATTATCGTATTATCTATCACTATCACGCCTATGAAGAATGCACTACTGTCACAGCTTAGAAATGTTCTACCCAAACCGAGTTTCAGTATCCCTCTACCCAAAGAAGGCATTGCAAGAAAGCAAATTAAGCTATTAACGTAAAAATTACAAGCAGTCAAAGTTCAAAAAAAGTTGACACGGCCGATAATTGGTGCCGCCACCCTACCTACGTCACCGGCACTCGCGAGTAGCATAGCGCCCGACTCATCGTAATTATGGACGTCGGCGTACGCGCGAACCGGTGAAGCGGGGGCCCCAAAACCTTTGAGCGCTCGGAAATCCTCGCCTTAAGAGAATTAACAAATACGACGTTTAATAGTTATACGTAAATCGTATTTAATATGACCAAAATAAACCTTTAGAAAGCGGTCTCTTAGGGGTCGACTAGGGTCACACTAAAAGCAGCCTTTCAAATGACACAAATTCGAGCAGCCAGGAGAGTGATATTAATGTAGATATAACTCCTTTTGTCAAGAGGACACGGATAGGAGTAGGAATCAAGAAAATGTGGTTAATTCTAGAGTTGACTAAATGGTATTTCCCGTGAGCACGTACATTCTACAAAGCTGCTACGTAACCTGTCAGTTGTTGTACTGCTACGTAACCTGTCAGTTGTTGTATTGCCAGAATTAATTAAAAACCTATTGTATCTGTCCGTTGGTGTGCCACTGCGACTCGTTATGTTGCGTTTTGTAGTCTTTAATAATAAGCGATCTTGTTCTTAGTTTGTGTCTTGTGCTGGCACGGCAGTGTCTTAGGCAGTAGGATCGGTAATGCGTTTATGAAATTGTATTATAAATTGGCGTATATGTGTCTACCCTTTAATTATTATTTATAGCTTTTGCTTGCGGCGTCGCTCGCGTATAATATAGCCTATGTTACTCTGTGATAATATAGGTTTCTAATAGTGAAAGAATTATTACAATTGGTTGAGTCGTTTTTAAGATAAACCCTTACAAACACACAAATAAAATTTTAATCTTTCCTCTTTATGATATTAGTATAGATTTAACAACTTTTGTATTACCACTTTTCATAATTCATTGCTTGATTGTTTTCATCTATAAAAATAATTAAAATTAAGTGTTTATTTGTAATGTCAAAATAACAGCTTTTTATCTAATGCATATGAAAGTATATAAGGTACCTATACGAAAACATCTGTAAAATTTTTGTCTGTCTGTCTGTTTGTTTCGGCTAATCTCCGAAACGGCTGAACCGATTTTGACGGGACTTTCACTGGCAGATAGCTCATGTTATAAGGAGTAACATAGGCTACTTTGATTTTAGAAAAAAAATAGGGTTCCGCAGAGACAAACATTTTTAGTTAAAATCTACGCGGACGAAGTCGCAGGTAACAGCTAGTATAAAAATAAAAATATTGAAATTGGTTGCTCTAATCGTAGAACTAAGACTTAAGACTATAGTGGCAAAAGAAATGCAGCGTCGTATCAAAAGAACAGACTGCAGGGAGAACACTACGTGTGAGAGACATGGGATGCATGTAAAAATCTTATTAAAATATGTTGTTTCGAAAATGTATTGAGTTTAAAATAGTGGTCGAACAAAAATAATATATCTAACAGGTTATTTCACTAAACCATGGAGGTAAGGAGGTAAGGGATGGCCAGGTCAGACAAGCACACGCCAGAATTGTCTGGTGTCCACCACACCAGGATGTTAGTTTTCAATTTAATTTTTTTGGGTTTTATGTAGGACATCACTGTTTTGGGCTCGGCCCTGGAAAATAACCATAGATACGCCGATGATTTAGGTGAAAATTAAGACATCTATACCGTGGCGAACCAAATATTAGTAGGTAGGTATTTAGATTTCACACGTAAAAACTGTTTGTTTGCGCCTGCTAAAAAGTAAATCTCTTGTAGATTTCAGTAGGTAGCTTAAGTTATGATTTAGTAGGTGCTAATAGCTTTTAGTCATAATTTTTTACTAGCTTTTGTCCGCTGCTTCGCTCGCGTTAATTTAGAATTTGACAATCAATTCGGGTTGTACTACAACTCTGCTTGTAATAATATAATTCAACATGATTCGAAAGACACGTGGCGCCATCTATTATCATAAGAATGTTATTGTTGTTTTCCTCGGAAACAGTAATTTTTGTCGAGATGAAAGGTAGCCTATGACCGTTTCTGTACACCTCTCAACGTATATGCAAAATTTCAGGATGATCGGTTCAGTGGTTTAGGCGTGAAAAGGTAACAAACAAACAAACTCATTTTCGCTTTTATAATATTAGTTAGGATAGGATTAGGATTAGGATAGGATTTAACTAGATTTTGCCCGTGGCTTTGCTCGCGTTAATGTAGGCTATGCCAATTTTTTATTCCTCGAGAACAATATCTATTTTTTTTGGATGTACTCTATGTTCTTTTCTGTACCCCTGAAAACATGCACACGAAATTTCATCAGGATCGGTTGAGAGGTTAAGCGTAACAAACAACAAAAAGACTTATATTCGCATTTATAATATTAGTAAGGCTTATATAACCTCTGAGTCTTCTTCGAAGAGGTTAATGAAAACACTCTGTGGGTCTGTGTTTGTCCGTTAATGACAGGCATAGCTCCGGAACCACTGGACCGATTGACTTGTAACTTGGTGTGCAGATACCTTGGGGTCAGGAAAAAGAGACATTCTCTGCCGCGTCGTAAATTGTCTCCCACTATTTCTCCACTGGCTTCAACCTCGAATCTTGGACCGCACAAAGACTTAACAATGTCATCACAACAACAAAAAATTGCACACCTACAACAACAATTAGAAGACATACAACGAGAAAACATGTCCCTTACAAAACAAATAGAGAACTTGGCACAATCTGAACTGAAAAGCACTAAGCCTTTACCAATCGAACGAGGACGACTACATACAGACTACCACATACATTCACAAAAAAAGATATGCCTAATAAGTTCAAACAAGACAAATAGTGTTCTATCAATCGCATTGGAGACATTTGAGGACAATCAACTATGTCATTATCTTTTACCTAAATGTGGAATTCTACATATGATTAAAAACCTTCAGGAGAAACTACACTATTTCACAAAAAATGATTATTGTGTAATTATGATAGGAGAAGAAGATTTTAGAACCACAAATAATTATTTCAATCTGATATTAGAATTAAGAGATACCTTATTGAAGATACGTCATACGAATATTATATTGTGCCTCCCCACGTACAAATGCAGCTATTACGCTACCGTATTTAACTGGCGAGTAGAGATGTTTTGTACCCTACTGTACCTTGACATAACTACATACCGTTATGCAACCTTAGTTGACTCAAATTTAAATCTATCCATAGACGGTACGATGTTCGCTAAATATGATGGAAGGCTGAACGACACTGGAATGAGGACTATTTTCAAAGACATATTACTGACAATAAAGAATCTTAATATTGAGGCCAATAATACATATAAACAAAATACCAGTGGTGATATAAATAATACAGCGTTTTTTCTGTGATGACAACCTACAAATACTGCATCAAAACATTGCGGGCTTACTTAATAAATCTGACTGTCTCGCCGTCTGTCTAGAAGAACTAAGTGACAAAGCTGTCAACGTTGATGTGGTCTGTATCACAGAGCACTTTATCATGTCAGGACTAGAGAAAAATCTATTTGTACCAAATTACCAACTAGCCGCAATATACAGTAGAAGAGAGATCAATAGAGGAGGTGCATGCATACTGGTAAAAAAAGGTCATCAATGGCAAGAAATGCAAGAAATAGCTAAATTATCATTATCTGGTACATTTGAATGTTGTGGAATAGAATTGGTCACGTGTAAAATAATTATAATTTGTTTGTACAGAGTACCTAAACCTAGTAACATTAATATGTTCTTTGAAAAGCTGGAAATACTTTTGAAGTTAATTTGTGGTAAGCGTAATAAAAAGGTGGTTATTGCGGGTGATTTTAATATTGATATTTTAAAGAGAAATAGGATCTCTATGGAATTTGAATGTTTACTATCACAATATGGCTTAGGTTTAGAAATTAGAAAACCTACTAGGATAAAAAGTAAGACCTGTATAGATAATTTTTTGCACAATTTTCGAAAACAATGCAATTCCCAAATTATTGAATTTTCATTGTCTGATCACACGGCACAATTAATAGAGTGCCCTATTAAAAAACAAGGTGAAATTAAGTTTTGGCGCATAAGACAAAGAAATTACAATATAGAAAATATTAATAAATTTAAGACATGTATTAAGAGTTTATCATTCACGGATATATATTCAACTGATAACCCAAATGTAGCGTACAATACGTTTATGGACACGTTTAAACTCTTCTACAATTTATGTTTTCCATATAAAATTACAACTATAAAATCAACAAATAAAACGAAATGGGTATCGCGTGGTCTAAAATTATGCAGTAAGACTAAAAGAAAACTGTTATGGAAATATAGACTAAGGCCAAATAATGTAAACAAAAGCAACTATAAAAACTATGCACGAAAGTATAAAAATATAATTAGGCTAACACAACGCTCTCAAAATATTCATAACATAAAAACTTCTAAAAATGTAATCAAAACTACGTGGAAAATTATTAATCAGTCAAACCAAAACCTCTCCCCCAATACAATCTCCAAACTGAGGATAAGTGACTACCAAACAGTTACAAGTCCACAAGAGATAGCTAATGCTTTCAGTGATTATTTTGTTGATAAAATAATTCCTATTGCAAATCGTGGCACTAAAGTTACTGAACACATATACAGAAGAAATAATTCTATGTTTCTCACACCCTGTATCCACTCAGATGTTGAAACGATTATATCATCACTAAAAAACACAAATAGTGTAGGGTATGACGAAATATCAACCCAGGTAATTAAATCCACAGGCCAATATATATCAACACATATAAGCCATATTATAAATTTAAGTATCTCGACAGGTATCTATCCTGATGGACTAAAAACATCTGTAGTAAAACCACTCTTCAAAAAAGAAAATAGAGAACTTATGGAGTTTTACAGACCCATCACACTCATACCTATACTCTCAAAAGTTTTCGAAAAATACATCCATAAACAACTTTACAGTTATTTAGAAAAACACAATATTTTAGTTAAAGAACAAAAAGGATTTAGAAAGGAAAAAAGCGTAAATAGAGCGATTTACGATTTCTTATATATTATAATGACAAATTTAGATATTAAGGCTTCAATCTGCGCTATCTTTTGTGATATGACTCAAGCATTCGACTATGTCGATCATAAAATCCTACTTGCAAAACTTGATCATTATGGTATACGGGGAAATGTTTTAAGACTTATAGAGTCGTATCTGACAGATCGCAAGCAATTCGTAGAGATTAAACGCATAAATGAAGTTAATAAACGAGAAGAAACATACACATCTCACATGCGAACAGTTAAATATGGTGTGGGACAGGGTAGTGTGTTGGGCCCCCTGTTATTTATTTTATATATAAATGACTTGCCTAAAGTAACCACTCATCCTACAATATTATTTGCGGATGATAGTACAGTTGCTATAAAATGTAAAAATAAAAATGAATACGAAGCTGACATAAATACTACATTATTGAATATTATAAACTGGCTAGATAATAATAATTTGAAAATAAATATAAATAAAACTAAACTAATACAATTTACTCAAAGAATACCAACATTTAAAGATTTAGAAATTAACTATAATAATACTAAAATTAGCGAGGTTACCACTACTAAATTTTTAGGACTATTAATTGACGCCAATATAAATTGGAAAGCACATACAGAAGGACTGTGTAAGAAAATCAGAAGTTCAGCGTATGCACTATTTAAACTTGCGCCCGTGCTTAACATTGATGCCTTACTCACAGCATATCATGGAGCAACTGCTTCATATCTCAGATACGGTATAATTTTTTGGGGCAATTCGACAAATAAAGAATTAGTATTCAAAGCCCAGAAAAGGTGTATACGAGCGATATTTAATCTTAAAATTGAAGATAGCTGTGTATCATACTTTAGACAATATAAAATCCTGACATTATCTTGTCTGTACATTTTTGAAATCGCGACTTTCATAAAATCAAATCCTGATCTATTTGAAACCCTGTCAGATACAGTTACTCGTAACAGGAGGAAAAACACACAAAATAGATTGCGATTACATAAAGCAAAGACGGCACTACTACATAAAAGTATATACTGCATGGCACCAAAAATTTATAATAGGCTACCAGATGAAATAAAAAGCTTAAGTGGTAATATTTTTAAAAAACGTTTAAATGACTTTCTAGTCAGTAAAACCTATTATAAAATTAGTGATTTTCTCGAAGGTAAATAATGTAACTAAAAAATAAAAATTCGTCATCTGGACCATACATATTGTTGATACATTTATTATTATTTCATACATGATTGACATTTATATTACCTTTTTTTATTTTATACAAGATTGACATTTTTATTATTTTATATTGACATATTGCAATTCTCATTTCTGTATTGACATGGCCCTGATGAAATGAATTTACTTATTTTGATTATATTCCAAAATGTTTGATTATTTTGTTTTTGTATTGATCTTTATTATTTGATTATTATTATTTTTTTTTTTATTCATAATTTCAATTTCTACTTTAAAATTGTTTTGAATATCTGAACTTGTTTATATTGATGCATGAATATTAAATAAAACACAGGTATAATGTACCATTTGCATACCAGTGAGGTAGATCAAGGAGAACGATTAAATTCCATATTAACACCACTGTATACCCCTGATCAGCAAATAAATGATTTGATTTGATTTGATTTGATCCCCGGTCGAGTTTATATGGGCCTTGTGGGTCAAAAGACCCCCGAGATATAGAGGCACAAAGTCACATGAAGACGAAGAGGTAGAACCCTGGGTTTTTACACCCATCTCGTTTAATTTCAGATTGTCGAACTAACATCTCTAAACAATATCTCTGTGATTGCTTCATCTGAGGGGCGTGTCAGTAGGCGTACACATCGGGAAGCGTTCCAGACGATGATTGAAAATATGTATTTAGCTGCAAGTAACAGCATTAGACGTAGACGGTGGCTTATTGAATGGGGTAGTTGACTATGTCTGCTTTTGAACATTATTTTACACACAAGAGTAAATAGCAATCAAAAGATGTATGTTTTTCTCTAAGTCTCTTCTTCTCCTTAGCCTTTTATTATTCCCAAAAAAGATGTATGTTTTTCTCTAAGTCTCTTCTTCTCCTTAGCCTTTTATTATTCCCAAGTCACTCGGCTTTCTAGTCTAACAGGATTTGACTGGATATCAGTTTTTATACGAAGCGACTGCCATCTGACCGCCGCAACCCGAAGGCTAACAATACCCTAAAAGCTAGACCAGTGTCAGGATATTAGAGGGCACTGACAAACATCCATGTTCATACACACAAATGTTTGACCTGCGCGGGAATCAAACCCGCAACCTCAGGCGTGGCAGTCGGTTACACCCACCACTACGCCATCGAGGCTGTCAATTGTCATAGAATTTTATGAAATAAGAAACTGAATAATACTGCTCAACCTAAAAATCAAACTCGAGACTTCATACAGAGCAGACGAATTTCCTACCGATGCTCTACCAAGGCAGGCAAGCATATTACATTTTCTTAATTCGGTAATCAGTAAACTTGCATCTCATCGAGAAGCAAAACAAGTAGAAGCGAATCATTAAATGCTTTCACTAATGCGGAAGAGAAAGCAACACCGGTAGAAGCAATAAAATGATAATACAAGTATGTTCCTTATTTTTCACAATGAATGCATGATAGGGTAGTTGACAGCCATGTTTTATTATTTATATCAAACTAGATTTTGCCCGCGGCTTCGCTGGCATCTATGTATGTAGATATTGTCAATACATTTCTGCCCCTTGACTGTAACATGACTTTTTCTAGATGAAAGGTACATCAAATTTCATGATGAATGGTTGAGTAGTTAAGTCTTGAAAGCGCAACAAAGAAACAAACGCATTTATAATATTAGTTAGGATGCCATACGAAGACTTAGGCGATTAACACAGGGCACCGCGCGCCGCCGCGGTAGGCGGTGAAGCGAATCTCATGTCACATTGGCCTCTAATAAATCCGTTGATCCCTAACACACGTACACAGCCCAACCGCGCGGTCGAGCGGTGCTCTCACCGCCACCGCCACTGCCATCCGCGCGGAGGGGCGGCGCCTCACACACGGGTCGCCGCATAACCGCGCGGATCATCGTTGGTGCAGGACGTGTCGCAATTTAAAAATGATCAAACTGGTCAAAACCGTGTTAAATCCATCCGCGCGGACAGGCGCGTAAACCGTCTTACCGCGCGGGGCACCGCTACGAAATCCGCTTTACCGCCAGCGCCGTCCGCGGCGGTGCGCGGTGCCGTGTGATAATCGCCTTAGCCTTTCATAGTGATGAAAGTAACTATGCATTTACAACGAACCGAAGTGAGAGGGAACAAACTGGCTGCTATGACGTTATACGAAGTTGCTAACATCTCTGCGGCTGACAAGCCTCACTTACGTTTAGTTCAGCTCAAAGTTTCAGATCGATATTGCCTTATGCGGTTAGGCTCTTTGTTTGTATGTATCGTAGTTATATACGGACATTGTCTGTTAGTTTACATTGCGTAGTTTTGAGCAATACAAGATGGCGCTTTTATATAAGACAAAATTTTTCCCGCGACTTTTCTCGCGTTAAATTTCTAAGGTTACCTAACCTCGGGAACAGGACTTTTTATGGATGAAAGTATTCTATGTCCTTTTCAATACTGACAACGTGCATGCATTTTGTAATGATTGGTCGAGTAATTAAGGCGTGAAAGCATAACAAACAAACTCACATTCGCATTCATAATATTAGTTAGGATAGCCTGTGGCTATGTTCACCACAGTGCGCTAATGACGTAATTTCGATTACAAAATAAAAAATATTTAAAGAAAATAATTAATATGAATCACACTGTAAACATAATTTTGTGACTCTACAACCTGCAATTAAATGAAATATGGCTAAGATTTAAATTTGAACCCAAAGTTATAAGCTCACCTTATTTTTGTTATTATTATATTCAGTTAGAATGATTTTACGTAGAACTGTGTAGTAGAGCCTCGCTGATTTCAGTATGAATGGGTCGGCTCGACCGGGGAAGGACTATCCTCTCACAGAATATCGACGTGAAATAGCAGTATTCCTACTGTTGTGTTTCGTTCGGTGAGTGAGAATGCCGGAGGCCTAATTACCCTCTTTCCCCCTTCCCGCTCCTTCTCCTTCTCACATATTTTTCTCCTAAAGGATCGGCAACGCGCAAGTGATGTCTCTGTTGTTGCAAGCGTCCATAGGCTATGGTGACCACTTATCATCAGGTGGGCCGTATGCTTGTTTGCCATCATAGTCGTATAAAACAAATAATTAAAAAAATAAACGAAAATACATGATGCAAAAGATACAGTTTTGGATTCAGAAACCCTTAATTTGTTGATTTGAATTTGTTTTCAAAGTTATTTTAATGCACAGATACTCGTACAACGTTATAGTTTTATTACAGTACTAGCCGTGCGTCACGGGTCAAACCGCGACGCACAACTAGCAGCTAGGTAGCATGATGTTAAATAGGCTATAATAACCTTTGTCAGTAATATAAAATAGGTCTGAATTGCAAAAATATATTATCAAATCTAACTAACTGATCTAACCGATAGTTCTGTAGAGCAGCGATAGCTCAGTGGGGAGACCAACAGACTGCAATGCAATGGGTCTCGGGTTCGAACCCACGTCGCGCACCTCTGACTTTCGGAAGTTATATGACTTTTCATAGACATAAACATATATTTATTGCATAAAACTGTGTGTACAATGGTGTTACATAATATTATATTATAATATAACCAACAGTCACCCATTCGGGTATTGCAACTTTACAGTAAACAGTAACTCTAGTAAACATCAAGAAGTACTTAAAGACTATACATATTATTTATTATCAAAAAATTATTCGAAATTATGTGCGTATTGATTGACAATTATCGTCTGCTCCGTGCCTCAGAAAGCACGTTAAACCGTTGGTCGCGGCAGCCATGAACATCTATGGCAGTCGTTACTGGGAGAGTGTCGACACAAAAGATCCCACTGGGTCGAAGTGTCGCCGGTCTGCATTGACTGGCCCCCACATAAGATAAGATAACTGATAGTTCCAGTCAATCTAGTCTTTAGTTTCTGTGATCAACGCCTTTAAATAGACAAAAAATCTCTTTGGCTTCATTATGTCTATCTACTTCTCATTTAGTTAAGTACCGACAAATAAAATAGACTGTTAAGTTGCCATAGTCATTGATATCTTCTAGTAGAACATAATTTTAATCCTCACTTCCTTACTAAAATTGTAAATTCGATAGTAACTCTGTCTGCCTATCTGTCTGTCTGTCTGTCTGTGTTACCTTTTCACGGCTAAACGACTCAAGCGATTTGGATGAAATTACTTATACTTATACTTTTTATTGATGTAGGTACCACGAGGGCGGAGCCGTGCGCAAAAGCTAGTTATAAATATTCTCAGATCATTCTACAAACGAGGCAGTGGCGGCACTTGCCTCATAAAGGTCAAGGCCAAACGTCAAACCTGTAATGTCACATTGTTAATTTTGATACTAATATATTTGAGGGTGCCTTTGTTGTGAACCCTTGCGTCAGCCGTCGGGCCGACATAATATAGTTAAGTCCTTTACCACAGTTTCGTTAGGAATACTTTGGGTAAGTATTTCTAAGAGTATATTATATAACTTACATGCATAGTCAAGCGACTTTATGGTAGGCATAGTATTACACAGCGTGACAAACATATAAATAAACGAACAAACTTACATTCGAATTTATAATAATAGTTAGGATTAAAAGTAAATACCACAGGTACAAAAATAAATCCTTAGTTTATGGTATTCATTTACGTCAACATTTATAATCAGGAGAGAGAAAATAATCACAATGTCTATTGGTTAACGTTAGCTTTACATTATTCTAAAGCGCTCGTTTCATTTATACATCGAACGGTACGTTAAATGTACTTCGATTGCCGCGTACCATTTTATTACATAGTAATTGAGCCCGCATCTCCGGTCATGTAGATGTTTGGTACATAGACATTATTTTACTCACACGTCAAACATAATATCCAATTCCTCATGCTAAACCAATTATTGATCAAGACCTCTATGTTGTATCGGACTGAATATAATACAGAAGTCAATGTACAAGGACTTTCTTTGCTCATACCTTAAATAGAATATCCAATTTTTCATGCGTTTAGTAAACCATTTGATCACGTTCTCTACTTTGTATTGGACTGAATATAATAGAGAGGCCAAGCTTTATCACTACTGACTAGATGTGGCCGCGGTTTCACTCGCGTTTATCGTTACTGCGCCGCCCCCGTGGATCGTAGCGCGATGTTATATAGCCTATAGCCTTCTTCGATAAATAGAATAGTTACAATACAATATTAATCAAAGTTATTAGCGAAAGATACGTCGTGTTTAAGAAATCTGGATGGACGCTCAGCATACACTGAGTTGGGCATAACCCACCCCAGTACTGATTTTCAGTTCCAACCACGTGTCGTGTCACCTGACGTCGGTCGGCGACGTCCACAAATATAAATATATAGACCGTGACAAATGAGACAAAACAAAAATAAAAACAAAAAAGACAATATGAAATGAAATGAAATGAAATGAAATGAAATGAAATGAAATGAAATTTTTTATTGCATCAGATATGGTCGAGAAGATATTACAATTTCATATTATAAGTTTCACATATTTGGCCGTTTTACAGCATGCAATATAGGACTTAGCCTAGTAGTGAAATAATTATATACACAATATACTTAATACAAATTAGTAATATTTTTAGATTCTTTATACAATATAAAGCCTTACCACATAGATTATATCACTTTATATTACATGAATCATCTACAATTTTGCATTGAAATATTCGTTAACACTGTAGAATGCTTTGTTCATCAACATCGTTCTTAAGCGACATTTAAATGTTTTTATTGGTAAGACTCTGAAACTTTGAGGCAATTTATTAAATATTTTAATGATCATGGGGTAACAATTCCTACGATACAGTTCAGTCCTTATGCTAGGTAACATTAGACGCTCAGGATACCTGGTGTTGAAGTTACAATTGTCTTTCCATTTATTAAATAACTCTGGATAAGTTTTTACAAAATAACAACATTCCAGTATGTAAATTGAAGCAACTGTAAGCAGTTTTAATTTAGGGAAAAGGGGCCTACAGGACGTAGGAGGTGACACTCCAGCTAAAGCCCGGACACATTGTTTCTGAGAAATAAAAACTTTATTTACTACAACAGAGTTTCCCCATATTAATATACCATACCTAATGGTTGACGCGACGTAACCATGATACGCTTGTAGTGCAGCATTTTGGTTCGTAATTTTGGTTAAACGCCAAAGTGCATATGCAAACCTATTAATTTTACTGCAAACCTTTTTGACATGTGCCTCCCAACGACATTGATCATCAAAAACCATACCCAGAAAAGTAGCTTCTTTGGTGCTTTTTATTTCCTGTCCCTTACATAGAACTTTGAGTTCATTTTTGTTTGGTTTTCTATTATAAAATTGCAAAACATTTAAAACAGTACAAACTCAAAAAACAAAAAAAAAAGAACAAAGAAGAACAGTGCTACATGATATACGTAACCTATGCAAACCATCATGGTAAGTTTTATTCAATATATTAATAATAACAATAATATAGGTATATATATACATATATATATATACCTATATATTACATATATATACATACACATACCCATATATATACATATCCATCTTTTCAGTTATTCTAATCCTTTTTGTACTATACCTATTAATAATTTATTTCAGATTCCCCATCTCATCTCAAGTACAATCTCCACCCCAACCATCATATTTTGCATGTGCATCAAACTTAGATAATAACAATTGTACGGAGGGACTGCCTTAGGCAAAGTAGCGGAACCACTGGAATGATCTACCAGGCAGAGGGGCCATAACCTTCAAGGTACTGATGCCTGTGTTTATTGTTTTTGAATTAATATTAAAAAAGTTTTGTATTTTGATTTAAAACTGTATAATATAAATAGGCTATCCAACACTAAAAGAATTTTTCATATCGAAACAGTAGTTCCTGAGAATACCGCGTACAAACAAACAAACTCTTCAGCTTTATAATATTAGTATAGATTGAGATGAAATATGCCTCAGTTCTTAAGTTAGCGTAATAGCTGTATGTTATAATATATAATAAAAAATAATTCATTCATGCTGCATGTATGCATATACATTTTGTACTTAATTTTCATCAACTTCCATTTAAGTCA
Source organism: Catocala sponsa (assembly GCA_963564715.1). Taxonomy (NCBI): domain Eukaryota; kingdom Metazoa; phylum Arthropoda; class Insecta; order Lepidoptera; family Erebidae; genus Catocala; species Catocala sponsa. The sequence continues at coordinate 1,737,373 of OY751339.1, forward strand.
AGTACAGACTTTATGAGTTTCATTACCAGTATAGGTTAAGCAATCGCTACGCTTCGGTTTTTGCGTTGAGCGCAGCGTCAATCGCGCGTTATCTTGGGCGATGCAGAAGCAACAAACGGAATTCATTCGCCGCATGCGTCTTACGCATAATTGAACCGAGCGCTTTAATCGGCTTTAATTAATGTACGTATTGAACTGAGAACGCCTCAGTACAGAAAGTAATATGCATTGATTTACTATCTGAATACGCATACATTTTCCTGCGCATACATAATTCTTGTAAAGGAATTTTACATTACATTGTAGCAACTGTTTTACCGGACACTAGCACTCGTTTTATTCGTACTATAAGCCGTCAGTTTAATCGGTCGTCCACGGGCCAAATATTGGCGGATAAGCTATATGTGACTACATCGGAATCCTTTTGTGGTAAGGTTCATTCACACATCGTCATTGTCGATTCGTCATTAAATACAAGGTTTATAGTTGTCCATATTTATTTAATGTTTTGGGATTAATATAAAATTCGGATCAATTCGAGACATTTTTGCAGAGCTCTGTAGTATTTTATTTTATTTATTTATTTATTTGGTTAACTCATAGCATATATATGATACAATTTAGTGAAAAATTTAGATGACAGAGTTTATATGACAGAGTTAGTATTCTAATATACATGCCACTTACGAGCTAACACAGCATTCACAGTTGAGACAACAAAATTATGTTGAGAGTTACAATTTTCATAAAATGTAAACCTAAAATATAAACTAACATAACGTAGGGTTTTAAAATTTAAATATGAATGCAATAACATAAAAAGAAAAACAGGAAAAATAAACAAAGCATAACATAACACTTTGCTTATTCTACTTAAATTTAATGTTTTAGAGCATATAGCATTATAATACTAGAATTTTTCCATGGCGTCGCTTGCGCTGTTGATTTAGTTAATAAATTTCTATTTCTTGGGTACAGTACATTTTTGGATTGAATATACCTATGTCCTTTTCTGAACCCCTAACAATGTGTATGCGAAATTTCAAGATGATTGGTCGAGTAGTTAAGGCGTCAAACAAATAAACTCACATTCGCATTTATAATATTAGTTTCCTAACTACATTTAATTAAAGAGATACCTACTGAGATCCTCCTCAGTAGGTATCTCTTTAATTAAATGTAACGTAGTTTCTGGCTATTCTACCCACATGTCGCCATCTATGGCTTTTAGGTCCAAAATTATAGGAGGACATCCTATTGCCATTTATCAGGCACAGTTCTAATCTTCATGCGTGTTATGCTAGCAGAAGCCAAGGAATTCTCAATATTATACCAAATAACTAACACTACCCGATCCGGGAACTGAATCTGAGACCACATGGGCAGCCATCGAACTCACTACTGCTAGGCCACCAAGGCAGTACATTTTCAAAAATACATGCTGTATCTCAAATTGAAAAGAGGATTTGTCATGACAATTCAATCTGAAGTATTTGTATTTTTTTTATAATTTAATAGCGCATTTATGGAGTTTATGAGTCATAAAAAATAAACAAATTCATGTCTGGTATTTTAACTGTTGGGTTCTGAAAGGCGTCGTAGCGATAACATTTAAAAGAGGCTGTTAACAAAAATCATATAATGAACTAACTCTTTCCCGTGACAGCACTCACGATAAATAAAATTTGTCAGATTTTACGTTTTTTTATTTTATATACCTACTAGATGTTCGCGCGGTTTCACCCGCGTTTATCGTTACTGCGCCACCCCCGTGGGTCATAGCGTGATGTTATAGAGCTTATAGCCTTCGTAGGTAAATAGGCTATCCAACAATAAAGGAATTTTTCAAATCGAACCTGTAGAGTACCTTAGATTCGCGGTTTAAACAAACAAACAAACAAACTCTTCAGCTTTATAATATTAGTATAGATTAACTAGATTTTGACCGCGTTTAACTCGCATAAATGTAGGTTAGTAACTGTAAACAACAGTTTTATGGATAAATTGTAATGTCCTTTTCTGTACCCCTAACAACATGTATGAAAAGTTCCATGATGATCGGTCGAGTAGTTAAGGCGTGAAAGCGTAACAAACAAACAAACTAACAAACAAACAATTTATTTTATAACATTAGTTAGGATTACTGTCGGGGCAAATCAGGCGGTCACACTTAAGTGAATAAAATCAACACTTTTTGTTTAATACAAATATAAAATATACATTTACCATAACAATGAATGTGTTTACAATAACTTCGTGTTAAAAACTTTAAATAATTAATATTTTCGCCTACAAAATTACGCAAATTTGCACGCAAAATGCAAAAACGTAAGCTCGTATTAAGTGATTTTTTAGATTATAAGTTATAACAGTAGAAATCTATCCTATTTTACAGCTTAAACGAAACATAAATAGTTATATTACAATTTGTCCGTCCCAAATATTTAAGTTATTGGTTGACAATAAAAATACATATTTATCAGAAAAGCACTACAAATCCTCAATACAATTTTACTATGGCGGCCGCGCGCCGATTTGAATATCGAGCTCTGTCATTCAGTCCAACCGCGTCTTACGCTCGGCGCAGTCTTAGGCAAACAGCGGGCTCTCCCCTTCAAGAAAATCTACATGACTTTTCCGCATAATATAATGAGTATTCGTCTTAACATAGCGCCGTATAGTAGTTCGAAAGATGAAAGTTACAAGCATGCATGACTGTTAATGAAAGTACTATCGTTTCCACATGCGATGCCCAGCACAGCGCAACGTTCTTGAGTGGTATTGAAACTAGTACGGGTATCGACTGACCGATAGAACTGACAGTTTTTATTTAAATCGCTGTAGATGTTTAACTTCTTGAACGTCTAGGGGAAATACGGCAAAATAATAAAAAAATTCATTGTGCAAACAATACACAAACGGACAAATGTATGTCCGCTCGACACTTTATTCATTAACGAGTCAAGTGTGCAGCGGACATACGTGTGTCGTTTTTTTTTTTTGATGACTCGTATTTGCTGACAAACGTATGTCCGCTCGACAGTTGACGGGTTAAGGATATCTTCTTAAGAGCCTTTATTATTCCCAAGTCACTTGGGGTCGGCTTACTAGTCTAACCGGATTTGACTGGATATCAGTTTTTACACGGGACAACTGCCATCTGACCTCCGCAACCCGAAGGCTAACGATACCCTAAGGCTAGACCAGTGTCAGGATATTAGAGGGCACTGACTTCCCAATAACGACTGCCATTGATGTTCATGGCAGTTGGGACCGACCGTCGCACCGAGTGTTGTGGGTTCGATCCCCACACGGGACAAAAATTTGTGAGATCCACAAATTGTTGTTTCGAGTCTGGATATTCTTTGTATCCGTTGTATGAATGTTTCTAAAGTCCCCCGTGACAACGGAATTATACCTAGTGAGAGAAATGTTTAAAAAAAAAATTGGGTCAGTCTCTGGGGACTGCCGATAGAAGTGAAAACTTTAATCCTTGATCATAAATACTTCTTTATAATAAACCAAATCATAAACCAAAAATAATTCAAAAATGGAAAGCGTTCGGTCACGATGATGCGAGTTCCATGATTTTTGTTCACCCAAGAAGTGCTCAACGCGCCTAAAGAAGTTTCCACTTTCAAAAAAAGAATAAAAAAAGGGGCGGATCGGATGCTAGTTCCTGATACTCTGTTTGAGGTTAATAAGGGGGTCAAAATTTCTTTATTTTTTGCCTAGGACGCACCATTTCTGAAATATTGTTAATATTCTAAAAAAGAGGGGGCGGGTTGGATGCTTTGGTGCTTATTAAGAGGGTCAAAATTTAGTTATTTATTGCGTACCATTTCTGAGATATTGTTAATATTCTAAAATAATTCAAAAATGGAAAGCGTGGAAGCGTGACGATGACGCGAGTTCTATGATTTTTGTTCACCCAAGAAGTGCTCAACGCGTCTAAAGAAGTTTTCACTTAAAAAACATGAAAAGTAACGAAAGAACTTGCCAAGTCGGGAATCGAACTCAGGAATTTACCATGCATCTTGGGGTCGATAAGCGCAAACTTATGCCAGAAGACCAAGTATATCCATCCTGTATACATACAGATACATAACATACAAGTATATGTATGTATACTTACTACTCGTAAGACGCAAATGTCAACTAGTATTTGCAATTAAGCAGCCCCTATTACTCGCGATTCATCTATTTCTCTCAGCGATATCAATACAAGCCATGGATGTCGATGACAACTTAGTTATTAGACATCTTGCTCGGTATTATAATTAACACGAACAGTATTATTGAATATGTGTTTTGGAAGTTAATTAATACCGATAGCTGGTAGGTTTTGTCATGTACTTAGTTATATGTTTATTTAGAGTTAAAACAGTCATGAAAGCCACACTAGTAGGATATCCACGGTACTTCATTATGTAAGACCTTCTTACTTACGTGGCCTAACCCACCACACATTGACCTGCTTTTTTATTACGATTACTCAACCCACTTACACACAGATACACACACACACACACGCACACGCACACGCACACGCACACGCACACACACACGCACACGCACACGCACACGCACACGCACACACACACGCACACGCACACACACACACACACTTTAGAGTACAAACAAATAATACAAATGATTGACACGAAAAATAGCGACACAATGTACAGACTGTACCGTCACCTCTTGCACGACTGAACACTGTTTCCCAAGATACAGGCAATTTGCCTGGTTTAGGTTTTCAATTTCAGTACCTATCCTAAAAAACTTGTAAACGAATTGTATTTACCTTTAAGACCAATGTATGTAATTCTTGTGTCCAATAAACGATTTTATCTATTTATTTATCAAAGTGGCATACCATCGTAGGGCTGAGCTTATGAAGCTGGATAAGGACAACACTATAGTACGTTGTCTTTGTCCCGCTCGTTACGCTTAGCCTTGCAACGATATGTCATACTCGCGTGCAAGTGGTGACAACCGAATAACACAGTACTGTTACAAGACTATGTGCCTCTTTATGTATTAATAGTTATTATTCTTTGGTAGTATTAGTTTAAAAGCCTGTTCAAACCTAAGCGGTATTCGCTACCGTCTGCGGTAGAGAAAACCGAGTGGATATGCCGTAATATTACTGTTCACACCAAAGCGGATTTCGCTATCCTTGTGGGTAGAGTACCGCGCGGTATTCGAGTTTCGCTCAGGAAGGTAAGAAGTTTTCGCCAGTTAGTAATTTCTATGTCGCCAAAGAATATAGGTACACTTCAGTCGCCAATTATTCCGCTCTAGCGAAACTTGATACTAAATACCTGAGCGAAACCCGTGCGGCACGCACTTCTACCCACAGCGGCAGCGAATACCGCTCAGGTCGCTCTAGCCGCGGAACTTGATACTAATTACCTGAGCGAATCCCGCGCGGCACGCACTTCTACCCACAGCGGCAGCGAATACCGCTCAGGTCGCTCTAGCCGCGGAACTTGATACTAATTACCTGAGCGAACGCAGCTTTACACTTTGTACGTCTCGGGTATCGAATTCGAAACTTTAACGTACGCACACTTATGCTACGATACTAACGAGGTACCCAAATCGCTTCATCAAGTCGTAGAAAGTTTGGTTGCTGTATCAAGCTTCCAAAAAGCAACTTGGGATCGTCTGAAAGTAACATGTAAGCTTTAACTTTTAATCGTTATTCGGTAAATAGTTTGATCTAGCAATTGTGCAGATTCGTGTAGTTGCGGTCACGTTGGTTAGAAATAGTTAATCGGATCTGTCTAAATCCTTAGTTCCCAAAGTGGTCCAGGTGGACCCCAGGGGTCCACGGGAGACTCGACGGGGGTCTATGTTGGCGTGACAACAAAATGGGGGTTCACATTTCGTAAGCGGGGTTCCACGAAAACTTGCATATTCCATATTCAGTAGCAGTGGTCTCGAACCTGCCGATTTTTCCATAGAAAATTTCAAAAAAAAAGAAAATTCGCCAAAAAAAATGTCAGCTCGTAGAGATTTGAACAATTTTTTTTGATTCTTCACCAATATAAATAGGAATGCCAAGTAATATGGTAGAAATGTAGCTGCAGGGGTCCACCAGACCAGCTAAATTTTGTGGTCTATGAAAAAAAAGTCTGGGAACCTCTGGTCTAAATCGATGCAACTTATAGCTTGTAATTTACTAACTTGCTTTTGCAAATGCTAGCGAGGGTAATCAAACGTTCGGTATGACCTAGCAAACCTTTACCGAAGAATATTCTTATTAGGCTAAGAAGAATTTTGACCGAATATGAAAGTCAAATATAAAATAAACCAAAGTCAGAATGAGATATTACTAGTGTAGCGACTCCACACAGACGAAGAAGTTACGGCAAATCTCTACAGATGGCGCTGTATACAATTACACACATCGCTATATATTTCTGAAACGCGCAAGTGAAGTTTACATTGCGAGTTTACCAACAAGTTCCCGACACGAACAGTTGGATCGCAGCCCGCTGGGCACGACCATCCCGCCTGGTCGGAGTCGCCTTTGCGTTAGTTAGACAGACACCACACTACGTTCCTCTACAGAAAATCATACCATCGACCAGTGTAGCTAGGTTCAGCAGCGGTTACCATGGAAAATACCCTCTTGCCACTCTTGAAGTCCCGGTGAAACTTGAATAGTATTGGAATTCGCAAGTGATTCAATTAGAAAAAATTAATTCCACTTCCCTTATTAGCAAAGCGGGAGATAAAATACTGAATGTGTTTTATTAATACCAGAAAGGAGAAACGTTAGTTCATTTTCTTGTGTATAGACAGAATGAATAATTTATGAATTTTCTTTCTATAACAATTTCTTGCACTGGTTTGGTTAGTTAATCATATATTCGTTTTTTAAAAAGCCTTATCTCACTCTAATAGTTTGTGTTACTGTGTGACAAAAAACATCCAGACTCGAAAAAATAAAATTAAAGTAAAATTTGTTATTGACCATTACTTATAAAGTTATATGAATTTTCGAAATTATGTGTGTATTGATTGACAATTATCGCCTGCTCCGTGCCTCGGAGAGCACGTTAAGCCGTCGGTCCTGGCTGCCATGAACATCTATGGCAGTGGTTATTGGGAAGTCAGGGCTCTCTAATATCCTGACACTGGTCTAGCCTTAGGGTATCGTTAGCCTTCGGGTTGCGGAGGTTAGATGGCAGTCGCTTCGTGTAAAAACTGATATCCAGTCAACACCGGTTAGACTAGAAAGCCGACCCCAAGTGACTTGGGAATAATAAAGGCTAGGGAGAAGACTATTTGCGAATCACACAATTTTTCCCGTGAGGAGATTGAACAACATCACTCGGCATACCAATTCAACCACTACGCCATGATCAAAATATGAACGCGTGTGAAGTCAATGAATATTATTCAAGCGTTGATCCATACTACACTTCACGTATGCTATTTTCCATCGAGTTCGGTGAATACCGCGTTGTTTATCAGTCAATATACGTTGCAGTAAATCGGCATCCGATCAAGTAGTCCCACAGTATTTTCCGTTAACGTATTGTCAGTCGCGTTAATCGAAGTACACACGCAACGACACGATCTGTTGTGTGTAGTGCTTTAAATTTGTTGAAGTGAAAACTTCTTTAGGCGCGTTGAGCACTTCTTAGGTAAACAAAAAATAATTTTTGAAAAAGTGTTTATGATCAAGGATTAAAGTTTTCACTTCAATCGGCAGTCCCCAAAGACTGCCTCAAGTATTTTTTTGCGCTTTTTAACTGACTCCAAAAAAGGAGGAGGTTCTCAATTCGAATGTATTTTTTTTAATGTCTGGTACCTCGACGGGGTGAACCAATTTTGATGATTCTTTTTTTATTTGAAAGCTGTTGCTTCCCGTGTGGTCCCATTTAATTATGATCAAGATTTTACCATTCGTTTTCGAGTTATCCTTAATAATGCGTATTTGGCTACATTGATGATGTTCTCATTTTTGGCAAGATTCACTAAAAACCGAGAAATAAACAAAATTTTAACAAAAAAGAAAACCGACTTCAAAAAAGAATATTATAAAACTTAAAATGCACTAAAAATTTAATAAATAATTGCATATTCTTGTGAATAATTAAATTATTGTTATTATTGGAGTCGGTGTCAGCCGCCCGCGCCGCGTGCTGCGTCTATGTGTGTAATTGTGCATGCCAATGTTATGTTATGATTATAGTAAGACATCTCATGTTTAATTAGTTACAAACCTACCGTGGCTGACACCGACTCCATTAATAACAATAATTTAATTATTCACAAGAATATGCAATTATTTATTAACTTTTTAGTGCATTTTAAGTTTTAGAATATTCTTTTTTGAAGTCGGTTTTCTTTTTTGTTAAAATTTTGTTTATTTCTTGGTTTTAATCTGACAAGTCTTAGGGCCACTTGCACAACAACTCACTAAATACGTTTAGCACTAAATACATTTGAAACATCGTGGCATCTCAGTCACCTTCACACGGATGACTGCGACAGGGCGATGTTTTAAATGTATTTAGTGCTAAACGTATTTAGTGAGTTGTTGTGCAAGTGGCCCTTAGAATACAAGACATAATTAAAAATCTATTGTGTGTAGCCACCGATCTGTCGCTGTGACTCAATAGGTACATCTTAAAGTTAAATATTATTTTGTACACGGCGTGATGACGTAGACTCGCTAAGAGTCCATGATAATTTATTTATTTATTTAAAAAGTTACATAATATTGTCTTACGTTTACGGGAATGTTATATATTGAAATTAAAAAACTTCATACGGATTTTATCGCGTTTTTTATTTACAGACATAGATATTAAAGTAAAAGTAATGCTTATGAACCTCTGAGTCTTCTTCGAAGAGGTTAATGAAAACACTTTGTGGGTCTGTGTGTCTGTCTGTTAGTGACAGGCATAGCTCCGGAACCACTGGACCGATTGACTTGTAACTTGGTGTGCAAAGACCTTGGGGTCATCCCTCGGTCGAGATTGAATATGGGCCCTGGGGGTAAGAGACCTCCGAGATATAGGGGTCATATATTTTAAATGGAAAAATATTGACTTGTAATTTGGTGTGCAGACGTACCTCGGTCGAGTTTGAATATGGGCCCTGTGAGTCTAAAGACCCCCGAGATATAGGGGTGACAAGGTCACATCTAGACGAAAAGGTTGAATCCTGGGTTTTTACACCCATCTCGTTCTTAAAGTTATTATTGTTGTAGACGACATGCAAGCTACTACAAAGTGTAATAAACGGACAGTCAAGTCTGTCCGCTATCATAGCCAGGACGCTGTTTATGCTCTCACTAACCCGGCGCACCAAAGACGCGCATCGCTTTCGCATTATTGCATAAAGACAATCGACACGCGTCTCTGCAAACATCGATGACGCACTACAGTGTCGCGGTCATCTCATTAGTGCTCTAAAGGCATTTATTGAATATGGAGGACCTAGAGTTTAGAATAATCAATTAGTTAACACAATTGCTCTGCATGATGTGTTGGGTACTCCTACCGGGTCGGTTAAAATGTTATTATGTTTTCCTATAAGAAATTCTCAGTAGAAGCACGGTGTATTGCCAACTACAGGAGTTAGTTCACTAATTCCTGTAGTTGGCTATAGGCTCCCCTTCTATCAGGGACTTCAAATCATAGCTAGTTATATCTCTGCTTATCTTTTTGGGAATATAGACGGCTATACAAACTTAAAAGTTTTGGCGTTTCGTTGACGTCGATCGAGTGCGAAACTGACGTAGCACATGCCACAACTTGTCACTGAATTTGAAGTATTGTGTGTCATAAATCACAAAGAGAATTCGCATTTAAAAATAAATTGAACAACAAGGTACACGCTATCACGGTTTTATTCTAGCCATGTTAAAATATTAAACATAATCTTGTATAATAAAAAAACTACCGTATGTATGTTAACATAAGGTTTTACATCTTTTACAATATTTTTACAAGGGCCGCTGTACTTAATTCTGGAGAATAAAAAGTCAAGTATGTTATGATACATTTTTATCGTCAAAAACTTTGCTTTTTGCGTAATAAAATCTTAATTACCATTAACTTGATGATTTATTAGCATGTGCGTAGGACAGTTCGATTTTTCTTATTAATGAAGTACTTTCAGTGAGTTTCTATGAAGTGAATAAGTCTAATCTGAAATCGCCGGCATGAGCTGGGAACTAGGTAGCTTGGCTTTCGTAAACAGAGATAATACTAGCATTACCTACTACAGTAATTACACGAGCAATATTGCTTGTATAGCGGACGACTAAACTCATACAAACGACGGATATAAAATATCCAAAAATACGGAACAACCATTAATGGATCACACAAATTTTTGTTTTGTGACGTAACCGAAACTACAGCTCTTTTGCCTCGTAGTGGAGCCGTGTACAATTAAATTATTGCGTCATCCTTGCATTAGTTTTTGTTATGTATAGAAAGTAATACATAACAATTCACAAAAAAGCTAACATGAAATGCGTCACGCCACCAAAATCCTCTGTGTTAAACTTTTCAAACAATTTGATGTAATATGAAAAACTGTGCTGAAGATTTATATCTCACACACATGTTTTCTTATTTTTGAAATTGCTGAAAACAAATCCAATTCCCAAGTTGGACGTTCAATTCAAATCAATACCGAATGGAGATTCAATTTGTAACTCTTTCGTGAGCAGACGTGAATCCGGTTTGAAGTAGTTTATGAAAATTTAAAGCTAGAAATTGAGCTGATGCGTTTGCGAAGACACCTTACGCTGCGTCCAATAAATATATTCAGGTACAACTATAAAGGAAGCACACAGTTTTATAAACACAACTCTTCATTAAAATCGTAGTGTAATCATCGTTAACATGCGTTTAGCTTCTTTGTTTATGCGTTTGTGAACACTAATCCTAAATTTTAATGTGAATTTCATTGGTATATTGTGAATAGCTTAGAGTAATATTTAGTATTTTTTACTAAAATCCGTTGCCAATGAAATTATATGCAATATTTAGATTTAGCACTAGGAATAATTCCTGTGTCGCAGGGGACTTTACCAACATTTTCCTTCTGAAACGTCCATGACTCTACGGGCAGTCAAGAAAACTCGATGTGATTAGTCGCGAAAAAAATACCAAATATTTTTGACTCTTCCGTAGGATCACGGACGCCCAACGGTAGCGTTTTTTTTTTATGAGCCTTGGGACATTCCAACGGTTAAACAAAGCACAAAGAACACGAAATAATAATCCCTTGTGAATATCCACAACACTCAGCGCAGTGGCCAGGCTATCACTTAAACCACTATGACATCCGTGCAGCCATACAAGATATGTAACAGAAGTGCGTAGGCATACGTGGTTGAAACGAGATGGGTGTAAAAACCCAGGATTCAACCTTTTCGTCTTAAATGTAAAAGTAATGAAAAGAAATGACTCCTATATCTCGGGGTCTTTTGACCCACAGGGCCCATATTCAAACTCGACCGAGGTATGACTCCAAGGTCTGCACACCAAGTTACAAGTCAATCGGTCCAGTGGTTCCGGAATTATACCGGTCACTAACAGACAGACACATAGACCCACACAGTGTTTTTATTAACCTCTTCGAAGAAGACTCAGAGGCTGATAACAAACCTAGTTTTAAAATAATTTAAAATATGATAAATTATTAAAACGGTCCTTCTTTTTGGGTTCATTTGACAATTAGAAATGGGATATCCAATCTACATTGTTTTAGAACTTGGCAAAAAATATGATGGCAGCCGTTTCAAAGCTTGCTATTTCTTTTAACAGCGCGATCGAACTTCAACAAGTTAAAAAAGTACTACGTTTCGCTCCACATTCATTTCAATTTGTGAAAACATTCATATAACGTTACAAAAGCGTAACCTGGTTGTCTATTTATTCGAGATGTTCTTGTTATTCTGATTGGGATCGATTACATGTTCCCAAAACAATCGATGTAGAAACTTTGTCTGTGCATTTATGTATATGATGTTTGTTCCATAGCATTTAAAACTAATAGAATTTAGTAGCTTGAAGTTTAACTTAGAATAAGCTACGTTCTACCTAATTATTTCAGCCGAGACCATAGGAAAACATTATCATTACGGATATTATGACCTTTTTTAATTAAAATAAATTTAATTTATGCAATTTTTTACGTATAATACAGGCAGCCATTTTCTTAATTTTAGTACTTCATCATACAATGTTGGGAATAAAAGACATGGATAGACTTTGTTTTGTTTCTTCCTTCTTTTCGCTTAGTAATTTGATGGTCTTATTTTTATGCACTCTATAAAATCAGTTATGGTTTTCAAAATATAGTATGATTTATATTAAGTTATAAAATATGAACAGTAAACTATGTTTACATGATTTATGGCCTTGACAATGTTGATAAACTTCTTGTTAGAGACAGGAGTTTGAAGCACTCTTTAAACTCCTGTGTAAATCCTCCTAAATTTTATGAAAAGAAAGGTTATAACTAGTGAAGGATAAAGTCAGACTGTGAATGAAACACTTGCGCATAAAACAGATTTAATAGGATCTCATAATTTGTCACAAGCACATACCACAGTTAATGTATCTGGAACAAACATAGCTGAACTCTATTATTAATTGAAAAACCACAGCGAAGTAATATCGAAACAAATTGGCAATAACAAAGATAATACACGGAAACATTTGTACAGGAACGCAGGCAAAAACCATCTGTGGTCTGCAAAATTCACGTAACGTTAATGAAACTAAAAGCTGATACAAATATGAATTTAAGTCGATTGGAAAATTCGTTCGTTTGAATTGGAATACACTGCAGTTGTTCGAAACATTCAGTGTGGGAATTATTCGGTTTGGTTTAATTAATATTTTGATTTGGGTAAAAATCCCCTGTTGGAGTAATGGACCGTTTAGAGTTAATGGAATTGTTGCTCACCATTTGTAAAATTTTAATGCTGTAGGCTTTGAATGTTCCGATTATTTATAGAATACTAGATTTTGCCCGCGGCTACGCTCGCGTGAATGTAGGTTAAATTATAGTAACTACGTTTTTCTGCGAGGTATCCTATGTCATATTCTGTAACTCTGACAACGGGTATGCGAAATTTCATGATGATCGGTTAAGTAGTTAAGACGTGAAAGCGTAACAAACAAACAAACAAACTCACAATCGCATTTATAATATTTATAAAAAAATAGTTAAAGTACAGAGAAATCTACCACATCAAAGTACCTTATTATAGAACACTAGATGTGCCCGCGGTTTCACCCGCGTTTATCGTTACTGCGCCACCCCCGTGGGTCGTAGCATGATGTTAAATAGCCTATAGCCTTCCTAGATAAATAGGCTACTCAACACCAAAATAATTTTTCAATTCGAACCAGTAGTTCCTGAGATTAGCGCGTTCAAACAAACAAACTGTTCAGCTTTATAATATTAGTATAGATTAGTGACAGATAACTTTGTTTTATATCCCTGTTATTAAATTATTTTTTAGACCTACCCTATTTCTATATAGAAGGTCTACCCTCCACTTATTGCTATCCGTATACCTCTGTATGACTTCATGCATTAATGATACTCTATTCACAATACATAGTTCTTCACTATGTATTTCCACCTGCTTCATACAATCCTAGTATATGGTTTCATTGTTATCACATTCGTAATGCTTTGTCCTTGCTTTCAGATACTCCCAAACTGGCGATTGCCATGCAGAGTTCTCCAGTTCCTACGGCAAGCTTGCTGAATTAGATTGATGAACTATAGCCTAAATCCATACATAGAAGTAGACAGTGTCGAGGAATTGCAGTCTATAAATATGTCTGATATTATTTTCATAATAAAAGTTGCTAGTCAAAACACCTAATGCTAGCACGGTAGACTTTACTTTTGATTAATTGACCTCCACTCATTAAATGTTGCCGCTAACATATTTCAATGTATACGGTTAAGTAGCTATCTATTTCATTACCTTAAAACAAAATCTTCACATCATAGAAAATGCATCTAGTACATTGTGGCACAACGGCGGAGTCTAAACAAATTTGAACAAGTTTGACGATGACGCCGACAACGTTGCATCCTGTAGCCGAAGTTTCTAGAATAAGTAACACTGTGTGTGCATTTTTGCTGTATATATTTTATGAGGGAATATGAAATTCTTGTTAATGTTCATAACTAAAGTTCATTATTTATGAGTGTTGATTCAGTTATGAACTCATATTTTAATCTTATTGCTCGTACTTGTTTAAGTTCAGACGTAGACTTATGCCTATTGCCCGTAGAAGAATGTAAAGAAATAGACATTTTAAAATCATTATTATGAATCTCGAGTTTGATAGCACTTGGTTTACTTAATTAAATGATCGTTCTTTTTAACAGCAACGGGAAACATAATGGGAAATCTTATAGCATATCTAAGAGCATTCCATAGAGCAGCGATAGCTCAGTGGGGAGACCAACAGACTGCAATGCAAAGCGTCTCGGGTTCGAACCCACGTCGCGCACCTCTGACTTTCGGAAGATATATGACTTTTCGAAATTATGTGCATATTGATTGACAATCATCGCCTTCTCCGTGCCTCGGGGAGCATGTTAAGCCGTCGGTCCCGGCTGCCAAGAACATCTATGGCAGTCGTTATTGGGAGAGTGTCGACACAAAAGAACCCTCTGGGTCGAAGTGTCGCTGGTCTGCACTGACTGGCCCCCAGATAAGATAAGATAAGAGTATTCCTTAATTTTCTCGAAGTTATGTGAATTCTACCAACCCTGCATTAGACCAGCGTGATGGACTAAGCTTAACCCTTCCCACACTAAGGAGGAAGAAGAGGATAGGAGAATAAACAGGGCTGATATTATATAAATACATATGTGTCTCCCACGAGCAGTTTTACACAGAATTTTTAACCATACGTAGTTAAGTTACAGTTTTATGTTAATACCAGCCTTTGTCGTGGACTCAACGAAATTTTAATAACACTATGCTTCAAATCTCAAGTTCGTTTGCATTGTTGGTGGTGTGGCAATAGTTTGCGCTTATGTGTATGTTTTCGCAAGAGGAAAACCTAGGCGAACGTTTCTCGATCAGATCGGAGGCGTTCTGGACAAAGGCCAGGTTAAGAGCTCCTTGAACCGACGGGCGTGTATGAGGATTGTGATGAAAGTGAATGAAGCCAGAGAAGTGTGTCAGGATCGTAGCACATGGAAATCCGTAGTCTCTGCCTACCCCTCTGGGAAATAGGCGTGAATCTATGTCTGTAAGTGTATGTTTTGTGAGGTCTGGCAGATATTTTAGGGTTCGGCCATTTGTTAGATCATGTGCTAGAGTACCAGGTTCAAGAAAGTGTTAATGGGTAAGGAATTTTTAAGCAGCTGCGTTGCATCTGGGTAGAAATTGTAATCTTTATTCGTCCATTGGTGTACGGACTTCGGCGTCCAAACACAATATTTTTATCATCATGTGACAATATATGTTTTTTCTTTTTTCCATTCCTATGTTAGATTAAGTACTAAAATATTCTCGCCAAACTTTTACATTTAAGGGGGAAACGCTCATTTTTCTTAAACCTTATACTATCTTAGATACAAACTATTTAATTGTTTAGATATTACAAAATACCTACATATAATTGTTGATAAAAAACACAGAAGAGAAACAAGGTATAGCTTAGTACTTATTTCTTAATGACAAGGAGACATTGTTTGTATGTCACTAAAGAGCAAGCTTTGATTTTAACTAGTGATGTGCCGGATAATTAAAAATGTAGATCCGCCGATACGGATACGTATTATTGGCGTCAAGATCTGCGGATACGGATACGGATCTTAACTAAAAAGTTACGATTTTCACTGATTGAGTAAAAATACTCAATCAGTGAAAATCGGTAAAAGTGATCTTATAACTTTCTATAATAAATGTTACAAAGATTTGAACTCAATTGATCTCATTATATAGATATTTTAATTAATATTTTATAATATCTTCCTATATTAAGTATAGTAAGTGTTTAAACATATATTAGATAGTTGATTTAGTTCCTTTAAGTTACGTGCAGTATTTTATCGTATCTTAACTCACTACGATAAATGTTGATGCCAAATATTTCATTTTTAGAAATAAAAAAACTGTTTGATTGAAATGTAATAGTATTTTATTGCTACCTAATCACCAACATATAGAATTGAATCTATGTATTAAAAATTAATACAGTAAAAGATCCGTAAAAGATCAGTCAAAAATGTAACGGATATGGATACGGATCTTTTTTCTCCCGCGGATATCCGCGGATACGGAAACGGATATGGATATCCGGAACATCACTAATTTTAACACACTTTTGCTACATTTAGGATATTTTCTTAATAATTCTACTTTATTAAATACTAGCTTTTGCCCGCGGCTTCGCTCGCGTTAATTTAGAATTTGACAATCAATTAGGGTTGTACTTTGCTTGTAATAATTCAATCATAATTCGAAAGACACGTGGCGCCCTCTATTATCATAAGAACGTTATTGTTGTTTTCCTAGGGAACAGTAATTTTTTACTTCACAACGTATATGCAAAATTTCAGGATGATCGGTTCAGTGGTTTAGGCGTGGAAAGATAACAAACAAACAAACTCATTTTCGCTTTTATATTAGTTAGGATAAAAATAATATATTTCTCAATAATAAATACCCTAATCTTAGGTGTAGAAACATCAAGGAATCCTTTAATATTCTGCAAACTGATCTAACTTGAAGTAAATAAATAAATAAACTTTCAAAATTTGATACCATCGGCTATCGTTTTTTTCGGGATGAAAGGTAGCCTATGTCCGTTTCTGTACACTTGACAACGTATATGCAAAATTTAAGGATCATCGGTTCAGTGAAAAGGTAACAAACAAACAAACTAACTCATTTTCGCATTTATAATATTAGTAAGGATATTAGGCAAAAGACATTCAAGGATATTAGGCAAAAGACATTCTGTCGACATAATAATTGAACATATGGTTAAGGTTAAAACAGACTCTCTTCAGTGGCATACGCGTTTGGAATTAATCAGTACTTAGGAACAACCGCAGGTAATTATTAATTCCAGGCATACAGTATACATGCGTGAGTGTAAGTAATCAATATATGATGTAATTGTATATAAAGTAAACAATATGCATGATCGCGCTAATACCGGTTACGAATAATATATGTAACCTTAGTTATTACACGCATAGAGCATAATAAATTTAACTAGCGGTCGCCTAGTGCTCGAAATTCGAGCAAAGTTTGCCTATTGCTAATATATGTCATTATATATTGATATATGTAACCATAGTTACGCGCTTCGACTGCGTGTGTCAAATGCATGGTTGTGTGGGTGTAGTGGTTTTTGATTAATGCAATTTCTAATGCATATTTTATATAAATATTAGGATTCGTCACTTCTTCTCTGTATAAACTATAAGTGTGCGAAACTTCATACTCCTCCGTCTGCCCAATTTTCGTAAAAAGGGGTACAAAGTTTTTGCTTCACGTATTAATATATAGATTGTGTAATAACTTAGATAACATAAAACAATTTCATACTTGTTACCCTTCAAAAATACAGCTAAATTATTTTTCTTTTCTAAAAAAATGCAACTCCGTAGCTAGGAATAATTCCATTGGCCAGACGTTACAAAAATCAAATAACAGACACAAAAACCATCCAGACTTGAAACAACCATTTTGGATCACACAAAGTTCTGTTCCGTGTGGGATTCGAACCCATAACACTCGGAGCAGTAGCAGTGATGAGGCGACCATTTAAATCACTACACCATCTGTGTAATCAAAACTACAAAACTACGAACAAACATACCCAAACAACATCCGAGAGTATTCTATAAGGAAACGTTTATACCCCAAGGATAAAAGAATACGTTGTGAGAGCATAATTTCATGCTAGACGGACAGAAAGCGGACTGCGGACGTAAACTTGCAAGTCTATTTCCTTTAGTGGATTTACAAAAAGGTCTTTCATATAGATGTCCATTTCACTCGGTACGTAACTAAATTGATATAGGTTACGTAAACGTTAGTTTCTCGAAAGGATATAGCGATATTTACATATAATGCTAACAAAATTGAGTGACGTTAGAATGATGAATGGTTCAGGGCATTTGTGACCTTTCCGATACGATATGTAAATACGGCTTGAGAGGCTATATCGTGAAGTTTTCCATCGATTTCGTCGAACCCTTCGTAAACCGTTCAAACGGTTGCCTATTACAATAATAGATATGCCTATATTTATTGGTGGAAAACATCGTTTGCAGATTTATTTATATGATGATGATGTAGATAGGAAGGGTTTTGGATTTCGATATAGATATAATTTTTATTCAAGCAAAAGATGTGCCGGCGCTGCTGCTGCAACCGGGGAAACCCTCAAACGGCGCAAATATATTAATATCGTCGAAAATTACATTTTCGAGCCGTTTGGAGTGGCCTTAGGTTCATAGGGTCCGAGCGCTCGTATTTTGTACAGAGAGATCACAAAATGCCTTATCGACGTTTCGCGTGATCAGAAGGCTGGTCATTTCTTGGCCATTGCCATTCAATGTGGTAATCCTGCCAGTCTTCTGGGCACATTACCAGTTGACAGCGATGCTGACGAATTCTACGATGCATAAACCATTTTTGTAAATATTTAGTATTATAATTATTAGATTTTTTGTAATTATTTTGTCTTTTTTAATACGGTTGTAAATATAAATTCGATTAATTAGTTTTAAAATTAATTATGTAAATATATTGTAAATGTTAAAAGTCAATTCGTAGTAGCAAAAGTATTTAAATATTGTGGAAACTCAACCGCACCATGGTATACGTAAAAAAGAATTTGAAAATGATTTCCATTCCAGCCGACCAAATTCCATCGGTCAACTACAGAAACGAGAATATAAACTGCCTGACTGATTATTCCAATAATATTGTAATTCACAATATTATGGTCATAAAAATAATGAGCAACCATTTTTCGGTATCCCACGAATTGTGTTGGGAACAATGATCATGTACAGTCAACGATATAAGGCGATAAACATGTCCGGGATTTTAAAGTTCTGTATTATACACACTGATGGTGACTCCCCATCTTATAATCAATTACAGTTGAAGGGTAGCTGTTTTAGTAACCATATATTACTGTAGAAAAATAATAAGTAAATTTTCATCAATAAATGTTACGAATTTAGGTCGCAGCCGACTTATACAACAGCGCTCCCACACGGCAAAATAATGTTAATAGAAATTTGAGCTTTAGGGCGTCCTCTGTAGACATAATATATATTGATATCACAAATTAGCAAACAGCTCGCTGTAAGCGAGCTTACCGCCATCGTCCCA
The DNA here is from genome assembly GCA_963564715.1 of Catocala sponsa. Taxonomy (NCBI): domain Eukaryota; kingdom Metazoa; phylum Arthropoda; class Insecta; order Lepidoptera; family Erebidae; genus Catocala; species Catocala sponsa. Next base: position 1,756,772 of record OY751339.1, read on the forward strand.
CTCGATAGTTGAAGCCACGCTTACCGCTCGCTTCAAGCGGGTGGCCCGCGCGCTTCAAGTGGGCGGCCTGCGCGATGTACGCACGCAGACTGCTCGCTTGACACATACAATACATGCGCGGGGACAGCTAGTCGACTGCTAGCTGTAAGCGCGTGGACAGCTGGTTGCCGGCTAGCTGTCGGTGCGTGGACAGCGGGTAGTGGCCAGCTACTTATATTGCTGACTGTACAAAGTTGTACAGGCCCTAGAGACGTTATAAAGCCGAACACAAATTGATATTATACCTGCACGTGTAGCGGGGCTTTAAGCAAATAATAATACTAAAATAGTGACTTTTACTTACGTAGCAGTACGACTGGCAGTACTGGAGTGCTAGCGTCATTCGGTTGCCAACGCTCGCATGCAATCGAAGAGTACTTATATATTGCTTACGTATAGGGTTGTTTTTGTCTCGTAATGAGTTTAGCTCAACGATCAGTAAGCCAGAGCTTCTCTGATAAAATATTAGGTGTTTCTGCAATGAACTGTCGGAATAGTGCTTTAAGCGGAAGATTGATCGTTTTAGTGTCTTATGATGGTACAAAAATGAAACTGTCTGTCAGCGTGGAGACTTTCGGGAAGGCCAATGCGACATGCATTTCGCAGCTGCAAGTCTAGAGTTACACCCTGCTTAAGAGTGTATTCAGAATTTGTAGAAGTTCTTAGTAAATGTGTTGCATAATTGGGTTGATTTAGTTGCAATTCAAACAATAAAATTGTTTATTGATACATTTATTATCTCTTTCTAAGAAGTTAATAACACTAAGAAGCGTCGAGTGATGGTGCTTATAGGTTTTGACATAAGTAGTTGTTTTTAACTGTGTTTACTGTGTATATTTCTAAACTGTTGTCTCAAAATAAACCCTTTTTCTTCTTATCTTATTTTTCAATCTCTCTACATATGCAAGCTGCTCCTTTCGGTTACAAACGTAAGATAATCATACAGGTTACAAGAGCATGTTACCTGCGTTTACAAAAGTCACAGTGAAAAGTGCATCTTATGAAAAGGAATTATAATAATCTTATTTAATAAAACTTGTTTCTGCTACATATGCATATTTTAAAAACCAGCTTCCGTAGCATCTTTTTCTTCAAAGGTATACACACTGTTCATTAGAGAAAAATAAGACCAAGTTGTGCTCATTACCTGAAATGAGATACGATAAGTATTATTTATCTGTTACTTCCAGAATTCCAGTAAACCAGCTTATAGGTGTTTTAGCTCCGAATATTATTTTTAAATTGAGCATCATATTGTATGGAAATAGTAAGGTAATCGGATTTTTACGCTTACTTGGTTAGCAATGACTCATTAAATATGTGCAGAGCAAATTTGGTGTCGCACGCGAGTTTATTTTGTATGTATGTTATGAAGTGATTATCAAATCGGAAAACGTAATACAGGTTCTTTTTAATATATTTAATTCACGTATTATTGAATAAGAATACTTTGCGTAAAACTCGTAAATAATAAGGGGTAATAAAAAGGACCAATCGTTATTATTTATGACATTAATTATTGATATGTTATTTTTTTTAATTAGAAAAATTAGAATAGCCTCGTGTGGTTAACATATGACTATCTGAAACCATTTCACGAAAAAAAACGGTACATTAACTTTCCATAAAAATAATTCTAATAAAAAAAATATGGTCAGGCTTATTCTATACCACCAGTAGAATGCGTGATTAAAAGGAATTACACGATTTCAAAATCCCCTTGTATATCTCTGTCTATTAATTACTTGCTTTTTCCCGCGGCTGCGCTCGCGTAAATAATTAGGTTAGTAATAGTACTATTTTTTTGGATGAAAGGTATTCTATGTCCTTTTCTGTTCACCTGACAACTAGTGTGCGAAATTTCATGATGATCGGTCGAGTAGTTAGGGCGTGAAAGTGTAACAGACAAACTCACATTCGCATTTATAATATTAAGTAAGATTTACTACGTTTAAGTAATTCAAAGTAATTATGAATTATTTATATTAACTTAAAATATACATGCCACTAAAATCTATTAACAAAGATAATTTTTAAAATATGTAGAATCTATACAGGGTGTAAGTGACGGTTCACCGAAAACTGAAATACTAGCTTCGGACCATCATTCTGAGTTGGAAAACGCAGGAATTTTCCACCGGAAAATTATCGAATTTTCTTTCAAAATTTCACATTTTTCTAACTGATTATGATTACATAATGAGTAAACGACCCATTATACTAGATAATATCAATAAAAACTACATAATACCGAAAAACAGCTATGTAATCCAAACATACAAAATAAACACAGTTGAACCAATCAGCTGATCTTGCGCGGACAAGGCAATGACCAACGCAAAAAAGTTTTTTTACGCACCGGCAATAGTGTGCTGTGTAAAAACCTGCCCGCATCGTACCTACTACCATTGAACTAGGGAAGATCTATGATCAATGATCGATATCGAAAAAAGTGTATTAAACAAAGCGGGATAGGTTAATAAATAAAATAGTTGTTTTCCTTTTAAAAGTAAAGGTTACATGAACGTGTTAGCACTATTTATTATTAAATTAGTCACGTAGATTGAAAAGATTGTAATGATTAAAGTAGCCTGTAATTAAATGTTATACTACTATCACTTTACAATACCCATTTGCATTTTAAATGTAAAAAAATATTAATTGTTTTGATATTTCGTATCGTAAATGTACATGTATGAGTTTATTTAATCACTTTTAATAATAATTAATGTAAAAGACCATCTAATTGTTTTAAAACAAAGCTTTTTGTACACAGCGATTCATACAATGTAATGTAATCTAGTAAATCTTTACTTAACTGTTAAAATACAAAACTGTAACAAAAATTTGTTAATAGAATTAGCCATAAACAGTTTATTACTATGTATAAGTATAAAATTAATCGATAGCCGATAACTCTCATAAAAATATTTTATGAGAGTTATCGACTATGGATTTATTTAATTAGATAGATGTATCTCATCCCTATCTAATATGACTACAACTGCAAAAGAAATCTATTTTTGAATTCTTTAGTTCGGTCGCGCTACTGTCAGGAATCGGAAGTACTTGACGTAATCTCTCGTATTCGCGAGTGTTTACTATTTTCGTTGCATTTTGTTAAGTTTTTTATTTTGTTTATAACTATTTTGTGTACTAAATTGTGTTTATTTACTGTGTTCATAACATTTTGTTAACGTTTTTGTTTTGTTTATAACTTTTTTGTGTAACTACAAAGTTGTGTTTGTACCTAATAAATAATGAGTCAGCCATTTAGTGCACGTGAATATGAACAAATGCTCATGGCATACGGGGAGGCACGAGGCAATGCTTCGTTGGCGCTTCGCATTTACATCCAGCGGTATCCTGACGCTCGTCACCCTATGGACAGTCGTGTGATTTCTCGTACGTATCAACGAGTACTGGATAATTTACCCATAGTCATTAACGAAATGTGCGTATAAGATTAATTTTATAAGACGTTATTCAATTTATTCAAATTTTTTGTAAGTACAATAATAAAATTGTACAATCCGATTATTAGTCACAACGTTTAAATTATTATTGTAGTAGATCACTAAAATAGGTGATCCGGGCTCCGTCAGATAATGTGAGCGCGCGTAGCGTTGGTGCGCGGGAAGCGCGATACGATAGCGCGGACGGACACATTGCATTGGTAGCGATACATTGCGTAGTGTAAATTACAATGTACTAGCATAAAACTTTAATCGTACGTTTCATTTTTGAATTGACATTTCCATTCAGTTGTGTACTTATGGACAAACGATTGTGCAACGTTTTCGGTACACCGTCCCTTACACCCTGTATATTAATACGTGAAGCGAAAACTTTGGATCACTTTTTACGAAAATTGGGCGGACGGAGGAGTATGAAATTTCGCCCACTTATAGTTTATACAGAGAAAAAGTGACGAATCTTAATATTTATATAAAATATGCATTAGAAATACATTAAATTAATGAAAAAACAGTACACGCACACAACCATGCATTTGACACACGCAGTCGAAGCGCGTAACTATTGTTACATATGTATATCAATATATCTTACAGGCAAGCTTTGGTCGAATTTCGAGCACTAGGCGACCGCTAGTTATTTATAATAAACCAAAAAAATATATTAAATACCGTCTTAATATTCCTTTACTTATTTTTTTGTGTACTTATCCTATTATTCAGTTATTTATATTTAATTATGTATATCTGTAAATACTATGATCTAATAAATATGTTAAATGCTGAAACTTCTCATTTTATTCCAAAACTTCAAAAGGTTTCTGTTGATCTTATTTGTTAGTCTAATAGTTTTAAACTTGAAAACATAAACATACATACATACATAAATTCACGCCTGTTTCCCAGAGGGGCAGGCAGAGACTACGGATTTCCATTTGCTACGATCCTGACACACTTCTCTTGCTTCATTCTCTTTCATCACATTCCTCGTACACGCCCATCGGTTCAAGGTACTCTTGACCCGGCCTTTGTCCAGAACGCCTCCGATCTAATCGAGAAACGTTCGCCTAGGTTTTCCTCTTGCGACTGTTCCATTCACACTAGCCTTATAAACTTTCTTAGTCAGTCTTTCCTCGTCCATTTTTTCTACATGTCCAAACCAGCTTAACATACCCTTTTTTATTCTTGTCACTATATCCACTTTCATGCCGCATCTGTCTTTAATCACACTATTCCTTATTCTATATTTCAGAGTCATACCACATATGCTTCTCAGCGCTCTCATTTCAACAGCATTTATTTTGCTCTCATGCTAAAATGAAAACATAAACAAGGTGTCACAATACAATTTTCATGACAACCTTGTGAGGGTATAATGTGAAACGCTCAAACAGTAATAAGCTAAAGTGAAGGTCGCTATTTAAGACTTTGACGTTACCAATTAGGAGTAAAATGTGGCTTTCCCTAGGCGAGACTTATCTAGGTCAATTTTCAGCTAACCCAGACAAAGACAGTTTATGTAACCTAGAAATGACAACAAGGGAAAACCTACCACGGACAATAATAAGTTGGTTAGGAGAAGGTATTCTACACATTTCTCTTAGGCCACTTGCACACTATAGTGTTGGTGATTTTGAAGTAATGGAACTGCTATATTACGATCTGATACGTAGAAGACTTATTAGCAAATCCTAGCTAATATTGAAAACTAGATGTTCCCGCGGTTTCACCCGCGTTTATCTTTATTGCGCCGCCCCCGTGGGTCGTAGCGTGATGTTATATAGCCTATAGTCTTCCTCGATAAATAGGCTATCCAACATTAAAATAATTTTCAAATCATATCAGTAGTTCCTGAATGTGCTCGATTGGTCTGACTTGGCACAAAATAGGAAAGAATGGCGCACTTTAATGTCGGAGGCCAAGATCCACTTTGGATCGCTGAGCCAGCGAAGTAAGTAAGTAAGTAGTTCCTGAGATTAGCGCGTTCAAACAAACAAACTCTTCAGCTTTATAATATTAGTATAGATGGGATAGTTTATATGTTAGTCTTTCACGCCTTAACTACTCGACCGATTATCATGAAATTCTGCATACACGTTGTTACGGATACAGAAAATGACAAAGGGTATCCTTCATCTGAAAAAAATAAACTGTTGCCGAGTAAACTCACGGGCAAACGCTAGTATTAAATATGTGACTAACCTTATCAAAACACTTCGAACTTGAGTAATCATTTTATCACAAGACTTTCAGTTCTCTCACAATCACCCAAACTGATTGCTTTCTGCAGACGGTGGTGTAACGAGCACTATTGTGTAGAGCTGGTCTTATACAGGTCACCTTGAACGCGCCGGTGTCGCGTATAGATATTATGATAACGCGTAATGAGTCTGCCCGTTATCCCTTGCCGACCCATCCCAAGATTTAATAAAACACATTTGCGAAGGTATATCAACATGAAATGTATGTAATATTTGATAGTAAGGATCGTACATACTCAGTCAGGTTAGCTTTTGCCCGGAGCTCTATGTTGTGGAACGTCCAAGAATTGTGCCTATTGTTTTTATTTAAAAAGACATTTCTAGCACCAGAGTTCAAAGTCGCAAGGGACTTAACCTGTATAATTGAAAACCTATTGTGTCAGGTTGCCGGAGTGCCCCTGTCATGCAATAGGTTAATAAACAACGGAAACAAAGAACACACAGACTCGAAACAATTATCTGGTATCACACAAATGTGTGCCCCGTGTTGGAATTGAACCCAAAACACTTGGTACAGTAGCGATTACTATAACAACTATGCTATCCGTGCATGTCATTAATAGTTCGGTAGTAATTGCTTTAATATTGAGTTTATAGAACTAAATACGTAGACGATGTATATTATAGAACTAGTATCGAGATATAGACGAATTAACTAAGAATAGTTTAGTGATATAGCTTCCTTTGGATGTACCAGAACTCATTTAAAAAAAAAACGTAACCGTTGCGCGTCCGTGACCTCTACGGGGGAGTCAAGAAAACTCGTGATTGGTCGCGAAAAAAATACTAAAGATTTTTGACTCCTCCGTAACGCGTCCCGCGCAACGACATCAACGTCCATGACTCTACCGTAGGAGTCATGGACATTTCAGAAGTTAATCCCAGTCTACATAATACATATTATGTCAGTGATTACTCTTGCCCAATGTCACCTATTTAATTAAATTAAAGAGGCGATTAAAAAGAGTGGCCATGAGTTTCTTGCCCGTTCTTCTCATGAGCCCTACAACCTTGCTTTGCTGATCGTGGCAGTAAATGTAAATTCACAGAAAAAATGTAGTATAACTTTGACATTCATAAGTGTTACCTTGTAACCTAACTTGAATAAATTTATTTTTGATTCTATTTGATGTTTTTTTAATGTTGATTTTAAAACATCTTGAAGTCTATCTGTAGGAGGTACGTGGCCGAGACAAACCCATCTGATATAGGTTTTTATGTAACATCATATACACCAACCAAAAAATAATCCACATGAGCACTTCAGTTTTGTTGAAATTTACGGTACTCGTATTCATTTTGTGGTCTGTTTTGTTACTTTTCTGTACTCCAACCATGAGCGCTTGGTTAGATTACAGAAAAGTGACAAAAAATATACACACACACACACATACTAATATATTGTGATTCGTGACGGTTAATGTAGGTTTTAGGAATGGAGAAATCCTACATACAGGGACTGGCGCCTGTATTCTAGAGGGGTAGGTAAAGACTTAGCAGGATTATTTGTCTTACCTTCGTAAACAATTGCAGAGACACTACTGCATATCTGAGAGATGTCAAACAGCATGGTTTTTGCGATCTGGAATTTATTTATTGTTAGTAATTTTATTTTAAACTAGCTGTTACCTGCGACTTCGCCCGCGTAGATTTTAACTAAAAAGTGTTTGTCGCCGCGGAACCCAACTATATTTCTCTGCCCAAGTTACTTAAATGGCGTAGTTTTTATAGTGTAAAGCTAGATAATAGCATGGCTTACTCAAAAACAACATTTAAATATGCGTTGTTAGATTACACGCTGTCACAGAATGCGTAACAAAATAAAGATTCACAGCTCCTCCCCCGTAGGTGATAGCGTGATAATATGTAGCCTATATGTTGACCCGACCTGTTAGTAATATTCATGCAACATTTGAAGTAAATCCATGCAGTACTTTTTGAGTTTAGCCCGGACATACATACAGACAAACAGACAAAAATTCTAAAAACTATATTTTTGGCTTCGATATCGATTGTAGATCACGCCACAAGTATTCTTTTAAAAAAATATCTAATGTACAGTTTTGACTTTCCTACGATTTTATTATAACGTATAGATTAGTTGGCGTGATTCCGGGTAACGACTGTATCACAGGTGCCGTTATAATTAACTGAATTGTTTAATTTGTTTATCACGAAAAATAATAGATAGTATAAAAATCATTAGACAGCTATTTGATATGAGATAAGTGGGTAGCATAGTAGTTGTAGGCTGGTGAATTATCGACGTTGTTGGTCCGAGTAGGCGGCGCTCGTGTTCCGCGCACGCCTCTCGATGTCGGAAGAGGGAATAGATCCTCCGCTTTGTCGTCGGGGACTAGGTTCCCCAATTGTGTGTGTAGATTTTTATGTTTGTGTAAATTGTATGTGTGATGGTTGTGTGGGGCCCGCCATGTCCATCGGCGGGTCGAACCTTCGGCGGGGTCGCAATTTGAATGCGAGAGCGATCCGCGCGGCCCCGCCATAAAGGTGTGAGGAACACCGTGGTGGTTGTAGTCGGTTGAGCCCAAATCCATCTTAGGGGCTGGATCCCGACATATCCTTATCGCCCGCCCCAAAACCGGCGATGGGGAATGTGATTGAACATTTCACCGAGTCAACAAAAAAAAAAACAACTTTGTTACTTCAACAGTGCAATTAAAACGAAAAAGGAAGTTCGAATATTACGATTCGAATCATAATCGAAACTATTAGGCGCAGGTCGTATCTATGAAAACTAATAGCAGTTTATTCATTCTTATTTGCGATATCCGTAATCAAATAAGTTATCAATTTCAAAACATCGTCTATTTCGATTTTCTTAAACACTCGAATAATTCGAATTTGTAATCGATAATCGCCCATCTCGAATTCAAATTAGATATCTATTGATCACAAGACCAGCGCTATCTTGTGATAGCGCTGATCTTTAATCTTGAACTTGAATCTTGAACTCGTGGTAATTCTAAAGTTGTTTTACAATTTCCCTTCTCGTTTTAATTATAAAATTAGGTTACATTCAATTACTGCTTGTACATATTTACATTTTGATGATCAGCCATATTGATTTTATGTAGTGCAAGTCTCCTTTATACCACAAGTTTTGATACGCAACATCTCCTAAACGCGCGCTCTGGAAAATAAATGATATCGTTAATAGCATGGTACTGTAAACGCGCATTGAAAAGCGACTGTCGTTTTAACAGCGGTAATTTGTATACTAATTGGTTGTAAGACGGCCTCGATGGCGTAGTGGTTAGTGTAACCGACTGCCACGCCTGAGGTCGCGGGTTCGATTCCCGCACAAGTCGAACATTTGTGTGCATGAACATGAATGTTTGTCTTGGTCTGGGTGTTTCTATGTATAATATGTATGTAATTACAAAAAAATGTATATATGTATGTTTATCCATTGTCTAGTACCCATAGTACAAGCTCTGCTTAGTTTAGGCTAGATGGTGTTGTGAAAAAACATAAAAAAAAAAAAACAAAAATTGCGATTCTGGCTACTACATTGATTTAGAGACAGATGTTATCGGTCGCGGAAGTGGTGATAGTTTATTTATAAAATACAACGACTGCATTAATATTAATTCCTTCATCATATAATTTACATTAGTAACTCAGAGGCTTTATAACTACACTAGATGTTCCCGTGAGTGGGCCTCCGGCACTCTCACTCACCGAACAAAACACAACAGTAGGAATACTGCTATTTCACGTCGATATTCTGTGAGAGGGTAGTCCTTCCCCGGTCGAGCCGGCCCATTTATGCTGAAATCAGCGAGGCTCTACTTAGATCTTTTTTTTTATGGCATAGTGGTCAAACGAGCAGACGGATCGCCTGATGGTAAGCGATTACCGCCGCCCATGGACACCTGCAACCCCAAAGGAGTTACAAGTGCGTTGCCAGGCCTTTAAAAAGGAATGAAGGAGGGAAAGGACAAAGGAAAGGATAGGAAAAGGATTGGGGTAACTGGGCCTCCGGCTCTCTCACTCACCGATACGAAACGCAACAGTACGGGTACCGTTACTTCACGCCGGTTTTCTGTGAGAGGGTAGTACTACCCCGGTCGATCCGGCCCATTCTTGCTGAAACCAGCGAGGATCTACTACCTTATAAATCTTTGAATGGTTGTTAGTCATTAACGTGTACATAATTAATAAATTTATATGTAACTTGGTACAGAGGATGTGCTACCGAGTTACATCCATATTCGTACATCCACATACAAATATGATTTAGATGTCCGTATCAGTTGATACGGCGATAGTGGCGATCTTTCATTGTATGTATTTTGGGATAGATATTGTTCGGTTTATTAACCTCACAAGTGTCTGCGTCAGCGACACACCGCGCACTTGACCGCGTCAGCGCTTTACAATACTTATACATTTATTTGTTTCAATTAGTTACTTTACAATAAGTCTTTAGCAAGATAAACTCGTGTATCAAGAAAATAAATATATTCCAAATCATCAAGGATTTTTCATTTAGCAAGATATATCAAGTGTGTCGTTCGGCAGCATCAAGGCAACCGCACGACAGATATACCAAAATATATACAATGAAAGATCGTCACTTCCACGAGTTTCATGGTACAGGGTAATATGTTAAAATCGACTGGCCATATCATTAGCAAACAGTTACAGTATAGTTACACACAATGCCAATATTAAAGTTTGGTAGTCATAACATTATACAGCTGGCCTAGTTGGCCACGCTTGTAGGCCTTGCCTATTGTACGATTCAGAATTAGTGATGTGTGACTTGTGTTACTTCAGTCGCAATAAAATTGATTCGATCCGTCAGACCGGCCGATTCAGAATCTTTTATTCTGAAATAAAACTAAATTACTTACACCTGTATTCCCAACAGGGTAGGCTGAGGGCAGAGGGGTATTGCACCCACAATTTGCAAAGATTTTTTTTATACTACTAAAGTGGCAAACAAGCATATGGTGCACTTGATGGTAAGTGGTCACCGTAGCCTATAGACGCCTGCGACACCAGAAGCATCACTTGCGCGTTGTCAACCTTGTAATGCCTTTTTTGAAGAATACTGTGGTCTTGTGGGAAAACCTGGGCAGGGATTTCATTCCATAACCTGAGCATCCGCGGGAGAAAATTCCTTTGGAACCGCTTGGTGTGGCACCAATGAGGTTGTAAGGTGTGAGGATGTAGTTTTAGAGGCGAACCTATCGTCGTCTACTGGACACAATTCTATTTCGTGCTATTACTGAATATTTTTTAACAAGTAACCTTTGCTCGACTGGGAATCGAATCTAAGACGTAATGCACAGCTATCGTATTCACTATTACTGCGCCGCTGACGTACTCTATGTGTTATTATATGTACATGCACTTTCTCCTTGGTATTTACATTGGTTATTAATTTAATAAACTCACTATAATGGTTAGAGAAAACGGAAGAAAATATAAAACTTGCACATTTATCAAAATACTAGCTTTTGCGCGCGGATTCGCCCGCGTGGTACCTACATCAATAGAAAGTAGCCTATGCCCTTCCCCAGGTTTTAAACTATATCTGTACCAAATTTCATCTAAATCGGTTGAGTGGTTTAGCCGTGAAAAGGTAACAGAAAGACAGATAGACAGAGTTACTTTCGAATTTATAATATTAAGTAAGGATAAGTAAGGATTTACGATTTAAACTTGAAAACAAACGCATTACATCACTATCAAAATTGAGCGTTTATGTGTCGACTAGAATGTATGATATTGATGATATGATTAAAAATCTATATTTTATTGAAAATAATGTGTACCGATTAATTAATCGCGGTCTCCCATTGTACATACAACGATAAACGATTGAACGATCAGATCGGAGGCGTTCTGGACAAAGGCCAGGTTAAGAGCACCTTGAACCTACAGGCGTGTATGAGGAATGTGATGAAAGTAAATAAAGCCAGAGAAGTGTGTCAGGATCGTAGCAAATGGAAATCTGTAGTCTCTGCCTACCCCTCTGGGAAACAGGCGTAAATCTATGTATGTATGTACATACAATGAAAAAAATTCGATAAATAAATCTGTTAGAGCTATATTATGTGACACTTTAAAATGACCACACCTTTCTGCTACACGCTGTATGTACAAATTAAAAAAGCAGTTACCGCGCCCATGAGCACTTCGCCGTAGTAACACAAATATAAGACGGTCGACAGAGAAGCTGCTACCGCGATGTAATTGTTTATGGTGTACGTCGGACCGCGCGCGAACTGAAAAGATCATAATAATATTATTTATCATCATTATAATAATATATATTATTATTATATTTGGCGACCTCGATGGCTACGTTATCAATAATTATTGATAACGTAACTATTATTATTATTTATTTATTTACTATTATTATTAGAGCAGCGATAGCTCAGTGGGGAGACCAACAGACTGCAATGTCATCTCGGGTTCAAACCCACGTCGCGCACCTCTGACTTTTGGAAGTTATATGACTTTTCGAAATGATGTGCGTATTGATTGACAATTATCGCCAGCTCCGTGCCTCGGAAAGCACGTTAAGCCGTCGGTCCCGGCTGCCATGAACATCTATGGCAGTCGTTATTGGGAGAGTGTCGACACAAAAGATCCCACTGGGTCGAAGTGTCGCCGGTCTGCACTGACTGGCCCCCACATAAGATAAGATACTATTATTATTACTATTATTATTTTAGATGAAGTATAATTAATCTAAAATATATATCAGAACACTACAATAAATAAGAAATAAGCCTTTAAAATCTGGTAGAACGGGTAATAGTGATATGGTAATTGAAATCAAATAAAATAGGTACGTGGGATACGTAACCGGTTATAATAATGTTCTCCAGACGGAATTATTATCACGACGGTCAATCTTTACGGAGGATAGGCTCTGCGCAGGAGATATTTGTGTACAGTGCACAAGTGTGTGCGCAAACACAAGTGCACTCTTTGTTCCTTAAATTCGATCAAAGGCCTTACATGCTTTCCGAGACATGGAGGTGTGCACTTCGCAACTTGGCAGAAAACCCTTTAACATTTTGTCTGCCCGACTCGAGATTCGAACTCGAATTTCGTCAGTCGCATTCACTGTCGCTGTGCTACGAAGATAGTTATGGAAGAAAATAGGTACGTAGGATCCGGAACCGCTTATAATATGAATGCTTAATATTATGTAACTTCACTGCTATTGAATTCAGATGTGCGAGGATAATAGCGAAATACCAATACCACTTTACTTATTTTTCATAACGGAATTAAAATATTAATCGCTTCCTCATTTTGCAAACAACGTTGATGCTGTATTCAGAAAAAGGTTTATTTTTGATGCTGTTTACTGTTTCGTATATACGAAACAAGTATCTCATTAATTTACCTTTTTTCAAGGTAATGCCAGGTTACAAGTATGTGTGTCTACTCTAATACCTAGGCATGAAAGTACTAATAATTATTCAATCGTATAAAATTAAGCTTAACAATTGTATTTAATTAAAACATTTTCACGTCTTAGCAGGCAATTGAGATACATCGCTAAAATGTCAGCTAAAAATAAATTACGTAGATACATTTGTCTGTAAAGAGATCAACGTTACTCTAACTTGAATATTTAATACGAAAGGTAGTTACATCGGTATAAGTCAAACTATTTCATACACTTTCAAGCTATAGGTACAATTAATGACTCTATAAGTAAATGTCAAATGACTATAATACATGCCACATGATGACTGCTGAAGCACGGTAATATTATTATACAGTAACCTATCTTCATACAAACGGTCGGAACTCGAGTCATACCTACGCGCCTCGGCGTCGGCATGCGCTCGGCACGCAACCAGTCGCGAATGCGCCGCAGTGACGAACGGACGGTGTGTTGTTTTTTAAACAGTAACCGAGCGATTTTTTTTACCAAAAATAAGTACAAATATAGCCTATTTAATATGACAAGTAAAATATATTGTGCTGTTTTTGGTTGCATGAATTCCTCAATAACGCACCCAGAGATAACTTTTTTTAGATTATCTGGAAACTCCAAAAGGTAAGACTATAACATGATTATACTTACTAGTAGGTAGGTACGTAATTTAAGTCTTTTTAAAGGATTTTTTGTCCTCCCGAAAAAGAAATGCCTGGACTAATAAATAAAGTGAATAAGTAAAGAAAAGTGATTGACACGAGTGAACAACATGCATTTTTATTGAACACTTCCTATTCCATTCACAAAGTATTTTATTTGTTTAAATAAAATAAGAAATATTTACAATCACAAAAATAGATAGAAACTCAAAGTAGGCAGATTTAATTAAAATGTAGGCAGCCCTATCGCTTGTTTACGTACCGCGCGGCTGTAGGCATTTATATCAAAGATACGGCCGAGTTACAATACTGTATATTTATGTACTGTGGCTGAAGTCAGAAACTTCAACAGTCCTGCCTTGATGGTTGGTATTTATAAATAGATCTACATACTTCATATTCTCAAAGATACCACTTAAACATCTCACCGGCAGAGATGTATTACATTCTCATTTCGCCAGTTATATTTTAACACTCATAATAAATCCCTTGCTCTTCTGCTAAACGTCTCATCTCGAATATCTCTCTTAATTGTAATAAATAAATTGTGACCTTGACTCTCCTAATTCATAGCATACGGAAATCCGTAGTCTCTGCCTACCTCTCTGGGAAAGAGACGTGAATCTATGTATGTATTGTGACCTTGCCAGTAACCATAGAAACCATCTGTCAGACTCCGTGTTCTTACTAAAATTTTTGTTATAGAAAAATGTCTACACTGGGATTCGAACTTCAGTTCCATGCAACATGTATCATAACTGCAAATTTGGCCAGTCAAAATACGTAGCTAAAATTTCCTAGGACTGACCCTAATAACCACAAAAATTTTCTCCAGAACATTTGGTGGCCAATTGTAATTCTTGTGACCTATATCGCAGCCGACAGTCTGCAGTCGCCCTAAAGATCCCTGCTTTGTACTGGAAACTTGTGAAACATTTTTATTTGAGCTCTGTCTTTTAGTGTCAAAGTCGTACTAGTACTTTGAAAGCTTATGATGTTATACAAGTTATATAAAAGTTGGATTGTGAAGTTTCTTCGCAAATGGCTTACACGATTGACGTAAAAGTTTTACTGCAGGATCCTAATTTAGTAAAACCATATCAATTTAACTTGTTACTAGGTTGCTGGCATTTTGTTTTTTACTAAGGCCTGTTTAGACGAAGCAATTTTCTTGGAGCAAGTGTCATGGTATTCCTGTTTTTGGCGTCATATAAAACAAAGACAGTACTTCACTTGCTTGAATAAGCTGTCATAAATATCAGGTTCCTTGAAGAGACGATGTGCTGTACGGATGGGGTCAATATAAACTTTACTCCTTGCCTTAGCAGCAAAATTGCTTTTATTTTGGAGGAATGGCAAAGCTCAAGTGTTGTTCCTAGTGTTATGTACGGTAAGCCTTAGCACATTTCTTATTTTGGTAGTATATAAATATAGTAGCATCAAAGATAAAGACCATTAGTCCTATAGCAAGGATCCCTTGAATGAACTGAAAGTTCTAATTGCTGCAGAAACATAACAGAAGGCTATAAACCTATGTAGGGTGATGGTACTTTGCCGCTGGGGATTAAGCGAAGTTTCCACAGGTCTCCAGCTCTCTTTTCAGTTTTACCTTAATCAATATACAGGTTGGGCCATAAGTTTTTAAAACTCTCCGACATGGATATGTTACACATTTCTTGACGAATATTATCTTTTAATTGGTAAATTGTTCTTGGTTTATTCACGTAGACTCGACTTTTAAGATAGGGAGAAATCAGTTGGAGTAAGGTCGGGGCTGTGTCTGAGAGTTTTTCGAAAATATTACTGCCAGGTTCCAGGAATGCCAGCGGCGAGATGGTGACCACCTGTACGATATTATTTTCAAGAAATAATTTTCCCTTTAATATTCTTCATTTTAAATAAACATTTATTTGAATACATATTATAGTTTTTTTTATTGTATATTCAAAACTGCAAAAAGTTGTGGCCTACCCTGTATGTGGAGTTAATTTAAACCAAGTTGTGCAATCCTGTTGAATCTCACTTCTAAACTCACTGTCGATTTACATGTAATTTAAGTTTGAGTTCTCATAAGGTTAGAATATTCTCACTACGCAGCTACGTTTTAAATTAGGTCTATGGTGTTTCTAGAGTAATTAAAGCAATGACTCCTAGTTACTATAGTTACTAGCAAGGCGACAATCCAGTCAGGCAGTTGCTTATTCAGTTGCGGAATATATCAAAACCAAATAGAATAATCAAAGTAAATGTCTTACTTATGTATGAATCTTCTTCTCTTTAGCCTTTATTTTTCCCAAGTCACTTGGGGTCGGCTTTCTAGTCTAACCAGATTTGACTGGATATCAGTTTTTACACGGAGCGGTTACCATCTGACCTCCGCAACCCGAAGGCTAACGATACCCTAAAGATAGACCAGTGTCAGGATATTAGAGGGCATTGACTTCCCAATAACGACTGCCATAGATGTTCATAGCAGCCGGCACCGACGGCTAAAACGTGCTCTCCGAGGCACAGAGCAGGCGATAATTGTCAATCAATACGCACATAATTTCGAAAAGTCATATAACTTCCCAAAGTCAGAGGTGCGCGACGTGGGTTCGAACCCGAGACCCTCTGCATTGCAGTCTGTTGGTCTCCCCACTGAGCTATCGCTGTTTGCCTTACTCGTCTATGAATAATAAAAAAATACAATACTCACTTGTCCAGCAAAATTAAAAGCGCATGTTGTTATCCCAACAAACAATAGATCAATGAATATCATTCGGTTGAACACGTTATCCAACTGTCGAGATAACCTGTCAACAGATGAAATATGTGTTTTATTTATGCCCAGCCTGTTATATGGGGAACACATATGTATACTTACATACATATATAGATTCATACACGTATTCATACTACATATGTATATAGTTTGGGAATAGTGCAGACGTCGAGTAAAACGACCTTCGTTTGTTATCCTTACTAATATTATAAATGCGAAAATGAGTTTGTTACGCTTTCACGTCTTAACTACTCAACCGATCAACATGAAACTTTGCATACACGTTGTCTGGGTACAGAATAGGACATAGGGTATCTTTCATCCAGAAAAAAGAACTGTTGCAAAACTAACTTTTTTTTTTTTTAGGAGGGGGAAATGCTCCTGATGCATACCGCCCCACTCGGGGAGGTGGGACGTTTATGTCGGGCTCTCCGGCCTAGAGCAAACGGCCGGCATACCGACTAAAACCCCCCTGTGCACCGTCGTCTCGCCTTGGCGGGTGGGCCACCGGAACCTGATACAACATGAGCGACCCACCCAGCGACTGCCCACGACCCGCGGGCACCAACACTGGCAGCGGCGTCTGGGTGCACCAGAGACGCCGCGCCTACACGAAAGGGTGCGCGTGGGAGCGTAAATACCCCGATCTCCCACCCTCAGCCATCGCTAGGGGGGCATCAGACGCGCATCGGCGCGGCGACGCCGCCTAGTTCGCCGGCGGCGGATCGGGTCAGCGAGGAGACTTTCCTCCCTGGTACGCTCCGCCGCCTCCTTCTGCGAGATGACGTTCTCGCAGAAGGATGCGACCGCACACCAATTCCTGTCGCTATCGGCCATGGAGCGGATTATGGCCGATAGCGAGAGATCCACAACCTAACCTAACCTACATTTACGCGAGCGAAGCCGCGGGTGAAAACTAGTCTATATATATACAAAATCTTCTGTGTGTGTGTTTGTAATTAAACTAAAATTATGATGAAATTTTTTGTGTGTGTTCAAGTGGATGCGAGAATGCTTTAGATTTGGTTTTTTGAAGTGAAAACTTCTTTAGGCGTGTTGAGCACTTCTTGGGTGAACAAAAATCATAGAACTCGCGTCATCGTCACGATTCTACGCTTTCCATTTTTGAATTATTTTAGAATATTAATAATATCTCAGAAATGGTAAGTCCTACGCAAAAAATAACGAAATTTTGACCCCTTAATAACTCCTAAGAGAGTATCAGGAATCCGACACGCCCCTTTTTTTTTAAAGTTTTCACTTCTATCGGCAGTCCCCAAAGACTGCCCCAATTTTTTTTTTCGTGTTAACAGGACAACGTCTGTCGGGACAGCTAGTTCTCTATATAAATGGTACGATGGTGTTATAGCATACTAGGTATCCCTCGGGAACAGTATGTTTTTCTGGATAAAATGTATCCTGACTACACGGCCCCAAATAAAAAAATATATCATATGTCCTTTTTAGTATCCCTAACAACCTAAAAAACAGACAACAGACAAATGCAGATTTCACTTAAAACAAGCAAACATCCCGTCGGTTAACGTTAAAAAACAGTAAACTATCTGTATCAGTAGGAGCCACAGAAACCACTAATTGTTGTAACTAAAATGACCAGTAATGTTCATCTATTCCATTTATATTGGTCATTATTTTAACCACAAAAGAGAATTTGGCTACATGTAACGATTGACGCCAAAACTGTCACGTTTGGTTCACACAACTTAAGAATCATAATACAATTCACATTCGAACTATAATCCTAATCCTAACTAATAATATAAAAGTGAAAATGAGTTTGTTAGTTTGTTACCTTTTCACGCCTAAACCAATGAACCGATCATCCTGAAATTTTGCATATACGTTGTCAGGTGTACAGAAACGAACATAGGCTACCTTTCATCCCGAAACAAATTAAAATTACTGTTCCCGAGGAAAACAACAATAACGTTCTTATGATAATAGATGGCGCCACGTGTCTTTCGAATCATGATTGAATTATATTATTACAAGCAGAGTACGACCCGAATTGATTGTCTAATTCTAAATTAACGCGAGTGAAGCCGGGGCAAAAGCTAGTAACTAATATTTATAAATGCGAAAGTGAATTTGTTTGTTTGTTACACTTTCACGTCTTAACTACTGGAACGATCTTCATGAAATTTCATATACACGTTGTCAGGGGTACAGAGAAGGACACAGGTTACCTTTCATACAGAAAAAAATACTGTTCCCTCTGGATAAAAATGTATTGTTATAACCTTGATTTTTCTTCTTACTGTGTCGCGGGGGACTTTACAAACATTCAAACAACGGACACAAAGAACACTAGACTCGGAACAACTACTTATGGATCATACCATGGATGGTCCCATGTGGGGGTCGAACCCACAATATTCGGGGCGGGGGCAGTGGTGAGGCGACCACTTAAACCACTACGCCATCCGTGCAGTCAAGCTAGATTAACAGGAGCGAAACCGCGTGCATAATCTAGTTACCTATAAAAATAGGATAGGTACTTATTATTTCGCAGGCCATTGATACCCAATTGAAGTCTTAGTTGAAACTGCGGATAAACTTGCCGCTGTGTTGGCAGATGACCAGAAAAAGTGATCGCTATAATAGAGATTGATTATATGGGTCGGCTTAAGTTGACACGAAACTTTCGGCGCGGCTAGATAGTTAGGTACTTATTTATTTTGTGAGCTCCTTGAGTCACCAAATAAAGTCCAAACTCAAACTTGGAATCATTTATTTATTTAGATCCTTAGTTCCCAAAGTGGTCACGGTTGACCCCCAGGGGTCCACAAGAGACTCGACGGGGGTCTACGTTGGCGTGACAAAAAATGGAGGTTCACAATTCGTAAGCTGGGGTCCACGAAAATGTATTTACTTTCGACAGTGAAGAAATAAAATGTTGGCTTGACTTCACCTATAATAATAATAATATTCTACCACATACACATAACACCATCTAGCCCAAACTAAGCAGAGCTTGTACTATGGGTACTAGACAATGGATAAACATACATATATACTGTTTTTTTTGTAAATACATACATATTATACATAGAAACATCCAGACCAAGACAAACATCCATGTTCATGCACACAAATGTTTGACTTGTGCGAGAATCGAACCCGCGACCTCAGGCGTGGCAGTCGGTTACACTAACCACTACGCCATCGAGGCCTACAATCATGATCAATGTAGGCAGATAATATTTTAAGAAGCTCAGCGACTGTTACTTATAAAAACTTGCATATTCCATATTCAGTGCCAGTGGTCTCGAACCTACCGATTTTTACCGGTAGAGAATTACTAAAAAAAAAGGTCAGGCCGCTTACCTTGGTAGGTTCAGTACCGAGAATTTAAAAAAAAATTAATTGCGTGACCTTGTTTGATTCTTCACCAATATAAATACGAATGCCAAGTACTATGGTAGAAATGTAGCTGCAGGGTGTCACCGGAACCAGCTAAATTTTGAAAGTGGTCTATGAGAAAAAAGTCTGGGAACCTCTGATTTAGATCGTATGATGATTGTATAGTCATGTATATACAATAATATACATAGGAAGTCACGTCTAAGTTTAATCCTAATCCTAACTAATATTATAAATGCGAAAAAGAGTTTGTTTGTTTGTTTGTTACGCTTTCACACCTTAACTACTCAACTGATCAACATGAAATTTTGAATACACATTGTCAGGGGTACAGAATAGGACATACATAGGGTACCTTTCATCCAGAAAAAATAACTGTTGCAAACCTAACCTAACCTAACCTACATTTACGCGAGCGAAGCCGCGGGTGAAAACTAGTATTTTATAATTTATATGAAGTTACATTTACTATTACAATATTGAAACGAACTTTGAACAACTTATAAAACGGCATGTTATTTGCCCATGGTCTTGTTCATGATATGGTTGCTGCTGTGAAAAATTGTCAAAAATTATTGAAGTTCTTTTTATTAAATGTGTATATTTGAGCATAAGCTCCTCTCTTTGTGACATGAGAGCACGAATGTAGCAAAAGCATGATTCATACAGCATTTTAATATCTGCTATATTACTAGGAATAATATTAAAGTGTACATAGTTTGTTATGAAAAAAGAAAATATCAAGACTTATGTCAACTAGCGTATGGAAAAACAATTAATTAGAATGAATGAATTAATTAGATAATAGCTTTATATAGTTTTGGAAATGCAATAACAATGTCTATTCCAATGATCTATACAAATAAATAAAATTGAAGTGTCTGTTTCTAATGTCAAAATAACAGCTTTTTATCTAATGCATATGAAAGTATATAAGGTACCTATACGAAAACATATATTTTTAAATTTTTGTCTGTCTGTCTGTTTGTTCCGGCTAATCTCCGAAACGGCAGAACCGATTTTGACGGGACTTTCACTGGCAGGTGATGTTATAAGGAGTAACATAGGCTACTTTGATTTTAGAAAAAGAAAGGGTTCCGTGGAGACAAACACTTTTTAGTTAAAATGTACGCGGACGAAGTCGCAGGTAACAGCTAGTTTAAAATACAACGGTAGATGTAAGTATTGATATCTATATATTGTTGAATTCACGATAATACATTCAGCACCAATTCCATCCATCTTCTCTATGATAGGACGAAATATTCTTTTTATAAATTATCAACCATGTAAACGCGAAAACATTGGCTATCTACACGGAATGTTCAACATGTGTGCCTGCCACGTGCAGACAAGTAAAGTCTTTCGCTAAGCGATAACTTGAAAATATAAGGGCAATGTGCTTAAATAAGATCTGTAACAAGTTTACCCCAAACACAAGTAAACTACTCAACTATAACCCAAAGTGTAATAAGTTTTGTAACTTACATGATCAATTTCTGGTGTCTTTTGACAAACTCATTAATACTGTGCTCCTCGATATGAACGTCGTTTCTAATCTTATTGGTAGGTCCTGCTTGAGATAAATCGTCTTTTAGCATCAGAAATTCAGCGCTGAGTAGTCCACATAAAGTGATCATAATCAATTCTGATCCTACGTAGAAACATACTATGAGGCTCACTGGAATAAGTAAGTAGATTAGTTAGTAAGACAGCCTGTATTTTTAACACGCTTTATTAACTTGACCAGTATCTATCTACATATGTAATGAATGATTCTTTGAATACGATTTTCACCGATTTATAAACAACGGATTAACTTGAAACTTTGAATACTGTCTTATATGATAATACAATAATTTCAAATCTTTGTCCTAGTATCCTGGCAAAGATCACCAGGATATCAACTGGTAAAAACGCGTGGGGTGCTTTACGTCAATTGTTATAAATCATTATAATTGTTTGACAGATCGATATTGGTAAAGGAAGTCATCATAAAAATACCATAAAAAGCACCCCACACTTTTTTATAATAAAATATATTATTTTGGTAATCACTATATTTCTATTTTAAACTTATTGAACATTATTTCTACTTTTTGAAGTGAAACTTCTTTATCGACGTATGGGAGAAATTTTGTAGCAGCGTCACGTTTTTCGGTTACGCGCCATGTTGCTTTTTTATCAAAGTTTAGTATAGTGACGTAAAGAATATAATGTAATATATTTATAATAATAACAACAATATATTAGTTTTGAAGTTTGGTTTGAAATAAGAATAACAATATATTAATTTGAAAGTGATAAAATAAAAAGACTTATTCAAATTTAAGTGAATTTAAAAGAAAAGTGAGAGTGATTATATATTTCGTTTTATAAATTCAACACGTATGAGCATGATTTTAATATTTATTTGAGGTTAACCTCACTTTTTGATTGTAAGTATCAGTGAATGTATATAAATCTGTTAAAATTAGCAAGTATTAATAAATATGACTGTAAATCTAGTGAACATTATTAATTCTAAAAACAATAAAAAATATAAATTAAATAATAATTTAAAAATAAAACAAAACACGATTAGAAAATAAAAATATGTATACGTACATCTTTTTTAATTATTCGTTTTTAATGATTTATTTATTCATTTTTAATTTTATAAAATCGTTGCATTTCTACAAGATTAACTGTCATCATATAATTGTATTACTTTGAAAAGATAATTCCAATTATTTATTCATAACTTGTGTAATTGATTAAGTCATTAAATATCTGCTTTGAATTATTTTTATTAAGTTATAAAATAAATATTAATATTAAAGTTAGTTAAATAATTTTTGTTAACTAATTAACTAATTAATGTCGTAAAGAAGTTTCACTTCTTACCTGTGTACTCTGGTACACACACACATTTTTTTTAGTTTGGTTTTCTATTAAAACGTGTTTCTAAGTTTTTTATTGTATAGACAAGACTCGGATGTCTACTTGTGTTGTATGGAGTTTTAATAAAGCAAAATCCTAGGGCCGCCAGACATTACTTATTTTCTCAGAAATAAAATGTACGGGATAAAGATCACAACAAAATCTTTCTTTATTCACTAAAACCTTAAAATATATGATTAATCTTTTATTGGTTTTATAACCGCAGCCGGGACGTACTCCAACAGGCATTACGGCCCGGTCACGACTTCGGTCTTAGCGGCGAGCGGGGCGGCGGAGCGTTGTGCGCGCCACCGGCCACGTACCCTCAGTAGCGGTTAGCGGCAGCGGCCCTCCCACACCGCTGTCCGCGCCGCTCTGTGTCGTGGCGTCGTGAGAGTCTTAGCGGCGAGCGGGGCGGCTGAGCGTCGTGCGCGCCACCGGCCACGTACCCTCAGTAGCGGTTAGCGGCAGCGGCCCTCCCACACCGCTGTCCGCGCCGCTCTGTGTCGTGGCGTCGTGAGAGTCTTAGCGGCGAGCGGGGCGGCGGAGCGTTGTGCGCGCCACGTACCCTCAGTAGCGGTTAGCGGCAGCGGCCCTCCCACACCGCTGTCCGCGCCACGTACCCTCAGTAGCGGTTAGCGGCAGCGGCCCTCCCACACCGCTGTCCGCGCCGCTCTGTGTCGTGGCGTCGTGAGAGTCTTAGCGGCGAGCGGCGCGGCGAGCGGCGGAGCGTTGTGCGCGCCACGTACCCTCAGTAGCGGTTAGCGGCAGCGGCCCTCCCACACCGCTGTCCGCGCCGCTCTGTGTCGTGGCGTCGTGAGAGTCTTAGCGTCGAGCGGGGCGGCGGAGCGTTGTGCGCGCCACGTACCCTCAGTAGCGGTTAGCGGCAGCGGCCCTCCCACACCGCTGTCCGCGCCGCTCTGTGTCGTGGCGTCGTGGGAGTCTTAGCGGCGAGCGGGGCGGCGAGCGGCGGAGCGTTGTGCGCGCCACGTACCCTCAGTAGCGGTTAGCGGCAGCGGCCCTCCCACACCGCTGTCCGCGCCGCTCTGTGTCGTGGCGTCGTGAGAGTCTTAGCGGCGAGCGGGGCGGCTGAGCGTTGTGCGCGCCACGTACCCTCAGTAGCGGTTAGCGGCAGCGGCCCTCCCACACCGCTGTCCGCGCCGCTCTATGTCGTGGCGTCGTGAGAGTCTTAGCGGCGAGCGGGGCGGCGAGCGGCGGAGCGTTGTGCGCGCCACGTACCCTCAGTAGCGGTTAGCGGCAGCGGCCCTCCCACACCGCTGTCCGCGCCGCTCTGTGTCGTGGCGTCGTGAGAGTCTTAGCGGCGAGCGGCGCGGCGAGCGGCGGAGCGTTGTGCGCGCCACGTACCCTCAGTAGCGGTTAGCGGCAGCGGCCCTCCCACACCGCTGTCCGCGCCGCTCTGTGTCGTGGCGTCGTGAGAGTCTTAGCGGCGAGCGGCGTGGCGAGCGGCGGAGCGTTGTGCGCGCCACGTACCCTCAGTAGCGGTTAGCGGCAGCGGCCCTCCCACACCGCTGTCCGCGCCGCTCTGTGTCGTGGCGTCATGAGAGTCTTAGCGGCGAGCGGCGCGGCTGAGCGTTGTGCGCGCCACGTACCCTCAGTAGCGGTTAGCGGCAGCGGCCCTCCCACACCGCTGTCCGCGCCGCTCTGTGTCGTGGCGTCGTGAGAGTCTTAGCGGCGAGCGGGGCGGCGAGCGGCGGAGCGTTGTGCACGCCACCGGCCACGTACCCTCAGTAGCGGTTAGCGGCAGCGGCCCTCCCACACCGCTGTCCGCGCCGCTCTGTGTCGTGGCGTCGTGAGAGTCTTAGCGGCGAGCGGGGCGGTTGAGCGTTGTGCGCGCCACGTACCCTCAGTAGCGGTTAGCGGCAGCGGCCCTCCCACACCGCTGTCCGCGCCGCTCTGTGTCGTGGCGTCGTGAGAGTCTTAGCGGCGAGCGGGGCGGCTGAGCGTTGTGCGCGCCACGTACCCTCAGTAGCGGTTAGCGGCAGCGGCCCTCCCACACCGCTGTCCGCGCCGCTCTGTGTCGTGGCGTCGTGAGAGTCTTAGCGGCGAGCGGCGCGGCGAGCGGCGGAGCGTTGTGCGCGCCACGTACCCTCAGTAGCCGTTAGCGGCAGCGGCCCTCCCACACCGCTGTCCGCGCCGCTCTGTGTCGTGGCGTCGTGAGAGTCTTAGCGGCGAGCGGGGCGGCTGAGCGTTGTGCGCGCCACGTACCCTCAGTAGCGGTTAGCGGCAGCGGCCCTCCCACACCGCTGTCCGCGCCGCTCTGTGTCGTGGCGTCGTGAGAGTCTTAGCGGCGAGCGGGGCGGCGAGCGGCGGAGCGTTGTGCGCGCCACGTACCCTCAGTAGCGGTTAGCGGCAGCGGCCCTCCCACACCGCTGTCCGCGCCGCTCTGTGTCGTGGCGTCGTGAGAGTCTTAGCGGCGAGCGGGGCGGCGAGCGGCGGAGCGTTGTGCGCGCCACGTACCCTCAGTAGCGGTTAGCGGCAGCGGCCCTCCCACACCGCTGTCCGCGCCGCTCTGTGTCGTGGCGTCGTGAGAGTCTTAGCGGCGAGCGGGGCGGCGAGCGGCGGAGCGTTGTGCGCGCCACGTACCCTCAGTAGCGGTTAGCGGCAGCGGCCCTCCCACACCGCTGTCCGCGCCGCTCTGTGTCGTGGCGTCGTGAGAGTCTTAGCGTCGAGCGGGGCGGCGGAGCGTTGTGCGCGCCACGTACCCTCAGTAGCGGTTAGCGGCAGCGGCCCTCCCACACCGCTGTCCGCGCCGCTCTGTGTCGTGGCGTCGTGAGAGTCTTAGCGGCGAGCGGGGCGGCGAGCGGCGGAGCGTTGTGCGCGCCACGTACCCTCAGTAGCGGTTAGCGGCAGCGGCCCTCCCACACCGCTGTCCGCGCCGCTCTGTGTCGTGGCGTCGTGAGAGTCTTAGCGGCGAGCGGGGCGGCGAGCGGCGGAGCGTTGTGCGCGCCACGTACCCTCAGTAGCGGTTAGCGGCAGCGGCCCTCCCACACCGCTGTCCGCGCCGCTCTGTGTCGTGGCGTCGTGAGAGTCTTAGCGGCGAGCGGGGCGGCGAGCGGCGGAGCGTTGTGCGCGCCACGTACCCTCAGTAGCGGTTAGCGGCAGCGGCCCTCCAACACCGCTGTCCGCGCCGCTCTGTGTCGTGGCGTCGTGAGAGTCTTAGCGGCGAGTGGGGCGGCGAGCGGTGGAGCATTGTGCGCGCCACGTACCCTCAGTAGCGGTTAGCGGCAGCGGCCCTCCCACACCGCTGTCCGCGCCGCTCTGTGTCGTGGCGTCGTGAGAGTCTTAGCGGCGAGCGGGGCGGCGAGCGGCGGAGCGTTGTGCGCGCCACGTACCCTCAGTAGCGGTTAGCGGCAGCGGCCCTCCCACACCGCTGTCCGCGCCGCTCTGTGTCGTGGCGTCGTGAGAGTCTTAGCGGCGAGCGGGGTGGCGAGCGGCGGAGCGTTGTGCGCGCCACGTACCCTCAGTAGCGGTTAGCGGCAGCGGCCCTCCTACACCGCTGTCCGCGCCGCTCTGTGTCGTGGCGTGCGTCGACCTCATTCGCTTGTACTTTTGTTCCCGGCGCTCCCCACACCGCGCGCCGCTGTAGCGATTCGCTCGGAGAAAACCGCGCGCGTTTTCGCTATGAGCGGCGTCTCGTGGCGTGCTTCAAACATTTTAATACATTTGATATTACCGCTCGCCGCCCTGTGCTGAGCTAGCGCTCACAGCGGCGAGGTCGTGAACGAGCCGTTAGTCGCACCGACAGCAATAAGCGAGGAATTAGATAATCTAAAAGTACCTAGGATCTTGCAATCGAAATATACATAAGTACCAGCGGACTAACTTCACGTAGACCAGACACAGAACAAATCGTACTCTCTATTTCCTCACTCTCATCTCTACATATTATAGAACAAAATCCCCCACCGCATGTGTGGCTGTTCGCGATTAACTCAATAACTACTAAACTGATTTTCATGCGGTTTTCACCAATTAGACAGAGTTTAGATTAGAGAGAGAGACAATTAGACAGAGTGATTCATGAAGAAAGTTTAGGACGTATTATTGACTAAATGTAGGTTAACGCGAGCGAAGCTGCAGGCAAATTCTAATAGTCTAATAAGTCGACAATCCGACACGACAGAGAGTTCAGGCACAAGACCGACGATTATACGTGCTTCCCGAGATACAGAGTTAAATCAAGTTGAAAACTCAGCTGCTACTGAGAATTTCATAACTAACTAAGAGATTCAAACCGTCGTAGCCTTCACCGTTAAAACTAATAACGAGTTGTTGAGCAACAAGCAGCGAGTGTGAAATTAGGCTGTTTTGTTAGACTATGAGTGTAGAATGCAAAATACTCCGAAAACATAGTACTATTATCTACGCTGTGGTGTGAGTTCGTCAGGTGCTTATTTGCACCTATATTTTTACGATGCTTAAGGAGTTCAAACGACAATGTTTAAGAAAACTAATGAATAGTAATTGTTATAATACAATGTTATAATCAAATGTTTTACATTATGATGACTACTTCATTACAATATAATAATATTCTCATAATATTCTATCACATACACAACACCATCTAGCCCAAACTAAGCAGAGCTTGTACTTATGGGTACTAGACAATGGATAAACATACATATATACTTTTTTTTGTAAATACATACATATTATATATAGAAACACCCAGACCAAGACAAACATCCATGTTCATGCACACAAATGTTTGGCTTGTGCGGGAATCGGACCCGCGACCTCATGCGTGGCAGTCGGTTACACTAACCACTACGCCATCGAGGCCGATGCTTATATATAAGCATAATATACAATTATACACACATTTAAGTCCTTTTAAGAAGGCCTTAGAGCATGCATTTGAAGTTCGTACAAAATCATCACAGTACAATCATCATATTCAAGCCTTTTAATGATTTAGCCTAAAAGGTTAACCAGAAAATATTACACAGACATTTTTTTTAGGTTCCATATAATAGAGAGCAAGCCTAATGCCTATGTCTAACTGGCACATTTGCAAACTCTGTGATAGAAGCATTATAATTCTCTAACAAGAAATTCCGATAACATATTGTCCAATTACTCAGAAATCCTGCGATCGCACCATCGCATGCAAGCTTACGAAAGTGTAATGATACCTATATACAAAGCTAGATTTTAAATAACTTACTTATATAACACTGGAAATAATATACGATTATATACAACAGCCAGTTGTGATAAGGGTCCACCGGATAAGTCGCGGCGATGGGCAGTAAGAACTCACAGTCCTGGTGTAACACATATCTTCGACACAACGTCTCCAATAACGGTGACACCAAGTATTGAGACGTGCCGATTATCGCAACCCAGTAATTCACTGAAATATAAGATTAGATTTCTTTTTCTGTCTATCTGTACGTATGTTTGCTCACGGATCACGCAAAAACAACTGCACAAAATTGAATGTGATTTTACAGCTGTATTGCTGAAGGTCCAACTTAAAATCTGGTGCATATTTCATTTTTATTCTGTACCTAATGCCGCGGCCACACATTGGTTATAATTGCATCAATGTAGGTTATTGCGGCCAATACTCCAATGTGTGGATCAGTCTTTGACACAATGTGGACATTGCGCCCAATCACCGTCCTGTGTCCAACACCGACGCGCAAAGAGTCGGTTTTTTCAACAAGTTCAAAGGCGAGGGGAATGGAAGGGAAGTGCGCGCGGGCATCTTGGACAGAATGTCGCACGCGTGCCACACATTGGCCATTTTAATCATCCACCACCTTTTCTTTCGTTGTTTTCTTGTACGATGCAAATAATAAGCATATGTACCTAAACCATATGCGTAAGCCGCTAGTGCAAATAAGTTATCGTCCATAGTCCGCTCTGCGTCAACTGAACAACAAGGTCCGCGCTTGTCTATTTCCAGTGTGTGGTGCAAAGTTTGTATTGAAGCCAATATGTGGTGCAGTAGTTTGATTCAATATTGGCCATTCCAAATTAGCTTGATCGCAAAGTTGAATCCAATGTGTGGCCTCGGCATAAAAGCCGTAATAACTTGATATAGTTGGAGAGTAGGAGATATACATAAGCTTTTTTACTGCTAATTAGCTTTTTTACAGCTAATTAATTATGAACACATGATGTCACTTTAGCTTAACATGTTTACGCAACTAACAGTCTATATCCTTACATGTCAAACTTTAAATGCCGTGCCCTACAGGGCCCATATTGTACCTACAAATAACATATGGAGTGCAATAAATATATTGAGTATTGAGTATTAAATATACAACAAAATGGAATATTTGAAACATACTTCCAAAGTCTAGATGTAAAAGCGGCCAAAAGCTAGACACCTAATTAAATTTAAATTCCTAATTCAAATTAATGTTATACATTTCTGGATACACCTCCGATGATATGATTGCCTATAAATATAATCCTGGAAAATTACAATTTAAGCTAATTGGATTAAAAAATGTAGTTAAACATGCATGTCTGAGAGTTCTCCATAATGTGCTTGAAGATATAAGAAGTGTGCCAACCCGCAATTGGCCAGCGTGGTGGACTATGGCCTAACCCTTCTCACACTGAAAAGAGGCCCATGCCTAACAATAGGACAGTTTAATACAGGGCTGATATAATATTATTGGATTCAAAGAGAGTTTCTAAGGATAAATGAAGGCTTCCTAATAAAATACCTCCGTTACAAAAGTTGAGTCGTTTGAGGAGTTGATTCTTCTCAATGCTCTGTTCTTCAGTAAGGTTTGTCCTCCAGAGGCCACCAAGCTCTCTAATAATTGTTGATATTTCTGTCGTCTTCGGAATTAGGACCAGTGCTTTTAGAGACGCTGCAAATCAAGTTTATGATTATGTCAAGTTTGTCTGCCTTGATTATGCTGTGTTATAAGATTGCACATACACTTAAGGTCGATCGAGAAGGCCTGGGTTTCTTTTCGGCTTAGAGCAATGTTTTATAGTTCTACTACCTGACAGACGCCTTGCACAAACAAACCGATCGCAGCGCCACCTACCAGATCTTATAGTAAATCTAAACCATCAAAGTCAAAGTCAAAAATCATTTATTTATTTAGGTCACAAAGTAACACATAAGAACGTCAAAGGGATCAGCGAGTATAATACATTTACTGAATTTACATTTATTTTAGTTGCAAGGTTCAGGCAAAAGGTTACGCCTATGAGAAGATACTAAGATAAGAGTGGCCTTGAGTTTACCTACAAGAAACTCAAGGCCACTCTTTTAAATCGCCATCAAATTATAATTTCAGTATTTTACAACTCAATTTTATACCAGGTGTTGCAGTTACCAGGTATCAAGCATCTAGGAACTCACTCAACCACATACAAAATCTCGATCTGATTTTGATGAAATTTTCAGTGACATATACACGTACAGAATGTATGATATCACACGTATGCGGGATGCATACGTGTTAAACGCCCTAAAGTAGCTTCCAGTACCGAAATCTCTAAAACGGTAGAAAGAGGTGTATTGCACCAACATTTTACCAATGATGGCTTTAGGTCCCACATAATAGGGTGAACGTAATGCCATCTACCGGACACAGTTTCAGACGCCCGCCGTGCTATTACTGAGCATATCTTGACAGAAAAACTCAACGATCCATTGCTCGGCTTAGGAATCGAACCCGAGACCATGCAAAGCAGTCGTAATTAAAACAGCAGCGTTACTGAGGCGGTCAAGTATTTAAAACAAATTGAACGTACAGTGTATGCAGACCAGGTAAGGTGGCAGTATATAAGCAACATCCATCATCTGACCTGTTGACAACAGGATAGCTATGTGTGCGGTCAAAGAGAGGAGGTGAACCAATACAGCCGGGACTATGTATAAGAAGCGCCAATATTTCTTTAAGAAGGGTTCATCATCTTGCAGGTATCTGTTAAAGAAAAAATTGAGAAGTTATCGACGAAACGCAAACAATCTTGTAATTAAATTTTCTATTGACGAATTCATGGCATTACGAGGCACCATCACCAGGAGATCTGTGTCCTCACGAAAAGGACCCTTTAATGATATTCGAGTTCAGCTTCACTTGGTTTATATTTTATTCATTCGTGCCGGGATCGCTAAATGTTAAGTAGATGATGAACTAGTGGGATTATTGTGAAATACGATTGATATTTTATTTATGCCACTAACAACAAGCAAATCGCCTGTCTGAGGATTAGCGGTCATCTTACATTATGGATGCTTGCAACATCAATCAAAAAATGAGGAAGACTTCGCACAGTCACATAGTATTAATCCTATTTCCAAATGTAGGCAGAGACTAGTTATCTTCTCTTGCTTCTTTTACATTTTCACTTTTTTTTTTATGCAACTTAGGTGGCAAACATGCATACGGCCCACCTGATGGTAAGTGGTCACCGTAGCCTATGGACGCCTGCAACACCAGAGGCATCACTGGCGCGTTGCCGACCCTTTAGGAAAGGAAGTGAGAAGGAAAAGGAGCGGGAAAGAGGTAAGGGGTGATTGGGCCTCCGGTACTCTCACTCACCGAACGAAACACAACAGTAGGAATACTGCTATTTCATATCGATATTCTGTGAGAGGATAGTCCTTCGTCGGTCGAGCCGGCCCATTCATGCTGAAATCAGCGAGGCTCTACTACTCTAACATGTTTCATGCACGCCTATTGCAATAATGGTATTTATGTAACCCAATATAACATTGCTTGGTTTATTGAAGATTTATGTTCATACGGCGGGCCGAAACCTCGGCGGGGTCGCGATTGCATGTGAAAGTGATTCGCGCGACCCCTCCGGCTATAGTTATGTCGAGGAACACCGTGGTAGGTTTAGTCGGTATTCCGGAAGGTCCATTTTCATCGTTTTAACATCTTTCTTTTACCCTGGTGAGTCCGACATAACAACCCCTCTGCCCGCCCCCTCGGACGGATATGCGTCAATGCATTCTCAGACGTAAAAAAAGAAGGTTGTAGCTGTCTTTGTAAAATATCAATATTTAAACTTTTGCAACTTCTTAATATTTAATCCTATGCTCAAATATAGTCATAGCTCAATATGTTTTAGTGAATTAATAACAGGTCAGGTATATTTTGGTACCTATTAAATAAAAAAACATTATTTAAAAAACATTATTTAAAAAGGCATTAATGTTAAATAATATTAAATTAATGCTGTTTTCCATCTGGCTCCATAACAGTGCAATACAAGTTGAACTTACAGAACGGTATAGTTTTCTATTTAAAGTTCGCAGCTTTTCCTGAAAGAAACGGAGCGGCAATAAATGCAGCTTCACCATTATCTACAATATGAAAGAACAATATTTATTGCTATAAATTAAAAATAAACAGTACAACAGAATTAAGTTTGCTTCGCTGATTCTTATGCTTCTTATACAACGCGGGTAAAGGTTTGCGGAATTTATCTTTGTGCATGAATCTTGTAAGCGATGCGAGATACCCGCTCAGGAAACCTGTATGAGTATCTTCCGCATGTAGTTAAACTTGCGTAGCTTGAGTATGTAACCATGTAGCCCACGTCAGATACTTGCCTCGTGGCCTCAATAGTCTTCATTTCTCGACTTAGCTTTCTACCATACTAATATTTAGCAAAGTTAAAATAAGTGCACACAGCGACGCATCAACCTAGACTGTTTGGACTTTGAACTATTAGAAGTTGAATGCTGCGAATCGTGCGAGAGAGTGCGTTATATTTTTGTTATTTTGTCTCACTCACGCTGAACGGGACGCGACGCTCTATCCTTACCATTATATCGACACCACTATGCACTATCCCTTTCCGACAATTCTCTATTTTGTATGTAGCGTATTTATGCGTATATAGGATGTCTAACTTGATGTGTAGCCGTATGCACATAATATATACTTACCTTTATACTTCGTCAATAAATAGCTGTGTACTTTTGACAATCTCAATCTCGATAAAATTGGAACATTTCTTTCGTTTTTATTATGTACTGGCTGTGCCCGCGACTTCGTCCGCGTGAAAATTTGTATAAAATGTTATGTGTTTTAGGACAGAACTTCTGTGTAAACGATGTTAGATGTGGAACCATTGGGGACGTACACATACAGATTTTGGGGATTGCTAACGCGATGCAATGCAATGCGACATAGAGTTGGCCATGAGTCATGAGTAAAACAGCCCATACTGAGATCTACACCTGCAACGTGTAATCTCTGACCTTGCGCTTTATTTATTGTCATCGCATTACATAAACTTACTGGGAATTGAACGCGCTTAAAACTGAACGGATAATTATTTGGTATGATGGGGCTTCTCGGAGTAAAAACTATTTCACCGGCGCCACATCTTGTTAAAATTTCGGCTTCAATTAAGTTACGTTGCAAGATTTTTAGTTTAAGTCTAGTTCCGTTACAAAGCCTAGGTGGACTTAAATTGCTTAGCAAGATTATGGGAACGCCCACTTGTAAAGAAATTTTATGGGCTGGAAGACCGGGTGCGCGCCAAGAATTAAGAAACTCTACTGGATAGTTAGTAACGTCGTCTTCTGCTGTGATATTGTGAATAGACGTATATTCGACACTTTCACCGTTAATTTGCCTTAGCATCTCAGAAATCGAGGCGCCAAAATTGTAAGATGCAGCTTTTTTTTTTACTTGGTCTATGTATTGGCTATGTACTTGGGCTATATATTATGAAACGGCAGGCCACTATACGAAAAGACCTACCCTAAGGTCACCACTAAAAGAAATCCCTACTGTCCCCCCCCTCCCTGTCCCTATCTACAGGACCCGAGTAGATAGGGTTTCGGGGGGAGAACTACGGGTCTCCCCCTTAAGACCAGGGTACTGCGGGGTCAGGAAGCCCACTGCGCCTCGAAAGGCGTGTTCTATCGGCCGCTGATTAGAGTGCGCGGTGCCTGACATGGTGTTGGACTCGCAGGGGTATGTGGTTAGCCGCTGAGGACGACACGTTTGTTTGCTCGGCAAGCACGTAGCGATCGAGCGTTGGACTCAGGCGCGGCTAGTGCGAACCAGTCGGTCGCGCGAGGCACAGGGTTGTCTTAGCGAAGTGGCAGCGTGGTTTCGCTGCCGCAACGCATCTCGGGTGCTTGCCTGCTTAGCAAGTAAGAGTCATACCTAGATTGACTCGGGCCTTACCCGGTCTGTAGGCCTATATGGGTAGGCGTACGGACGTACGTCGGGAAGTGAGCGTGCCTTATACAGCTCCGGTACCATACTGGAGATATGGGAGGCGGCTTCTCCGTCGGCTTCAGCGAGGTTTTCGTTAGCATCTCTTAGGCGTTGCGAGTGGTGAGCGGCTTTATTGCTCCGGTACCTATCTGGAGAATAGGTAGTGTCACTTGGGCACGAGGTAGCTCGCTTACGAGAACCGAATCTCTGAGGATAGGGTGGAGAGTCGAGATTTGGGGACAAGACCTGTCTATAACTGGTCCCGGAAGGTGCTTTCGGGCGCTGGAAGGTACAGCGGCTCTCCTAATAAACAGAAAGGTAGGTGTAGGTGAACGCTATATCATAAACTGGACTAGTCATAGAGGAAGGGTGGTGTCCCCCCCTCTCTCCCCGCTAGAGGGGAGATGGACACGACACAGAGGCGCGCGTGGGAACACACACGCCGCCTCTCGAACCTGGTGCTAAACGGATGGCGGGCAGGCCCACAAAGCCCGCCACCCCCAGGTCAGACCTCAGGGTGGCTGGAGGTCGTCTTGCGCCCTCCGGCGCTTGGCTCTGCGCTTGGCGAGAGGGTTTAAGCGCTCCCTCTATCGCTCCGCCGCCTCCTTGATGGAAATCACTTCCTCGGCGAGGCGACGGCATTCCACGACCTCTCGCTCCGGACCATAGACTGAAGTACGGCCGGGAGCGAGAGGGCAACAAATCCGACTGCTGCGACCAACTCACGGCGCTGCGATGCCCAGGCGAGGCAAACCGCCACAGTGTGCAGCGCCGTGTCCTCAACAACGTCGCGGCAGTCGCCACAGTGGTGACAACTGGGCGTCTCTTGCCGGCGTATACGACACAGGAACTGGCCAAAACAACCGTGGCCAGTCATTACCTGTGTCAGCCGGAAGATGAGGGCGCCATGCCGCCTTTCCAGCCACTCCTCAAACACAGGACTTACCGCCACGATCGTGGCGTGCCCGATAACCATGCAGCTGTCTGATTTATTGTATCTGTAGGTGACCCATATACTGATGAAATTAAAGTTTGCAACGATGGAACCATACAACATAAACTATGATTACGATTACGATTACGATTTAAAAAATGACATCATTTGCACAGTGCCATCTATTGTGATATGTATAAATCATTACGTCGGGTCTAGTACTAAACTCATATTATTAACAAATTAGAGATGTCATTGTCAATTAGTAAACATTCAACATTGTCTTAGAATTAATTATTATTTATTATTATAACAAAAATTAAGAAATTTATATTCTATCCGTATTACTGGCTTTCTATATACGATCCTGATCTGTAATCACAATCTATGAACTTAAATTTAAGCAAATCTCAACCTTATTTGTAAACCATTACGGCGGATCTAGTACAGTACGATCACATCGCCTACATTAATATTTAATTTAACTTCAAATGCTCATAACTTTTGATAGAGAAGACCGATTTTAATGAAATAAAGACTAAATGTTACTTGAGGATATTCTTTATAGTGTTCTTACTGAGTCTATCGTATTAACTTTGTACTTCAGGCGTGATGCGAGAACAAACAATCAGACAGACAGACAGACTTTTTTAAAAATGATTCAAATGTGTTTAGTTCATTATTCTGAGCCCCCCTAAATCATTTATTTTGCAAAATTCTAAAATTTACAGATACGTGATATTTACAGTTTTATTATATGTATAGATAATATACATAAATAAGATGTACATACATACATAATAACAAACAAATCTTTCAAACAAAAACAAATCGTCGGCCTCGATGGCGTAGTGGTTAGTGTAACCGAATGCCACGCATGAGGTCGCGGGTTAGATTCCCTCACAAGTCAAACATTTGTGTGCATGAACATGGATGTTTGTCTTGGTCTGGGTGTGTCTATGTATAATATGTAAGTATTTACAAAAAAAGAAAAAAGTATGTATGTATGTTTATCCATATTGTCTAGTACCCATAGTACAAGCTCTGCTTAGTTTGGGCTAGATGGTATTGTGTGTATGTGATAGAATATTTTTTTAATATAATAAATAAAATAAAAGAAAATACCTGACGTTGAAAATGTTCAAGCAGTCAAAACTTGATTGAAAAGATTTGGCATATTCTCTGGGGAATTGTTTTAGAGCCTCCATCTTGAAGGTTTGAAGTTGGTCGAGTGTATTATGAGAATGATGCATTTTTTAAAGGGCATTAGTGAAGGTGGTAATTGAATGCTGGCTCTGATTGCATTCATTACTGCTTAGGGTTCCTTTAAGAATTGCGTTTGCTTTTTATTGTTGTGTTTATAATCTGTTTGTACGTACAGTTGGTTATCTACTAGGACGAAAGACGCAACCCTCACTATATGAACGATGTAGTGGTTTTGTTGATGCATAGTGGCTAGGTCTAATAATAATAATAAATAATATAATTTATTTGCCAAAACAATACATAATATCTGAAACAGTAAAAAATAACATAGTTCCATTGTTTGTTTATATGACCCCGAAGCTAGGTAAATCCTGTGTTATCAGGGTCATCCATTCGTCCGAAATTATGTTACAAACTTTGTTGAACTAAGGACTTAAGGTCTGTGGGTTAAGTGATAAAACATTGATTTGTGTCAGTCTTGTATTCGTATCAATGGACAAGTTACAAATGACAAGATAAATATTAGAAATGGCTGCCAAAATAAACAAAGTAATTTACCTTTCTTAATTGGGATTTTCATACTATGTATATCTCAAATATTATGACTTTCATACAATTCGGACAACAAATCATTATTATTAAATACGGTTAAAGTATTATTCAGTATTTTATATAACATTTTTGTAAAGAAATTCTCAGTATCACCAGGGAGTCTGAAACTGACAACGGCTATAGGCTCGACTCCCTATTACGAAGAACTTAAATAAAATGAAATAATATTTGTTTATCTGAATATGAGTATAATAATGTCCTCCAGACCGAATTTCGGTCACGGTGGCCAATCTTAACGGATCCATCTGCGCAGGAGATATTATAGTGCACAAGCGTGTGCGCAAACACAAGAGCACGCTCTGTTCCCTTACTCTCATGATCCGATGGGACGGTAATTTGGAGGGAGATCAGGCGCAGGACCAACGGTTTTACGTGCTTGCCGAGGCACGGGGGTGTCTAACACCGCCAACTTCCTAACTCCGGACTGGTATTGAGAATTTTTAACAGAAAACCCGATAACTGTTTGTTGGCCCGACCCGAGATTCGAACCCGAGACCTCATGCACAGCAGTCGCATTCACTACCGCTGCGCCATGGAGGCAGTTATCCGAATATGAGTATACAAAGTTGTTAATCATAATTTTAGCCATTTTCTACCAAAATCTGGCGTACAAAATATTAATAATTGGTTAAATTACATATATGTTAAATGTGTTATAATTGTACAGTAACGAGGTATTTTAATTCAGATAATGTGGTTGTATTATATACCCATTCGTAGATTTAGTCAGACACAAAAAAAATTACATCGGACCGTGGTGCCAGTATATTTTATTACAAAATTCTAAGTATCAGTGCGATTTCTAAAATATGTCTGGTAGACGACAATAGGATCGCTCTTAGTACTTGGAAGCTAAAACATAGATAGCGCTGTCTAGGTGGAAAGTGCTTTAAAGCGGCGGTAACCCAAATGGTTAAGGTATTGGACTCGATCGAGAGCTCGTGGGTTCGAACCCCACACATTGCACTACCGATGTGAACCCACTCCTAAAACTAGCATTCCGGCTTAGCTGGAATACTAGATATAGAAATATAGAGAATATAAATGACAGAATTGAATCATTATTAACATACATCATATAATAATTATCACGCAAACACAAACACACACATACACACTAATACATATACACACACACACACATCCTCATACACACACACTTCAAATAACCATCACCAACCACCACCACTAACATGATACCCACACGATCCACTCATAATAATTATGTATAATTTGAATCCCTATCATACCGAACGCTGTCTCTTAAGATACAGGTATTATTTCCTAGTTTAAGAGTAAGGGCTCAAATAGTGTACCTACTAAAATTGTACATAGTTACGCTTTTATAATAATTAAATTGTGTACTGTACCTATCAGTTAATTTTTGGTGATAAATAAACTTATTAAAGTATAACTAGTAATTTGATAACCAAATTGCTAGTAATCTTTTAAAAAAATACTCCTCTTCTCACCCTCTCAGAGATATACAGACGACGAAGACAATAAAAATGGCTGTTCGTTACTAAGTCATAAGTCTAATGCTTGTTACATACAATGTAAAATAATTGTATACAATGTAATTTATACGTAAATAAATTGAAGTAGCAAAATTGTTAGTTCCTTAATTGTAAGACTAAAGTTAGTCCGAGACTAAAGTGTGTCTCGTTATTGGCGTTAATTAATAATTGCTTGAACTGTAAACAGTTTGTATGCCTAGCATGTTGGTTCATTACCGTGCTTTCTGACCAATTTAGAGGCCTTTGAAAAATAAAGACCTAAAATGATAAGCGTATTTTTATATACATTTTTTAATTTTTTTATACATCTAAGGTGGCAAACAAGCATACGGCCCACCTGATGGGCTGGTCACCGTAGCCTATGGACGCCTGCAATATCAGAGGCATCAGTTGCGCGTTGCCGACCCTTTAGGAAAGGAAGTGGGAAGGAGATGGAGCAGGAGGTGGGGAAGAGGTTCATTGGGCCTCCGGCACTCTCACTCACCGAACGAAACACAACAGTAGGAATACTACTATTTCACGTCGATATTCTGTGAGAGGGTAGTCCTTCTCCGGTTGAGTCGGCCCATTCATGCTGAAATCAGTGAGGCTCTACTACTCATCGATGCATTTTATATACCTACCTACTTAGTCTCTCACCTGTATCTCCGAATAGCGTTGCCAGGCGTCCGGATAAAGCCGGATGCAGACCGGCTTTTTGGTTACGTGTCCGGCTGAATTAGACAGCGCGGTGTCGGCACTGTCCGGCTTTTGAAAGGTTTTTTAAATATGATTTTTTTATATACCGTAACTTCGTATGACTTTAGCCCTGAAGGGTGACATTGGCCCTTAATTGGAAATAGTTTGAAGTTCCCACCAGACAACTATCATACTTTGTGCCGGAAAAATACAAGTGGAAATCAATAGATAGCACTATAAACTGTCAGTAAAACAGCTTCTTCCAATTAAACAGGTTTTCCAAATAAGGACTAATGTTACCCCTCAGGGCTAAAGTCATACGAAGTTACCAATATTTATTATGTGTTCATTTCTGCTTCGCCCGCCTCATCTTGTATCGTTAGCGCAAGAGAGCTGTCGTTCTCCAGAAATTTTTCGTGTTATACTAAGACTATAAAGTTAAGGGGGTTCGGCCTTTTTACTCAAATGGTCATCTAAACTGGCTGGTCTGTCCGGCTTTTCGGTTTTAAGACCTGGCAACCTTATCCCCGAAGGAGTAAGTAGATGTTTATTACAGGTGCATTTCGTCAGTCATGGTCTGAGATCTCATGTAGTAGGTGGCGAGCCTATCGAGCCTACAAATTCTGGAAATGTGCATTAGAAGAGTGAAATGTCATTAGGTTAGGTTAGTTATTTTATTTTAGCCTACCTTACTTAGAAATCAAATTCAGAATCTCACAATCAACCGTTAATTCTTCCATCATGGGATCAACAAGGTAGTTTCAATTGCTATTAATCTATCAAGTCTTAGAATACCAGATATATTAAAGACCTATTGTGTTTGGCCACCGGTGTCCCCCTGCGACTCAATAGGTTAACACTATATAGTTTACGGAACCACCATTTCTTATCGCCCTTCACAGACAATTGTGTTTTTATATAAAAATTCGCACCGTATAATCTTCCTAGACCCGTGAGTACGCATTACTTTCTATTATCTTCGTGCCTTCAACATGTTATTTGCAATAGACATATAATCTACCAAATTACGGAGTTACGTATAAACTATTGTTTATTCGAAGCGTAAAACAGTGTTATGAAGCTATTATTTTGCACCGTAATCAAAATAAATATTGATTCTGTAATAATCGCCTGCATTTTGGCGGTAATTGTATGTTTTGTTGTTTATTTTTTGCTCGCAGTTTTGTGAGGAATACTATGTCATTATTTACGATATATAATATACTAGATGTTCCCGCGGTTTCACCCGCGTTTATCGTTACTGCGCCGCCCCCGTGGGTCGTAACGTGATGTTATATAGCCTATAGCCTTCCTCGATAAATAGGCTATCCAACACTAAAATATTTTTTCAAATCGAACCGTAGTTCCTGAGATTACCGCGTTCAAACAAACAAACTCTTCAGCTTTATAAGATTAGTATAGATAAGTTTGTAATTAGTTTGCTGTTTTTATTTTGATATCTACTAGATTTTGCTCGCGGCTTCGCTCGCATAAATGTACAGTATTTTTTCCTGGATGTAAGGTACTGCATGTCCTTTTCTGTTCCCCTGACAACGTGTGTGCAAAATTGCATGATGACAGGTCGAGTAGTTAAGGCGTAAAAGCGTAACAAACATGCAAACAAACTCACATTCGTATTTATAATTTTAGTTACAATTAGATGTAATTTTCTGATTCAATTCACTGTACAAAGATACGTCATTTAATTAATGGTTTTTAAAATCATCCTTCTAATAATCTTTATATGTCTAGTATAGCTGATTATCGACACCAAAAATACGACGCCGTTTGATTTTCACAATTTCTCCGCTGAGCGTAGTAGTGAGTGTATTTGATATTAAGACTAATGATGAGCAACAAATTACCTTTGATGTAGATACTTTTTTTATATGAACTTATCTATCAAAATAGGAAAAAATCAACGGATTGCACTCCGAGAGTGCCGGCAGAAGGGAATACTTGAAT
The DNA here is from genome assembly GCA_963564715.1 of Catocala sponsa. NCBI lineage: Eukaryota > Metazoa > Arthropoda > Insecta > Lepidoptera > Erebidae > Catocala > Catocala sponsa. The sequence continues at coordinate 1,797,831 of OY751339.1, forward strand.
GTTAACGTTGTGCATTTTTGATATTTTGGAATGGTTAGGGAATAATTTTGCACGAATTGCTTTAATTATCAGTATAAAAGTACTATAATTTATGTGGTAAAATACAATATTCATTTATTGCGCTATCGTACAAAAACATGACAATTCTCCCTTCGTCTTACGAATTTTCGATCAAGTCACGTGTCCTGACGCGAGTTTAACATTTTTTACCCATCACAAAAAGTGCACAACGCCGCTAAAGAAGTTTTCACTTCAAAACTATAAATTTTCTTTCTAAATAGGCTTCTTATGAGAGCAAACTAGCTAGGCACAATGAATATAATTTGGTCCTTCGAGCCGGATATGAACCAGCGACCTATGGATGTCAGAAATGTCAGAAACTACAATGTTATGCATGATGACGCCGCATTGATATAATATTAAAAATGGCTTGTACATACTATGTCATCCAATATGTGCAATTGTGATTTTAGATCCCACACAGAAAATGGCGAGCTTATCCCCATCTGCTTAACACAGTTCAAACCTCTTTATTGCTGACGAAAATTTCTTGGCAGGAAAACTATATGTTATATTTCGGTAATTCATTATCACTATATCAAGTCAAAGTCAAAAATCATTTATTCATTTAGGTGACCAAAGTAACACTTATGAACGTCAAAGTATATAGGTTAGTGAGTTTACTAAGTTACTGAAGCTACATTTAGGTTAGTTGCTAGGTTCAGGCAAAGGGTTGAGCCTATGAGAAGAAACCTGCAAGAAACTCACAGCCACTCTTTTAAATCGCCAATTAAATATAACTTCAGTATTTTACAACTCAGATTAACAAGGTGTTACAGCCATTATGCCATATATATCACTGATGCATTATAAATTAATTAAAATACTAATACTGTCTGTTCTGCAAGGTCTAAAATGAAATTATTGAGTGCTGACGGCTTTCTGAACCGCATGTAACAAACTTTGGGAAAGTTCTAGCACTTGACATAAGACCTTAATAGCTAAGTTGCTAAAGTGACGCCGGGGATTACAGCGTTCTCAATTTCAAGTAATTTTGATAAAATGATTATTTATCTGAATATATAAATTACGTGTCATGTTGTTTGTCCGCGGACTCCTAAGCTACTGAACTTTTTTGATCAATGTTGGTAACCATCTGTAATTTGGTCCAACTTAACAGATAGGATAGTTTCTTTTTTAAAGGGGCAAAAATTATCTAATGTGTAGCAGACGAAGTTGCGCGGGACAGCTAGTAAATATATTTATTCTCTCTCATATTCTAACTACTAACTTAACTACTAACTTACTAACACTATATTGTAAGATTAGACGTGCCCGCGGTGTCACCCGCGCTATTATTACTGCGCCGCCCCCGTTCGTCGTAGCGTGATGTTATATAGCCTATAGCCTACCTCGATAAATGAGCTATCAAACACAAAAATAATTTTTCAATTCGGACCAGTAGTTCCTGAGATTAGCGCTTTCAAACAAACAAACTCTTCAGTTTTATAATATTAGTATAGATAACAATAAAATCGTTTGCTGCAGCCTTACAGGGTTTCATGTTGATAATATCTTTAAATTTATAACACACTTTGTACACATGAATTCAATTCAATTCAATTTAATTATTTATTTCTTTGACAAGGTACATACAGTTGTTTTTATTACAAAGTTAGTTGTTTTTTATCACGGTAGAGTCGATTAGAGCGCGTACCAACAAGTTTGGGTCCTCATACCTCTGCCGAACGACCAAGGCATGGAATTCTCTGCCAAGGCACGTGTTTCCTTCTTCCTTCAATCCTGGGTCCTTTAAGCGGGGCGTGAAAAAGCACCTTCTCAGGCCGTCAAAGTAGAGACCTCAACATCGCCTCGGCTACTATGGGGGCGGTGTGGAGGCCACTGCTCTTAGACCACACGACTGCTTACCATCAGGTGGAGTGTGGTCATTTTGACGAGCTCAATAAAAAAATACAGAGGTAATTTAACAATGTTATACAATGATAAAAACGTAACAATTATTCTGTGCCTTAATGAGAGCTGGAGTCTGTACTAGGCTCGTGGCCTGTTTTACAAATCTCCAGGCCCCTTATTTCTAAATGAAATAATGCGAGTGTAGCTTTTACCCAAACAACAATTGATACAATATTACTTTAATAATTCATTGAAATTAAACTACTATATACGGATTTTATCGCGTTGTTTATTTGACACTTTATTACAAAATTTTGAAAAACTGTTACACTACTATTACTATACTTTACAAATTTTTAAGCTAATTAAATTATTGAAACTATTAAAACTATTTATACTATTACTATGCTATTATACTATTTATATTTATGTTTACACTTTCCGAGACGTTTCGGTTGCTTTGCAGCAGCCATCGTCACGGGGAGACTAAGATGATAGTTGTCTCAATGTTCCAGTGTAGTTATTTCAAAGTACCCGAACATAATTTAATCATGGGTGTTTCTATTTACGCAGAATGAGCTCAAAGTATCATGAAGTCTAGCTGTGGTTTTTTATGTATAGTATAGTAATAGCATAAACAGTTTTTCAAAATCTATACTAATATTATAAAGCTGAGTTTGTTTGTTTGTTTGTTTGTTTACTTGAACGCGCTAATCTCAGGAACTACTGGCCCAATTTGAAAAATTCTTTCAGTGTTAGATAGCCCATTTATCGAGGAAGGCTATAGGCTATATATCATCACGCTAAGATCAATAGGAGCGGAGCACCAATAAAGAATGTTTCAAAATCGGAGAGAATTTTTCCTTTCGAGAGCTTCCGCTGCGTGCGCTGCGTAAACAGTTAAAGTTTCGCAAAAATCTTGTTCCCCTTTAAAAGTTCTAAAAAAAAGTCCGCGACAGCATATGTCTATCTTTTAAGGTTGGCTCACTATAACCATTTTTATGCTAACGAAATTTGTTCTAAAATAATGCATTATTTGCGAAGGTATTTTTATAAACATGATATTGATCCTTATCCAAATAAATACGTTATTCATCACAAGTATTTAATTTAAAAGAAAATTGCCCTTAACATCATTCGATTTCAATGAATATCTTAGGAGATATAGCAGTTTTAAAATAACATCGCAGCAAAATAATTACCCATTACAGACATAGTACAAATGATGTTTCTCCTGGTTTATTCTGCGTGATTACTACTGGTTCGATTTGAAAAATGTTTTTAGTGTTGGATAGCCTATTTATCGAGGAAGGCTATAGGCTATATAACATCACGCTACGACCCACGGGAGCGGCGCAGTAACGATAAACGCGGGTGAAACCGCGGGAACATCTAGTTTTGTAATAAAGTGGCAAATAAACAACGCGATAAAATCCGTATATAGTAGTTTAATTTCAATGAATAACATTCACGTGAACAGAAGCCAATATTACTTTAATAATTCAATAAACTAAGTAGGCAAATAATGCAATAAATATTTGAATTATTTTAGAATAATAACAATTTCTCAGAAATGGTGCGTCCTACGCAAATAATAACTTCTAAGAGAGTATCAGGAATCCGACCCGTACCAATTTTTACTAATTTTTTTTATAAAGAAATGTTTATGATCAAGGATTAAAGTTTTCACTTCTATCCGCAGTCCCCAAAGACAGCCCAGCCCCATTTTGTTTTTACATCTTATTTGGCAAGCAAGCGTACGGCTCACCTGATGGTAAGTGGTCACCGTAGCCTATGGACGCCTGCAACACCAGAGGCATCACCTGCGCGTTGCCGACCCTTTAGGAAAGGAAGTGGGAAGGAGAAGGAGCGGGAAGGGGGAAAGAGAGTGATTGGGTCTCCGGCACTCTCACTCACCGAACAAACCCAACAGTAGGAATATTGCTATTATACGTAGACATTTTTTTATCATTATTGACCCTATTAGAAGATATCTGCAATAAACTCACTGCCACTATATACATTAGCTTTTGTCCGAAAAATGCACGGATCCACGGAAAGTAAGTTTTCCTTAGAACCAAACTGCGGGTGAACACAAGACTAAATACATACATATCGCTTTATCTGCTTTATAGACAAAAACGATTCATTCATACAAAAATATTTATTCTTTGGTACGTCGTTCCTGGTTTAATTTATTACGAACGTTAAAGCCATTATGAAAATAATGGTTTTTGAGGACCCTTCTCTCGGATGCTCAGCTCGATTAGAAAACCAAACAACACGGTTCAGAAAAGCTGACGAATTCAAATTCATGTTTTATTAGACAGACTTTAATTCAAGTATAAAAATATATTCTTACAACAATGAATAAAGAAAATTTGCTATTTAATAGATTATAACGAAACTAGCTAACCTCCGCAACGTCGTCTATGTCACATATTAGAATTTTCTCCGTATTTTTAACATTTTTCATTGATCCTAGCGTGATGTTATATAGCCTATAGCCTTCTTCGGCAAATAGGCTATCCAACACTAAAAAGTTTTTCAATTCGAGTTAGTAGTTCCTGAGATTAGCGCGTTCAACCAAATAAACAAACTCTTCAGCTTTATAATATTGTATAGATTATGAGTATATAATACTTTTGCCTACGCATACACTTAAATTGTTAGGTCATATTTGTCCTATCCCAAGGAAGTTTCTAAAAATTTTGGCAATATTCTAGGTTTGAGCTGCACATAGATGAGACAGTCAGTGAGGGAGACGATTTAAAAATTTTACAAATTTTGACTTTTTAAATCTTATTGAAATAAATAACTGTAACAACTACACACAGCTCATATAAGGAAAATAATATAACATTGAATTGTATTGATGTAAACATTTGGCGATTGAAAAGAGTGGCCTTGAGTTTCTTGCCTGCTTCTTCTCATGAAAGCTCTACTCTAAGAACAGGCTTTTTTCAATGCTAAATATTTATTTCCTTCTATTCATTTTTATTAATATAATACTGAATTGACGTGTCCAAGAATTGTTTGCACATTTTTATGGAAATAAAGATTTTTGACTTTGACTTTGACTTTGAGATGTACGACTGGTGTAGTGATTTAAGTAGTCGCCTCGCCACTGCTGCTACAATGGTTGTTGTGTGTTCGATCCCCACACGGGACAAAAAATTGTGTGATCCAGAAATTATTATTCTTATCCATTTTCGGGTGTTTTGTGTCTATCGTTTGAATGTTTGTAAAGTTCGCCGTGGCACAGGAATTACATCTTAATTTAAAAAGAAGTGAAGAGTTTTTTACACATATAAAAGTACACATATTTTAAGAAAACTGCTGTTGTCTCCTTATGAATGAAAGCCCAATTTGAATCAGACAGTTACAATTTATTAATGTACTACCAGTGACATCTGTTATGAAATCACCAAACTATAAGACAAACGAAACACATTATGCAGCACACAATGGTATATTAATTCACTTCCTACATCTGAATATATAAAGAGCTCTTATTAATAAACTTCATCATAGGGAACTGTTAATACTTCAAATTTAAACAATTGCCCGACAAAAGAACAGTTTGGACCCCAAAGTCCTCATTTATATTCGAAAACTTTTCGAGAGTTATTATTGACATTTTCTCATCACGGGCTGAATGGTTCCGGAGCAGAAACAATACGAGGATTTTGCACCAATGGAGAAGTGGAACGAAGTTAGCATTGACTTCTGGGTGTATAGAAATATGAGTTATTAATCTGCGCTCTTTGTTTGATAGACATGTCAAAAGACAACAGAGCCTCGACGGTACCGTGAAATGAATTTGTGTGCGAAGTACGGCAAAGGTATTTTATATACAAATATCATCACGCTTCTTTCCCGAAAAGTGGTAAGCAATAGTATATTATACCCACAACTATGCCTAAGGTCACCTTAGGTATCTACGCAATAGTTTGTAAGCCTTGCCGTCCACCAGGCACATAGCCAGACATCGTGCTTCTAGGTAATAATTATTAAGCTTTATTGTCAATTTAACGACCATAATTGATTTAAATTTTAAGTTTGATCGTTATTAAGGTTTTATTGTCTATAACTTTACCCTTTTATTCACATTTCATTTAGATTTCGCCAAGGCTATACAGGTTAATTTGCCTATCTTTTTCAAACAAATTATTATTTACTTAACTATACTCTTTCATTGACGAATTTCCTAAGCTTGCTACTTTGTTTCTTTATTACATATAAATAAGGTATATGTAACCATAGTTACGAAGATTTTACGACGTCAGACGGACAATGCCGAAATACTACGAACGCGATTTGACTGCGTGTGTCAAATGCATGGTTGTGTGCCTGTTGTGTTTTTTCATTAATTTAATGTATTTCTAATGCATATTTTATAAAAACATTAGGATTCGCCACTCCTTCTCCATATAAACTTTAACTGTGCCAAATTTCATACTCCTCCGTCCGCCCAATTTTCGTAAAAAGGGATCCAAAGTTTTCGCTTCACGTATTAATATATAGATTAAATTGTGTACTGTCACTACTATCAGTTAAGTTTTGGTGATAAATAAACTTATTAAATTATAAATAGTAATTTGAAAACCAAATTGCTAGTAATCTTTAAAAAAAATACTCCTCTTCTCAGCCTCTCAGAGATATACAGACTTTTTTTTCTTTTGTTCACGGGAAGCGGTTGGTTGCAGATGGCCCAAGACCGGTCTGTGTGGAAAACCTTGGGTGAGGCCTATTTCCAGCAGTGGACAATCGGCTAAGACGATGAGTTGGTTTCTCAAAAGAAACTGATTTATTTTGTGTATGCACAAAACTACAACGAAATTATGCAATAGCAGTAATTGCGACTTTTGACTGCTGAATTTTATTTTCTGCATGAACTGTTGATTTAAATATAAATTGTTAGTGGATTTCTACTAAAATGTCGGATATACATATTTTATAATAATAGCACCATTTTAATAGGTAAAAGGGCTTTAAGTTGGAATTTATAGAGGCCATTATATATAATTTACAATGCGCGACCGATGAAATTTGTAATAACCCGTACTTAATTATAAAAATAGCGCTAAAACGTAAAACGTATGCAAGAAATAAATATAAATAAATAAAATTTAATTTAATTTAAAAAAAATTAAGCAAATGTACGAATTTTAATGAAAGCTTAAGGTATGATGAATTGTCATAACGCGTGACTAATACATTACACGATTGTGTAATTAAATAGGGCTAAGTAGGAAAGAGTGGAAGAGACCAATTATTTGGTGATAATACAAAACGGTTAGCTCACTCGGGGAAGGTCCACTCTATTTTTTTTCTTATTTTTTTAAATGACTTAGGTGGCGAACAAGCAGACGGCCCACCTGAAGGTAAGTGTTTATCGTAGCCTATGGATACCTGCAACACCAGAGCCATCACTTGCTCGTTGCCGACCTTTTAGGAAAGGAAGTGGGAAGAAGGAGCGGGAAAGGGGAAAGAGGGTGAATGGGCCTCCAGCACTCTCACTCACAGAACGAAACACAACAGTAGGAATACTGCTATTTCAAGTCGATATTCTGTGAGAGGGTAGTCATTTTCCGGTCGAGCCAGCCCATTCATGCTGAAATTAGCGAGGCTCTACTACTCTTTTACTGGAAACAGACTTTAGAATAGTTGCATTTCATCTAGTAAGTAAAAGTGAGAAAGGATTTTTCCATAAGAAGCTTTTCCATTCCTTTCCTTTCATCCCATCTATAATTCCTTTTTCCTTTAGTAGTAGGATCCGCTTTGATCACAGGCTTTGTATGTCTTTATGTCATTTATTAGACACCATAGTGATTTCTTTTTCCATATCCTTTTGTTGTCTCTCTGCTGGGCAAAAGCCTCCCCTTGGACAACCAAACCACTCCGAAGACATTTCCAGCCAGTCCCCTTCGAAGATGGCCAAGTTATCTCGTCATCTCCGTTTAAGTCTACCCCGTCGCCGTCGACTGTCTTTTAGTACCAAATGGTCACAATTTGTGCCCACCTCTCTGGGTGCATGTGGCATTTATGTTCGGCCCAGTCCCACTACAGCCTGGCGGATTTAACACCTACGTCAGTTATGCATGGTGATATCTACGATTATAACAAAAATTGGGGCATTCTTTGGGGACTGCCGACAGAAGTGAAAACTTTAATCCTTGATCATAAACACTTCTTTATAAACAAATAAAAAAGCGGCGGGTTGGATTCCTGATACTCTCTTAGGAGTTATTAAGGGGATCAAAATTTCGTTATATTTTGCGTAGGACGCACCATATCTGAGATATTGTTAATATTCTAAAATAATTCAAAAATGGAAAACGTGGAAGCGTGACGATGACGAAGCGTGACGATGACGCGAGTTCTATGTTTTTTGTTCAGCCAAGAAGTGCTCAATGCGCCTAAAGAAGTTTTCACTTCAATAAATGCATTTCCGAGTTGCTTGGTAAAATCAAACTTACGGCTACACAGATAATTATATATTCCAACATGTGAAGCATTCCACAAATGTGGTTAAATTAGTTAAAACTTTACGCAACGTTGCATACAATCAAATTTTGTTAATTGTACAAAATTCGTTGCGTTAATGGTGCTGCAAAATTATTAAATTGAGTTGTTAGTTTCGAATAAACATTTTTGGTTAGTTCGTACTTTATACGGTATGTGAAATGTTTATTACCGATGCTATATATAATTTTCACAGTAATATTAATTTACGCGTAGATAGAAACAGCTTAATGTACAACTAGATGTGCCCACGGTTTATGGTTACTGCGCTGCTCCCGTGGATCGTAGCGTGATGTTATATAGCCTATAGCCTTCCTCGATAAATAGGCTACCCAACACTAAAATAATTTTCAATTCGAACTAGTAGTTCCTGAGATTAGCGCGTTCAAAGAAACAAACAAACTCTTCAGCTTTATAATATTAGCCTATAGATAATGCGCTGTGTATCCACGTATCAAAATTTAACAAAATGTTTTGATACAGAATTTGAAATATTATTGTGAACTTGCAAATGTAAGATAGGTTCACCATATGACCTGACCTGACCGGAGGCCAAATGGACTGATAAGCTAAAGAAGGTGGCTAGGTTACACTGGGTGCGGATGGCGGAAGACGGTATGGCACAATAAGGCAAATGCCTATATCGAGCAGTGGACTGCGACGAGCTGATTGATTGTCAAATAGGCTGGCTTCTCGCTAAAACCGAATCCTTCTAGGCAATTATGAAAAGACAGACATGATCTCAGCAGATGAAACGGTTAATGGTGTATTTAATTATATTATATTAAAAAGACACTTTTCGTGTAGCAATCGTCCAGCTCCCGTGGCCACTTCTCTCTATCAACCAACCCTGCTTATATTTATAAGATGATTCTTCAAACAAAATTTTTGGCAACACAAAGTCTTAGACCTCGCCAATAAAGGGCGAGAACTAACCTATAAGTATTCACAAAGTTGTAGGTAAGCCGATCAACAAATTTGTTTCGTAAACCGATAGATATGCTCGACGTTATCGCGAAAGAACTTCTATATCGCTTCAAGTTTCGGGCTCCCCTTATCGAAAGTTGTTATCTTAGTGACGGCGCATCAATACAGATTGTTACTACGACTTTGTGAATATACCTCACTATTAGTTTATTTATATTATTATTTGACTCTTGCTCCAATGTTAAGAACGTGGGTTAGTAGAACAGGATGGAGTTGGATTACAGAATTATCCGATGAAAACACAATATGCTGTTACGTTAGACTAATACATTGACTCCACGATTGGCGAAATGGTTTAAGAGAGTGCCTAATCGCTGCCTACCGTTATTCCAAATCTGGTGTTCTTTGAGTCCATTGTTAGAATGTTTGTAATGGCCTCGCAGTAGAGTATTTCTTCCTAGTGCAAGAGAAGCAAACAATAAAACAAAATAAAAATTATGGATGTCAAAATTTCGCACCATTTCTGAGATATTGTTAATCTATATATTAATACGTGAAGCGAAAACTTTGGATCCCTTTTTACGAAAATCGGGCGGACGGAGGAGTATGAAATTTCGCACACTTATAGTTTATACAGAGAAGTGACGAATGCTAATATTTATATAAAATATGTATAATAAATACATTAAATTAATAAAAAAAACACTACACGCACACAACCATGCATTTGACACATGCAGTCGAAGCGCGTAACTATGGTTACATATATCAATATACGGGTATAATGACATGATATAACATATATCAGTTGGTCGAATTTCGAGCGCTAGGCGACCGCTAGTATTCTAAAATATTTCAAAAATGGAAAGCGTAGAAGCGTGACGATGACGCGAGTTCTATGATTTTTGTGCAGCCAAGAAGTGCTCAACGCGCCTACAGAAGATTTCACTTAAAAAAAAAATGAATAGAAGCTACCTGCACTCTTTTGTATTAGAGGCGGAGTTCAAGATTTAATCTTAATGCAGTGTAATCAAAACTTTATGGTACTTTAATTAAGATTGTAAAACTATCTCCCGTTTAATACGTTTATGATATTTTAGTAGTAATTAAACCTAATAAGAGCGCTATAAAGCTTATCTACGTAACCTTACAACGGTACCGAAACTAGAATCGTATAATGAGCCGTAACAATATTATGACAGAAGTAGTACTCTCAATATAAATTAGCTTATATAAAATGTATTCATTCATAGTTTTGTAGGACGTTTATCTTATCTTATCTTATGTGGGGGCCAGTCAGTGTAGACCGGCGACACTTCGACCCAGTGGGATCTTTTGTGTCGACACTCTCCCAATAGTGACTGCCATAGATGTTCATGGCAGCCGGGACCAACGGCTTAACGTGCTTTCCGAGGCACGGAGCAGGCGATAATTGTCAATCAATACGCACATAATTTCGAATAGTCATATAACTTCCGAAAGTCAGAGGTGCGCGACGTGGGTTCGAACCCGAGACCCTCTGCATTGCAGTCTGTTGGTCTCCCCACTGAGCTATCGTTGCTCTTGTAGGACGTTTACGTGTGTGTCCTATGGGTGTGTGCGTGTGTGTTGCATTGGGAATTACTGGCGATAAATGAAACGTGTTATATAACTTTCACATGGCATTTATTATCCGGAATGCACCCTTGCCTACATACGTGCATTCAGACCGGACAGCGCGCAGTAACTGCCGGTCACGCTAACATACTTCTCGCTTATACACAAAACTGTTTATTCATTATTTCTTGCATACTTACAGAGTCCCTACAGTTTCATGCCTATAAACCTAAATAGGTAAGCATAGGTGTTACTCATATTTGTTTTTACAGACAATAGGGTACTTAATTCACATTCTTTATTATTTAAGTCAAATAGTTACAGCACCAAAGCCCTAAAATATTAACAACTAGCTTCAGCGCGTGGCTCTGCCCGCATGGTACCTATATCAATAAAAGTTGCCTATGTCCTTTCTCAGGTTTTAAACTACCTCTATATCAAATTTTATCTAAATCGGTTGAGTGGTTCAGCCGTGAATAGGTAACAGACAGATAAAGTTACCTTCGAATTTATAATATTAAGTAAAGAAATAGGATAAAAGCGTTTCAAATCAGGTAGTAAGGGTTATTGACAAATGACAGATAAAGGATGCACGATACAAACAGTGACGCAACCGCTATTTAAACGCTGCTACGCGAGGGAGATAGCAACATATCCCACTATTTCATAAATTCAAATTTAAAATATTAATTACTGCCTTATTGTGCCACCAATTTTGATACTGTTTTTACAAAAAGATTTCTTTTGCTTGGTATTTACTCTTGTATGTGAAATAAATAATAATAATTTATAAAATCAGACAAGCATTTACACTATTATAAACAATTTAAATACTGCGTGAAACGATGTTATTTAAATACAAAAATAAATTAAATCAATATCTAATAATATTTTGACCCCCTTAACCCCCTAAGAGAGTATCAGGAACTAGCATCCGACCGAGACATTTTTTTTTTGGTTTGTAAAGAAGTGTTTATGATCAAGGATTAAAGTTTTCACTTCTATCGGCAGTCTCCAAAGACTGCCGACGGCCCCAATTTTTTTCAATATCCCACTGCATTTTAATATAAATAACGAGCCGTCATCAAATTCTCTGAAACATTTCCTCTCAATTTAAATTTAAAATTATATTGTACTGCATAATGTTATTTTATGCAATTACGTCGCATAGGTAGAAATTGTTTCTGAAATTAGATACAATTCTGATTCTAACACAAATTTCAGTTATGTTCTAGATATTAAACACAGGTTTATTCCTAGCAGTGAGCAGAAGCTGTCACCAACATTTATAATAGTCGGTGTGTGCCTGTATTCAAATAATTATATTCACGATGTTCAAAATATTACTTACTAGCTTTTGCCCGCGGCTTCGCTCGCGTTAATTTAGAATTTGACTATCAATTCGGGTTGTACTCTGCTTGTAATAATATAATTCAATCATGATTCGAAAGATATGTGGCGCCATCTATCATCATAAGAACGTTATGATTGTTTTCTTCGGGTACAGTAATTTTTTTCGGGATGAAAGGTAGCCTATGTCCCTTTCTGTACACCTGACAACGTATATGCAATATTTCGGAATGATCGGTTCAGTGGTTTAGGCGTGAAAAGGTAACAAACAAACAAACAAACTCATTTTCGCTTTTATAATCCTAACCCTAATCCTAACGATTAGGGTTAGGATTAGGATGCCTCTACCAGTATTTTCTGTTGTTTTTAAAAGGAGAAGTAGCATGTTCACTACTTATTTTCAGTAAAGAGCAATACCACAATTTCGGTGGAAATATTTCGAGCTTGTACATATGTTTATTTAATTTCACTTGACAGCCTGTCACCTACGTGATGAGGGTAGCAACAAAACCTTTAGAAAATATCTAAATGTCCGTTCAAAACTCAAATATAACGCCACCAAATATCATTATGTTTGAGTTTTAATAGGGAAAGGCTCGTGACGAGGCTTTGTTGTGTGATTCACATTTTTGTCGTTCGCTTATTTTCACTCGGTGATGTGGAAACGCCTGCATGATATAAAATGGTCAAAACGATTTCTTAACTGTCACTACCGTATTGATTGGGAGACTGTTGATGACAGTTCTTGAAGATTCTCTACTTAACTTTGCTTCCGTTTAAATTAATTAAGTATTAATATTTTTTATATCTTTATTTCTATGTAATAATGTTTTGACATAGTATCTCATCGGCACAAAAACGATTGCTTTAAGTATATAAAAAATTTGGTAAAGATATGCAATAATAATCTGCTCGTATAAATATAGGACAAATTGTTTCTAATATTACATCGATCAGATTGAAATATTTCTGGGTAAACAATAAAGAAGCATATATTCTTCCTAGTAGTAAACTGTTATTTAGCCTATGGGATTTTGTGGCTTTCTTTCTTTATGCTATATTCTCTATAAGTAATAAAAAAATAATCTGTATTTATTTTCCTTTACTAGAAAATCGTATCTTTCGTCTCTAAAAATATCTGAAATAATAAAATATCTATCACTCTAACGTAGGATAAAATGCTGTCTTAACCCAAGTATAGACCTAAAATTCTAGTAAGAAAACCTATTATCGGGAACGCAAACTATAAGTACAGCCCGCGTGGTCGAGGGTACTCATATGAGGGCACGACGCTCCAACGGTCAATTGACTTTGAAACTAGAATCCGATCGCTCTTTCCAACTGTGAAGAGCTTCGAGTGGGCTTCCCACGCCGTTATTTCTTTTGAGCCCCCTTTTACTGAGCTGCGATAGTCTTCGCCAAGGATTTATTTTGCGTCAACTCTTTTTTGTTCATATTTAGGAAGTTTTCATGCCTACCTGCCTTTTGAACGGGCATTATTTCGTTTGGGTCGGCTTTTGTCAACGCTTCCTTAGACAGGCTTTATTCTTTGTTGACTGTTTTCGTTTTTGGTAGGTTGTTTTGATTATTAATAGAATGTGTGATGTTTAGGTTGAAATTTAGATAAACGTCAAACTTATTTGGTGATAAACGATTGTCAATCTCGTTGGTGCATTGCAGTGGTGTGGCCTTCACGGCCTTGTGATTTGAAAATACACTATTGCATATCATCGAACCATAGATTGGATGACCAAGCTTAGAACTGTTATGTTATGCTTGGCGGTCAATTATTTACCATTGCAAGGCTCGTCAGAAAGTATCTCATCCAGCCCTACCTTTGAAGGCTCGTGACGCCGTTGGTCCCAGGTATAATTAATACTGACATATGGATGTAACTATTTCACTTTTAAAAAGAAAGAGTGAATTTTACCATAAGATAAAAAAAAAATTATGGTGAGTATCAAATATATATAGATCTTAATAGTGTTAATAGGCTTATTAAAAAGGCGGATCTTAGAAAAAATCACCATAACGCCAGAATAAAGGTGATACTGCAACATAAATATTCCGGTTGCAAAATGGAACAACACTTTACAGTTTACATTTTAGATATTTACATTTTTAAATGTTTTTTTTTTATGTAATCTAGAATAATCGTGAGCTTAAAGAAGCATTATTCGAGATTACGTAACAACAAAAATCATAAAGTAAATATCTGTAGTAACAGGAATGAAAAGACCATCATAAGGTGTAGATATTTTTGTTTCTTTTTTTAAATTGCCAATAATTTTTAAATACCTAATTTAGTTTTTTTTATATTTTTCTGATAGCTATTATAACTTAGTCTGTTACCTGATTCCGGCTTGATGTCGACTTCTGGGACAGCCTGTATATAAAATATCAAAGGATTTGATAGAATTTGTGCAGAAAATGCACATGAATAAGTATCATGACTCATTTTCAAGGAAATACATTAGGTAACTATTGCTTAGAAAATACCCATAATTATGCTTATGTAAATTTTCTGCATCACTACTTTTTTAGTTCTTTGTATTTTATATATTCCATACGAATAATAAAATCTATTCCACACACAATTTCATCGATTTTTACGTATGATGGATAATGACCAGACTGCAACCCATGCCATTTAATTAGAAAGAAGATAACCGAAGAGACTGACATTGTTTTAAATCTGTTATGAAGTAGAAGCACTCAGCTAGTAGAGCTGTTTCACTTCACATTTTGCTTTATAAGGCTGTTGTAGGTTTTATTTTTGTCAATAGTTTCTTTTATCTGTTACTTTTGTATATTATTATAAACTGTACTACAGTGGATTTTATTTATTACGACCTTGGTTGTAGAGACCATTTGTCTATATCGACGTTAAATCTGTCCCTTGAATATAAAGCATACTTTAGTAGTAGTAGTAGTAGTAGCGACTGTTTTTAACAAATAATTTGTAATAAATTCTTAGAAATCCCATGCAGATATTGCGACCGGAGTCGGCCACCAAAGACACAAAGAGCTTTCTTATCTTTTGTTTACGTCCACACAGATGGTCAGCAACTGTGGTGACCTTTACTTTTTGTTTATAGATATTAGCTGGGTAGGTAGATAAGCGTGTACGTTTCGGAGTTAAATCTATGGTTCAGTTACAAATTGATATATAACATGTCTGTATCTCTTTACCTTTGCCTGTAACGACTTCCGGATATAATGACGAAGTTACAGTGGTCCCTTCATCTCCGTTATATCTAAAATCCACTGTATTTATAAAATACTCATATAAAGCAGTGTGCATTGTAGATAATTAACCCATCAACTGTCGAGCGGACATACGACTGTCGGCAAAAATGAGTCATCAAAAAAAAAAACGACAAACGTATGTCCGGTGCAAACTTGACTCGTTAATGAGTCAAGTGTCGAGCAGACATACATTTGTCCGTTTGTGTATTGTTTGCACAATTCATTTTAAATTATTTTACATATTTCCCCTAGACGTTCAAGAAGTTAAAGAAATTGGGATTGCCGATTTAGAAAAGTCTTAGTGTAAATGCATTTGTACTTTTTTGTTTGTTTGTCCGTCTGTTTATTAAAGAATTTTACATAAACTAAACATTGCCCGAAGTTTTGTAGTTAGAGACTGTTAGAGTCTAATGTAAAATCTTAGTCACGTGTCAGTGCATAAAAACACAATTATCTATACTAATATTATAAAGCTGAAGAGTTTGTTTGTTTGTTTGCACGCGCTAATCTCAGGAACCACTGGTTCAATTTGAAAAATTCTTTTAATGTTGGATAGCCTATTTATCGAGGAATCAAAATCGGTTCAGTAGTTTCAGAGTTTATCCCGAACATACATCGTGACATGGACTGCGCCGAGCAAATTGTGCCAAAAGAGGCGGTCAAAGATAAGTAAATAAAATCAACACCTCTTTGTTTAATAAAAATATAAAATATACATTTACCATAACAATGAATGTGTTTACAATTACTCCGAGAAAAAAACTTAAAATAATTAATATTTTCGCCTACAAAATTACGTAAATTTGCACGAAAAATGCAAAAACTTAAGCTCGTGTTACGTGATTTTTAGATTATAACAGTAAAAATCTATCCTATTTTATATCCTAGCTTAAACGAAACATAAATAGTTATATTACAATTTGCCCGTCCCAAATATTTAAGTTATTGGATGACAAAAAAGATATATATTTATCAAAAAAGTACTTCATATCCTCCATACAATTTTACTATGGCGGCCGCACGCCGATTTGAATATGCGCCGCACGAGCTCATGTCCCAAAAATAAAATTGCGTCCCCTAAAAAATGCAAAGCTCATGTAACATTTCAATGGACTAATTATCCTTCAAAATTCACTGCATTTGCCTTACATAGGGCATAACAAACGCGTGAAGCTGAACGCAGAATCATTATACAATGTACACTCATTACAACACCAGCGGACGCGCTCGTAATGTATTTCTTTATGACGTCATCAAAACATTAGCTTCTGCATTTACGGAGTTCCCCTTGCAAATAAATATTATAACTGCTATCATACTTACATATCCCAGAAGAGCAAGGCAGAGATACAGCTTCGCCAGCATTATTTAAATTCACAGCATTTGTGAGCGAGCCTGTATAAGTGGCGTATTTGCAGATTCGAGATGGTTCGTCCTTATATATATAATATGTAACGGGTATTAACGCGATCATGCATAATGTTTACCTTTTTTAGGCTTGACGTTTCGACCAGGTTACACCGGCCGTCGTCACAAGCTGACTGGTGCTGCGATGTCATGTCACCGTTTGTGACGACGGCCGGTGTAACCTGGTCGAAACGTCAAGCCTAAAAAAGGTAAACATTATGCATGATCGCGTTAATACCCGTTACATATTATATATATATCATGCAACGCGAAAGATTAAAAGGTTCGTTCTTAGTTTTTGAGACAAAAAGAAAGAAAATACGTGTATACACACAATGCATTGTTTTACTTAATCTAAAAATTACTTACATACCCAAAAAGCGATAGCTCAAACTTGAAAAATTTATTAAGCTAGCTTTTGCTCGCGGCTTCGCTTGCGTAAAATATAGCCTATGTTACTCGGTGATAATATAGCTTTTTAATAGTTAAAGAATTTTTAAAATCTGGTAAGTAGTTTTTGGGTTAAACCCTTACAAGCAAACGAACAAAAATTAAATCTTAATCCTCGATGGCGTATTGGTTAGTGTAACCAACTGCCACGCCTGAGGTCGCGGGTTCGATTCCCGCACAAGTCAAACATTTGTGTGCATGAACTTGGATGTTTGTCTTGGTCTGGGTGTTTCTATGTATAATAATTATGTATGTTTTTACAAAAAAAAACGTATATATGTATGTTTATTCATTGTCTAGTACCCATGGTACAAGTTCTGCTTAGTTTGGGCTAGATGGTGTTGTGTGTATGTGAAGAATATTATTATTATTATATTATAATATTAGTATAGAATTTCGACGGCGTAGGTACAGGTGTAGAGTTAATACGTTAGGTTTAGACTAGACTTAAGACCTTAATTTATACGCGGCACTACGTGGGCTCATTTGCACTAAATAACAACAACCTTATTACAATAATTTATAGGCTTTACGTCGTGTGTCCATCCTAATGCTAATTAGGCCCGGCATACATTAGCGTAGACATAATACAACCTACTACCGTTTTCTCAGTGCCACCCACGTGCGAGTAAAACTGATGCCTACGGCGTTCAACCTACCTTTATTTTTTTAAGAGACAATAATTATAGCAGTGTGCTCTCGGTGTCGCGGGGAACGTCCAAACACACAAATAACGCTTACAAAGTTCGTCCAGGCTCAAAACAATCATTTGTGGATCACACAAGATTTTGTCCTGCGTGGGAATTTAATACAGAACAAAAGGTTTGAGCTCTTTGATGTATAAAAGTATAAGTCGAGTTCCCTCCGAAAATATGACACTTAAATCTCCTTGGCTGGCACCCGTCAAAATATTGCATACAATAATTGTTACAAAGTTAACAAAGAGACACAAATTACAACTAGACTTGTATCAGCAGATGGTACTCACATGACTACCGAACTAAAATCCTATTAATTCAGCCAAGATTGAAGGGCTTCTTGCCTACAAGATGGTATGACAGCAGTTTCCAAAACTTTGATTACAACGTGACGGCCACGCTCAAAGTTCCGATAGATTCCAGCAGTGAGACGTCGCCATATCTGATTAGCTTGTGAACTTGTTACAGTTCGCCACTACTACTGGTTGTTGATGCTCCTTTCGTGATGTGAATTCGGAGGCGTGAAGGAAGTGAGTTTTGTAAGTGCATTATAGCAAACTTGTATATGTCAGCTATTTTCACCGCGTTGACACCATGCACCGTAAATGCTGGTTAAAATTTTAGCTTGGACTCACAATCTACTGAACTGTTACACCGTTTCAAAATACCTACAATAGTTTTTGTAGGAACAGCGATAGCTCAGTTGCGAGACCAACATACTGCAATGCAGGGAGTCTCGGGTTCGAACCCACGTCGCGCACCTGTGACTTTCGGAAGTTATATGACTTTTCGAAATTATGTGCGTATATTGATTGACAATTATCGCCTGCTCCGTGCCTCGGAGAGCACGTTAAGCCGTCGGTCCCGGCTGCCATGAACATCTATAGCTGTCATTATTGGGAAGTTAGTGCCCTGTAATATCCTGATACTGGTCTAGCCTTAGGGTATTGTTAGCCTTCGGGTTGCCGAGGTCAAGTGGCAGCCGCTCCGTGTAAAAACTGATATCCAGTCAAATCCGGTTAGACCAGAAAAGCCGACCCCAAGTGATTTGGGCATAATATAGGCTAGGGAGAAGGAGAACAGTTTTTGTAGGAACAGATATATAGACAGATAAAGATCCTAAAACACCATTGAGTTCAGGTCTCTATAAATAATGAAATAATTTAGAATAGATCGTTTGAAGTACAGACACAGGCTCGTTACAAAATTGGCGTCATCTTGAATGACATAATATCTCTATGCATTTTGTAACTGAAACTTTGATGACTGTTTTTTTTTATGGATTAGGGGGCAAACGAGCAGACGGATCGCCTGATGGTAAGCGATTACCGCCACCCATGGGCACCTGCAACACCAGAGGAGTTACAAGTGCGTTGCCGACTTAATGAATATTCATCGAGAATGTAGAAATAAATAAATGCCTTGTGTAATAATGTAAGATTTTAAAAAACGTTTTTGGTGTAATAAATATTATTATTATTATTTATTAGAAGACCTTGTAGTTGTCACAAAGTGTCCATTGGTTGTATTCATGAGTTGTGATTAATTTTTATGTTTATAAGAGCACGTTTGCAATGCTGTCAAAACAGAAAAAAATAACCCTTCATAAAAGTCAATATATTTTTATTTCCAGAGTTAAGCAGCACTAGCATTCTAGACGCTGTTTGTCTTCTAGCAGCATCTAGAATGCTGTATAACAAATTAATATACTATGTTAAAGACTTAGATACTATTTCCACGGTCAAACAATTTTATTTAGTTTGAGAGAGGACACCACTATACATTGCTGACTTCGGTTACACTGACTACTTCAGCCATTTTTAGAATTTTGTTAGAGAATTACAAGTATTACCTCTCTTGCGCGTTCTAAAGTGACTAAAACAGCCTATTTTTGGAACAAAATTCCGTTGTAGTTGTGGATACGTTAGCTTCTAAACATGTTTCATGAACAACTACACCTTAGCGTCCATCATTTTGATGAAGATTAAAACGGTACACCTCGAAAATTAGGTCTGTAATTATTTAAATAAAGTAAGGATAAGGCAGCATATAGCTAACTTAAGCTATGGCTTATATAGATACAACAGGTAAAAGTATTTGCCAAGTGAATAGTCACGCCGTTTGCATAATCCTTTATAGCCTGGAAGGGATCCATGATGGCCCCTTAAAATGCTCATGTGTTGTATAACTTTGTTTAAAATACTTGAGATAGAAATGTTTTTGTGGTTGGTAAAGTAAAGTACTTAGGCCGTAAGTATGTATACGGAAGAAGACGACCGTTTTGAAATAAGACTAGACTGTTGTATTTCGTCATTTAGCTGCGCAGAGCACCGAATGGACAGCAACATAAGTCGATACTCACTTGTGCGATCTCGATTCTCAATATCCTTCAAAATCTTAACAAATATAAGTTTATAAAGCAATAGTAGTTAACAGATGGTTGAATAAATCACAGTTCAGAAATACACAAAACTGCTAGGCACGGGCATCTTCTCAGTGTGAGAAGAGTTAGGCCATAGTCCACCATGTGAGTCCAGTGTAGATTGGCAGACTTATCATATCTTTGAGAAAATCATGAAGAACTCTCAGACATGCAGATTTCCTCACCACTTTTTCCTTCACAGTTGAAGCAACCGATAATTAACCGTTTAACACATATAATGCCGTACTAACAAATGAACTAACTGTATTTTTTTTTTTTGTAAAATACGGTCATGGAATGTGAGGAATGTCTTAATTCACTATTTTCGTTACATTTTACATAATGTAATAGTGAAATAAATAAATAAATAATGGTGGCTGCCATATATGGCTGACGCAGCGCCACTGTAATAAAATTCTCAATGGGGCCGCGTCAGCCATTTTGTCAGCCATATGATTTCAAAAGCGCGCGAAACAAACGCGTCGCTCGCCGCCGCCGGCGCCATTTTGATTGTTTAGCAGCCTGTGTTTGCCCCCCGCGCGTCATTTGTCGCTGTGCATCGAAGGAGACTGCAGTAAATAGTTGTTCAGTTAGTGATTTAGCAAGTTATTAGTTACTGATTTGTGATTTTCAACAAAAAATGGAAGATTTTGATGATGATTTGGACTACGAACTATCGCAATTAGATTTAACAGAGTATAATCAAGAATGTAACACATTATCAAATAGTGATGCTACACAAGTATTTGACGTTGATCTCGATGATACAGTATCAATCGCACGGACCAAAAATCATCATCGACGCCAGATTTTATCCGACAGTGAAGATGATCAGATTCCCGTGTTACCAACCTCACGAAATACTGAAGTATGGTTCAATCCGTTGGGTAAGCAACCAAGTATTATTCCATATACTGAATGTCCTGGGCTTAAGCCATTTTCATTGCGATCCAGCATGAGTTCAGCTAAACCAGCAGAATTTTATTCATTGCTAGTACCTGACAGTATATTCGAGTACATAGCCGAAGAAACAAATCGCTTTGCTTTACAAACCTTGAACAAAAGTGCAACAAAATCATACCGAATGCAGAAATGGATGCCAACAAATTGCCATGAAATTAAACGGTTCTTTGGCATTTTAATTTGGATGGGGATAGTGAAACTACCTCAACTATCTTTGTACTGGAGCACTAACAAATGTTTTGAACAGAAATTTGTCAAGTCCATTATGAGCCGAAATCGATTTGAACTCATTTTGAGGATGTTGCACTTTGCCAATAATGAAATAAATCACAATAAGGAGGACCGATTGTTTAAAGTTAGACACTTATTAGTTATGCTAAATGCTAATTTTAAATGTCATTATACACCTAATCAAGAAATGTGTGTTGACGAAAGTCTAATCCCATTTCGTGGCCGCGTTATTTTTAGGCAATACAATAAAAATAAGCGACACAAATATGGGATAAAACTTTTTAAGCTGTGCTCAAACCCAGGATACACTGTAAAAGTGCAAGTTTATGCTGGCAAAAATTATGACAATGTCAATACTACTCCGACTAATGTTGTCCTTGCCTTGTGTGACGATTATCTAAATAAAGGACATACGGTTTGCACAGATAATTGGTATACCAGTTTGGATCTGGCACGAAAACTACTAGCGGGACAAACTCATCTCATAGGCACACTTAGAAAAAACAGACGAGGTTTACCTCAAACAGTTGTCCAAACAAAACTGAAGACAGGAGAATTCTCAGCTCAAGAAAATGACGACGGAATAACAATTATGAAATGGAAAGACAAGCGGGATGTACTGCTGCTGTCTACTAAGCACTCCGTAAGTTTCAGAAGAATAACTAAAAAAGGAAAAGAAAAAATTAAACCGAAGATTGTGGTAGATTATAATCATGCAAAATCAGCGGTTGATCTGTCAGACCAAATGTCCTCTTACACAACCCCTCTTCGGAAGACAACGAAATGGCCCAAAAGATTGGCGATGGAGTTATTATTGAATACAGCGATTGTAAATTCATATATTTTATATAAATTAACAACCAAGAAGAAGCTCTCTGTCGTCCAGTTTAGAACCGCGTTGGTTGACTACCTCGTGCATACAGGAGTCCCGGAAACTAGTGCCTCCTCTAGACCTAGGCGAGTAAAGCATGAATTGAAGAAAAGGCAAGGATTGGCCTCTGCCTGTCGTAAATATTGTGTTAGGTGTTATAAAGAAAACTGTGCCCAATTTGGAAGAGTTCATGCTCGAAATAAAACCAAAAGAGTGGTAACATACTGCGAAGACTGCCCGAATGAGCCACACTATTGTATCAGCTGTTTCAATTTAAACCATAGATATGTTTGAGTTTAAACGTGTTTGAACATGATGATTGATGTAGAATTGATTTATTATTTTGCCAATGCCAACTTAAATATAAATAAAAGCAATTAAAACATTTACCTATAAATTTTATTTGCAAAAACCAACTATTTTTGTAATCACTCTTTTGTTTTCGAAACTTCCACTTACAAACTTGATATTTCTCAAAATGTAAGTAAAAGTGTCAATGCCATCATTACAGTTATAATTTACTAGGCCTTGTCAACCATACTACATATAGTTTAACATAAAAAACGTGGCTGACGACGAAAAATCGTGCTTTCAAAACAAGCATATTCCGTCAGCCACATATGGCTGACACGGCCCAATTGGTTTGGAAAATGTCAGCCATATGTGGCTGACAAGGCATTATATGTGTTAATAAGCACATAACTCATAATTGAGCTTGTGACCTTCTGCGTGGCAGTCCAACGGCCTCCCTTAGGATAGGTATATAATTTAACATACTTTAACAATTGTTCAATATTCAGCTATTTGCATTGCTGACTGTTCATGCCAACTCTGTTTTATAACCACCCTCCTCGTCACATTCTATATGATCCAGGTATGTCATCTACACCGGTGATCCAAATATGACACTAATATTGCCGTTCCGTCGATACTGTCTCCAATTGGCTTTATCAGTCACTCGGCATGAATATTATTATTTTGTTCAGTACAGCCACGTTGCACAGTAGTCCGTATTTTGTGCAAACTAAGGGCCTGATTCCAATCGCGTCTGGTGGTGTGCGCATACCTTTAAAGTTTTACCAGCGTTGCGGGTGCGCGACGCGAATCTCTTATGCTTGCTTTAATAACACAAATGAGATCTAGCCTAACCATCTGTTACTCCTGGAATAAAATGTACATTCTCGTTTTAGACCTAATACGTAAACAAATCACAGGTCAGATCAGAACAAGTTAAAATATGTGGTGCAATAGTCATAATTGCTGGGTGGCGTATCGGTAACAACGAGATGACAAGTTTGTATGCTTACATGCCTCTTGAATTGGATTTAATTTGTTGCTGGAAATTAAAACATTTATTGTGTACATATCCTATCCTAAGTAATATAACTAATATTATAAAAGCGAAAATGAGTTTGTTTGTTACCTTTTCATGTCTAAACCACTGAACCGATCATCCTGAAATTTTGCATATACGTTGACAGGTGTACAGAAACGGACATAGGCTTACTGTTCCCGAGGAAAACTATAATAACCTTCTTATGATAATAGATGACGCCACGTGTCTTTCGAATCATGATTGAATGATATTATTACAAGCAGAGTACTAACAACCCGAGTGGATTGTCAAATTCTAAATTAACGCGAGCGAAGCCGCGGGCAAAATCTAGTTACATTATAAAAGTTTTAATTTCCAGCTTTGGTGATAGTTTTTAAATTGGAATAAGGTTGCACGACGCTTACCTTATTTACCCTGTACTCTGCCTCTGTAATTAAAAATACGTTTGTCGTTTACAGGAGTATGGTAAAGCTTCGCGCTGTTATCTAAAATTTTCTGACAGAAACTCCACAGATCGCACATAAACATATGCAATGGACCGACGGCCCAAGAATCTACTGCCTAAATAATCTCTTTCTCCAGCAGTGATTACAGTGTTTAAGAAACATAATTATATCACAGCGATCATCGTATAACTGAAATGCAATCTCCAATTTGTTACAAATTGTTCGTTAACAATTATTTAACAACAGAATTTCGTGTCTATTATAAATTTATAGCTAGCCAATAACGGAATACATATATTTGATCGTCACACAATCAATACACACTATTGTGTTTTTTTCTAAAAACAAAACATTTACTAATTGACAAACGTTTCCAATATTTGCAGGTACAATTTTTCGCTTGGACATTCGTATAACGTAAACAATATGCGAGCTCAAAGAGAGTTCGTGTATTATTCCAATCACGTTGCATGGTGGACGCGGCAAGCGAACTGATCGCCTGTCTTTGAAGATTCCATCTTTATGAGCAAATCGACGACTGTTATTCAGATTTTACTTCAGTTTCTATAGTACTACCAGTATCAGTCTTTTCAAATTCGGAATTCGAATTCTATTGAGAGCAGGCCCGTATTTTTTGTGCCAGCATTCCTTAAAATGACCGTCATATTAGGCTGCATAGCATGAACTAGGTCACAATTCCAATAGCGAAGAGGCTTTACAGATGTACGATATGTACAAATGTATCCAGAACTCGGTAGCTCGGAACTCGGTGCAGATATATGTAATAGCAAGGTGACTACTTAAACTACACAGTTAATATTTGTTCTCAGTTGTACTGATAATTATAAAATATAATATAGGTTTCTTGACCGATTTCGGCTACGGCGGCCAGTCTCAACGGAGACCAGCCAACTGCGCAGGAGATATTATAGAGCACAAGTGTACGCGCAGACACAGGTGCACTCTCTGTTCCCTCACTTTCTTATTCTGATGGGACGGGATTCCGACACGACTGGAGAGAGATCAGGGCGCAGCAAATATTGCACAGTATAACGAGCATCTATACGCCTCAAATCACTGCATTCCGTCTCGGAAGTGTTAGGTTATGTTAGGTTCCTTTTTATAAACCCACCCAAAAATAGAAGCCCCGCGAAGCGGGGCTCCGTCGACTTAGTTTGATCTCTTTAAAGTTTGCTGGCCATGAGTTGCTGATCAATTAGCTTTTTTTGCTGCGCAATTAGTATTTTTTTGCTGTGCAGTTAAATACTAACCCTTACAATATTAGTTAGGATATAATCTGTCAAATTCGATTCATGTCCGTCGTAGAAAATACAAGGTTTCTTACCAGTTACACATAAAAATATCAGACCGAAAAGGATATCCGGAAATCTGCCATCGACAACCGCAAAAGGTGCGGCTGCCCGATCCAGAGAATGTTAGTTCCGACCCAGTTATGGTATTAAGTATTAAATGTCGATTGCTTCATGTCCCAATGCTTTGGAAATTTGGTGGAATCAAATACTATATGACTGAATGCTATCGGTTTGAAGATAATTAGGTTGTTTACGTCACCTTAGCTACCAACAAACTAGCCCTTCCGGAGAAAAGTCGTATAAACCAAAGTTTCAAAAAAATTGTTCTTGTTTAGGTACTTCTTCTCTAGCTGAGCTCAGTAGTTAATTTTATAATTAACTGACTGCCGGAAGAGTGCCGAGGCCAATCACCCCCTTTCCCCCATCCCGCTCCTTCTCCTTCCCACTTCCTTTCCTAAAGGGTCGGCAACGCGCAAGTGATGCCTCTGGTGTCCCAGGCGTCCATAGGCTACGGTGACCACTTACCATCAGGTAGGCCGAATGCTTGTTTGCCATCTTAGTTGTATAAAACCTTCTTCATTTAACAGTGTAAAATATATTTTGTCCTTTTCTATTAGTTATGTTAGTTTTCATATGGTTCGTGTTTGAACATTCATTGGCGATTCTGAATGCTTTCTTTATTATCAATTTCACAAATATAAAAGAATTAGCGCGTTCAAACATACAAACAAACAAACAAACTCTTCAGCTTTATAATATTAGTATAGATTCAAACTTGAGACAACTATGGCAACATGCGACATTAGACTGGTGTCGACTTCATTACATAAAATATGCATTATTTTGTGTATATATTTATTATTTATTCAGCCTAGTCTAAGGCAATCTAAAATCTTATAAAGCATTCACAAAAGCCTTAGATAAACTGAAGAAAATTCTCAGGAGAAAAGGTTTATTCGACACGCAAAACCACATCTGGTCTAAAGTAAAATTGCCCTAAAACTCGGTGGTCCTTCGAGTTCCATTAGTAGCTCCAAGTTCCCAGGACACGAGGATATAGTTGCGGGCGTGAAATACACTTTGAAATAACATGTAAGCAAGTTGGAGAAACAGCTGCGAATTATGCCAAGTGCTCATAATTTTGTTCAGCTGATAGTTTTGGAAATGGTCGCGGGTTGAGGATACAAAATTCTAGTCATATTTAAAGTTGAGTTTTCACTTGTTTCCTTCCTATTGATATATAATTTTATGTATACAGCTTGTAAAAGAAAGTTGCGGGTTTAAGGTTTAAAAGGTATACCTACAGGCAAGCCTATTTTAAGAGATTTTTGAATGGTAGAACTTATTTAAGCCCTTGCCTATTATATGGTGACTTTACGAATAACCTGGCTTTTATACCAGGGTACCAAGTACGAGTATCACATTCTAAGAGCAGCGATAGCTCAGTGGGGAGACCAACAAACTGCAATGCAGAGGGTCTCGGGTTGGAACACACGTCGCGCACCTCTGACTTTCGGAAGTTATATGACTTTTCGAAATGATGTGCGTATTGATTGAATTATCGCCTGCTCCGTGCCTCGGAGAGTACGTTAAGCCGTTGGTCCCGGCTGCCATGAACATCTATGGCAATCATTATTGGGAGAGTGTCGACACAAAATATCCCACTAGGTCGAAGTGTCGCCGGTCTGCACTGACTGGCCCCCGCATAGGATAAATTAAGATAAGATCACATTCTAACTTTAGCCGTTCCATTCTTTCTCTTCTTTATTCTTTCCCGTAAGTCTAAACCGTACAATCGACACTTGCAATGATAGTAAAGTAGGGTACGGTAACCTATTACAATTAGGTCAGCTGTATACTAGCTTGTCAACTTCGTTAAATAAAAAATCTTGTACAATCTAACTCATAGGTAAATTAATACCTCGTATCGACAGCCGCTCAAATCTAAGCAAGCTGTTTGGTAATATAACTCCAATCTACAGAAGATCACAATGTCTGCAAAGGTGCAGTGGAATAACACTTAGTTCAATCCCAGCAAAAACATTTATTTTATCCGCAGATAGACGTTCTCTTTGTAGCCATTGTTAGCAAATCCCGCGATACAAATCCAACACAAGTGCGTGAGTTCTCTTTTAAAAAGAAATAAAATAAAATCACCCGCCTGGATAAAGATAACGTTAAACCGAATAAAATTTGAGCATGCCGATCGTATATATCCTTATTGTTTGTTTTTTTTTAAAAGACAAAGCCTTTGTACGATCAAACGAACATAGCACAAAATGTGGAGTTCCTTTTTTAAACTCAACTTTTAGTAAATTAAAAACCCGTCATGTGACGTCACGACAGGCGTTGTTCGCCAACGTTTGTGAGACTGTCAACCAAATGTTACTTTTTCTTCTTTTTCCCAATTCGGGTGCGTCCGCTAACTATGTTTGTGAACGGTGAGCGTTCTGTTTTTGATTCAAAATATTTATATATTGAAAACTGACTTTTGGGAATAGAAGCGCTATCAAATATTGTGGATGAAAGAAAAAAGTTTGTATTATATAACCAAAATTGACTATGCATGTATACATTCCTATCCAAGAGAGATTTATTGGTCCAATAGATAAAAGCTGTTTTTAATCTATATTTGCCCGTGTGTTAAGTAATATGCGGCGAGCCTATTTTCGTCTATCGGGCACATTTATAACATGGCATGAGAAAGGTTAGCATAAAATAATTTTAAATCTTACTTATTGTATCATACGGCTGAAATTTGTTTAACGTAAAAGCAGCCTTATAGGCTGAAAGCGTAGCGCAGTATACACAGTTGAGTAGCCACAAGTGTCCAATAGAGCTGGTTTTAGTTTATTCGCATCGCGTCTCCTTAAAACCGCGTTCATGTTTGAACTCCTACGAGGCGTTCGTAAGCTTTCAAGTCAAATGTAGCTTGTCGATGTTCGCACATCCATCAATGTAATTGAAACCTTTGTTTGACCCGGGTCAGACCGACTTATGCTTGAAAATTCTTGTTGAAGTTAATGTATTGCATCTAGTCAATTTAAACAGGTAACTTTTACGGTCTCTCGTAAGAGAGTGTGAGTTTGTTCTCATTTTCTGTGTACATTGCCAGACCCGTGCTGTTACTGATATAATAAGAGAATAACGCTTTGTCCAACCTGGGAATCGAACCTGTGACCTCACGATGACTGACGCTAGTGTACCTGTAGTAGTGTAGTCAAAGGACCTAAAACATAAGTGGTAAAATAAAGATTCCTATAAGTTAAACCCATTAGCTCTTTACCCGATCTCAGAATATCACTCGGGACCTTACGACTGCATGTCATGACCGCAAACGTATGCCACGCGAATAACGAGCCATTCGTCCTACTCCACTCATTAAAAAAATAATTTGCTATAACTCGTAACCAAGCTAATTTGGTCGGTTAACAATTTTCTTTATGTAAGATGGCGTCCTAACCTCTACAATAAAGGTTATACGACAAATTAGGATTTAACTGCCCAATTGTCAGGCCAGAGTAACTGTGCCCTTTATATATTTTATTACATAATTATGTCAGATTATTATGACTGTCGTTTGACTTTACAAATGTTGGGTCATTGAATTATGAGGTTGTAATGAGATATAATTGATGAGAGTAAGAATGGATGGTGAAAATGTAGTTGTTAGATAAGGCTCTATGGTGCAGGACATACAAATTGTCGTTAGACTTGAGCATCATGCTCAAATCGAGTCTTTTCTGTGGTTATGCATTGTGACGCTTTTAAATATTTTGAATGTACAAGTACAGCGATAGCCTAGTGGGAAACCATTGGACTGCCACGCAGAGGTCTCGAGTTCGAACCCAAGGCGCGCATCTCTGATTTTTCGAAGTTAAACTCGTATTTAATAGTTGATTATCGCTTGCTTTAACGGTGAAGGAAAACATCGTGAGGAAACCTGCATGTCTGACAGTTCTCTATAATGTTCTCGAAGATATGTGAAGTCTGCTAATCCGCACTGGGCCAGCGTGGTGGACTATGGCCTAACTCTTCTCATAGTGAGAAGAGACCCGTGCCCAGCAGTGGGACAGTTTAATACAGGGCTGATATTATTATTATTATTATTACAAGTATCGACGTTGGTTCACGTGCTAGTATTGCGACGCTTCTAGAGAAACCAATGTGTTAATGTGTTTTCATAGAAGTAGCTCTAATGCGCAGGCCATACAATGTAACGTTAGACTAGAGCGCCAAGCTTGGCGTCTGTTCTGTGTTTATGCATAGCAACGATCCAAACATTTTGTATGAAAAAGTATCGAAGTCGTGTGGCATGTCGTACGACAATAACATTATTGTCTGAACCGGGGGTAGAAATCAGGTTCAACACAAAATACGAAAGCAATCATTATTTTGTATTATAACTGATTGAATTTATCGTATATGTATTTAGTCGGCCTCGATGGCGTAGTGGTTAGTGTAACCGACTGCCACGCCTGAGGTCGCGGGTTCGATTCCCGCACAAGTCAAACATTCGTGTGCTTAAACATGGATGTTTGTCTTGGTCTGGGTGTTTCTATATATAATATGTATGTATTTACAAAAAAATAAGCAATATATGTATATTTGTCCATTGTCTAGTACCCATAGTACAAGCTCTGCTTAGTTTGGGCTAGATGGTGTTGAGTGAATGTGGTAGAATATTATTATTATTATTCTTCTCCCTAGCCTTTATTATTCCCAAGTCACTTGGGTCGGCTTTCTAGTCTAACCGGATTTGACTTGATATCGGTTTTTACACGGAGCGACTGCCATCTGATCTCCGCAACTCGAAGGCTAACGACACCCTAAGGCTAGACCAGTGTCAGGATATTAAGGGCACTGACTTCCCAATAACGACTGCCATAGATGTTCATGGCAGCTGGGACTGACGGCTTAACGTGCTCGCCGAGGCACGGAGCAGGCGTTAATTGTCAATCAATACGCACATAATTTCAAAAAGTCATATAACTTCCGAAGGTCGGAGGTGCGCGACGTGCGTTCGAACCCGAGACCCTCTGCATTGCAGTCTGTTGGTCTCCCCTCTGAGCTATCGCTGCTACTCTGATTCTCTGATCTGATTAAATTTATTAAACATATTTAAATTTTATACACCTTAAGTTTTATTTATTTTCAAGATTTATTAGTTTATGAAGAGCAACGAAAGCGTAACTTAAGTATAACTTTGTATCGAATAGTGCCTTTACTGGATTAGGTAAATAGATTTTAAAATTAACTAAATAAAATCAAGCCACTTGCCAGTTTTCTTTTAAATAAATTAAATACAAATATAAGACGACGGGAAGTCAGTGCCCTCTAATATCCTGACACTAGTCTAGCCTTAGTGTATCGTTAGCCTTCGGGTTGCGGAGGTCAGATGGCAGTCGCTCCGTGTAAAAATTGATATCTAGTCAAATCCGGTTAGACTAGAAAGCCGACACCAAGTGACTTGGGAATAATAAAGGCTAGGAAGAAGAAGAAATACAAATATAAAGCACATATCTCTTTTTAGAGTAATTGCGAAAAGACGCCTTCATAATTAAATAATAATAATAATATTCTATTACATACACACAACACCATCTAGCCCAAACTAAGCAGAGCTTGTACTATGGGTACTAGACAATGGATAAACATACGTATATACGTTTTTTTTCATAATGCTAAACATATTTGTATGGGACTTACCCTTATAAGAAAAGGTCATGTAGACTACAAGAAAACGTACATAAATAGTAATAGTAATCTCTTACAAACATAAGCTATCTTATGTGTATATCGTCGATGCATAGGTGTCCTAGACCAACATTTCGTCAGTTAAGCTTTTAGATCTTACGTAATATTCCTGCTAGTAAGATTATTTTTACCAAAATACTCATTAAAATTACTCGATGAAAATCAAACCCGAGATCATGGACATTAGTCGCATTCATTAATACTGTGCGACTGAGGCATCTGAGAGGAGTAGGTGTAAAGGAACCTTTGTTTTACTACTTCATCTAAGTAATATGTTATTTTCCTAAAATGTTTGTAAGGATTAAACAGTTCTGCCTCCCCAAGCATTTTGTGCATGATTCTTAAGTTATAATAAAATATCACTGGTCCGAATCTACGATGGCAAAAAGAGTCCTTCGCTATTTCACACCACGGTGTGAATCGAAGAAGGCAAACAAGACATTCGTCGATTCACACCATAGTCCCAAACAGCCAATTCAAAAAACGTTCTTGTGCGAATCACACCGTGGTGTCAGTAACTCGTGGTGTCAAACGACGAGGTACCCACATATAACATAAAATAACTTACAAAGTACCTACATAATCGCTATCATCAGGTATTGTTTTATGACAAGTATGTAAAAAATATGTATATAACAAATGAGCACATATCTCTTTTTAACAATACTTGGATATAATTATAACAAGCTACTTGCGTGAATATTAATCATAATTATAAGTATTAATTTTACTTGCGTCGGTAGTTCATACAATGCATATAACTCATGCAAGTTGCCAACTTGAACTTAATTTTAAATTTTTGATAGTAATAAATAAAACATTTACCATTAAAATAAGTATTTAATTTATAAAATCTACAAAATGGCTCTTTAGAAATAAGATTATAATTAAACCTCTACATTAGTTACCGCTACAATAATTCGCTTTCAAACTGAGCGATAATCATGCATTGTCCACATACCATGGATTAATTCCACCGTGAAATATTGCAAAGATGAGTTGGGAACGAGCATTGTAAATTACTCTGACACGAATGTTGAAACATATCAGGTTCGCTATAAACTGGACTATTTGCACCAGTTATTCGGATAATCAAAGCTTTGGCTTATAGAATTTTTATTACATCATATATGTAATCAAGTAAGGCTAGTTTACGAAACATATGGATCCATACACCGATTTAGTCGTTAGAGTTCTTGGTAACAGCCATTAAATAAACAAAATTCTCCTTATACAACGCCTGTTTCACAATTATTTTAACACTTGGCCTTCTAACACTAACCAAAAGACTAGAACTCATAAATAAAATCCAATTTATAACTACAATTCACGGAACAGTAACTGGTAGGAACATTTGATGATCACCCAGTTTGGGCTCAAAACGAATGTTCACTTTGGTATCACCATCTCCTACTTCATAAAAACTATTCCAATCAAGCATCCAGTAGAATCCATTTTTTCTAGGAGGCGGTAGTTCTGAATCCCCTGGGACTGAAGGAGCTGCTCCACCAAAGGAATCTTCAAGGTCAGCTATGGAAGCACCTGAGTCGGTGTCCGCAGACTCTGAATCGCTCACAGCAATCGTTTTGGGCTCTTCAGTGGTTGTTGTAGTTGAAGTAGTGGAAGTAGTAGTTGTCTCTACGTTGTCAGATGACGATTCTTCAGTAGAAGCCTGTCGTTTACTCTGATCATTGTTGCCATTGACTTGCTCATTGACTGGATTGATTCCTTTATTCAAAGGAATAACTTTTACAGCATCATAATCTATTGGGTCGTAATTTGGTGTTTGTACTGATTTAGTTTTCCTTACAGGCATATCGTAAGGTAGGTGAACTTCTTTTGTTTCAGATGATGAGGTATCCAACTCAAAAGGCAAGTCTGGTCGAAGTGGCTCGTATAAAAAGTTGTTAGGTGCTAATGAATAGGTTCCATCATTGCTTGTTTTAGAATCGCTGTTTGGTGATATCAGGTCATAAGTAAGCAGAAGATTTTCAGGTAATTGAACCGTACCATCAACTACTCTCGCGGGTGGCAATGGTTTAAATCCATCGAGTGGTAAAAGGAAATGATCTTGCCCTGGTTTTCCTTTTAAGCCGTGAGCATCAAGAAATGCTTGCAATTCAGCAGGAAAATTATCTATTAAATGGGCTGGTAATTTAGTGTCATCTGTTAAATGAGATTGAGTCTTTGCGATCGGTTTCAACGTCTTAGGTCTTGGAGTTGTGCTTGATACATGAACTACTTCAACTCTCGGTGGTCTGGTATACAATTCTTGAAGGGAAGATCCATCACGTGGCGTGTACGGCAATACCACCGTTAATGTGCGTTCATTATTCTTTCTAGTCGTTTCAACAATACTTGCCGATGTCGTTGTTGATACAGATATGTCTTGTTCTCCAGGGATTATATTATATTGTATATTAGGTTCTTGAGGGTTTATCTCATTTTCGATGGTACTATACGGTGACAGTATTTTCTTATTCTTAATCACTTCTTTAGACTCCTTCGACGTAGACGACTTTGCATCTTCAGATCGTATGTCATTTAATAACTGGAGAATTTCGTCTCTCGTGAGTCTTGGCAGTTGCTCATTTGCTTGTAGTATGCTTTGGACTTGTTTGACAGTCTTGTCCACGTCAAGCGCGGCCTGTGACGCTGTCAGAAATGCTGCAAACAGGCAGCACCAAATAAGCTTCATTTTCTGTAACAAAAAGAAAAAGAAATTAGGTCAAACCGATTCAAATTTCAGCGAGTGATGTTAACTGAAAATAAAGGTTTGAGACAAAAAATGTGCCAGACGTTTAAGGATCAAATATCAGTATTAACTTTGATAGTAGATAGTTCAGTATTTTTGTTGTTAAAATAGTACAAGCCAACGATTACATGTTCCAATTAAGACTGCGTTGGATTCAGTTTTAAATGATGATTTTCAGGGTAAAAAAATTATACCCCTCCCCTAGTATTTGAAAAGAAAACGTGTCACATCATACTTAAAATTATCTTTAAGCAATTGTCGTAAGTATTTGCACACGGCTTTCTTAAATTTCTACCGACAAGAATTAAAGCCGCAAGTGGCAGAATAAGGCAAGGCAGCGGCGGAGTTATCTCTGTAATTACAGTTTGAGTTACATAAGAACACCATAATCGTAATTCCCAAAGTTGGGAGGGAGCGCCAAGATATCGGGAAGTTGTTATCGTTTCAAACTTTCATCTTCAGATCACTCTTAAGTCGGCCCAATCACATCTGTGCAGTATAAGAGAAAAATGTTATGATCTTTATAAGTTACGCTTGGATGAACTGCCACTTTAACGTATCGAATTAGTTTTTGATCGAGCTGGGAAAATTTAGTTTTCAATAAGCTTATTAGATTTATTTTAGTCAAGCGATTTGTTTAGTTTTAATGTACGATGGTAATACAATTTTTATTTAGATTAGAAATGTAAAAGTATGTTTGTTTCTTTTTTGAGAACAAAGAACGAGAATTGTTATTCTCTTCGTATTCGAAGAATGCGAAGAGAATAGTAATAATAATAATGCGTATACTCTAAATATTTAATTACTATTAATAATTTTAATTACTGTTTTAATACATTACCAAAAAAAACATTTAAAAATAAAAAAGGATGAAGTCCCACCGGAATCGAGAACAGAGTCCAAGCTACGGGTGGTTGGGGTTCCAAAGATAGAAACCTCCTTGTGTCAAACAATACGGAATTTATTAATAATTGTTACTGGTCCCATATTGATTTTTCAATAGAAATAGTTGGTGAAATAGAAAGTACCTACCTAAGAAATAATATAACAGAAGTACAGTCTGGGCATTAATAATGTGAAAAGCACTCACGAAACATAAGTTCAAATTCGAACATCTAGGTAAGAAAAATTCACGACTTAAATAAGTTTGTTTCAAGTCCCTGTAGGTTAAGTAACTTTCAAATTACATTTACTGATAGTACGTTGAGATAAAAGATCGTCAAGAGAACGATTGTGTAAATCGGAACTTGAATTCTTAATAGGCCTAAAGTATATAAAAGTAAAATGTAATCATCTCGAGCTCCTTTGTTTGCCGCGTCTAGAGGTTGGCATTTGATTTCAAATGTTTTCGAGGTCGTGATTACTTCTGCCTGTATATTAAATATTTATTATTTTTTTACGTATACTTCTGTCTTTTTTTATAGCTGCCTCGTCTGAGTTGCTAAATTTTGTTTTTGGAGTTATCTATACTAATATTATAAAGCTGAAGACTTTGTTTGAAAGAAAGAAAGAAATCTTTATTGCTGTAGGTACAGCTGGGCACAATGTATATAAAGATATAACAACAATAATAATAAAAAAGGAAGAAATAAAAACACAGTAACATAACATATTCAGTTAACATCCTGACATGCGTCCCACAGCTGCAGCAATCAGGACTCCAGTTCAGCATTTGCCTGGTCTCAAGAACCAGGCACTAATCTCAGTTGTCTTGTTTGTTTGAAAGCGCTAATCTCAGGAACTACTGGTTCGATTTGAAAAAATCTTTTAGAGTTGGATAGCCTATTTATCGAGGAAGGCTATAGGTTATATAACATCACGCTACAACCCACGGAGGCGGCGCAGTAACGATAAACGCGGGTAAAACCGCGGGAACATCTAGTCTAATAATAAATTAATTTTAAACCTTAAATCATTACACATGGGAATCACAGTTACGTTAGTTTGTATATAATCTTGTGGCCTAGTTTACTATTTTACAGCTATACTCTAGTCACTAATAAGTATTATTAGTTTGTTGAAGGGCTGAAAGTGCTCATGTTTAAAATATTTAAAATGTTTATAATGTCTTGTGTTTTTGTTTTTTTTTCTTACTTATGTTTTTGTTTACTTGATTATTCATAGTGTGGCCTTCTTTTGTTTTGCATTGATGTTTTAATATTTTAATGTTTGGTATATTGTTTGTTTTTTTAATTTTATTTTTTTTGTTATTTTAACTTTTAACGCTATAATATGGTGCATGGTGTGACACCTTAAAATGTTGTGCATTTATTCTTATTACTGTAAAATTTTTAATGTATAAGCACTAATGTAACAACTATTGGTTGTCCAAATAAATAAATAAATAAAGCCACTTATATGAGCACTGTTGCAATACAAACGTAGCTAAGTGCCAATTTTCTTTAAAGATATGCACTACTGATTACTGACTTTTATTTACTAGATTGTGCTCGCAGCTTCGCTCGCTATCCGACACTAAAATAACTTTTCAATTTGAACTAGTAGTTCCTGAGATTTGCTCGTTCAAACAAACAAACAAACTCTTCAGCTTTATAATATTAGTATAGATATGTATATATTTCGTACGCTACTCTTGGCAGAATATGCTTATTCCATATTTGACTATATATTTGACTATAATTCTTCCATATACAGACACATAAAGAATTTTAATAACTTTACCCTTCATTTATTCAAAACGATACAGACAGATGTAGGATGTAATTAAGTAAAAGCTGACTTTGCTATACATTTCGAGTACGTTTATATTTTTTGTTTTGAAATTGCAAATCACGGCTATTATCTCAATGTTTTCATAGAATACTTTCAGAGAAATCGAACATATATTATCGAACACAATGTACTAGACTCTTTAAACATTTTTCTTTTATCTGCAGTAATTGCATGCACATGACCTTTATCTGCGTCACACATGTGAGCTTTGAAGTACATCACCGATAAGATCCGTGTTCATGTACATCCTTTTAGGGCGTACCCTCTCGGGATACTCATTTATATCGACCCCTTATGTCAATTTTATTAAGACCTTGACATCTACGTTCCCTGTCTGTGCGTGTTGATGTAAGAGAGATACTTATAGCTTTTAACTTTTTCTTGGCTATTATTAGATATAGACTCAGTACATTTTTTGAAAATAAATTTGTTGTACTTTCAATGATTTATTTCATTTATCTTTTGTAGCATCCATCTGTTATCACATGAGACATATAATAAAAATGAGGTTAAAATTAAGTTAGCTTAACATATTAAGTTCTTTATGATCGGCGGGGTCGCGATTGCATGTGATTCGCGCGACCCCGCCGGCTATGGTTATGTCGAGGAACACCGTGGTAGGTTTAGTCGGTATACCGGGAGGTCCATTTTCATCGTTTTAACATCTTTCTTTTACCCTGGTGAGTTCAACATAACCCCTACGCCCGCCCGCGCGTAGGGGTATGCGTCAATACTACCAGGTAAAAAAAAAGTTCTTTATGATATTTATTCAATTCAAGGTTTTATACAAATACTAGTTGACCAAGACCATTCCATGATTATTCTTTCTATCTTATATTTGTTTTATTTACTAATTATTATATTTTGTAGGTAGGCGTATTTTCATGTCGGTGCGGATTCCTCAAAAACGATACAGAAAATATATGTACAATTTAGTGAGGCCATGATACATTAAATATTAATCCTTATGGAAAACATCTCGTATGTGGCAGCTGCCATTACAAACACAAATATCAACAGAACAACCCCTCTGAGTGTTGGTGGCGTATCCAATTCGTATGGTCTATGAATATTTAAAACGCCATACAAATTCGAATGAAATTTGTGTACTCCGCTAACTTTACTATGAATTTCGTGTTATGTTTTTGTTATCCTGTTGGGATTGAAAATCACGGCAAATTAATCGAAATGGTGACATGGAGTTTCTCTAGAAAAGAGTAGGTTGGATAGAGCAAAATCTATATTAATACTACTAAAAAAGATTGGGAATTTTCTTTGGTTGTATATGGAGGGTACCGGAATCAATGCAATAATAATGTCAGCCCTGTATTAAAATGTCCTACTGCTGGGCACGGGCCTCTTCTCAGTGTGAAAAGGGTTAGGCTATAGTCCACTACGCTGGCTCAGTGCAGGTTGGCAGACTTCACATATCTTCGAACATTATGAGGAACTCTCAGACATGCAGGTTTCCTCACAATGTTTTCCTTCACCGTTAAAGCGAGCGATCATTAATTATATAATACGCACGTAACTTCAAAAAGTCAAAGGGCACACCTTGGGTTCGAACTCGAGACCTCTGCGTGGCAGTCCAACGGTCTCCCGCCAGTCTATCGCTGCTTCTTCTATCTATCTAAATATGTATTTGATATTTAGCTTAGGCTATCTATTACCTGTGCTATTACGTTCCACTCGGGGCAGGTCCCTAGGAAAAACAATTTAGGATATGGCTGTGAGGTCGATTTGGAGCAGTCCCAATGAGAAAGAATCTTATACCTTAGCGACCGCAGCCAGATAACCTTGAGTTGTATGTCTATTGTGATTTAGATTCATGCTATTTGTGTTATTGACAAAGGGGATTAAATATAATGACCACCAAAAATACTAATTGCGCAGCAAAATATGCTTACTAAAATATATCGTAACGAGCACCTATACGCCTCAAATCACTGCATTCCATCTCGGAAGGGTTAGGTTATGTTAGATTCCTTCTTAAACCCACCCAAAAATAGGAGCCCCACGAAGCGGGACTCCGTTGACTTAGTTTGATCTCTTTAAATATATGTTGGTGTGCAATTAGTATTTTTAGTAAGCATATTTTGCTGTGCAATTAGTATTTTTTTGCTGTGCAGTTAAATACCCTTGCCAATGGTGCGAGTAGATTTTCTGGTTGCAGCGCAGTAACGCTTGCACTTTTGCCCCACTGTTGACACAACCCATTCGTTGAGAATAACAGACACCTGCATATCTCGCAGGTAAAAGGTAGAGGTTTCACCAGTTACGTTTTCGGTCCTACATAATGCTTGGTACCATATTGCCGTCTACTAATCACATTGTCAGACACCATGCTGCCATTTTATAATAAAATTTCTTGATAATACTTTGCCCGATCCAGAAATCCAACTTGATTCCGCTCGATCGGTCTTAAACATAAATGAAACCTTATGCCACGAGGTAGAATGCCATATAAAAAGATCCGTTTCGCCGGCTGACTGCCGGCAGTTATGTACGAGATAGTTTCTTTAACTATATGTAATTACACCAAATAAAGTAGGTTAATGACTACTATTACAGAATATTTTGTACGCATTACATTCGTACATGCAGGCAGCATGTGAATAATGGCAATGAAAATTTAATTGCCCATCATCAGGGACATGGCCACATTACATATGAGACTTTTCACATTCATACAGTAATATATCTCCCTAGCCTTTATTATTCCCAAGTCACTTGAGGTCGGCTTTCTAGTCTAACTCGATAGCAGTTTTTACATGGAGCGACTGCCATCTGATCTTCGCAACCCGAAGGCTAACGATACCCTAAGGCTAGACCAGTGTCACTGAATTCCCAATAACGACTGCCATAGATGTTCATGGCAGCTAGGACCGACGGCTTAACGTGCTCTCCGAGGCACGGAGCAGGCAATACGTACATAATTTCGAAAAGTCATATAACTTCCGAAAGTCAGAGGTGCGCAACGTGGGTTCGAACCCGAGACCATCTGCATTGCAGTCTGTTGGTCTCCCCACTGAACTATCGCTGCTATGCGATGCGATGCGATGGTATATACGAATTACAATTTACTCACAGTCGAAAAGACTAGGATGCCAGAAGTCGAAAGAATTATATAGCTATGTTTTTAAACAATGGACACAAAGGACTCCTAGACCCGGAATCACAATTTGTGAATCACATAATTTTTTGCTCCTGTGGAAATCGAATCCACAACACGGCGCAGTGGTCATCGTGAGGCGACCACTTAGGTCTTTAACGCACTAGCGGTTAACCCCGGCGGCGGTTCATCTGAGCGACAACGGCAGCCAACCGCGCAAAGCGGTTGGACCACTTTACTCTCTTAAACCAGTCCATGCAGTCATATAGGGTTACTCTGCGAAGATTGGTGTACACTAGTAATGCAAAGAAACATCCACCTCGGGTTTCGGAGACTAAGTGTAATAAATAACAACGTAATGCAACGTGTGACAGTAACAAATTTGGTGGTGAAGAAAACTCTCATGAGGATAGATACTTTATATTTTATTTATTGGATTAAATAAAAAAAGACAATAATACTAACTAAACATGAGGTAATTATAAGATAGCACAATAAAAAATAAAATAAAAATAATACCGATCATACATTGTCATCTCAAAACTTCAAACAATTAAATTTCATAAAAAATTTTAATTAAATAATCGCCCATCCATCCACAAACAGATCAGATAACTGATATCCTTACTAATATTATAAATTCGAAAGTAACTCTGTCTGTCTATCTGTCTGTCTGTCTGTCTGTAACCTTTTCACGGCTAAACCACTCAACCAATTTAGATGAAATTTGGTACAGATATAGTTTAAAACCTGGGGAAGGACATAGGCTATTTTTTATTGATGTAGGTACCACGCGGGCGGAGCCGCGCGCAAAAGCTAGTCTTCTATATGTCGGCCTCGAAGTCGTAGTGGTTAGTGTAATCGACTGCCACGCCTGAGGTCGCGGGTTCGATTCCCGCACAAGTCAAACATTTGTATGCATGAACATGGATGTTTGTTTTGGTCTGGGTGTTTCTATGTATAATATGTATGTATTTAAAAAAAAAATAGCATATATTAGGTATGTTTATCCATTGTCTAGTACCCATAGTACAAGCTCTGCTTAGTTTGGGCTAGATGGTGTTGTGTGTATGTGGTAGAATATTATTATATTATATTATATCATTAGATAGATTCACGCGTGTTTCCCAGAGGGGTAGGCAGAGACTACGGATTTCCATTTGCTACGATCCTGACACACTTCTCTGGCTTCATTCACTTTCATCACATTCCTCATACACGCCCGTCGGTTCAAGGAGCTCTTAAACTGGCCTTTGTCCAGAACGCCTCCGATCTGATCGAGAAACGTTCGCCTAGGTTTTCCTCTTGCGACTGTTCCATTCACACTAGCCTTATAAACTTTCTTAGTCAGTCTTTCCTAGTCCATTCTTTCTACATGTATACAGTATAATAATAATACTTTTACGGTCCTGTTAGGTATCCGTAGATACTATAACATGTCTGAAATGTTTGCGTTTACACAATTTGATGATTTCTACGTCGTTATGCGCTAAAAAACAGCATCGCTAGTGAGTGGGATACCGGGTAGTTTAGTCCTCGTTCTGAGGATATAAAGTTACAAAACTGACAGTATTGGGTACTGAATATATAAACACTTGTGTACTCGGGGTTCGACAATTAGCAAGGCTTTTTATTAAATCTATTATACTAATATTATAAAGCTGAAGAGTTCATGTTATGTAGCCTATAGCCTTCCTCGATAAATGAGCTATCCAACACTAAAATAATTTTTCAATTCGGACCAGTAGTTCCTGAGATTAACACGTTCAAACAGAAAAACAAACAAACTCTTCAGCTTTATAATATTGGTATAGATGGCCTACTAAACGCGCTGCTCAAATGACAGCGCCGCGCTGTTTGGATGAAAGTAGATCTGGGTATATATTTTGCTTTTGTTGATTTTCTCGAAAAGTGCTGAATCAATTTCGATAAAATTTATAAGGGACCACCTCTGAAGTATGATCTTCATAATTGGCGGAATGATCGCGTAACATACATACATAAAAAAGCATACATTTGAATTAAGAACCTCCTCTTTTTTTAAAGTCGGTTTTTTCAATTCATCGTCAGTAAATACCTGTAGTATAT
This sequence comes from Catocala sponsa, assembly GCA_963564715.1. Taxonomy (NCBI): domain Eukaryota; kingdom Metazoa; phylum Arthropoda; class Insecta; order Lepidoptera; family Erebidae; genus Catocala; species Catocala sponsa. The sequence continues at coordinate 1,839,977 of OY751339.1, forward strand.
ATTCAGTCCACGTATGGCACAGAATCTAATTAAGCTTAGGCTCTAATTAAATTTAATATACCTAATTAACCGTTATAATTAACTTCAGCTATACCTAATTGAATATAGGTATGTATTGATTAGTTGCCAGTCTTACGTTAATTCGCTTTTGAAATATTGTTTGTTGTTTTTAAAAGGTTTTCTCGTATTTGTTTTAGTGTCGATAAAAGGGACAACTTTGTTACGGGGAGACTAAGATGGTAGTTGTTTCAATGTTCCAGTGTAGTTATTTCAAAGTACCCGAACATAATTTATTCACTGGTGTTTCTATTTACGCAGAATGAGCTCAAAGTATCATGAAGTCTAGCTGTGGTTTGCTTCTTCTTGGGTTTGACTATTTGAATTACTGGATCCCAAGCTGGTTGGAATATATTTGAATGTAAAAATTAGTAAAGTTTAATAGTATTAGTAGTGTAACAGTTTCTAAATTATGTAATAAAGTGTCAAATAAACAACGCGATAAAATCCGTATATAGTAGTTTAATTTCAATAAGAAACACGTATTCGTAAAGTCCTATGTAAACGCGACTACAATCGAATTCCAACGTACAAATGCATCCAGTGTGTATGTGACATCATGTCCACGTACGATGACGTCACGGAGCACTTTCTACTGGCCAGCGTCGGCGATACTCGTTAGCATATGACGCAAACTCTCTCGCTTGTTAAAGCAGTACGCGGCTAATAGGTTTAAAAATAGTTTCTGACTGTACGTATTTAAAAGGGCGAGTGGATGATTACAAATATGCTATAGATAATATATACAACACTAGAAGGGTTAGAGAACAAAAGCTAATTCAACCAAAAGTAAAGAACTACTATGGTCAAAGAACAAATAGGTATTTAGTTCCTAAGATTTTTAATGATATAGATGAATTAAGAAAAACACCTAATATGTATTAATACTCTTAAGAAAAGACTGATGGATGTATTGCTGGATGGTGTATGTGTCGTCTAGCAGTGCAACTTTCAGTCAGTATAAGTACAAACTATATAACTTGTATGTAAAGTCTGTCATATTTTATTTTGTTTTTAACTTTAAATATTGTTTCTTTTTTTTTAACTATTGTGAGCTGAGCTTTTTTTAATATATGGTGTTAATTTGTACTAGAATTTAAGAGCGTGTCTCGCCGTTAAACTAAGCGTTTGGCGACTATTATGTATAATGATACTGAATTACCATTGTATTGTACTTAAACAAAAAAAAATAAAAAAGAACTGGTATTGTACCTTTATTACCAGGCTCTTTTTACAGTATCGATAGCTTAGCTGGGGACTATAAAAGTCTAAATACACGATCGAACATAACGTTGTCGGATCATATTCCATCGTGTGGCGCACAGTGCGCAGAAGATTATGATTATTAATACCGGTACACTGGCTCGACATCAAACTTGTTGCTGTATCGGATATATATGACGGTTCATCATGTTCTGATCTATTTGCAATTTAAGACTGCCACGCAGAAGTTTCGAGTTACTCTGACGGCTTGCACCTCTCAGTTTTCTATGTTATAGGAACAACAACTCTGTATAATATAATAAGCTATCCTACTGGGCACAGTCTGTTCTCAGTATGAGAAGGGTTAGGCCTTAGTCCATGGTTGAGAATTCGTCATATAGTTCATGAAGATATTCCAAGTTATGTGTATATTCATTTAATCTTGTTAATTATCGTTCGATAAATCGTGAAGGAAAATATTTATTAAAGGCCGTGTATGTCTGAGAGCTCTTCATAATAGTCTGTCACCCCAGCCCCAATAGTCTTTGCCTAGCTGGTTACAAACAGGGCTAATACTATTTACTAGCGGTCGCCTAGTGCTCAAAATTCGACCAAAGTTTGCCTGTAAGATATTGCTGATATATATGTCATTATATGTTGACATATGTAACCATAGTTACAAGCTTCGACTGCGTGTGTCAAATGCATGGTTGTGTGCGTGTAGTGTTTTTTCATTAATTTAATGTATTTCTAATGCATATTTAAAAAAATATTAGCATTCGTCACTTCTTCTCTGTATAAACTAAAAGTGTGCGAAATTTCATACTCCTCCTCAATATTCCTCCGTCCGCCCAATTTTCGTAAAAAGGGATCCAAAGTTTTTGCTTCACGTATTAATATATAGATATATTTATACTATTAAAGTGTTTCGTGTTTTTTATATCTCGTTAGATAAGTGGAATTAGATTACCGGATTAAGTTTCTGAATCTATCCATGTGTTATCAGGTTGTAGGTCAATAAATTCTAAGTAGCAAAACGTTACGATCAACCGTGAGTGTATATACAATCCTATGCCTCAGCCAACTATACAATCTATCTCATTCACTATGCAACATTTTATGCTACACAACTTAAGTAAGGAAAGGAAGTAAATGGGTGTAAAACAAAGGTCAATAAACATTTCAATGAAACCCAAAGTCCGGAAGGAATGGGCAGTACAGAAATATCTTCGAACACTGCGTGTAAATACAAATGAAAAAATGTACCGAACGAACATTGTCTTTGGAAAAACAATGGCAAGAACAACGAATATCGACACAAATATTATATGAAGAAAAGATTTGTACTTTTGTTTGTTACCAATAAACTAAAAAAATTGGGGCAGTCTTTCGGGACTGCCGATAGAAGTGAAAACTTTAATCCTTGATCATAAACACTTCTTTATAAACCAAATTATAAACCAAAAATAATACAAAAATGGAAAGCGTTCGGTGACGATGACGCGAGTTCCATGATTTTTGTTCACCCAAGAAGTGCTCAACGCGCCTAAAGAAGTTTTCACTTAAAAACCACTGGACCGATTTTTAAATTTCTTTCACCGATCCTTTATCCAAAAGTAACTAAGGATGTATAACATCACGCTACAAACTACGGGAACGCAGCAGTAATTAGAAACGTGGGTAACACCACGTGGCTCAGCTAGTATAATATATATTTATACTGTTTTCTACTTACAGTGTTTTGGTGCCGGGTTTTTTATATATTCACATCAAATAAATCATCCAATAAATGGTTTTGGGCTGGACTAGGCTTACGTTATGGAAATATGAAAAAAGACATGCCTCAATGGTTACGTCTGGGGACTTATTTTTGAAGAAAATATATCAAGCCAAAACCACCTTATGTAAAAATATAGCCAAGTCTTATAGACATGTAGAATTAAAAAATGATTTTACTTTTAATAAAAAGCCTTCAAGGTTAAAGTGAGCGTCAAGTCTTATCAAGAGATTAAAAGGAAAGCAGAAGACAAAGATGAGTGCTGATTACTCCATCGACAAGACTACGCTTTTATTTTATTATTAAAGAAGAATTGACAGTCGAAAGGTATTAATATCTAGATATGCAGCCATTTGGCTGTGCCATTCCTGAGGGCCACAAACGGCAATTTCTTCTAATCGCTTGCTTGTCTACTACAAAAGGCTATACTAAATTACATAGATGATTTCATGGTTACTATTGGGTTCTTACGTACTTTAAAGGAGGAAAATTAAATCAAACTATGTACCACTATTTTTATGTAAATAATGTACCTAGAGCCTTAGATGTCTAATCGAAAACAAAGACATATGAATCAGAATCAGAAATATTTATTTGTATAAGTCTTTACGTCCTATGCAGAGATCATTACTAAATATCACTGTGGAAAATGTTGTAAAACGATAGACTCTTCGAGAGTGACTTGGCTGGGAAAGGACGGTGCCTACCGGCCACTGAATAAATATGTACTTAGATAACTCAAGGAAAAAGCCTTCCATCTAAGAAAATCTAGATTAAGTTAATAAAGCCTAACTAAACAAACCGCCAATCTATAAGGAAAATGGTAAAAAAAAAATCCTCAATCCTTGTGTACTTATTTGACGAAACCTCTGTAAGCTTACGAAGGAAAAGTAGGCGTTCTATTATTTAATATCCATTTATTGTAACCTATATACCCATCCAGAGGGAAAAGGTAAATTTGCGATTACCTTTTTAAAGAATCATGGTGTTTTGAACTAATTTATAAGTATTGTAGTATCATGACATGACGCCTATATATCCAAAGGGATTGGCAGATGTGATTATACCCACATTTTGTTGGCTGGGTTTTATTTTTCTTACTAGTTTAGGAGTTTTTGAACTGAAAACTTCTTTAGGCGTGTTGAGCACTTCATGGGTGAACAAAAATCATAGAACTCGCGTCATCGTCACGCTTCCACGCTTTCCATTTGTGAATTATTTTAGAATACTAGCTGTCGCCTAGTGCTCGAAATTCGGCCAATAATATTGCTGATATATATAATTATACATATTGATATATATTATGTAACCAAAGTTACGCGCTTCGACTGCGTGTGTCAAATGCACGCTTTCCATTTTTTAATTATTTTTGGTTTATAATTTGGTTTATAAAGAAGTGTTTATGATCAAGGATTAAAGTTTTCACTTCTATCGGCAGTCCCCAAAGACTGCCCCAATTTTTTTCTCCATGTATAAAGGCTTTACAAACATTCAAACAACGGACCGAAAAATACTTATTTTACTTGAAAAATGATTTGTGGAGCACATAAATTATTGTCCCATGTGGAGATCGAACCTGTAACACTCAGTGCAGTGACTACCATGAAGCGAAGGCGAAGCGATCGCTTAAATCACTACGCCATTCGTGTAGTTAACATTTGTATCTCGTATGATCCATGATGTTTTACATGGGATTCGTAATGGGTAAAAATGTATTTCAAGAAATATATTGAAAGATATCTCAAATATCTTTCAACTTATAAAACAGCTGGAGACAGCGATAATATTCTCAAAATAACCAAAATATACAAAATAAAAATATTTAAATGAAACGCTTTCGGTCCGAGTTTGAATAGGCAAGAAATGCGTGCTTGAGCGTATATTCAAATCATTTTATCAAATCATTTATTTCGGGCTATAGACCTACAGATAAATACCTTAACCTAAATATACATATTATAAAATTTTATAATACATACACACAACACCATCTAGCCCAAACTAAGCAGAGCTTGTACTATGGGTACTAGATAATGCATAAACATACATACATATATACTTTTTTTTTGTTTTATAAATACATACATATTATACCTACATAGAAACACCCAGACATCCATATTCATGCACACAAATGTTTGACTTGTGCGATATTGCGGCAAGCCTGAATAGGTCTACCGCATTAACAGGCATCATAGCCAAACAGAACTAGGCAAAGCGATAATATGAATACATGTAAACTAAAAAATAAAAATATTTGGCAGTCTAACTAAAGCAAATATAATAGATTACACAAAATATAAAAATAACTAAGCTAACGTCGACATAGAAAAATAAAATCCATGCACTATTCATTTTCCAGCAACATCCGTTTCATAGGATACACATAAAAGCTCCTGCGTGTTATTTACTCAAATAATAGATGCGCCAATATTTTTGCTCGAAAATCTACGCTCCTATTCGTTATGAAGCATCACCTGTGTCAATATGGCTCCCGTTCCTCGCAGACTCAATCGTATTTGCGATACAAATAAATAAAACAGAGACCCACAAATATGAGTGACCTAGATCGTGTTTAATAAGAAATGTCAATATGTATTCAGAATATTTGTGACGAATGGAAGTTTTCAAGTGTTGTATGAGACTTCCAAATATTTGTATTTAATAACATCTTTATATATATAAATATTCTGTGCGTGTGTTTGTAATTTAACTCCTCCTAAACGGCTTGGGATCTACTCGTATATACTGGAACTTTAAAACAACCCGTATGGCGCACTGGTGTAAATAGTGGCCAAATAATTACACTGTAAACTTTTTTAGATGTGATCTTCACATGGAGGTAGTAGCTGTGTATCATCAAATTAGTTCTTCTGATAATATATGCTCTAAACATCCAAAGTTTTAATCTTCTTCTCCCTAGCCTTTATTATTCCCAAGTCACTTGGGGTCGGCTTTCTAGTTTAACCGCATTTGACTGGATATCAGTTTTTACACGGAGCGACTGCCATCTGACCTCCGCAACCCGAAGGCTAACGATACCCTAAAGCTAGAACAGTGTCAGGATATTAAAGGGCACTGGATCCCAATAACGACTGCCATAGATGTTCATGGTAGCCGGGACCGACGGCTTAACGTGCTCTCCGAGGCACGGAGCAGGCGATAATTGTCAATCAATACACACATAATTTCGAAATGTCATATAATTTCCGAAAGTCAGAGGTGCGCGACGTGGGTTCGAACCCGAGACCCTCTGCATTGCAGTCTGTTGGTCTCCCCACTGAGCTATCGCTGCTGCAAACCTCCAAAGTTTTAATGGCTATGTATAATTAGAGCCTCCTGCCTCGAGCTAAAACATATGATGTAATACATCTCTGCAAGAGACATAGGCGTAATGTTAAGTTATGCGTAGTTTAAAAGGATTTAATGTACAGAAAAGCTGACTATATTGAGTTAAACCAGAGGTTTCCAGACTTTTTTTCGCATATACCACTTTTAAAATTAGCTGGTTCTGGTGGACCCCCTGCAGCTACATTTCTACCATATTCCTTGGCATTCGTATTTATATTGGTGAAGAATCAAACAAATTTGATCAAATCTCTACGGACTGATATACATATATATTTTTTTAATTTACGGGAATGGGCCTGTTACGGTAGGCGGGCTGACATTTCTTTTTTAGAAATTCTCTACCAAATATCGGTAGGTTCGAGACCACTAGTACTGAATATGGAATACACAAGTTTTTACAAGTAACAGTCGCAATTCATGCCAACATTTTACTTCTTCACTATCGAAAGCAAATAAATTTTCGTGGACCCCCGCTTACGAATTGTGAACCCCCATTTTGTTGTTACGCCAACGTAGACCCCCGCCGAGTCTCCCGTGGACTCCTGGTGGTCCATCTGGTCCACTTTGGGCACTTATGAGTTAAACTATAAATATCATTATCAATACCCTAGATATATTCGATGCTATTCTCAAGTTTCAGTTCGGTTGAGTTCACGAGGTGCTGCAACAAATTCATGAGAAAAATTCTATTGCTTCTTCATAAAACGACGTTAGCTTTTTAAAGAAAACTTCGCGAAGAGTGTGCTTTACACGTAGGGTGAGTAACACAACGTGTGTATTTTCGTTACTTCAACAAAGACGGCATCCGTCGAGGAACAAAAGTTTCGCAGTTAAACACAGTTTATTTAGTTTAAAATTATGTATTTCATACACTTTGTGAACAACATGTTGGTAATAAATTTTAAAAGTGTTATGTACGTGTTACTTTCTTTGATTTGTTCTGCTCTAAGAAATGGTCTAAATTAATTCTTAGTAAACAAATATTTATTTTCAAGCATTTCCCAAACGGAGAAACTGCTATCCATAAGGCAGGACTATTTTCCTCGCTTATAGTATAAATTCTACTAATGAGTTAAAATTTATAAACGTTTTAAACAATAAAAATAATAGGGTCACGTTAATCTTTTACTTACTTAGTCGCAGCGGCACACCGGTGGCCAACTACAATCGATTTTTAATTATATCTGATATTCTAAGACTTGACAGATTAACATTAATTTGACTGCACGGATGGCATAGTGGTTTAAGTGATTGCCTCGGCACTGCTACTACGTCGAGTGTTGTGGGTTCGAATGCCGGACGGAACAAAAATTGTGTGATCTACAAATAGTTGTCCTGAGTCTGAATTTTCTTTGGGTCTGTTGATTGTATGTTTGTAAAGCCTCCCGCGACACAGGATTTATTTAGGAATAAAAGACAATATAATAAAAGACAAAGAAAAAAGACAACTCCTGCTCCCTAAAGTGGGAGTTGACTTTACGAAGATAAAAAAAAATTGCTTATTCGGTAGGTATATGTATGTACTTGCTGATCACATAGTTCTATCTAATGTCTTTGGTTCCATAACTATACGATAGATTACGAGATCTAAGGCGATGCAGTCATGCGACATACAGTAAATAAGATCTTTAATTAATATCATGATCTCACGATTATATCCCCGAAGTAATAAGATGCTTATCGAGACTGTTGTCAACAAGATTATGCTTCTTACCTAATATTATTAACTTTCCTTTATTTTTAGAATTTAGTTTTGTATGGACAGTGACATATGGCATAATGACTGCAACACCTGGTACATAAATGAGTTGTAAAATACTGAAATTATAATTTGATGGTGATTTAAAAGAGTGGCCTTGAGTTTCTTGCAGGTATTTTCTCATAGGCTCAACCTTTTGCCTGAACCTTGCAACTAACATAAATGTGAATTCAGTAGGTAAATGTAACAAACTCATTAACCCCTTTGACGTTCATAAGTGTTACTTTGTGACCTAAGTGAATAAATAATTTTTGACTTTGACTTTGACTGACTTTGACATTATTTTCTATCGCGCACGGTTCTAGACTGCTTGTACTGAAAATTATTTAAAAGAAACTTAATAACACTATGCCCAAACCGAATATCGAACCTGTAACCTTAAGCCCAGTAATCACATTGATATTGTACACATCATCTTTAAATCCTAACTAATATTACAAATGAGAATATGAATTTGTTTGTTTGTTACACTTTCACGCCTTAAATACTCGACCGATTATCATGAACTTTCGCATACACGTTGTCAGGGGAACAGAACAAGACATAGAGTGCTTTCATTCAAAAGAAAACTGTTACTAACGTTACTTAACCTACACTTAAGTGAGCAAAGCCACGAGCCAAATCTATTGCTATTATAAGAAAAGTCAAGAGCCTCAACAATACAGTTCAGATAATATTTCCTTCGAGTACGCAATTCGGTCCTTCCCTGGATTTGCATATGAAAACAATAGGATGGAAAACAGTTTTCGCATGATTCATACGCGATAACAGTAATCACTGTTTCGGTTTCTGAAGGGTGAGGTCCTTACAAAGAACCACTTTCAATGTTTGGAAAGGATTTAAAATAAGTCTCTTATCCGAGAAGTATGACGCGGCTCTGAATCAGATAAAATCGCTACAAAATGAGAAAAAAGTAGATATGAAACGAATAATTATGCTAGAGGAAAGAGTAGATTATCTGGAAAGAAAAACATGTGCAGCAACAATTGAGATTCGAAATGTACCTAAACTGATCTCCGAACAGAGCAAGTTTGAAGGAAAACAAGAACTATACACTGTTATTTCTGAATTGGGAAAGACAATTGATGCTGAGATCAAGGACACTGACATCAAAGACATCTATAGAATAAAGCCAAATGAAAAAACAAATGGCCCAGGCACTATTATTACCGAGTTTTCTACTGTTCTGAAGAAAGAAAAAGTTTTAACAGCCATAAAGAAATTCAACAAGGACAAAGAAATAAATGACAAGCTACATACTGGACATCTTAGCTTAAGTGAAGAAAAGAAACCCATATATGTGTCTGAGAGTGTCACGAAGAAGACGGCCAAATTGTTTTCTCAAGTTCGTGAATTTGCCAAAACAAATGGCTATGCATGCTGGATTTTTCGTGGAGCGATTTTTCTACGTCTCGATGATAACAAACGTGTGCAGATCAAATCGGAACATGATCTCGCTAGCATTAAAAACTAGGCATGTTTTTCAGTATTTTTACCTTTTTAAAATTGATTTTTGTATAATTATTTTACTAACTTTCAAGATCAATCGTATCACTTTTAAATATACACTCACTCTCAAAAAAACAAAACCATGTCCACAAAGCTCTATCAACCACTTTAGAACACACCATTACAATAAACACACTCTTAAAACATATGTCCATATAAACGCAAACACACACAAAACAAACACAAACATCACATCATTCCACTACACACATATTAAGCAACGGCTAGAAGGGACGAGTATTACTTATTGTTTAAATAATGGCTGCCTTCTGTGAATCACTACAAACGTTAAAAGAAATAGACAATATTCAGCTTGCTAAATCAATCACGTGCGACTGCATAGATCTTGAAAAACATACAACTATCCACAAAAATGATTTTACTGTAATTTCCCAGAATATTAGAGGCATTTGCTGCAATTTTGATGACTTTTTGCTTACATTATCCAGTCTTAAATTTGAAACAGACATTATTATATTAACGGAATGTCAACTTAATTTAAATAAACCGGTACCGCAACTTGATAATTACTTTTGTTATTGCACTATAAATCTCTCAAATAAACATGATGGAGTGGTCGCGTATGTAAAAAAATCTTTAAAACATAAAGTAACGGAAGTTAAGCTCTTAAATGCGTCTTGTCTCCAAATTGAGGTGCTAAAAAACATTGTCCTTGGTTTATATAGGTCTCCTGCTACTTTATGTGCAGACAACTTTATTGACTCCTTAAGTTTACATTTGGAATCACTAAACGTACAAAAAAGAAACATTGTGGTCACAGGAGACTTAAACATTAACCTAAGACCCAGGGAAACGGAACAATACTACGAGCGTAGAAATAGAATAAATTACCTTACTATGCTATCATCACACGGTATTCTGGCCGGACATACACTGCCCACTAGAGATATGAATTGTCTTGATCATTTTATGCTAAAAATTAATCCGGAAAAGACATCTGCATTTATAGCTATTTTGTGTACTACCACTACAGACCACTATACTACGTTTCTTTCTCTGGCAAAAACAAAAAACAAAATCAGTCGGGATAAAATTAAAACAACCATAGATTATAACAGTGCTCTCCTATATTTGCAGAATAAAAATTTATCTGAACTTCTTTTTATTGATGACCCAAGTGTAGTTACAAACTCTCTAATAGAAAAAATTACCGAATCATTGACTGCTAATACTCGCACTAGTACCATCCCAAGTAGTAAACGTATACTGAAACCGTGGATTACTCAGGGTCTTCTAAGATGTATTCGGAATCGTAATGATTTACAGAAAAAGGCACGAAATGATCCTTGCAATGAAATTGCCAAACTGACATATAAAAGGTATAGAAACTATTGCAATAATCTCATAAAAAAGTTAAAAAGAAAATATTATAGGGAACAAATTACAAACACTATTAAAAATAATAAACTTCTTTGGAAAAACATTAAAAATATTACTTACACTAATAAATCACGAACAGAGAACTTAGAATTGCTACAAGTTAAATCATCTCCCCTAGAATCGGCTAACTACGTAAATAAATATTTTGCAAGTATAGGCAGAGAACTGGCCCAAAACATGGTATTTGGTACTAACTTTCCTAGCAAATCCCAAAAGAAAACGCCACCTCACACGAGGTCAATGGTACTTCTGGGAACTGATGAATCCGAAGTTTGTAGTACGCTTATGAATCTACGATCTGACAGTGCCCCCGGATGGGACAACATACCCACTTCTTTCTTGAAGCTTGCTAGGAATGAAGTTGTGCCAGTTATCACACACCTTGCCAATCTATGCTTCCAAAAAGGTGCCTTCCCAGCCCCTTTAAAAAAATCCATAATTACACCTGTGCATAAGGGTGGTGATAGAGACGATGTCAACAATTATCGACCTATTTCTGTTCTGACTGCGATTTCAAAAATTATAGAAAAATTGATAAATACTCGCCTCTTACAGTATTTGAATAAATTTGATATTCTGTCACCATCTCAATTTGGGTTTAGGCAAAAAAAGTCTACGGAAGATGCACTTATAGCACTAAGCTCTCTAGTAGTAGAACATCTTGATAAAGGAAATAAATGTTTAGCAGCCTTCCTAGATCTAAAAAAAGCTTTTGACACCGTCTCTGTTCCCATCCTTCTGCACAAACTTGAATCTATCGGAGTTCGTGGATTACCACTGGCACTTTTCAAAGATTACCTCTCTGGTAGGACACAAAAAGTTAAACTTGAGCAATTTGTTGGGGAGGATGCGGATGTATCATACGGCGTGCCACAAGGAAGCGTACTAGGACCGACGCTTTTCCTAATCTACATAAATAATCTCTGCAATATCAGGTTAAACAATGCCAAAGTATTTTCGTACGCCGATGATACAGCTGTCGTCTTCACAGGGAAAACATGGGATGACGTTAAAAGTAGTGCAGAAGAAGGGCTTGCTCTAATTGCAGCTTGGCTTAGAGAAAATCTGCTCACCCTGAACACTAACAAAACCAACTACATCTGTTTTAATATATATAATCAACTCCTACCAGACAAAGAATTTAATTTAAGAATTCACAAATGCGATATTTCTACAGATAGAACATGCTCTAATTGCCCTACTATCCAGCAAGTTGCTCAAGCAAAATATCTGGGAGTGGTTATTGACCAGCGTCTTTCTTGGTATCCTCAATTGGAACAAGTCATGAGTAGAGTACGAAAACTTATATGGGTATTCAAGGAGCTGAGATATACCATACCAAAAAGGATAAAAGTTAACAAAAGTAATGAGAAGCAAAGAAATCTTTTAAACGAAATTTATGTATCCTTGGTCCAATCTGTTCTAGTGTATTGTATCACTGTATGGGGTGGAGCAGCAAAATCTAGATTTCTAGACTTAGAACGCGCTCAAAGGGCAATACTTAAAGTGATGTACTTTAAAAAAAGAATATTTCCCACTGACAAGCTCTATGACTTATGTAATCTGCTGTCTGTTAGGAAGCTGTATATTCTTCTTGTCATTCTAAAAACGCATAAAGAAACAACGTATGATCCTAAAATCTTAAAGAAAAGAAATAAGCACCGCATACTAAATGTTCCTAAAACTAAAACAGAATTTGCTAGCAGACAATATAAAAAACGTTCAGCCTTTTTATACAATAAAATTAATAAACTAATATATATTTATGATAAAAAACAATATGAATGTAAAAATATGCTAATAACATGGCTACATAACTTAAACTATAACGATACAGAGGCACTCCTGCAATGTGTGAATTAATAATTAATCTTATTTAATGTTGTACTCGCTTATTCTGCACATTCACCCAAACTATATATATATATATATCTCACTCGCACACTCACACACTCATACACACATACACACACTCACACACATATACACGCGCGCACACGCGCGCGCACATACACACACACACACACATACACACATACACACACACAATTGATCATATTTTTCTTTTTTAGTTTTTTAGTCTTTATTTTCTATTTTTCATATAATATTGTATATTGCTCAAAACTATAAAGTAGGGAAGAGCGGAGCCTTCAACTACAGGCATTTTCTATGCTTAAATGGAGACTCCTCGACAAGCAATGTAAACCAAATATGATATGAAATAAACTTATTTATATTTATTTAAGTCTTCTACGATGCAGGAATTATTGCCCAGTGCAAGAGCGTAGTTATGATAGAAAAATAAAAATTGACCGCACGCATAGCGTACTGATAAAAGTGGTTGTCTCGCCACTGCCCGTCAAGTGTCGGGTTCAATCCCACGAGACAAAAAATTGTGTCATCCACAAATCATCGTTCTCACCGAAACGATAACTGCGTTTTCAGACAGCAACGATTCGCACAAAAAAATATTCCATGTGTAAACGAAAATATTATTTAAAAAAAGTGTCTTCGCATGATTTGTGCGAACAAATTCGTGCAAAACGACTACTAAGCCGACTTTTCTTATTTTACTGCTTTTCTTTTAAAAGCAGTAAAATAAGAAAATGGTATAGGTATATACCGAATACGTAACGAAATTACAAACTTTATACATAGCGTTAAATAAACAACGCCATAAAATCCTTGTAAAGTAATTTAATTTCAATGAATAACATTCACGTAAATGTAAGACAATATTATACATACATAGTCATATATCAGCAGCGATAGCCTAGTGGGAAACCGTTGGACTGCCACGCAGAGGTCTCGAGTTCGATCCCAAGACGCACATCTCTGACATTTCGAAGATATGTGCTTATTAATAGTTAATTAAAGCTTGCTTTAACAATGAAGGAAAACATCGTGAGGAAACCTGCATATGTAAGATTTCTCAATAATGTTCTCAAAGATATGTGAAGTCTGCCAACCCGCACTGGGCTAGGGTGGTGGACTACGGCCTAATCCTTGCCCAGCTGTGGGTCAGTTTAATACAGGGTATGATATTATAGTCATATACATATATCATTACAAATATACATAAACATCTGCGAAGGTGTAATTAGAGGTACATTACATCTGCATTTCACTAGCTGTAATTTGAGTCCTACATAATAGAGGGTGAGCTTATTGCTGTTCACCAGGCACAGTTCTAGTCTCCGTGCTTCTACCGAGAACCTATTTCTAAACAGAAAACCCTAATACCACTTTTGCCCGAACCGGCAACCGAATCCGAGACCACAGCAGTCGCATTCACAACCGCTGCGTCACCATGAACACACATAACTCAATACATAAAAACATGTCGTATTTCCTCTTTAGCCCCTAAACCTAATATATGGAAATAGAGATAACCGTATTCAATCTAGTTTTCGCTTGATCCAATGTAATTTATGTTGGATTTGAACCCTGATCTCTTTCACGTAAGATATTTTTCCACTTTCCTGGTTACACTATTCAGTTTTTGAAAGGAAAACGGTAATTTTGACGAATAGCCCTTTGCTATGAATATACTGTATTCAGCAGTATCAGAGTTTATGTCATGTGAAAACAAGTTCTCGATTGAATTTCAACTTTAATGTGCTAACGATATAGTTGAAATTGCTTTGAGATATATGCTAAGGTATCATGCTCAATATTTTCTTTTTATTGCTTCCGTTTGTCCATCTATTCAGTTTAATTTTGTATATATTGTTATGTACGATGTATATCCTACTAGAGACCATGTCCTTCCAATTATTTCATATATTGGATTGAGTCCTGAAGAATGTAAAGGACTATTTATAAGTTTATAACGAAAATATTATTTTTCTTTTTACATGTAAGTTGACTTCTTTACTGGGGATAATTCTAAATAGTGAGGGAATTCACAAACAACGGACAAAAGAACATTTAGTCTCAGAACTAAATATAATCGTGGATAACTTTTTTGGTCCCAGGGAAGGATTGAACTTACTATCCTTGGTGCAATGGCAGTGGCCGTGGCGAGGCGACCACTTAGACCACAGCTGAACGGTTATTATTTTTCACCTAACACGTTTGCTTTAATGGTGAAGGAAAACATCGTGAGGAAACCTGCATGTCTGACAGTTCTCCATAATGTTCTTGAAGAGATAATATGTGAAGTCTGCCAACCCGCACTGAGCCAGCGTGGTGGACTATGGCCTAACCCTTCGCACCCTGAGAAGTAGCCTGTGTCCAGCAGTGGGTCAGTTTAATACAGGGCTGAAATTATTATATATTATTACTAGCTGTCCCGACAGACGTAGTCCTGTACACACGAAAAAAAAATAAGATAAAGCTATCCTATATTTTCAGTTGGACCAAATTACAGATAGTTACGTAGTTTGATCAAAATCAGTTCAGTAGTTTCAGATTTTCTCCCGAACATACATCGTGACATGAGATTTTTATATATTAAGATAGATTTTTATATATAACACTATTCCAAAAATACGTAAAATCATTTTAATTTAAGTCAAAGAGAAATATTCTATTAAAAACTAAGAATATATTTTAAAAAGTAAATTTGTCTTATACAAGTTAGTTAGCAAATAAGATGAAAGCCCACCTGTTGGTAAGCGATAACCATAGTTTATGGACGCTTGCAACATCAGATTACTAATTAATTAGCGCGATGCTGGTGCATAAAAATGTTGATGCGCTGCCAAGAGAGACAAAGATCACTAGTTTTCGTTTTTAGGATATTTGTTGTATTAGTTTGCAGTGATGAATTTCTGTATCCGATATATTTATTATTTACTAGCTTTTGCCCGCGGCTTCGTTCGCGTAAACATAGTAACCTATTTAAAAAAAAGTACTGTTAATTTAAGTTAGTAACTAGACTTTTTTTAAATAAAATGTAGCCTATGTTACTCAAGTGATAATATAGCCTTCTAATGGTGAAAGAAAGTTTAAAATGGGTTTAGTTGATTTTAAGTTAAATCATTACAAACAAACAAATAATCTAATCTCACCTCTTTATAATATTACCTACTAGCTTGTACCCGCGGCTTCGCTCGCGTAAAAGTAGATTATGTTAGTAATAGTTTTTTTTAAATTATAATAAAGCCTATGTTCATCATGTCAGCCAAAAGACGTCCAGTGCTGGACATAGGCCTCCCCCAACGTTTTCCACACAGACCGGTCTTGGGCCACCCGCATCCAACCGCTTCCCGCGACCTTTACCAGGTCGTCGGTCCACCTATGCTTTAAGCCTATGTTACTCGGTGATAATAAAGATTTCCAATGGTGAAAGAATTTTTAAAATGGGTTGAGTTGATTTTATGTTAAATCATTACAAACAAACAAAAAGTCTTATCTTTACTCTTTATAATATTAGTATAGGTAACAACTCACTAACTTCAGTTTATATTCGGCGGTGCATTACCGTGTGAATAAAACAAAATAGCATTGCGCCATTTAATATATTACAAAACAACAATAAAAGAACGTATGTATGAGTCGGCGACTACGATAATTTAGCGATAGTAAGACCCTCAATTGACTTCATTGTACGAGTGAGAGCGGAAAACGTCGTGTTGTCGACGAGGCACGTGAGCACAAACGTTTGGTGGGGTGATAGTTATATTTAGAAGTGAAACGAACGTCAAAGGGCATTCATTCGCAAGCTACTAGGAAGAGCGGACCATCCGATCGGGACTACTGGTTCTTTAGGCTCAAATTGTAATAAGTGGTAATATTGCTACTCTGAAACTATTTAGTGCAACTAAGTCTTTAATTGCTGTAAAATAAAGCGGTTGTGAGAGATGTTTAGTTGCAGTTTGTGATTTACGCCATGAACCCGCTACCAGAGGACCCTACTGAAATCGGCTATGCCGCTAATATTACGTATACTCCTACATATCGCTGGTCCAATATTACAAGGTTCTACGTTACATTTTTGAAAAAATAAATTATGATTCTATATATTGCATGGTTCTATATGTCATTCCTTTTTGGTTAGACTAATATAGTAATAGATGGAAGCACTTACCACCTCACAATATTGAATCGCAAATACTTATTTTTACTGAAATGCAAATTTCAAACTTCATTTCCCAAAGGTAAAAAAAAAACATAGAACCTTGTAATAGTGAGCCAGCAATAGGCTTTTATATTAATACAAACAAAGGTCACTCATCAAAGATTTGAATAACGCCAGGTCCCTCGACCGTGTACTAAAACGTCTTCAATGTATTCACAGGTAAACTACCTATAAAGTGTTGTCACGTGAAAGGGAACGCAGGTTATAGGCTTGTAATAACTAAACACTGTGATATCGGCATGATAGTAAAGCTTCCAACATAATCCCAGGTTATGCCGAAAATGTACGAACATTACATATGGGATTTTAGACGTCACGACACGATGCCGATACTATATTACATGACTCCTACGGTGGAGTCATGGACATTGAGGTCGTTGCGCATCCGTGACCCCTACGGGGGAGTCAAGAAAATCTTTGGTATGTTTTTAGCGACTAATCACAACGAGTTTTTTTGACTCTCCCGTAGGTTAGTAGGTAGGTCAGGACGCACAACGGAAGCATTTTTATTTGTATTAATCGTAGAACATTCCAAAGGTTAAATGCAAGTCCAAAATCATTTATTCATTTAGGTCACGAAGTTTCACTTATGAACGTCAAAATATGTAGGTTATGGACTGAACTTAATAAAAGTTACTGAAGCTACATTTAGGTTAGTTGCTAGATTTAGGCAAAGGGTTGAGAAGCCTATGAGAAGAAACCTGCAAGAAACCCACGGCCACTCTTTTAAATTGCCAATTAAATATAATCTTAGTATTTTACAACTCATATCAATAAGATGTTGCAGCCATTATGTCACATATTACTGCATATAAAAAAGAATTACAATAATTACTTAACAATATTATGGAGATGAACCAAAAAGTAAATGCAGAATCTGATTTCCAATTTGCATTTATTTCGTGTTGATATATCTAACCGCTGTTCATAGATACGCTTGAATTGCGACGTAAATGTGCCCTCATGGTACATTTCTATTTGTTGTTGCACAATAGGGTTGACAACCCACCCGCGTTGTGTCGCTGTGCCCTATCCGTGCCCGACCAGTACACGAGACTGCGATCGCGTCGATTGCTGGCGGTGCCGAGGGTGCGTACTTGTACTGCTCAGTTTGCTCCGACCAATCAGGCTATGAGACTTCTCAACTCTCTGGTGGCTCAATATCCAGAAGTTGACATATTTTTCGATAAAATTAATAAATTTGTTAAATACTGTTTACTATTTTTAAGTTATAAATAATATGTTGTGTATGTATTATGGCTCACTGCACGCGTTGGGTAACTGTAAGTGCAGTGAGCAGTTGATGCAAATAAATAAATAAATAAATAACAAATTACATTAGACTTAAGAAAGAATATATTGCCTAATCCTAACTAATGTTATGAATTTAATGTGAGTGTGTTTGTTACGCATTCATGAACGAACTTTGTACAGCAACGATCACGCAGCTTGTTCGTATACGCCCCTTATTTTAAAGGGACATTCGGACTAGATCCTCTTTAATTAATACTGCACTAGCGCCGAAAATGCTATTGCAGACTATACCGTCTCAGAACTGTGAATTTCTACCAGCCAAGAAGTTACTGGGTACAAAACTACAAAAATCTAGCAGGAGTAGCTCATTACGATGCTGCTACACAATAATCTAATAACCGGTTTTATCATTTTACGCTAAAGTTTGTATATTAGCGTTTATTTTTTAGCGGGACTTAACCCCAGGCAGCTCTCCGACACTAATTTGGATACTACAGAAACACGTAGGTACTGATTAACTCACTACTCTATTTAAAATTTGCCCCAACGGCAAAACATGACTGAGCTATTTTATATTTTCTAACTTGTCTACCTATGTGTGCATACTCATGTGTTGACAAAACTAATGTAATTTCATGTCACTAACAGTATCCGTGTCGTATCCGCGTCGTCTAGCATTAAAAGACCCCATATCTTGACCGTATTCACCAAAACCATAAAGGAGACCATGTTTATTGGTCATAAACAGAGTGATTCATTGACATAAGCTCAACTTTATTACACAACTGACCGGATGTTATGTAAGATGTTCAATTCACTTTATATTCGAATTGTTTGAACAAGTTTTTAAAGTAAATAGCTACGCTTATATATGTATGTAGGATATCTGTGATTAAGATAGTTATGTCAGTGTAAACGAGATTTTTAGGCTGCTTGTTTTGATTTATTGTGTTTATTGATACTGTGTCAAAATGTAATATCACATCTGTGTGAGGGTGTGTATCACAGCCAATTTATGATAGACGTGTGGGTCCCTCGTGATGAAGAAAGAGTCTTATGTCGTCTGCCAAGCAATGGTATTATACCTGGTGAGTCTCTACTCAGAATTATCAATAAACGTGTTTGTTTTTTGTTTCTTGAAGCTGTAGAAGAATATCAGAGGATGTGATTAACTGCATAGATGGCGGAGTGGTTTAAGGGGGGTCGCCTCACCGATGCCACTGCGTCGCTTCGCCGAGTGTTGTGGGTTCGAATCCCACATAGAACAAAAATTTGTGTAATCCATAAAACGTTGTTCCGAGTTTGGATGTTCGATGTGTCCGTTGTTTGAATGTTTGTAAAGACCTCCGCGACACAGTAATCATTTTTGGACTGGCAGTTGTCTACTTTAAAAATGAACACTAAAAAGATATGAAGAAAAGAAAAGATATTATATTTTTGAAAGAAGTAGCAATAGGTATGATGAATGCAAAGCTTCGGTTTAACATTAAAGTAATATCTTAATGTATATACCCACGTATGGTCTCAATAATCAGGAGTATCTATGAAAGACAATATAGATCGTCCTCAATTATTCTTACACCAAATGTATTCTTAGTTTATTTATGGATTATTAGTTTTCACCCGCGGCTTCGCTCGCGTAAATGTAGGTTACGTTAGGTTAGGTCTGCAACAGTTATTTTTTCTGGATAAAAGGTACCCTATGTCTTATTCTGTACCCCTGACAACGTGTATGCAAAATTTCATGTTGATCGGTTGAATAGTTAAGGCGTGAAAGCGTAACAAACAAGCAAACTCACTTTCGTATTTATAATATTAGTTAGGATTGATTGATCTTAGATTATATTATTAGACCTAGCCTTTGACTCATTCAAAAATGAAACAATTTCTTTCATTCAAAGGTGGTCCGAGAAAAAGCCGGCAGATAGATGTACTGATTTAAAGTTTTAGTCAAAACAAAACGCTTGGCTAAAATAAAGCTTCCTAGTTAATTAATTGAAGATAAGGAAAAAGAGAGGAATAAACACTAATTGTAGACCTCAATAAATAGAGCTGTTTGTCTTAATATAACTCGCAAACAAAAGTTAATTATAATAAAAATTCAGTCCGCAGTTGTAAATCTCACTATTACTTTTTAATGAAGCCGTTTTCAACATTTAATATCTAGAGAACACTTAATAATGCTTGTTTTGAACTAAAATTTAATAAACTGTATTGATTAATGTTGTTCTTCTAAACAAAATAAATGCACGCTGAGTGCCATATATCATTTAGTATGTCAGGGGTCGTACTCTCTATAGGCTTAATCACTCTCGCTTCGAAGCGTATGAATTAGACATACATCGTGAATTTATGCAAGGCTTAAGGCGTAACCAGACTTGCGCTGACTTTTGTAACGAGTAAACGCGCGATTTGACGATATATTTTATTTACATTTACATATATAGGCTATATCTAAAAATGTAAATCCAAATAAAAAATATGTAGGTCACAAAGTAACACTTTATAATGACAAAGTTACATTAATTAATGTTAATTTACGACGCTGCCTAAACCAGCCATTTTATTTATTTTCAATCATATATTTAATGCTATTTCTTTTTATTTTGTTTAATTTATAAGTTAGGTTTGTTTATTTTTTTTAGCATTTCAGAAAACTTACAGCTAAATTAGAATCATAGACAGATTTAATACGAAAAAAGAGGGTCAATTAAAAGTTTTCACAGATAGCAGAATAAATAAGTGTAAATGATAAAAGAAGACATTTAAATAACAAGATAATAGCAAGGAATCGACGCCATCACATCTAGTTTTTAGACTTAAAGAAAGAGTTACACAAAGTTTTTTTGATTTGGCTATTACCTGTAAGTAAACAAGTCCATATCAACACTCTGGCATGCCGTCTTGTTAATATTTAGTTAAGTTGTATAATGATTTTTGCCTTTGTACATGTCAATATAATTATGTGAATTCATTTATTTAGATTTAGCCATAGCAGACGCGAAATATCTCTAAGGAATCAAACTTTATCATTGTTTTTCATTATTAACTAAGCCTTTTTAAACGGTTAAATGATGGGCTAAAATATTTTAGGACTGATCGCTCTACTCTACACGTATTTAAGTAATTATTAAACATTGATAGCCCACGTTCAAATTCGAACCGCCTCTCACACTTAACAGGAAATGCATATTTACGACCTTCCAACAATCTCTTTAACATACTAGGCACACAAAACTTATAAGAAAATTCTTCAAACAAAATAACCTTATGAAAATCATCACGAAATCCTTGCATAAAAAACTTGCCCACCCCCGGATAAAAAACATACTTCATATTAACCCGTCCAATTAATCGTTCAACAAAAGTAGTTTTGCCCGCATTAGAAACACCATGCAAATACAACAGTTTACGTTTCAAACCACTACCATTCAAAAAACTATTCCACCACATACACACATCCATAGTCCAATTAGCATAACACATATTCAACGGTCGTAAATTAACATCAACACACTTCATCTTACCATCCATAAAAAAACGCAGTAAAAATTTATAACAAAACCTATGTTCCATTACAAAAGGATCATCAAAATAAAACCTATCAGTACGCAATGCCCATAACCTACAACGCATATTAAAATGCAGTTCAGACTCTTTACAATTATAAATAGGATCTTTATCCTCCTTAGTACAATATTTAATACAATTCTTACGACATTTACATGCTTGTAAATTGTACTATCCACATATAATTATAATAGTAATTATACATACAACGAACTTATAACCAATAACCAGCTTATATCTAATATTTTATATAAAATAAATACATTTCTAATATTACAAAAATTTACGAAAATATATTTTGAAATTGTACATAAATCCAAAAAATCTTTGCTACTATTATTTAACGAGCTCGTCGCACTCTTTCCTGAAATGATTTCCCTTCGGATATGGAATTCGGAATATTTTCGTTTACGAATAAACGAGAAACTGCACTGAATAATATAATCAATTCATTAAAAATAATCCCTAGATAAGTTGATACCAATAAAATACCGAGTTGGTTGTTCGAACGTTAAATATAAAATGAAGGACTTATTAAAATACACGAGAAATCGTACATTTTGCCGATGCATATTATGTGTATATTTACGTGTAGATAGTAAAATATTAATTAGCATTTATATTTCTCGTTGTCTATCGTAACGCCAAAATTATGCTACTAGATCAACAATCTAGTAGCATAATTTTGGCGTTACGATAGAGGCCGAACGCGGGATCCCGAGTTCAATTCGACGTGTCTGGTCAAAGTATTCCGTTAGTTGAACGCTCAGTACACGATAGTGGCAATACGTTTAACGCATGTAAACTAAGATGACAAAATTTGAGCGTAATATACTACTTATGTCTGCCACGACACACAGGGCGACATAAGGCGTGCGGCGTGTCTGCATATTATCGTGTATGTCTTTTATTTATTTAATATTTTGAGCTGAGAAGCAATAGAAAAAAAATTAACTTATTTGTTTGTGTTAAGAAATGATTGGTGTCTTGATTGCTATGGTTGTGAAGTTAGGATATATGTATCTATCGCAAATCTAATACATTAACGTAATGGTTAAACTATTAGATTTGCGGCAATATATATACAGTTACAAACTATATTGCTTTACATATACACTGTGACATGTTCTGTAGTTAATATTGTCTTCTGTTTACGCGAATTTTATTCATTGAAATTAAACTACTATATACGGATTTTATCGCGTTGTTTATTTGACACTTTATTACAAAATTTTGAAAACAGTTACACTACTATTACTATTAAACTTTACTACATTTTTAAGCTAATTAAATTATTGAAACTATTAAAACTATTTATACTATTAATATACTATTATACTATTTATATTTGTGTTTACACTTTCCCCGACGTTAGCTTAAAAATTAGTAAAGTTTAATAGTAATAGTCGTGTAACAGTTTTGAAAATTTTGTAATAAAGTGTCAAATAAACAACGCGATAAAATCCGTATGTAGTAGTTTAATTTCAATGTTCTGTAGTATTCATGCTTTTGTTGGTTCTATTTTGTAATCGCTAAATCGCGCGTTTGATCAAACAAGGTAGCTAGTCTGTGACCACCGTTATTCGTCTCCATATATTTAAATACCATTTCTCGTCTTACGTTGTGACGGAGGCCGTGAACTCACGAAAAAGGACTTTAATATTTAAGTAGTATGCATAAGATAGTATATGCATGCTAAGTGAGTGTGCAGAGGGGTAAAGTTAGGAGATAAAGAAGTTATCTAAAGGAGAATTGTTGGAGGTATAGACTCAGAAACGGTTAAGCAGCGTGATAATGGAATTAGCTTCACGGAGGTAATGAACAATATGAATATGAGGGTAGAATATTAAGTTGAACACTTCATATACTGTGTTGCTAGGTTGAGATGTCACAAGCGTCAAAACTGAAATGAAATATGATTTATATTGTCTTCTGTTTACGCCAATGTTATTCATTGAAATTAAACTACTATATACGGATTTTATCGCGTTGTTTATTTGACACCTTAATACAAAATTTTTAAAACTGTTACACTACTATTACTATTAAACTTTACTAATTTTTAAGCTAATTAAATTATTGAAACTATTAAAACTATTTATACTATTACTATACTATTATACTATTTATATTTGTGTTTACACTCTCCTCGACGTTTCGGTTGCTTTTCAGCAGCCATGGTCACAGGGAGAATTTTGTAATAAAGTGTCAAATAAACAACGCGATAAAATCCGTATATAGTAATGAAATATGATTTACAAGATTACTAGCAATTTGGTATGCAAATTCTAGTTGTATTACCTAATCTTCTTAATTTATAGCACAATTTTGTGGTAGGAGTGGGTTATTGTTGGTTGAGTAATAGATTGGATCGAAACTAACGTCTTCTCGTTTATAAGTCCAATGATATACTTTAAGTTTGGAGTGCTACTGAATAAGAGACCAGTTGAAACCATGCATTTGACAGTTGACACGTGGTGAACGCCACGTAGCTATGTACACGTTGCCTGCCACGTCTGAGGCACAGATTAAAAACTTAAAAGTCAATCGCGCATGACGTGCTGTCTCCATGAAGGTATAGATAAACAATGTTTATGTATACCTTCATGGCAATCTCGTAGCGTAAGCGGGTGACCAAAGTATATGTACTGGTGTACATATACTTTGGTCTGGTGTACTGTGTACACATTTGAAACGTGGCATTTGTGGCGAAGGGCTGTCACTGTTAAGTAATGTTTATTAAATATGTGTTCTCTTAAAAAAATTTACATACATGATATTGTGAAAGATTTCGTGTTTTTAGAAATAAAATATGTTTTCTTTCTTTTCTGCATCAAAAGCAAATTGGCTTTGTTTTCGTATAATATGGTTTTAGTTTGGAAGCATTTTGTTGCTTATTTATGAAAAACTAAAAACGTATGTTCACATATACATACGGACCTATGGCGTTAATCACGATTGTCAGTCATGATATGGATATGTTATGAAGCATGCTGACACGACTTTCTCGCACGTATCTTCTCATAATGTCAATCCTTGCATGAACCCAACAATTAACTTGAATGTATCTTATCTTATGTTATGTGGGGGCCAGTCAGTGCAGACCGGTGACACTTCGACCCAGTGGGATCTTTTGTGTCGACACTCTCCCAATAACGACTGTCATAGATGTTGTGTGGCACGGAGCAGGCGATAATTGTCAATCAATACGCACATAATTTCGAAAAGTCATATAACTTCTGAAAGTCAGAGGTGCGCGACTTGGGTTCGAACCCGAGACCCTCTGCATTGCAGTCTGTTGGTCTCCCCGCTGAGCTATCGCTGCTCAACTTGAATGTAACTTCAGTAACTGATATATAAAACTTGATGAGTAATAATGGAAGAAAACGAAAGATGGCAAGATAAGGATAGCAATCGTTATAAATGATGTTGGATATGGATCAGAAGGCTTTATACTGACTTTACCTCAGACTTTGTATACGATTACTAAGTTTAAGGTATAAGTATCTAGTATAAATGGCCAAAAGTTTAATGACTATGTATCAGCTGTTACTACCCTTTTATAATACACTGAGCTTCAGAGTATGATAGAGGTAGATTAGAGAAACGAGGGCCATATAAGTTTGGTCAAAGCCTTAGGCCACAAATAAATCTATATTTATAAAGTGTCTGTTTGTAATGTCAAAATAACAGCTTTCTACTAAATAAAAGTACATATATATATCAAAAATTATTTCTAAAATTGTTGTCTGTCTTTGAAACGGTGGAACTGATTTTGACGAGACTTTTACTGGCAGATAGCTGACGTTATAAGGAGTACCTTGGGCTCCTTTTTTGTTATATTCCACGCAGATAAAGTCGCGGGTAAGAGATAGTATTTTACTAATAATCATGTTGTTTGTTAGTCATTGATCGGTAGTTCGTTATGATGGACATAAGTACTAGACTAAATCTGTGTCTAATACAGAATGTAAATTATGTACATATTATAGTTTCCAGTATGGGTTCCGGTTTTATATTGAAATGTCTAGTTGATCTTATGACGTCAGCATAAGCAACACATAGGTAAAGCTGGTAGTCATAACTGATGCGAATAACGACGACAATCGTTACAGGGATTCAATACAATCAAAAATATTCCGATAAGTCGTTCAAATATACTGCATAGTTAAGTCGGTACTTGAGAATTCAGTCGCTACGGCTTCTGTATTCTAGCGTATTCTATTTATTTTCCATTGAGCTATTTTCTATTGAGAGTGCATAAGGAAAGTATTGTATAAAAAATAAACAAGTATGTAGCATGTTCATGAGAATGTTATTAGTTTTCAGACACACAAAAACTATTTGGAAAATTCTCATACATGCTTTTGTTGTATTCAATTTCACTATAAATAAAAATAAAACAATTTTATACGGATTTTATCGCGTTGTCTATCTTTATATATATAAATCTTCTGTGCGTGTGTTTGTAATTTAACTCCTCCTAAACAGCTGGACCGATTTCGATGAATTTTTTTATGTGTGTTCAAGTGGATACGAAAATGGTTTAGATTTGGGTTTTTTTTCGTGTGTACGGGACAACGTCTGTCGGGACAGCTAGTTTTTTATAAAACTCTATTAAGTACATTATTTTGAAACTTTAAACTACTATTGTTAAACACTTTTACTAGTTACTTTTTACTTCTATTTAAGCTATTTAAATTATAAAAACTGTTTGGATTAAATTTTACACTTTTCCCGACGTTTCGGTAGCTTTTCAGCAGGCATGTTCACGGGGAGACTGAGAGTCGTCCTGTGACCATGGCCGCTGAAAAGTTTCAATATTATGTAATAAAAGTGTTTTATAAAAAATTAATAACGCGATAAAATCCTTTCAAAGTTGTTTAATTTCAATGACATTCGCGTAAACGTGATACATTCACTTAAACGTAAGACAATATTCACCATAAATATTATTTTAGCAGCAGAAGTAGCTGTTGAGGTCTTTGTCGACTAAAACGGCTTCTTATAATTAATTCGCAAGAAAGCAAACCAATTTCGCCGAACCGAAGGGGTATTGATTTAATAGAAACGAAAATTTTCAATCGCCGGCTGAATAATAGATTATGATTCTGGTAGACAAACACATCGGCTATAACCTTTGTAAGTAGATTATTGGAAAAGCCAACCGTTAATATTAGTATTTGATACTTCAGCGCTAATAATTTACAGAGTTGGTTTGTTTAATGGAAAATGCCAGACAGGCGATACTTTCTGTTCAACCATTAAATGTGGCGCCAAAGGGTTTGTTTTCACTAGTTTGCAATCTGCTGCAATTGTTAAATATAACAAATTAATTAAATTCCAGTTATTCATTATATGTCTGACTCAAAAATTCTGGTTGGTCATGTATTTTGCGAATACACGCATTTAAACCAAATTAATTTTGTACATTCATTAAAATGCCAATAGTTCGTTTCCAGTAGCTTCGACCATTGGAAACGGAGTATTTAACCAAATTGAAAATATCGCAATATGGAGCTAGACGGCTGATCATTTTGGCCAACGTTCTGAAGAAATTTAAAGAATCCAAATTGTTTATCGGTCTTTTTTGAAGAGGGAATCTTTCTATTTGACAGGCTGCTTCAAAATAGTTATTCCCACTAGCTCATTCATGAACATTTGAAAGTCCAACAGATAATTAGAACTACATCACAGTTAGCGTTCAGTGAGGCGACAGGCCGTCGGTGACCGCTGATTGATGAGCACAGCGGTCAATCGATGACACTACTAACGATCGGTTCGATGTACCACATGTTCCGGCATGAAGGAATTTAGTTAGGAAAATGCTTTTCTTACACAAGAATATCCGAACTTACGAACTAATGTTATAAATGTGAATATGAGTTGGTTTGTTTGTTACGCTGTCACGCCTTAACTACTGGACCGATCATCATGAAATTTCGCATACACGTGGTCAGAAGTACAGAAAAGGACGTAGGGTAAATTTCATCACGAAAAAGTACTGTTTCCCAGGGATGTAAATCTATTGACAACATCTACATTAACGCGCGCAAAGCCTCGTGGCTTTGCTTGGCTTGTTCGTGCAAATTCTAGTAATATTATCAATGGGACTGTGAGTTTGTTTGTTTATTTGTTTGTTACGTTTTCACGCTTTGACTCCTCGACCAATCATCATGAACTATCGAATACACGTAGTCAGGGGTACAGACTAGGACTGTTCCCTAGCAAACGAAGCCGCGGAAAAAAGTTAATATAATATATTATACTAAGATAAAGATGATAAGATATAAGAATTTACGAACCCAGTTCTTTAAATTATTATTGTTATACAAATTTATGCACAGCAGTATTTCCAGTCGAACGTATGTACATAAATTCGATAAACATACATATAGACCATTTTTCTGACTGGTTCTATTGGGTAAACCACAAGCTATACGATATATCAGTAGTAGAGCCTCGCTGATGCCAGCATGAATGGGGCGGCTCGACCGGGGAAGGACTAACCTCTCACATAATATCGACGTAAAATAGTAGTATTCCTACTGTTGTGTTTCGCTCAATGAGTGAGAGGGCCGGAGGCCCAATCACCCTCTTTCCCCCTTCCCGCTATTTCTCCTTCCCACTTCCTTTTCTAAAGGGTAGGTAACGCGCAAGTGATGCCTCTGGTGTTGCAGACGTCCATAGGCTACGGTGACTACTTACCATCAGGTGGGCCGTATGCGTGTTTGCCATCAAAGCCGTATAAAAAAAAATAACGATAAACTCTAAAACTATTGAACCGATTTAAATAATTCTTTAACTATTAGAAATATACTTTATTCAAAATCACAAAATCACAGGCTATAATTATATATATATGACGCTACAAGCCACAGGACCGAAACAGCAATCATAAACGTAGGTGATACCTAAAGTGACCATTAATTTTTTTGTCAGAGCGGGACGCTTGCGGAATTTAGTAAATATACATACTACTACTTATTTTACTATTATTTTGAAATATTGGATTTAATGTGCAGACGCATTAGTTTCATATTTTTCGTCGGTGCAAATTAGTTTTAAAATGTCAGCTCTAGTTTTTAAGTAGGAATGGAGCTTATCGAAATATTTGTTGACGTTAGACTTAGTAATCAAAATGGCTTTCGGAACTGCGACATTTGACTGTGTTTTGCATTTGTCCATGAGAGAAAAATCTCTTTCTCTTCTCCACGCCGCAAGCGCTGCTGCCGTCACCCGCGCTTTTCGAATTTAATCAGGTAGATACTCATAACTTATAGCTTGCTCTATTTGCAAAAGCGGGACATTTTTGCCCTGGCTGGGGACAACGGGACAGACAACCTAAAAGCGGGACTGCCCCGCCTGAATCGGGACGTATGGTCACGTTAGTGATACCACAAGGTACTACAGCTAGAGTTGTATGAAATAAAATTGTTATAATATGTTGAATAATAAAATGTACTAAGTACTAACACATAATTTGGAATTATGCCTTTTATTATGTAGAACCCAAAGCCTAAAGTTGTAGTTAGCTGTCTAAAGTAATAGATAAATGAAGACATGGTAATCATTCAGGGACATACAGATGTAATAATAGATTACGTCCTATAAGACAGACAGAGAGAACTGGTCGTAATTAAGAGCTTTCTCAACCACTTAGTATAAAGCACAGCAACCCTATACCATAATTTTGTCTTTCACTTCATTTTATTATTAACTCTAATAGAATATTAATAAGATTCAAATTTCAGTGATGTGTCCACAATTACTGTTACGCCGTAAAAGACAGAACGCGATCTAATTAAGCAACTTTGAAGTTACACCCGGTCCACTCAAGGTTGCATTAGAACATATTAGGAGACCTTCGTGTTTAATGGCGCTCGGACTATATATAAATTTTAGGATGATGAATGTATGGCAGTACATAATATGTAATATACTACAGTGAAGAAGATAATAGAAGTTTGGTAATTTTTTCGGCGAATAAATGTCACTGCAGAAGCCTTATTAACCTGTCAATTGTTGTAATGCCAGATATAATTGAAAACCTATTGTATCTGGCCGCCGGTATGCCGCTGCGACACAAAAGGTTAATATAATTTTGTTTTGCAGAAACTGGTTATGATTTTAATTTTAATTGAAAATAATGGCGGGTCATTCTTTTTTTAATAACTTTTAAAAATATAACGTATAGTCACAATTGTATATAATTGAAAATCCATATATGTATGTAAATATAATACCCAAATTTTGCCAGTTATTAATATAATAATTAATATGATAATTAAAAAAAAATCATATCTCAGGTAGTAGTTAGGATAGATTTTTCAAGTATCTAGTCTAAATACAGATTTTACGTCTATACTAATACAAGAGGAAAGATTTTATTTTTTGTTTGTTTGTACCTAAGTGTTTAACTCAAAAACTACTCAACCGATTCTAAAATTCTTTCAAATCAAATCAAATCAATCTTTATTTGTATTAATGTGGTGTATACAGATGTTTGGTTTAGTTTACAGAGTTCCAACATTAGTCATATATTCATGACATACAAATATAAAATACACAAAAATAAAAACAAAAACTTATAACTAAATTAATTTAAATTCTAACTTAATAAATGTAGACTATCACACTGTATCTTACATGCAAAATATTCCTGTAGTGTGTAGAAACATTTATTGCAGAGCCATCGAAATAATTCTGCTTTGAATTTATTTATACGCCACTCATAAACACCCTGTGGCAAGTGATTGTAGATGCGCACCGCCATTGTGTAGCTATTCCGATTACATACATCAGTTCTTATGGGAGGAAGCATTAGTCTATTTGGATAGCGGGTGTTGAAGTGGTAATTATCCTTTTTTAATGAAAACAGGTTACAGTTAGACTTAACAAATACACACATTTCGAATATATAGAGACTTGCGACGGTTAACAAAGACAGTTCACGAAACAAAGGTTTACAGCTTTCCCATGGAGCCTTATTGCATATACCTCTGACACATTGCTTTTGGGCTATAAATACCCTGTTAATATTTACAGAATTGCCCCAAAGAACAATAGCATATCTCAGATTAGCGACAACAAAACCATGATAAGCTTTTAATGCAGTCTGTTTATTTGTAATTTTGGTGAGTCTCCATAAAGCATAAGCAAATCTATTTATACGATTACAAATTTTATCTACGTGTAGTTTCCAATCACATTTATCATCCAAAGTTATACCCAAAAAAACAATGTCTGAAGCCTCAGTTAATTCCTGGTCCTTGTAATTTAAAGTAAGATTAAGCTTCTTGCCACACCTATTATAAAATTGTACGTATTTTGTTTTATCAATATTTACATTCAAGTTATTATTATTCAAATAGGTAACTATATCAGAAATTGTATTATTTAGTATATCATTATAATTATTTTTCGAATTATTTGGTACTATTATAGATATATCATCTGCATAGAGAATGGATTGATGTTGTATCACAGATGGTAGGTCATTTATGTATAGTATGAATAAAAGAGGGCCCAGTATACTGCCTTGGGGTACTCCGACTTTATTATGTCTTAGTTTGGATTTGGTAATTATTTCTTCGCCTTTTGCATTAAAATTTGTAATTTCTACATACTGTATTCTATCAATTAGGTAACTTTTCAACCAGTCCAGAGCAGCGCCACGTATGCCATAGAGTTCGCATTTGTAAAGTAATAGACGATGAGAGACAAAATCAAATGCCTTGCTCATGTCAAAGAAAATGGATGTGATATTTGTTTTGGCATTAATATGGTTTATTATACTGTTAACTAGTTTGAAGGCTGCCAGAGTAGTTGATTTCCCTTTTAAAAAGCCATGTTGTTCTGGACACAGGATATCAAATTTATTCAGGAACGATATTAGTCTATTGTACATAATTTTTTCAAACAATTTAGCTATAGTAGGAATTAGGGCAATAGGTCTATAATTACTTATCAAGTTTTTGTCACCTTTTTTGTGTAATGGCTTTGTAACGGTTGTTTTTAACTTATTGGGAAACTTGCCTTGGCAGAGAGATAAATTTATTATGTATACTAATACTGGTGTAATGATATTACTACACGTTTTGAGCAACTTTGTGGGGAATTGGTCATAGCCCACTGAAGGGGTATTATTCAGTGAATTTATCAATTTTTCTACTTCGTTTATATCGGTGGGGAATAAAAATATACTAGCATTATTTGACTTGATATTACTTGACATTACACTTTCATGATCATTATTTTGTAATTGTTGTATATGTTCATTACCAGACGCTCTATTTGTAAGATCAATAAAGTAATCATTAATTATATTTGAAATTTCTTTAGGGTCATGTATGACCTTATCCTTATAAAATATTTGCGGAATAGCCCTCGTAGTAACAAGCGGTTTTATATTATGATTAATAATTTTCCAGGATGCTCTGCAGATATTCGGAGCATTGTTAATATAATTTTTATTGTGTAGTCTCTGGGCAGTGACTATACATTGCTTTAATAGTTTATTGTATTGTGTATATTGCACTTTATTTGAATGCATCCCAGTTTTATAACTCATGATAAAGCTATATTGTCATTTATCACCGAGTAACATAGGCTATATTTTATTTAAAAAAAGGTACTGTTACTAACATAATCTAACCTACTTTTACGCGAGCGAAGCCGCGTGCAAAAACTAGTATAAATATATTGTATTGTACGTTCCTGAGATCAATGTACTAAATTATATTTAAGTGTAGTTTTTAAAAGAATTATTAATGTATGCTTGAGTGAATGCATGCTTGTAGTTCATGTTAGTGAACAAAAGTGAGAGTGAATGATGTAATTCGATTTAAATTCGTTCATTAACAGTATGATAAAGACGGATTACATATACTAGTAATCCGTCCTGGCTTTGCTCTACTTAATAAGTCTCGAAATCTGCGATTTCTTTTAAAGTATTTCGATGGGATAGATTTCGTTGAAGCAGATTTTGTTCCAGCGACCCACCTACCATTCACGGCAGCGAGCTGGCACACCGCGGTAGGTTTATTCGGTAGGACCCGGGACTTTACATCTATGGAAGAACAGGGTGTGAAGTCCCTCCAACACAACGGGAGGATCCTCCAACCAGGCTAGTTGATCGTGCCTGGCGGGCCGCGACCCGATGCGCGATGGTTGATGTCGGAAGCTTGTACTCAGTCGCTGTGTAAACTCCACTTGTGCGATGCAGAATA
Organism: Catocala sponsa; assembly: GCA_963564715.1. Classification (NCBI taxonomy): domain Eukaryota; kingdom Metazoa; phylum Arthropoda; class Insecta; order Lepidoptera; family Erebidae; genus Catocala; species Catocala sponsa. Next base: position 1,873,174 of record OY751339.1, read on the forward strand.
GTATGACGTCATTTGAGCGCTTGTTGTATGTAGCGCCATCTGTTAGATGTAGGTGGAACTTCTTCGTCTATGCGGAGTTGTCACAAATCTTTAAGCTTTTTTGCCAGGGTAAGCCAGACATACCTTCTCCCCTTTTCTCACGACGAGAGACGCGTAAATGACATGACCCCAGGTATAAAAAAAGAAAATTTTGTAGCATATACGCTTCGAAATTTTACCATATTCCACATTTCGCTAGCTGTCATTTTACGTTAAACGTTAAAATGGCAGTGCCTATTGCAGTTTACCGGACACAGTTCCAGCCGGCGTGCTTCTACCGACAATTTTATAACCGAAAAACATAATACCACTACCAACCTGGTTATCAAACCCGGGACTTCACGCAGTCGTATTCACTATCTACCAATATAATACCTAACCTATATAATCTTTATATGTATGTATGGAGATATAAATAAAACATTTTTGAAGTGAAAACTACTTTAGGCGCATTGAGCACTTCTTGGGTGAACAAAAACATGGAACTCGCGTCATCGTCGCCGAACGCTTTACATTTTTGAATTATTTTCCGTTTATAAAGAAGTGTTTATGATCAAGGATTAAAGTTTTCACTTCTATCGGCAGTCCCCAAAGACTGCCCCAAATTTTTCTTTCTTTCTTTCTTTGCGCTACCAAGGCAGTTTCTTTGTAAATTTTTCTATCTAATAAAATATGTGATAAGTTAGTTACTGAAAGATAGAATAAGAAATAGTGTGATTAGAGAGAGATGCGGCATGAAAGTGGATATAGTTACAAGAATAGAAAAGGGTATGTTAAGCTGGTTTGGACATGTAGAAAGAATGGACGAGGAAAGACTGACTAAGAAAGTTTATAAGGCTAGTGTGAATGGAACAGTCGCAAGAGGAAAACCTAGGCGAACGTTTCTCGACCAGATCGGAGGCGTCCTGGACAAAGGCCAGGTTAAGAGCTCCTTGAACCGACGAGCGTGTATGAGGAATGTGATGAAAGTGAATGAAGCCAGAGAAGTGTGTCAGGATCGTAGCAAATGGAAATCCGTAGTCTCTGCCTACCCCTCTGGGAAACAGGCGTGAATATATGTATGTATGTATTGAGAGAATCTCTCATTGCATCATGACACATTGATGTCAATTAGCGCCGGAGGCTTGCGACCTTGGCATTATAATGTATCCAACCGGTATATCGTTATTTATTGTCGTTGATCGCAAAGTAGTGTAGTGTTTCTAGGGGCAGCGAAATGTTTCTATAGTCTTCTGTTTACGCGAATGTTATTCATTGAAATTAAACTACTATATACGGATTTTATCGCGTTGTTTATTTGACACTTTATTACAAAATTTAAAAACTGTTACACTACTATTACTATTAAACTTTACTTATTTTTAAGCTAATTAAATTATTGAAACTATTGAAACTATTTATATACTATTATACTATTTATATTATTTATGTTTACACTTTCCCCGACGTTTCGGTTGCTTTTCTGCAGCTATGGTCACGGGGAGACTCCTACACTAAGAAGTATTATCATCAACAGTGTAACAGAATTTTTGCAGCTAGATTTTATCTTTATAAAAATAATCTAAAAATAATAATGTCCTCCAGACCGATCCGCGGATGACTCATCTGCGCAGGAGATATTGTAATGCACAAGTGTGTGCGCAAACACAAGTGCACTCTCTGTTCCCTCACTCATGATCCGATCATAATCCGTCACGACCTGACTGAGATCAGGCGCAGGACCAACGGCTTTACGTGCTTTCCGAGGCACGGGGGTGTCTAACACCGACAACTTCAGGCTGCTATTGAGATTTCTTCACAGAAAAATCCAATAACACGATATTGGCCCGACCCGGGATTCGAACCCGAGACTTCATGCACAGCAGTTGCATTAATTACCGCTGCGCCACGGAGGCAGTTAATAAGTAACTATATAAACCGGAGTTTATGTACATTATCATGTTTAATATAATACAAGTGTAGAGAATTTTGAATCAACGGTGGGTGAAATCGCCTTTGAATTTGACAGTAAATCTTAAACGTATGCAAACCTCAAGTAAATGACCACATTATGTATACATACGTAACATTTTCTTATTACACCATTGTCACGATTCGTTGAACTCTGAACCTAGCATAACAGTCGTTTGTCTCTAAACCTCTCATTACTCTGCATGACATAAAACCATGTACGTGACAAGTAATCTCTGTATTGAAAGTGAAAGGCGTAGCCTCGACCGTATCGCGTGAGAATATTTTTACACAAATCTACGAAACATCAGCAAAAAGCAGTACCCATTGCTTGTTTAAACAATAGTTATTATTCATAGTTCATATTCACACGTCAATGGATCGCGTGCATTGAATACATGTCAAGTGTAGGTAGTTTTATAGAAGGTAGCTCAATGAGTACGTGTTCATGTCACAGCATTGGCGAAGAGGATTTATGTTCCGTGATGTACAACTGTGCTAAAATATATTTTATTTGTGTGTCTTATTACAAGCGAATAAGGTTTAGAATCGTGATGAAATATTAGTCGCAGACGTTAATACATGATTCGTATAATGGACATAAATTCAAGTAGTCACTCAATATAAGTAATAATTTTGTTTATAGTTTGCCTTTGTATAGCGAGTAATAGAAAGGTTGAGTAATATTAAAAAATCAAAGCGTGTTTATATATTTTAGTAAGCATATTTTGCTGCGCAATTACTATTTTTGGTGATCATTATATTTAATCCCATAAATAAATTATTATTATAGTCCAGCCACAAAATGACTAAACTCTGATACATTGAAAGTGTTTTTTTTTATACTACTAAAGTGGTAAACAAGCATACGGGCCACCTGATGGTAAGTGGTCACCGTGGCCTATAGACGCCTGCAACACCAAAGGCATCACTTGCGCGTTGCCAATCCTGTTTGTCGGCACTATACTTATATATATTTCTCTAGATAGAACATCTGACTTGGCGTTATTGAAACCAGTTAAAACCTTCAAAGTGCTCCGGAAATATCTATATAAAGTTATAAATAAACGCAATATAATTAAAATTATTTATGCCAACATTAATAATACAGATATTTATTTGTTATTAATGGAAATTTCCGAAAAAGTCAGGCAGTTTCGACCTTCTCAGAGTTAATTAATTTTACTATGATATATTTTTAAATTGCGGTCTATATATGTAAATATAAGGTACCAAGGCAAGTATATATAAACAGTTAGATTAAACTACGGACTACATATTATCATGCCTTGTCTTGATTATTTATCTACATGTAAGTGGATGTTCCTGTTTACCATACTGCTGCTTTAGAGGCTACTATCAAATTTTATTAAATGCTTGAGTGTGTTCAGTAGTAATTCATGGAGAAATGGTTGTAGCACCTTACAGTTATGATTTGTAAACAAAATTTTATTGTAAACTTGGCGATTAAAAAGAGTGGCCATGAGTTTCTTGCCCGTTGTTCTCATTAGACCTACACCCTTGCTTTGCTGAACGTGGCAGTAAATGTAAATTCACAGAAAAAATTTAGTGTAACTTTGACATACATAAGTGTTACCTTGTAACCTAACTTGAATAAATTAATTTTTGATTTTGATTTTGATTTTATATGACATGCCAGCTGATCCCACGTGTATATTTGTCAGTTTAAAGTAGTGCTCTATTACACTTATATTTCGCAAGCTTTACTTAAGTCTTCCGTCAATTCTCTTGCCGTCTGTTGTCTTCGACTAGCAAATAAAAAAAAAAAATTTCATACTGTTGTATTACTGCAATTGTAGAGGAAAAGGGCCGAATATGGAATACTTAAACAAATTCTTTAAAAAATCAGTAAAAACGTTTTATTTTAATCAGTCTCATGGGTTACAAATAAATGCAGTCATAATCACTCTTGAAAAATAATAATAAAATCAACAAATAATCAACACTTTCTCTAAAATTATCATCTAAACGAAATCAACCAAAAACATGCTTCTAAAAAATGTGACCCTATTATGGAATAGGGTATTCCATAATAGGATCACATCTAGTTAATCAAAACAAAATACTTCTTTCTTCACTGGTTCCATGTTGATCACAAATATATCTGTAAAGTAGAGAAAAATATTTAGTCACCTTATTAAACTTGAGATTACGTTGAGGTCCTAATATGGAATACTATTCCATATTAGGACCTAGTTGATATTCCATATTACGAACAACATAAAGGCAGGAAGAAAATAAAAGTAACTTTTTTTCATTATTAAATCTTCGCTCAATAACAATTCCATTAAAAAACTACATACTTTGGTTACATACCTATCAACTTATTTGGAAATATTTATGTAAAAATAATAAGATATACAATATTTAAAAAATTATACCAGTGGCTTCCTCCTTTCTCCTCTTCTATCTATGTTGCCGTGCCCGACAGGGTCCATATTTGGTCTATTGTATTATTTTTTGTAACAACATGTAATTACATATGGAGAGCAATAAAGCATTGAATTCGAAATTGAAATTGAAAAGATAACATGTAGGTAAAACTTACCTAAATATCCAATCAATATTGCGTTGATAGTGTCGCACGCTCTCCCTCACGTCTGGTGCCGCCGAACGCCGCACGCGCACTTGCCGTCGAACACGGGTAGCGGGAGGGGTAACATGACACACGTTTGGGATACTCGTGACGTTTAGTTTTAGAAATATTACGGTATTCTATATTAAGGACATATTCCATAATTGGTACCTTTCCTCTATTATTGAGGCGCTCATAGCCAGTTGCACTCATTGATCGGTAAACGATTAGCAAGGTTAAGCAACGATGGGTGCGGTCAGTCTATAGATGGGTGACCGCTTAGTGGTATTTCATCTGAGTGTCTCCGCTTCGGAGGGCACGTAAAAAGTCAGTCCCGGTTGTTCTCAAATTGACAGCAGTCGTTAAGCCATGTCAGAGGCCTACGGGCGGCTTGAACAACTCTTGGCAACAGGTTGGCCACTAACCACACGAAAAGAAAGAAAGAAGAAGACTGCAATCTAGCTATGTTTTACTGCAAACCAGTAGACAGCGCGGCCGATTGTAAGTTGTTAGTATTGCGTATGATCACTTGAAATAATTGGGCTGTCACTCGTTGCGGATCTTAGGTAAAAGGCAATAAAGATATGAAGATTAGTTACGAAAGAGTTTAGATATAAGAGAACCTGAAACTCGGTTACTTATCGGGCGAAACGCAGTTATATAACTCTCGCAATACTTCCGAGTCAGTTTATTCGTGTGGTCACAGAAGAACTGGCAACATCCCTGGTAATTGGAAGACCCGATGTCTTCCATTTAAATGACGGGTTCCATCATTCCTTTTGTGCAAAGTCAACAATACGCAAATAATACTACGTTTATAGACTACTCTGATAGTAGACAAACTGGACCCTGGTATCATTCACGATCAACTCGCGTAATTTAACAGGAAAATCCTAAATAACTTTGGTCAAATTTCGAGCACTAGGCGACCGCTAGTATAAATAAAACGATAATCTTCAAGCTATCAGCTAGTTTGCTTGCTTACATTGTTAATCAAACCTTCAATTATTAAGGATCTAACTAAGCAGGAACCTTCATATATATTGTTGGTTAATTGTTATTGTAGTACGCAAGTAACTCATCAATCACGCATAAAAACCATTGCTGATTGACACATACGTTGTAACATCAAACTAGGCGTTGAGCAATCGATGGACGCTAAATTTATCGACAAAATAGTGTTGCACAGTGCACTAAATTTTGCAACTGTTTTAAAGTCCAATGCAACATGATGAAGACAGATTAGAAATCCTGCCTGAGAGCAAAAAAAGGAAAATTAATCAAGAAAATTTTGTCACGTCTAAGCAATTAAAACTATTATTATTAATATTATTGTTCATATCTGTGCGAAATGAAAGAAAATAAAAGTGAAATTATATATTTTTCTAAAATATTTAATGTTTATCCAGGTATTCGTAGTAACCAAAAACATTAAAAGTACTAGTAATGATGAAATAATGTTGCCAATGTCTACTATATACACTTAAACCTCTTTGTTAGTAACCTAAATTACTATTATATAAATAAAGGCCCATTCACACAAGCGTTTCTCAAGCGTAGGCGTTCTATAAATAAAATATGCGCAATGCAGATATGCGCTTGAGACGATCGCTACATCGTTTTGTTAACAAAATTGATTCTAACAATATGGTATGGGGTTACGATTGTACATGTGGGCTATTGGTAATGATCTTATCTTATCTTACGTGGGGGCCAGTCAGTGCAGACCGGCGACACTTCGACCCAGTGGGATCTTTTGTGTCGAAACTCTCCCAATAACGACTGCCATAGATGTTCATGGCAGCCGGGACCAACGGCTTAACGTGCTTTCTGAGGCACGGAGCAGGCGATAATTGTCAATCAATACGCACATCATTTCGAAAAGTCATATAACTTCCGAAAGTCAGAGGTGCGCGACGTGGGTTCGAACCCGAGACCCTCTGCATTGCAGTCTGTTGGTCTCCCCACTGAGCTATCGCTGGTCTTATTGCTCATGATACTTACGTGTATAAGAGCTTAGTAGACTTACCATAATTATGCTCATTTTTCTTATAGGTAAAATTAATGTTCATCTTTACTTTGTTTAGGCTACCAACGCAATAGCTTAGAGCCTTCCCACAGAGGTCATATGTGGCAAAGTTGCTCAACACTTGCCCACCTGACCTTTCGAAATGTTGTAACAGTAACTTTAAATATGTATTTTTGTTATTGAAGTGCTAAAATTGTTGTACTAAATGATCATGTAGCATATTGTGAATGTAATTTTTATTATTATTATATGGCAACCCGCCGTAGTAGTTACAGTTTGCAACACCAGATAGAAGGTTTAAAAAGTGGAATCGTGTTGCCATCGTATAGGACAAAGATTACAGCTCTCTTGCTGGTACCACAGCATGTGCTTAAGAAGTCTGGTGACCGTTTTCACCTCAGAATTGCAATATCAGGTACACAACGGCTACGGTAAGGGCAAGATTTTATTTTGTGGACAAGAAAATATCATTAGAATGTGGTAGCTGAAATAGTAATAGGCTATTTATATCTAATGGAGACCAAAATCTCATGATGATGTAACATAATACACACTGGAACTAGACTGACTGACGATGGTAGCAAAATCTATAAGGTGAATTAGTAGCAAAAATTTAAATTGCAATTATAGTACCATTAACCTTGGTATCTAATGAATTATTATTGGTATCCGAATTTGAAGTTCAAGTTTCAAGTTAACCTTAGATAGTTACTAAATTAAACTTCTAATAAGAGAGTAAATTGCCAGACTAGTTTAATAATTGAAATTCTTAATCTTAAGCAAAGGGATCTCAGATAATGGGATCTACAATTATATGAACGCGTTTTTGTAATCATCTTTCCGAATTCCGATTTTTTGTAATTTTTTAGAGGCCCAATCATCCCCTTTCCTCTATCCCGCTTCTTCTCCTTCCCACTTCCTTTCCTAAAGGGTCGGCAACGCGCAAATGATGCCTATGGTGTCCGTAGGCGTCCATAGGCTACGGTGATCACTTACCATCAGATGGGCCGTATGCTTGTTTGCCAACTTAGTTGAATTAAAAAAAGAAGACTTTTAAGAAGTTAAATAATTGGCAAGAACCCAATATTTGGACGACACAGATAAAATCCAATGCTACCAATCGATGTCAAATCGTCTTGAAGATGAAGGAAAGTAAGGCTGCTGGAACATTTCTACCTCGTTAGGTTAAGACTTAAAAATTAAGCTCTCATGTTCAAAAGTAACCACAACCACTTGAAATAATTAAGATTTCGATTGGAGCAAAAATAACAAACATTTAACATTTTCTATAAAACAATTTTTCCGCTGGATATATATATTAAGGCTAAAATCTTTGCCTTATAAATACGAAACACAAAGAACTAAACCAAAACCAACATCCACGAGGAAAGGATCACCCCTCCTCACAATTTCTTCTAATACCACTAGCAAAACGAAAATAGAAACGATGAGTAACGATATTGCGATATCGATATCATAGAATTTGAGAGGGTCCGTCAAATCAGACAAATCTATAATCCGGTAGCTCAGTCACCGAATACAGAGGAATTCTTCTTAAGCCCTTTGATAAAAGGATACTATTCGAATCATTTTAGGTCAAGGACTTGTTTCTCGTGTTTTGGGTCCTTTAGTAAACTTATTTATTTTGTACAAATATTTTACTCACGCATTTATAGAACTTACATGCGATAGTTTTCATCATATTTAAATTTGACAGTTTGCATTATTCTATTGAGGTCTACCTTGGTGGTGCGATGGTCGAGAAAAGTGTTAAATTTTGGTTCATCCTAACCAATATTATAAATTCAAATGAGTTTGTTTATTTGTTACGCTTTCACGTCTATACTTAAATTGCGCTTACTCGGTGTATGTCCGTTGTTAGGGATACAGAAAAGGACATAGGGTATCTTTCATCCAGAAATATTATATAATAAAGATTTAACTGAATTGGATATAAAAGCTACTTCATACTCAAATAATAGGCTTTTATCAAAGTAAGGGCAAATTATTACGCAAATACACCTTTTTGGATAAGCAAAAGAGAGGCTTTTAACAAATCGTCGTTTCGATAACAATGCCTTAAAAATCCATGTACAATCCAAAACCTACTAATGTTACAAATGTAAAAGTTTATAACAGTTTGGATGTTCATGACTCAATCACACGTAAATTTAGATGAAGAAAAAAGATGGACCATATCTTTGATAAATACACAGGAAACTTTTATCATGGTATACGTTCCCGTGGGATTCATGTGGACAAAGCCTTATGGCGAAGTCACGTGTAGAAATTTGTAAAGTATATATCCATAGTCCTACGCCCCGAAGAGGTAGTTAGAGGTCTATTACACCATTTCGCCGGCTCTTTTTTTAAGTCGTTATCGTCTACCCCTCAGTCCTAGACTCCATGTTGCTAATGACTAAAACTTGACCCAGAATTCGACCCTAAGACCATATGATCTCAGGGTCGAATTCTGAGTCAAGTTATACAATAAGCATAGCAGTTGTATAGTGTTGCGCCACTAAATCAAGGCGTAAAGTATAAGCTGTATCAAAATCTTAAAATACTTTTTATACAACGAATGATAGAAGATTTATTCAATGGCATTGAGTACGTTTACGTTTGTAAATAGAAGCGAACCCTTGCATAATATCATATATTTTTTACGGTAGATGGTTTCTAATTAAGGCCTTGTTCAGACGACACGCGCACGCTAAGCGCACGCCACGCTCGTCATCACTCGCGTCGAACACGCTTTGATTTTTTTTGGACATAATTTGAGCCCTATTGTCACACCAATATATCTCAAATTGCATTAACCAAACTCAATCTGCTCACGCCGCGCGCCCGCCTCGCGCCCGCCTCGCGCCCGCCTCGCGCTAACTCCGCGCGCACCCCGCGCACGCGCTGCACATGCCTTGCGCCCACGCTTCAGCTAGTGTTGTATTCCAGTCACTAGCAGTACAAGGGGTGCGAGGCGTGCGCGATGCATTACGCGTACCGAGCGCGGGTCTAGGACGGGCTCAACACGTGTGCGTGCTCGGCGCGGGTCATCTGAACACGGCCTAATATGTTATTCATTCATAAAAAAAATCGCTACTGTTATATAATAATTACTAGCTTTTGCTCGCGGCTTCGCTCGCGTTAATTTAGAATTTGACAATCAATTCGGGTCGTACTCGTCCAGAAGTGAGAAAATTTTCATACAAACTTTATCCCCCCTTCCGCCCCTTAGGGGAGAGTTTTATCCATTTCACCTACACAGATATGTTTCAATTGTAATCGAAAGCTTATGTACCAATTTTCATACTGCTAAGTCCAGAAATGAGAAAATTTCGTTACAAACTTTATCCCCCATTTTACCCCTCTAGTGGGGGAGTTTTGTCCATTCCACTTACATAGATCATTTTTGTTTGTAATCAGGACCCAATATACCAATTTTCATACTTCTAAATCCAGAAATGAGAAAATTTCCATACAAACTTTACCCCCCATTTTACTTTTTTGGGGGGAGTTTTGTCCATTTTACCTACACAGGTAATTTTCAATTATAATTAATAACTTGTATACCTATTTTTATACTTATAAGTTCAGAAATGAGCAAATTCCATATAAACTTCACCCCCCTATTTCAGCCCCTTAGGGGTGGAATTTCAAAAAATATTTTCTTAGTACACCCCTAAAAATTAAAACACACATGCTCTCCAAATTTCAAGTTCCTACGACCAGCGGTTTAGGCTGTGCGTTGTCTCTAAGTCAGTCAGTCAGGACATCTTCCTTTATATATATACATAGATATCTATAGTCTTACAAGTCAAGTTTGACCTACTTATAGACGTCTGATTGATAAGATGACTTAGTTAATTTGCATGTAGCAGTAATGATATAAATAAATTGCGTAATCTTTTTGCATTTCTCCAAATAAATTATAAGGAATTTTTATATTCTAAGCTATGGATGGATCTCGATGTAGGTATAGAGATATCTTATTAAATTGCCTGTGATTTATTACATGACACTTTCTGGCTAGGTATCCCACGTATCATTATGTGGCACTTTAAAAGATTTAAAGAGATCCATGACCTATAGGGGCTTCTTAAGCACCTGTGTATTCAGCTGACGCTTATGTTACGAGCGTCAAAGGTTTAAATAATTAGCAGCATTGACAAAAAACACAATTTATCAAAATTACCAAATCATTATATAATTTCTGCGTACATTCAAATGTAGGATTTTATCCGTGGCAATTTATATTTGATGCCGTAGTGAATGTAGGTGGTCTTTTTTAAAACCTTTCAAATATTTTAAGTTACAAGTAACTATACTCAGCCAATATAAAGCGACTTGAAGGGTTGCCTTCTGTAATGCAGAATTACAGTGTTCGACTTCTGATGATGATTAATTTTCGAGCCGTGCTAGTCACACTTCACCGATTTCTAAGTAGGCATACTCACGCGATTGACGTGACATGACAGATTTTAGCCTTATTTTTCAGATAAAGAGGCGATGACTTAATCTTCGAAATAACTTCACTTGAACGGTAGTAAGTTAGATCGCAATCTTAGTCACCATCACATAAATACGTATACCTAATTGAACAATTAATTTTTAAGCTAATTAACGTCGAGGAAAGTGTAAAAATAAATATAAATAGTATAATAGTATAAATAGTTTTAATAGTTTCAATAATTTAATTAGTAAAGTTTAATAGTAATAGTAGTATAACAGTTTTCAAAATTTTGTAATAAAGTGTCAAAGAAACAACGCGATAAAATCCGTATATAGTAGTTTAATTTCAATGAATAACATTCTCGTAAACAGAAGACAATATTATTAAAAGTGTTTGTCAACGATACGCTAAGAAGAAGTCCTAGGAACTAGAAGAAACACAACACAAGGCTATTAACTCTGTGATTTTGCGTAATTAGAAGATATTTTCTCGATACGGACTGTACCACTTTAGATACGGCTGTTTCGTTGCCCTACTTCTAATGTTATGACTAATCTAAAATTTTAATTTCACCGACTCTTGTGATTGCGGCAATCCGACGTGAGTCGCTCTGATATTTAGTCAGTATCTAGTTAGACTAGAGAGCCTTGATATACTTATTAATAACTAACTCTCACAGTTCTACTGTGAAGAAATTCGAGAAATTCACTAGTATAAAAATGATTTTATAACGTTTCTAAATCTATACTAATATAATAAACATAGAATATATTATTTTTAAAGATTAAACTCAAAAGTACTGTCCAATTTTAAATTTTTTTGACCATGAGGAAGCTTCTTTATCCAGAACTAACGAAGTCTATATACTTGTAATATCATACTATACTTTTCCTTTATTTTTAGAATTTAGTTTTATATGGACAGTGACATAATTATGGTATAATGACTGCAACACCTGGTATATAAATGAGTTGTAAAATACTAAAATTATAATTTGATGGTGATTTAAAAGAGTGGCCTTGAGTTTCTTGCAGGTATATTCTCATAGGCTCAACGATTTGCCTGAAACTAACATAAATGTAAATTCATTAAATGTAACAAACTCACTAACCCCTTTGACGTTCATAAGTGTTACTTTGTGACCTAAGTGAATAAATGATTTTTGACTTTGACTTTGACTTACAAGCTACGGGAGCGGAGCAGTGATCATAAATGCGGGTAAAACCGCGGCGGACAACGTTTGCTTTTTCTTTTTCGGTTTCTTTAAAGGTAACTCTTGCACTAGGAATGTTTCTTGTCTCATGGTGGCGTTTACGTATATTCAAACAACGGACACAGAACACTAAACTTGAAACAACTATTTTTAGATCACACAAATGTTTGTCCCACATGAGGAATGTTTATACATACATAGTATATACGTACAACCATGTATACATAGTACAGATTAAACTGATATCTGAAAAAAAATACCTTAACTTTTTGAGCACCAACCTATCCCGAACACGATGTGTCCTCCAGCGCTAAGCTATAAATCTACAACAGTTGAAAAAATATGGCTACTTCAATTTTGCTGTTTTTAAAATAAACAAATGCCCCAATTGGAATCAAAATATAAAACTAGAATTTTAGGCAATAGTAAAATTAAGCACAAAATGAAACAAACTATGTTTTTTGTATTTTTTCAAATACATTTTCCGATTTGACATAATTATAAAGACTTCTTATAAAAAAGTGGTGTTAGCTTAATATTGTATTAAAATACCCAAAATTGTCTAATTCGCCGTCTATCCCGATAATACATGACCAGCACCGATCATACGGTAGCTCAAGGAATACAGGTACGATGCATAATATGGGTATGGGTCACACAACACTCGAGGCAATGGCTGAATGGTAACGTGACCACTTAAACCATGATGCCATCCATCCAGTCGATTACATTATCTCATGTTTCTGGCGATACATTTATTAAAATAATCTTATATCATTATATTATTTAAGGCACTGCACTATACCGAAGTATTGTAGCTAATTAAATCATGCTTTTCGCATAAGGCTTTTTTTCCTAATATACTTTGGCATAAATATTTTAGTATAATAATACTTCGCCATAATATTTTAGATTTATTTAGATTTTTATTTATGTTGATATAATTATCTTAGAGCAACCTGCAAAAATTGCAAAAATTGGTTTAGGTTGCCGCGAGCTAGCCCTTGCTTGGGCTTCCCTAAGCGGCCAGTTGTAAATAATATAAAATTCAACTATATGCTTAAAAATATGCGTAAGCTTTTATGCGTAAATAATATTATGCGTAAATTTAATTTAGACAAATAAATGTTATATTATGTATACAATTTTATGCAAAATAATAGAGAACCCACTATAGATAGTATGGTGTAGTTTTTTACCTATATGTAAGTATATTCAATGGCCGTCGAAGTTGGAGGGCAATAAACAATCAACAGCGTATAGTTGATTGCAAATAAAAACTCAATGGTGACCAACAAGTGAATGCAACAATTAGTTAATGGCGCAAAGGCTATTACAATTAAATAAATGATCGTAATAAGGTAACAGCTTTTAATTAGTATATTTAAATTAACTGCTAATTTACCTAATTATCAGATATTTGTTATAATTTTGATTGAAATTTAAAGTGAATTGATAAGCGTTCACAATTATTCTAAAGAACATATTAATTTGTATTACTATCGAAAATACACTCGTACTTGCTAAAGCAAGTACAGTATTATTCAATATTATGGTAAACCATATTGAATAATACTGGTATTATTAATTCCTGCCACAGACAAAAACAATCACACTTCAAGACTATTCCAATATGCAGCTGCATATCTAGAACTAGCAACAACCTTAAATCACACAATACAATAGTCTTAGTACTGGCAATAATTAAAAAAAACTTTAATCTTTTTTTTTTTTTAAATTCTTATTCATTTTAGGACAAACCGCGATCTTCAAATACTGGCAATAATTAATTCAAATTTTGGATGCAGACACTTTAAATCTTTTTAAATATAGAACACTAAAGCATACATAACATGGCTGCCATAAAAAAAAGAAAGGAAAAACAATTGCAATTTATATTGAAAACCTACCGCAACAGAAATATCCACCTGGCACCGTTCACTTCACTACACGTCACGGCGTTATTAACACTACTGAACAACTCTTACCACCACCAGTTACTGTTGCAACACGCTTCAACGACCATCGCGATGACCCCACTGTTTGTGTGCTAATGTTTATTATCGTTATATCATCGCCTCGTCTTCAGTGACGTCATAGACGACTATCTTCATTCAAAATTGGAATGACTCGTAGACTGACTTTTTGACATCGTAATGTAAGTGTATTGCCGATCAAAAGATATTGAGTTTGATATCCGGGTCGGACGATAGGGGTACTGGGTAATCTAAAAAGGCTGTAGCATTGTTTTTTTATTTTGCTTGATATTTAATTTTTTAATGCTAGCGACTTTACAACTATTCAAACAACGAACACAACCAATACTCTACCTCGGTACAACTGTTATATGATATATGCAATTTAAATACATTTTGCTGGTCCAATTTTACAAGGTTCTGTCTATGTTACTTTTTTTTTAAAATGAGTTATGAATATTGCATGGTTCTATATGTCATTCCTTTTTGTTTAGACTAATATAGTAATAGATGGAAGCACTTACCACCTCACAATATTAAATCTCAAATAGTTCTAAGTTACTTTTTAAGTTATTTTTACTGATATGCAAATTTTAAACCTCATTTCCCCAAAGTTAATAAAAATAACATAGAACCTTGGAATAGTGAGCCAGCGATTTGTGTGGGGATCGAAACTACAAGACTTGGCGTAGTATTAAATATCAGTCCATTATATTAACTGTCCCACTGCTGGGTACGAGCCTCTTCTCAGTGTGAGAAGAGTTACGCCTTAGTCCACCACGCTGAACCAGTGCGAGTAGACAGACTTCAGATATCTTTGAAAACATTATGAAGAACTCTAACATTTAGGTCTCCTCACAATGTTTTCCTTTACCGATAATTAATTATTGAATACGCACAGGGTATGTTAAGCTGGTTTGGGCATGTCGAAAGAATGGACGAGAAAAGACTTACTCAGAAAGTTTATAAGGCTAGTGTGAATGGAACAGTCGCAAGGGGAAGACCTAGGCGAACGTTTCTTGATCAGATGGGAGACGTTCTGGATAAAGGCCAGGGTAAGAGCATCTTAAACCGGCGAGCGTGTATAAGGAATGTTATGAAAGTGAATGAAGCCAAAAAAGTGTGCCGTAGCAAATGGAAATCCGTAGTCTCTGCCTACCCCTCTGGAAAACAGGCGTGAATCTATGCATGTATGTATGTATGAGTACGCACATAACCTCGAAAAGTCAGAAGTGCGTGCTCTGGGGTTGAACTGGAGACCTTTGAGTGGCAGTCTAACGTTCTTCCACTAGTCTATCGCAGCTTTCTGCGCAGTAGCGAGTTTAAAATTTCGTGTGATAATTTTGTTATAGTTTGCCTCACTTTTCAGTTATTCAAAACTAGTTTGAGTTCGCCATTTTAGAATATATGCGTTGAAAAAGCGTCGCTGTGTGTGCTGTTACGGTGAGTAGACCTTACACATGGTTGATATTTCGTCTCACGTCTGAGTTGACTCACGATAGAATTTATATCGAAAATAGCGTATTTTAGTTTTTTAGAGTTCGAAATACTCTTATACAACAGCTTTATCCGTCCGTCCGTCTGTTATACAACTTTCAACTCAAGAACCGTAAGAGCTAGAGACTCGCGCTCAATGCCATTCGACTCAGCATAGTCAATATACCCCCGAAATGAGGAAAACCTTTGACCTCTGACCTCAAGGTCACTTGGTATCACGTGACCTTTGCATATTTGTAATATAAATGATTAGTATTCTGGTTAAGTCATCCAGCCAAGATAATATGTAACACGCGCATCCATTTTTTACCAACTAGTTTTATACCCCACTAAATACCAACCAACTAAATACCAACTAAATACCAACTAAATACCAACCAACCAACCAGAGACCGAGACATAGTCATATAAAGCTAAAAATTATAACTTATTTTTTTTTTAGGGTTCCGTATCCAAAGGGTAAAACGGGATCCAATTACTAAGACTGTGCTGTCCGTCTGTCACCAGGCTGTATCTCATGAACTGTGAATGACAAATAAAATTTTTACAGGTGATGTATTTCTGTTGCCGACAACAAATACTAAAAAACAGAGTAAAATAAATATTTAAAGGCTTTACACTGCCTTGGTGTTGCAGCGATAGTGAAAGCAGCCTGATGTCTCGCCTGGTATTTTCTTTTTTCCCTTATGTAGTACAACTTCCGCACTAAAAATGATTCTTATGTTGCGAGGGACTTTACAAACATTGATACACGGACTCAAATAACACCAACCATTTGGGATCACACAAATTTTTGTGCCGTGTGGGGATCGAACCCACAACACTCGGCGTAGTAGCAGTGGCCAGGCGACCACATAAACCACTGCGTCATCCGTGCATTCCATGTAAAAAATTTATTATTTTACGAAAACTACAAAATATATTATATAAGGCTCAAGAAAGGTGTGACCTCGTTTCAACTCGTACAATATGCTAATATTATATACATTACCATATTATATTCTCCATTTATTTCGGATTGTGAAGGTGAACAGAGCGAATAAATAGTTCCATGTGCAGATTTCCTCCTGGCACAGTGGCAGTAAATGATCGCTTTACATGAGGTCTCAGATTCAATACTATAAAAAACCGGCCGAGTGCGAGTCGGACAAATAAAGATTGATTTGATTTGATTTGATTTGATTTGACTCGTACCATTATCTATAAAAACGGCAAAAAAAAAATTCACGTTTGTTGTATGGGAGCCCCTTTAAATATTTATTTTGTTTTATTTTAATTTAATTATTTAATTTAAAGTAAATATTTAACTAAATATTCTGTAAATATTTCAAGCGTCTACCTGTTGCCGTTATCAATATCGAGCAAAAACGAGCAAAAAATCACGTTTGTTGTATGGGAGCCCCCTTAAATATTTATTTTATTCTGTTGTTTAGTATTTGTTGTTATAGCGGCAACAGAAATACATCATCTTTGAAAATTTCAACTGTCTAACTGTCACGGTTCGTGAGATACAGCCTGGTGACAGACGGACAGACAGACAGACAGCGGAGTCTTAGTAATAGGGTCCCGTTTTACCCTTTGGGTACGGAACCCTAAAAAGCAAATCACAGAAAGTGTGTTGTCGATATAATGCTATCAACGTATAAATTCGAACATCCGAATTCTTTCCAAATTATTTTGAGCTCACTTTCGCCGCTGCTTATATTTTATCAATAAATGTTTATTGATGCGTGTTTATGTCATCGATTTACCTATTATGTATTATCAAAGCTGTTTGTCAACTTTTTAATGAGGCAGACGTTCCGTGTTTTACAAATTTTGAGTGAATTTAAATTGCAAATCACTTAATTTTTTTCTAACTTGTGTTAGCACGAGTACGCTGGTAGAGCAATTCGTGGGCATCAAATATATGACTTTTCGATTACAAGCCCGTGGTTAAACTATTGACTATCCAACGATAGTCAAATCATTAATCAACATTAATGATTTGACTTTCTGCCTCGTTTTTTACGGCTGATCTTAGAACAGTCGATCTATGTTCTTGACCGACTCTGAAATAGAACTGAAGGCCTTTCTTAGGTTCTATTGAGATATTACTAAAAGAAAGTATTATGACACTATTGCCCTCTTATCTTCAAGCATTGTCATCGCATACACAAAAATGAGACAGCGCGTTGCAGAGTGTGTACCTTTTCATGCAATTCCTTTAGCAAAACTTGCTCTTGTAAACTCCGCTAGTTAAGCTAGTTTGCTGTTATTAGGAGTGGACTCACGTCGATGTCGCAATGAGTGGATTCGAACCGACGACCTCTCGTCCAATGCCTTATCCATTGGGCTGCTAAACAACTTTAAGATCGAAAATATGCCTGTATATTGTAATCCGTCTACCGACCACAGTAGTAGGGCCAAGCTGGTTACAGCATGAATGGGCCGTCTCGACCGGGGAAGTACCACCCTCTCACAGAAGATCGACGTAAAATAGCAGTATGTGCTAAGTTTCGTTCGGTGAGTTAGAGCGCCGGAGGCCCAATCACGCTTCCCTTCCCAAATCCCATACTGCTCCATTCCCCTTTTCCTTTCGGTAGGCAGCGATTGGTTATGTATTTTTGACATTGCTTCTGTAATGCTAAGAAAACAGCCATGTGTATGAGCCACGGTTCTCGCTTACTATTAGGTGGGCCGCTGGTTCGTCTGTCACCGATAAACACAATAAAAAAAAAAGTCAAACGTCCTTAAATCAGAACTAAAATAAACCTATCGAAATGTGAAAGTATAATAAAACAGGCATATCCTTGTATAAGTAAGTACGATTTACAGACCAGTGAAGCTTAATAAAAGGTAGTACGTATAAAGTAAAGCGATATGACTTATATAATCTTGCATTACCTGTTCAGTTTATACCGAGTACAGTCGGCGGAGAAAGTTGTCCGGTTGCAATGTCAATAACGCCGCGAGACGGACGGAAGTGCTCGCGTAATGATTACGAAACTTGCTTCCATTTGAGTAAAGCGCCTATTTAGTAATGAGGATTTGATTATAGTGATTATAATTGAGTATTCTTATGAATTGGTTTTTAGATGTTTTGGTGATTAGGTAATAGCAATTTTATTTACCTGCTTATATTTTTTTTACGAAACCAAATAGCGATGACGCTTATGTTCTGTTCAAATTAATTTCGGATGTATTAAAATAGTTTGATATATGTGTAGCATTATGTTCAAGTATGCTGTCCGGAAAAGTTAAAAAATCAACGGGTTGCACTCCGGGAGTGCCGGCAGAAGTCAAAACTTGAATTTTAACGTTGTGCATTTTTGATATTTTGGAATGGTTAGGAAATAATTTTGCACGAATTGCTTTAATTATCAGTATAAAAGTACTATTATTTATGTGGTAAAATACAATATTAATATTGCGCTATCGTACACAAACATGACAATTCTCCCTCCGTCTTACGAATTTTCGATCAGGTCACGTGTCCTGACGCGAGTTTAACATTTTTTACCCATCACAAAAAAGTGCACAACGCCGCTAAAGAAGTTTTCACTTCAAAAAACAATAAAAAGTAAGATACACAGCTCATGCTGACACAACAAGTTACAAAAAGGTATATCAAGTTCCACATAATGGCAACTAACTCACACAGGTATAAATAAACAAATATAGTCAAGACACACGAATACATAACCAGCCTCTTCCCAACCAGAACCATATTAGTGATAGAAACACACAACCTATATAGAAAACCAAGAATTGCAAAGTCAAACCGTCCTGACATAACAAATTTATTACCTATTAGCAAGGATACGTAGCTGACCACAGCCGAGTCGACCCGATTAACTTAATCGACCACGTTGAGTCCTCAGAGAAGGGGCTTCACTGAAGGTATTAACTCATGAAACACGGCCACGTGGACCGAATAGATAATAGCTAGTGAGGAGTCACACGAAGTTGTAGGGTCCCCATGCTTTCTAATTAGGGATTAAAACTTATTTATTAGACCACCGATCGTATATCTTATGGAGAACGAATGTATCTGGAAAATAAACACAGTGTTACCTTTCCTATTACTTCTTTTTAAAAGATTAGATGCAATAATTTCGGAATCCCAAGGACTTTGTAAACATTCAAATAAGGGTATATTTATGTAATACTAGATTTTGCCCCCGGTTTCGGTCGCGTAAATATAGGTTAAGTTAGGTTAGTAACTGTCTTTTTTTCTGGATAAAAGATACCCTATGTCCTATTTTGTGCCCCTAACAACGTTTATGCAAAATTTCAAAATGATCCGTCAAGTAATTAAGGCGTGAAAGCGTAACAAACAAACAAACTCACTTTCGCATTTATAATATTATATAAGTTAGGATTAGGAAGTTAGGATTAAACAATTTCTGTGTTTTGATTTACGGATTAATCGTGTGCTCGTAAGGGTATACCTTAAAAGACAACTGAGTTGGCTTAAAATCAGCCATATAATAATAATAATATAATAATAATATAATAATAATATTCTACCAATACACACAACACCATCTAGCTCAAACTAAGCAGAGCTTGTACTGTGGGTACTAGTCAATGAATAAACATACATATATACTTTTTTTTTGTAAATACATACATATTATACATAGAAACACCCAGACCAAGACAAACACCCATGTTCATGCACACAAATGTTTGACTTGTGCGGGAATCGAACCCGCGACCTCAGGCATGGCAGTCGGTTAAAATAGGCCCGGTAGACGGCATAAGACGAGAAACTGAGGCATAATCCATCTTTGCCTAAAAAAAGAAAGCTATGTTTGTATGAATGATATTAAATCTCCTGCGATCAAAGTAATTTTTGTACGTTAGTGAGTTTACTAAGAATCCTATACTAATAGGCTTGTCTACTACTGTGTGGAATCTAAAACCTAATGAGATGTGGGCGTTACATTCGTCTATCTACTATCAAGGGGATTTAAACGTGAGACTACGAATATACATTATTTTGTCGAAAATATGACCGAATAGAGGACATAAATCTTTTCCAGGTAAAAATGTTATCAAACCACAGTACTCTCAGGCGTGGCAGTCGGTTACACTAACTACTACGCCATCGAGGCCGACATTATTAATATTAGGAAGGTTTATATTGAACTTATAATTATTGTGTATATTACTCTTCGAGTCGTATTCAATACATATTCCAATTTGCTGTTTGTTCAACAGTTAAGTCAACAGTCTTATTTGTGATAGAAATATTACCAACGCACACATACATTTTTCCATTTAATCCTAAAACTTCAAAATACGGAGAGCACCTAACATGAAGAGTCACTGCGTTAACTCTGGTTACAGAGAGACGTATCTAGGATCTCTTATCACTGCTATACGAACTAGCCACGCTAATCCGATTACGGAGCCTGTCAATTCACATAGCAATAACACCGTTTAAGATTTCTTGCTATTTTTATTCTGTAGGCGTTTCATACATAGATTCACGCAGAGGGGTAGGCAGAGACTACGGATTTCCATGTGCTACGATCCTGACTCACTTCTCTGGCTTCATTCACTTTCATTTCCTCATACACGCCCGTCGGTTCAAGGAGCTCTTAACCTGGCCTTTGTCCAGAACGCCTCCGATCTGATCGAGAAACGTTCGCCTAGGTTTTCCTCTTGCGACTGTTCCATTCACACTAGCCTTATAAACTTTCTTAGTCAGTCTTTCCTCGTCCATTCTTTCTACATGTCCAAACCAGCTTAACATACCCTTTTCTATTCTTGTAACTATATCCACTTTCATGCCGCATCTCTCTCTAATCACACTATTTCTTATTCTATCTTTCAGAGTCACACCGCATATGCTTCTCAACGCGTTTCATACGTCAACAAATTCAAATTATTTTTAT
This sequence comes from Catocala sponsa, assembly GCA_963564715.1. Lineage (NCBI taxonomy): Eukaryota > Metazoa > Arthropoda > Insecta > Lepidoptera > Erebidae > Catocala > Catocala sponsa. The sequence continues at coordinate 1,894,812 of OY751339.1, forward strand.
TTGTTAAACACAACCTGTGTTTAAAAATAAAAATAAAAAAGATCTTACAAAAACAAATGAAAGTGCATAGCTATGTCTTGCCAATACAATCGGCGTATAAAAATGTAAATGATAAAAACATAAACACACAAATAAATCAAGTAATTAACCAATACTAAATCACATTTATAGCAACAAAATTAAAAAAACACAAGTCCCAAAATCCCAAGTTCCCAAGTCAAACATTGGTGTGCGTGGACATGGATATAAAATTTGTCTTGGTCGGGGTGTTTCTATCTGTACTAATATTATAAAGCTGAAGAGTTTGTTTGTTTGTTTGAAAGCGCTAATCTCAGGAACTACTGGTTCGATTTGAAAAAATATTTTAGTGTTGGATAGCCTATTTATCGAGGAAGGCTATAGGCTATATATTATCACGTTACTACCCACGGGGGCTGCGTAGTAACGATAAACGCGGGTGAAACCGCGGGCACATCTAGTGTTTAATAAATCGTTTGATTAGAATGACTCGGAGGTTTACGCCTATGCTTACGTACTATCATACACTTCTGAGCTCGACATCCAGGTCATGGATATTGAGTTTTTCTGTTACGTGCTGCTTATCTCGATTCCCTGGACTTTAAACATAGCTATGGAAATCTGTAGTTAATAATAGACGTCTGTCAAAACCGTAGGTAATTTTCTTGTAATTTTTGGAGTATCCTTTCCCTTTTCTTTTTCGTGGAGGAATGCATTAGCGCATACTGCTCCGCGGGGGCGGGCGGAGGGGTTATGTTGGACTCACCAGAGTAAAAGAGGTGGTAATGATGATAAGAATGGACTTTCCGGTAATACCGACTAAACCTACCACGGTGTTCCTCGAAAAAACCGCAATGGGCGCGGCGGGGCCGCGCGAATCATTTTCACATGCAGTGACGACCCCGCCGAGGTTTCGGCCCGCCATATGAAACGGCAGGCCACTAAACGATAAGACTTACTCTTTGGTCACCACTACTTTTAAAATCCCTTCTGTCTTCTGTCTGAGACGGACACGACATAGAAGCGCGCGTGGGAACACGCACGCCGCCTTTCGGACCTGGTGCAGATCGGATGGCGGGCACGCCCACGAAGCCCGACTAAGCCTACCACGGTGTTCCTTTTCACAATCTATGGCCGAAGCGCAGGGATCACTCGCGCATTCATCCTGCAAAGCATTACTTTCCTTGTAATAATTATGATGATCATATTATAAAATGTTGCACTTAGAGTTGTTACAAAACACATTCCCAGATTTCAAATGTTATAAGTGGACTGGCATATTGCAATAGCAATAAAAATCCCTAATTTAATAAAAAAAAGAAATACAATGAATAAACCTAAAATACTGTCCTATTCGGGGACCTAAGTCAGTGTGATCCAATATACAATTATTAGAACAAGCTAAAAAAGAAAATCTCAAAATATCTCAGTTAGAAATTATATGCATAGCGATGTCAAGTTTAATCATATTTCCCTTTGTTTTCTGTCAAAGTTTGTGTCCTCTAACCGACGATCCGTTGACAGAGAATGCGGCAGTATTCCTCAGAGACTTCCTTGTTGAAACTATAACTAAAAATTGGTAAGTACAACATTTTTCCGCAAACAGGAAAACTGATAGGAATGGCTGTAAACACAGGGATAATGTAATGTTATGAGAGGCAAAAGGGATATTGTTATAACTATGCTAATATTATCAAAATGGAATATATTTGTAAAGGTTTCGTTCAAATCGATTGCCTTTTTACCCCGTAGTGAATAAATAAATGTGCATGTCTTTATAAAAAGTTGTTATCCTTGCTAATATTATAAATTCGAAAATAGCTCTGTCTGTCCGTCTGTTACCGTTTCACAGTTAAACCAGTCTATTTGGATGAAATTTTTGGGATAGGACGTAGGCTACTTTTTATTGATGCAGGTATAACGCGGGCGGAGCCTGTAAAAGTTGTTTTTTTTTTTGCTCGTCATAATGACCACACTCCACCTGATGGTAAGCAGTCGTGTCTTTATTATATTATACTGCATGGATGGCATACTAGCTTAAGTGATTATCTTACCATTAGCACTGCGCCAAGTGCTAATGGTAAGATTTCGTTCGATTTCTACACAATACAAAAAATTGTGAGTTCCACAAATAAAATTGTTCCGACTATGGGTGTGCTTTGTGTCCCTTGTTTGTAGTCCTCCGCGACACTGTTTAACTGGTAGAAACATCGATCAAATATACCATAGATGCACGATCGTTGCTCGAAAAACGGCCCCAACAAACCTGTGCATAAATCAGTCGTATGCGCTATATTATGCACCTGTCCCACTCACTGTTGCGTGCGCTGCCCGTAAGCGAGAGCGAATAGACATAACTACTACGGTGGAGACCGTACCATATACTTAGTACGCTTGCATATCGCGAGTAACACACTTAGGACGCTTTACATTGACGCGTTTTAACTAAACTATTACAAAATGTTTCTCAGTGGGCGTTCAATGGTTATTCCGGTTTATTTCCTGGATTGCATAATAAATGCAGACACTTATAAGTAAGTAGTACTGGTCAGTGCCACATATTGACGCAGTTTTTGTATGAGAATGTGCATCTATGGTATATTTGATCGAAGGGTAGAAATGGTAGAGAATGGGAGTGATAGGAAATGCTAGTTTCCTATATAGGAACTTATACAGGTGTTGCTGCTCTTGTGTCACTGAGACAGTATATGTATAGTGTATCTATACATATAATAAAATCGTAGGAAAGTCAAAACTGTACATTGAATATTTTTTTAAAAGAATACTTGGGCCGTGATCTACAATCGATATCGAAGCCAAAAATATAGTTTTTAGAATTTTTGTCTGTTTGTCTGTATGTATGTCCGGGCTAAACTCAAAAAGTACTGCATGGATTTACTTCAAATTTTGCATGAATATTACGAACAGGTCGGGTCAACATATAGGCTACATATTATCACGCTATCACCTACGGGGGAGGAGCTGTGAATCTTTATCAACTATAAAAAGTTACAGATCGCGAGCGAAGCCGCGGGCAAAAGCTAGTACATAATAAATTATATTATCTAACTGACCCAGTGGTAAAAACCCTTTAAAAACTTTTTAGGATTTTCTGTCAAGACATCCTTAATACCAGCCAGGATTTAGGAAGGTAGTAGCGGGAAGCTCGCAATGCCATTGGTTCTACGCTTGATCTCTCTCTGGTCGTGTTGGCGTGCCATCCCGTCGGACCAAGGGAGTGCTCTCACTCTCATGCTGCGACCACACATTGGTTATATTTGCACCAATATAGCTTATTGCGGCCAATATTCCAATGTGTGGATCAGTCTTTGACAAAATGTGAACATTGCGTCCAATAACCGTCCTGTGTCCAACACCGACGCGCAGAGTCAGTTTTTTCAACAAATTCAAAGGCGAGGTGAATGGAAGGCACTCCGCGCGGGCATCTTGGACAGAATGTCGCGCGCGCGCCACACATTGGTCATTTTAATCATCCACCACCGCCTTTTCTTTTGTTGTTTTCTTGTACGATGCAAATTATAAGCATATGTACCTAAACCATATGCGTAAGCTGCTAGTGCAAATAAGTTATCGTCCATAGTCCGCTCTGCGTCAACTGAACAGCAAGGTCCGCGCTTATTTCGAGTGTTTGGTGCAAAGTTGGTATTGAAGCCAATGTGTGGTGCAGTAGTTTGATTCAATATTGGCCATTCCAAATTAGAGCCAAGCATGGACGCAAAGTTGAATCCAATATGTGGCCGCGACATCATAGTGTATGCGTAAATACGATTGCACTCTCCATCCTTTCATAGAGAGTGCACTTTATATTTACGCATATATTTATGCACTATAATAATATTGTCTTCAGTTTACGCTAATGTTATAAATTGAAATTAAACTACTTTATACGGATTTTGTCGAGTTGTTTATTTAAAAATACTTTTTTTACATAATTTTGTGTAGTTATTTCAAATAATTACACTTCAGAACAATGAGATAACTACCATCTTAGTCTCCCCGTGATCATAGCAGCAATAGCAGATAAAGAGCTATTTTTGGGTGGGTTTTAGAAGGAACCTAACATAACCTAATCCTTCTTAGACGGAATGCAGTGATTTGAGGCGTATAGGTGCTCGTTATGATATATTTTAGTAAGCATATTTTGCTGCGCAATTACTATTATTGGTGGTCATTATATTTAATCGCATATAATATCCATAATGATAGACTTAGGCCCTTTACCTCTCCGCTACCAATATGTTCTCTGTAAGCTGAATCCTTTCGTATAAACTTCTCTACGTACTAGAATTACTAAACCTTGATAAAGTGTACTGAAACTTGTGTATAATCGTGAGGTATCAGTATCTAACTCAGTTGAAGTTGGTAACCTAATATTCTGGCAACGGTTAACATCAATCAACTTCGACGTTCGGGTTGTAGGAATAGTGCTGAGTCAGCCGATATGGCAATTGTCTAGATCTGTTCATAGTTGGTATAGATTTATTAGGATAAAGGAACTACATATTGTAAGTAAGTGTTTATTTTCAAAACATAAGTACACATTATTACACGAATATTTTAATACATAGAAAAAACAGAAATAATGTACATATATAATGAAAATGAGGTTACCACTCAGAATTATTGTTGGTTTGCGGCATAAGCCTCAAATCAAATAATAATATCAGGGTTGGTTTGAGGCATAAGCTGCAAACCAACCCTGATATTATTTGGTAACCCCAAGTGACGCTCGGACATACATCAGCTACACATACACAGAAATATACCTAAGAAATACATATAAATTACAATCGATGAGTATATATATGATATACTAGCTTTTGCCCGCGGCTTCGCTCGCATTAATTTAGAATTTGACAATCAATTCGGGTTGTACTCTGCTTGTAATTGTAATAATATAATTCAATCATGATTCGAAAGACACGTGGCGCCATCTATTATCATAAGAACGTTATTGTTGTTTTCCTAGGGAACAGTAATCTTTTTCGGGATGAAAGGTAGCCTATGTCCGTTTCTGTACACTTGACAACGTATATGCATATGCGTATATTCAGGATGATCGGTTCAGTGGTTTAGGCGTAAAGGTAAAAAACAAACAAAAAAACTCATTTTCGCTTTTATAATATTAGTTAGGATTAGGATTAGTTAGGACTAGTTAGGATATCAATCGATGCGTAGATGAGTATATTGTAATAAGTTTATCTTTTTTTAAAGGCAGCTCACACATTGTGCATTGTTACTGTGTAGCAGGGGACTTGATAAACATTCAAACAACTGACACAAAGAATACTCAGTCTCAGCACAAATATTTTCGGATCACTAAATCTTTCGTCCCGTGTAGTGATTGAATCAACACGTCACATCACATGAGTCGACTTTGTGGCAATGGTGAGGCGACAACTCAAACGAGTACGTTGTCCGTGCAGTAAAATATTACAGTAATAACTCAAAGGATGGACGTAGCATTAACCCAATTAATTTGTGTAAGCCACCCGAATACTTGCTTGTCAATACGAATTGAATTGCACGTATATATTCGTCCTGATACTGCAGATATTACGGAGGACTGTATTGAGCTGAAAACATGCACGTGTATTCAATTTGTATGATACACAAGAATTCGGCTGACAAGTCGCCTGGTATCGAGATACCAGTCATCGAGATGCGAACATTGGTGTCCGATACACATGGAAAAAATTTATAAATGCGAATATTTAACAAACAAACTCACTGTTTGTTACGCTTTCACGTGAAAACTACTCGACCGATCATCATGAAATTAAGCATACACGTTGTCAGGGGAACAAAATAGGAGATAGGGGATCTTTTATCTAGAAAAAAGTACTGTTACTAATCTAACTTAACCTATATTTACGCGTGCGAAGCCGCGGGCTAAAACTAGTATTTAAATATTTAAATAATAACCTCGATGGTGTCAATCTCGATCGCACGGCCTTTCCTTATGTGTCATTGAACCAATAACTTAGGAAGAAAAATAACACCTTTGTAGGATTGATTCTTGAATGGGATATATAGTGCAATAATACCGATACCAATATTTAGAAATAATTAAGCTAAGATAAAAAAATGGTTCTCTGAAAAGGGGAAGGGATATAATTATAAGTATATCAAACCCACATTTTGCTAGCCATGTTTTGGATTCCCACATAATTACGTACAAGCTTACTTTTAGCAGCCATACTCTATGAATCAACCAAGAATATTCTAACAGAATAATTCAATAAAATTTTGTTCGACCCAGAAACAGGCGTGAACTCGAGAACTCCCACAAGTACTTTGCAACGACGCAGTACAAATTCCAGGTATTTTAAAACTATACCTAAACCTTGAGCATTACCTGTAACATGATCGTCACTGGCGGTGCTAATGCAGAGTGAAATTACAATATCAAATTATAGGTTCTGTATCAAATTGGAATGATGAGGAGTGGGTACTATGTATTGCTTGTACCTACATACAGGTACGTCAATCATATACGATTATTTGGAGAACATAGGATTAATCATCTCATATACATTTGCTAAATCATATTTAGTTGCATTATTTTGTTTTTCTGCAAGCGCTCGCGCTCGTGCCTAGCTCGTAGTGCAGTTGCCCATTCGGCTATTGCTCTTTATCATTGTTTCAACGGGTATAACTATATACTGTACATATGTATGTTACCTGCCGTATGTTTATAAGCGTTCGTTTGTAATACCACTTTTGACATATGTAGCCATGTGCTCGAGTTTTTATATTAATTATTTTTTTGGTAATCATTTTTACCTAACGACGCTCTCGCTACATGCTACATTTGGGAAATGGGGTAAATATGGAGAGACATTGTGAAAGTGATAAAGATTTGGCAGTCAGATATGTTTTGTGATTTTTGACTTGTAGGGATTGCCTACTTTGGATATGCAAATAAAAGATAGTATACAGTCTAATCAACGAAGTATATATTTTCACTTCACAATGGTTATACTTATGTTCTGACAATATACAGAGTACCGGGTATTGCCGCGTCGGGGAGTGAACTGCTCACCTGTCCCCGCGGTCCGCACTAGCGCATAATACATTCGCTGACAACGCTGTTTCCTACGCACACATTAACATATAGTGCTCCTACACTCATTCCCCCCCCCCCTTTTTTGAAAGAAAACACAAAAAAAAAAACAAAAAATATATGCTCTACCTAACTGCAAAAGTTTCATACATTTCGATACATCATTACAAAGTTTATACAAGGCCCGTAATGTGGCCCGACCCGACGTCATTGCTGACTCGACGGTAAGATTACACCGGCGCTTGTTTTTGCGGTGTAATTGTGGCCTCGAACTGGGCAAACCACAGCCTGGGCGGTTCTACCCAAAACTCTGGAATGCACGCTGAAATCGTCACTGCTGCTAAACTCGTTTCTTCACTCTTGACCGCCGCTTTGGGTCCAGACGTCACTGCGGATGTGGGATTCATTTCTACTGTTTACTGTACTAGTGAGCCACTCTGTTTGCGACGCGACACAATACACTTACGCGAATATTATTTATTGTTCGTAATAAGACGCACAGTTTACACTCCGGGGTCACCACTGTAGGGATTGCCTACTTTGGATATGCAAATAAAAGATAGTATACAGTCTAATCAACGAAGTATATATTTTCACTTCACAATGGTTATACTTATGTTCTAACAATATACAGAGTACCGGGTATTGCCGCGTCGGGGAGTGAACTGCTCACCTGTCCCCGCGGTCCGCACTAGCGCATAATACATTCGCTGACAACGCTGTTTCCTACGCACACATTAACATACAGTGCTCCTACAGACTCTTTTCTCTAGACTGAATTTCAGTCATGGTAGTCAATCCTAGCTGACTTGTGCAGGAAATTATATATGTACTAGCTGTCCCGACAGACGTTGTCGTATACATACGAAAAAAAACAAAAAGACATATCTAAACCATTCTCGAATCCACTTGAACACACACAAAAAGTTTCATCAAAATCGGTCCAGCCGTTTAGGAGGAGGTCAGTGACATACACACGTGCATTAGAATTATATGTATATATAAAGATACTCTTATGATCTAATAGGACAGCAATCCGTAATAACTAGAGAAAGATCGGGCGCAGCACCAATGGTATTAAGGGCTTTCTGAGGCATGTTGGTTTGCTACACTGCTAAATTTCTAACTCCTAACTAAACGAGATGGGTGTAAAAACCCAGGATTCAATCTCTTCGTCTTCATGTGACCTTGTGACCCCTATATTTCGGGGGTCGACCCACAGGGCCCATATTCAAACTCGACCGAGGTATGACCCAAGGTGTCTGCACACCAAGTTACAAGTAAATATTTTCCATTTAAAATATGTGTCCTCTATATCTCGGGGGCTTTTGACCCCCAGGGCCCATATTGAAATTCAATCGAGGGATAAACCCAAGGTGTCTGCACACCAAGTTACAAGTCAATCGGTCCAGTGGTTCCGGAGCTATGCCAGCCACTAACAGACAGACACACAGACCCACAAAGTGTTTTTATTAACCTCTTCGAAGAAGAGTCAGAGATTAATAAACCAATAAACTTTAATAAGCGAAATGTAGTGTAATATAGCTCTAATAACCATTTCGAGAATATACACGTGGACAAAATAGGTATTACAACGAAATGCTTGTTTGTAATTATGGTCGTAGGCGGTAATGTTTCGAACAACGGAAGCGATTCGGCTTTTGATTTAATTGATTGACATTTATTGGGATATTTAGGACCCAGTGACAAAAGTATGCTTTAATAATTTCGTGAAAATACATAAAAACTCGACGAAATTTGGATGTCAACCCATTCAGAAATATACAATATAAATATATTTAAGCACTTCAATAAAACTTCGTTTATTTCTTCTGGTTTTAATGGTAGAAATTTGTAAGTTAGTACAAAGACAGCCATAAGCATGTCCTATTACAAGTTTGTAATGTGGCCTAACGGTAACGCTTCGTGGACTCCATTGTAAATTACTTTTCTGGGCTGTCGTGCTTAGGTGAATGCACATTATGGAGTACTGCCAATTATCTTTACTACTGACTTTCCTTAAACTTTATAGGATTTCTGTTTGTTCTTGTTTTATAATACGGAATAACGCACTTGGAGGCTTGATTTTCTATTATATTATATAGATGGTTAAATTTATTACACGGACGGCGTACTGATTTAAGTAACCGACTCATTTCAGCCACTATCCCGAGTGTTGTTATCCCATACGGGCTCGAAACCCACACTGGATGTAAATTTTTGATGGGTGTTTTGAATCTTGATGTTCTTTGAGGACTAGTTGTGTGAATGTATTTAAAGTACCCCGCGATATAGAAATTATTATTCCTAGTGCGGATGCTATCTTTATAATAAGTTATATATTTTTATTTTTTTATTAATATTCTATCACATACACACAACATCATCTAGCTCAAACTAATCAAAGCTTGTACTATGGGTACTAGACAATGAACAGACCAAGACAAACATCCATGTTCATGCACACAAATGTTTGACTTGTGCGGGAATCGAACCCGCGACCTCATGCGTGGCAGTCGGTTACACTAACCACTAATCCATCGAGGCCGACTGAAATAATATGACGTTGCAAATTTGTTGTTTTGTTTTGTCTTAATAGAGTTGGGTCTTCACGATAGAGGCTCGCTTAGTTTGAAAACCACAGAATTATTTCTGTTCTAAATTCTGCCAGCATTAGGCAAGATGCCTCTATTATTTAATGTGCTTTAGATGATAAGTTTTCCAATTTGTTGAATGCTAAAATAAACATTTTTGATTTACATTTTAATATAGAACTACCTTCTTCTCCCTAGCCTTTATTATTTCCAAGTCACTTGGGGTCGGCTTTCTAGTCTAACCGGATTTGACTGGATATCAGTTTTTACACGGAGCGACTCCCTCTGACCTCCGCAACCCGAAGGCTAACGATACCCTAAGGCTAGACCAGTGTCAGGATATTAGAGGGTACTGACTTCCCAATAACGATTGCCATAGATGTTCATGGCAGCCGGGACCGACAGCTTAACGTGCTCTCCGAGGCACGGAGCAGGCGATAATTGTCAATCAATACGCATATAATTTCGAAAAGTCATGTAACTGCCGAAAGTCAGAGGTGCGCCACGTGGGTTCGAACCCGAGACCCTCTGCATTGCAGTCTGTTGGTCTCTCCACTGACCTATTGCTGCTGATATATATAACTACCTGTACTATATAAAAAAGCAATTTAGTTTTTCAACCGATTCTTATTTCGAAACATTGCAGACTTTAACGTGCTAGTACAATAAAAAGTACTCATAACAGTGCCTATAAAAATATTCTACGTTCGAATATTTCTTCGAATTGTACTCGAAACAGCTTGTGTTACTACGTGTACTTGTGTTTACTTATCGGAAACGAATACAGTTTTATTTCTTCGCCCATTATACAGACTCATGTGGTCTTCTGTATGTATAATGATGCCACGAGGGGCTGTAATGACTCTCACTAGAGGGTTATAGCCTGATTTTGGTAATCAAAGAGGTCACATTTCTATTGACAATTTTATCTTTATTGTTAAAGTCGCTTCATCGAAAACATCGTTGTCGTCAGCGGTAGTAAAATATATAGTTTGTAAAATAAGTAAATTAATAAATTATTTTCTACTTTTTAGTTTCTTTTTTAATAAGGCGTGAAAATTAGTTTTTCAAACAATTTTTTTTACTTAATCTATGTCTACTATGGGTTTAATTCTTGGTATAATACACAAATAACACTTGTCACCACCTACCAATATATTTTTAGTTATGTTAATACACACATAAATATAATATCTGGTTGGTTTTGTTTTCCTTTGATTTTTTATTTTATTTATCTTATATATTGTATAGCATGTATAGTATTTACCGTTTAATATTGTACATGTAGTCTTTGTTATGCGCTGTATTTAACTTATGCATTTATGTAGCAATTGTCGTGTGGATCACACATAGTTTTAATGTCACACGGGAGAAAACTTTTTGTGATCCAGAAATGGTTGTTCCGATTCTGGATGTTCATTGTGTCCGTTGTTTGAAGGTTTGTAAAGACACGCGAAAACAAAAAAAAAATGTTGGTAAAATAGATTTTTTATTTATTTAAATGTGTGTAAGAAGTTATCCAGATTGGAAAGTAAGGAAATCCTCAACAACCCGAGGTCACTCCGCGAAGCCTGCGAAGACCCCAGGCATCTTCTATGCTTCTGGGCGGAGTTGAGCTGACTATCTCCATAATCGGCCGACTTTCACGCATAATAGAACAACTTGGAGTTCAAATGCGGAAAAGTGAGTCCAATTACATTACAGTTATCCAGATTTCTGCTAAACGGTTGAATAAACATTAACATGACCAAAAACAGTTCTTTCATGTGATAAATTCTCGCAAAAGAATAACGTTTGATGGTGTGATTTGAAAAATGCCTGTCGTAAATAAACTGCTATTACATCATGTGTATAATAGCTAGAGTTTACCTAAATGTACCATGCTTGCACACGACGCAAGTTGGTGCGAACTGCTTCGGTAGCAAATGTTACTGATGTGCATTAATACTTTGTTTGAATCCAGAGTCAGACCAACAAAAAGTGATTGTATTTTCTGACAAGAAATTGTCAATAGCAGCTTGGATTTAATAAGTTGGCGGTGTGCATTCACCCGTGCCTCTAAAATCACGTAAAAGGTGATTGGTGATCAAAATCTAGAGGAAGAATCAACATTCTGCGTCTGATATCGCCAGTCGTCGTCTCGGATTGCCGTCCAATCGGAATATGAGAGCAAGGAAATAAAAACTGCACTTGTGTTTGCACACAAACTTGTGCACTATAATATCTCCAGCGCAGATGGATTTCTCCGTTAAAATAGGCCACCGTGACCGCAATCTGGAAGGAATAAAATAAGTATAACTTAAACTATTTAAAGCAAGTATGTTCATATAAAGCCCATGTAAGTGTACTTGTGTCGTTAATGTGAATTCTTAACCATGTTCTGTTGTGAGTCGACGTCTTGTTGTTTAGTTACACGGGACCGTGCACTCTGAATAATGAGAAAAGTTTCTGCATATTGTACTGAACCAGCGGACGCATCAACTAGTACCAACTCGACTATAGCTGGAAAACTACTAAAATTAGTCGTATTCAGTTTTTCGTTGTGTTTATATACCACGTCTATATTATCTTATCTATACTAATATTATAAAGCTGCAGAGTTCGTTTGTTTGTTTTTTTGCTTGAACGCGCTAGTCTCAGGAACTACTGGTCCGATTTGAAAAATTCTTTCAGTGTTAGATAGCCCATTTATCGAGGAAGGCTATAGGCTATATATCATCACGCTAAAATCAATACGAGCGGAGCACCAATGAAGAATGTTTCAAAATCGGAAGTTATTTTTTCCTTTTGAGGGCTTCCGCTGCGTGCGCTGCGTAAACAGTTAAAGTTTCGCAAAAATCATGTATGACAGAATTGTTCCCCTTTAAAAGTTCTAAAAAAAAGTCCGCGACAGCATATGTCTATCTTTTAAGGTTGGCTCACTATAACCATTTTTATGCTAACGAAATTTGTTCTAAAATAATGCATTATTTGCGAAGGTATTTTTATAAACATTATATTAATCCTTATCCAAATAAATACGCTATTCATCACAAGTATTTAATTTAAAACAAAATTGCCCGTTGCATCATTCGATTTCAATGAATATCTTAGGAGATATCGCAGTTTTAAAATAACATTGCAATAAAATAATTACCCATTACAGACATAGTACAAACGATGTTTCACCTGGTTTATTCTGGGTGATTACTACTGGTTCGATTTGAAAAAATATTGTAGTGTTGGATAGCCTATTTATCGAGGAAGGCTATAGGCTATATAACATCACGCTACGACCCACGGGGGCGGCGCAGTAACAATAAACGCGGGTGAAACCGCGGGAAGATCTAGTCCTCTAAATAATCCTAAAGTCAAAGTCAAGTCAATTCAAAAATCATTTATTCAATTAGGTCACAAAGTAACACTTATGAACGTCAAAATATATAGGTTAAGTTTACTAAGTTAAGTTTAATTGACTTTAGGATTATTTACAGCATGAGATAATATAGGCGTGCTATATTATCTCACGGTGTAAATAATCCTAAAGTCAAAGTCAAGTCAAGTCAAAAATCATTTATTCATTTAGGTCACGAAGTAACGCTTATGAACGTCAAAATATATACATACTGATACTGAGTTTACTAAGTTACAAAGAAACAAACGCACTTTCACATATTTTATAATATTACTTAGCTTCAGTAACTTAGTAAACTCAGTATCAGTATGTATATATTTTGACGTTCATAAGCGTTACTTCGTGACCTAAATGAATAAATGATTTTTGACTTGACTTGACTTTGACTTTAGGATTATTTACAGCATGAGATAATATAGGCGTGCTATATTATCTCACGGTGTAAATAATCCTAAAGTCAAAGTCAAGTCAAGTCAAAAATCATTTATTCATTTAGGTCACGAAGTAACGCTTATGAACGTCAAAATATATACATACTGATACTGAGTTTACTAAGTTACTGAAGCTAAGTAATATTATAAAATATGTGAAAGTGCGTTTGTTTCTTTGTTACGCTGTCACACCTTAACTACTCAAGCGATCACCATGAACTTTTTTATACACGTTGTTACGGGTGGAGAAAAGGACATAACGTACCTTTTATCCAGAAAAAGCACTACTTCTAATCTAACCGAAGCCGCGGACAATATCTAGTAATAATATAATTATTTGCCGAATAAAGCAGTACACATTTTAATATCAGCCTTGTATAATATATTATAAACTCTGCCACTGCTGGAAACGGGCCTCTTCTTAGAGTGGGAAGGGTTAGGCCATAGTCCACAATTCTGGCCTAGTGCGGGTTGGCAGACTCCACATATCTTCAAGAATATTTTGGAAAACTCTCAGGCTTGCAGATTTCCTCACGAAGTTTTCCTTCACCATAATTACACATTATCAAATATAAATTAATGATATTAATGGAAAATATTGTATTTTGGTTTTGCCAAAATCTTTCTACACTAGGCCAGGCCTGTGCATAGCATCACGTCTATATCCTTGACGTATAAGTAGATAGAACTTTTCCATTTCGTCAACCATGTATGCGTTAGTAGATACAGAGTTTGACGCTTAATTCTCCAAAGGGTTAGCTGCTTCCATACATCCAAAACATTGCTGTACGCAGACGATATGAAGATACTGACTAAAATAGGCTCCAACGAAGACACCTAAACCGCTTTCAAACGTACTGTACTATTAACAAACTGGACTTGAATGTCTCCAAATGCTATGTTTGTTCCTTTACACGCAAGCCTAACCCAATAACTTATCATTACACGCTGTCGGGTACCGCAATAGCCAGACTTAACTCTGTCAGGGACCTGGGAATAACATTCGACTCCAAACTACTATTTGATGCACACATTTCAAATATAATTAATAGAGCTGATAAAGCATTAGGTTTCATTTTTAGAATATCCAAGGATTTTAAAAATATCAAAACGATCAAAATTCTGTATTGTGCTTACGTCCGTAGTCACCTCGAATACGCTTCACAACTGTGGAACCCCAACTACGAAATCTACATAACGCGCGTGGAAAGAGTTCAAAAGAAGTTCCTGAGGTACGTACAATTCCGGTCTGGCATATATTTGTCAGACTATTTCAGCCGATGTAGAAAATTCCACTTGCTGCCTCTACAAGAGCGAAGGAAAATAGCCGATATATCTCTGTTATTTAACATTATGAATGGGTCGACGGATGTCACCGAGTTGACGAATAAAATTGGTCTGCGTGTGCCATCTGCGCTGCTGCGAAGGCATAACCTTTTATATACCCCCGCCTGCCCGAGTACCTACAGGCAAAATTCATTTTTGATCAGGGCTTGTCGTTCGTTCAATTCAGCGTGCCGGAGAGTTGACATTGATATTTTTAACACCAGTGTCACCAAATTAAAAAAGACTATGTGCAATAACTTTTTCTCACATGCTTCCTAGAAATCGATTAGTAATGAGTGTGTGTATGTGTTTTCCTTTTTTTCCTTTTTTTCCTTTTTTTATTATTTTTATTTTTTCCCTTTTTTTTGTAATTATTATGTGCTTATTTTGTCCTACTACTTAAAATAATTTATTTAAAATCAATATTGTTTTAGGTAGCCGTTTCACATTTTTTTTTATAAAAATACTATAAGTGAAAACTTGTAATTGGCCATAGCTTAGTCAAAGATATACATACTTGTTAACTAGCTGTAAGTTTTCTAAATTTGAAAATAAAATAAAATAGGTTATTACATCCACATTTCTTATATTCATACTTTTGAGTAATAGAGCCTTAGAGTAATAGGCTCGACCGGGGAACGACTACCCTCTCACAGAATATCGACGTGAAATAGCAGTATTTCTTTCTGTGTGTGAGAGTGCCAGAGGTCCAATCACCCTTTTTACCCCTTCCCGCTCCTTCTCTTTCCTACTTCCTTACCTAAAGGGTTGGCAACATGCTAGTGATGCCTCTGGTATTGCAGGCTACAGTGACCACTTACCATCAGGTGGGCCGTATGCTTGTTTGCCACCTAAGTTGTATAAAAAAAAAGAAAAATAAATCGTCAGCTAAGGTTTAAGGCCCCACGAAAAAAGCCAAGCTTATTGCCGTTTATCGGAAATAATTCCAGGGTCGATGTGTCCACGTGACCGTTTGTTTCTAAAATAAAAAACTATAATAATTATGTTACTTTTAAGTGTGTTGTGCATTCTGAAAGCGATTTTATCATGCATTCACATGTATGTAGGTTCCTTGTAAAGGATTTCTTCAAGTTCAGAAAAATATACTATCAAAGTCGACACATCTACGTGGCAAAACAACGGTGTTCCCATTAGGAAATCGCTGCTCTGCTATGTTTAGGCTCAATGTAACTAATAGCCAGCCTAAAGCCCTCTTCTGGGCACAGTGCTAGATAGTGCTACAATTAAGAGTTACGTTCTACATCGTAATCAAACCCTCACAATAAATGTAAACTAGACTGAATAAGGATGTTAGTTCGACTGCACGAATAGCGTAGTGGTTTAAGCTGTTGCCTCGCTACTGCCACTCCGCCGATTGTTGTGTGTTCAAATCCCACACGGGACAAAACTTTGTGTGATCCACAAATGGTTGTTGCGAGTCTGGGTGTTCTTTGGCTCTCTTGTTTGAATTTTTGTAAAGTCCCTCAAGACACAGGAAATACTCCTGGAGTTGCCTTTTATAAAGAGAAAAATAGTGTAAAAGTTGATAACTCTTTGGCTAAGCTTCTTGGTAAAAATAAATAGATAGTTGAAGTGAAAACTTCATTAAGCGCGTTGAGCACTTCTTGGGTGAACAAAAATCATGGACCTCGCGTCATCGTTACCGAAAGCTTTCCATTTTTGAATAATTTTTGGTTTATAAAGAAGTGCTTCTTGAATTATTTTTGGTTTATAAAGAAGTATTTATGATCAAGGATTAAAATTTTCACTTCTATCGGCAGTCCCCAAAGACTGCCCCACTTTATTGTACAGAATCAATGTGTGAGAGCTATCTGCAACGTAGCTCCGTGTAAGTGTTTTTTACGTCTACTGTCGATATTAAGTGTCTTTATATATTTGTAAAGTGTGTATTTATAAAAAATATTCTAATATATTTACTGTTAAAAAAAGTATTTCCAATTTCAATACCCGTTACCCAAACAAACCTGTTCTTCTATACAAATAAATAAAATTGAAGTGTCTGTTTGTAATGTCAAAATAACAGCTTTTCATCTAATGCATATGAAAGAATATAAGGCACCTATACGAAAAAAACTATTTTTTAAATTTTTGTCTGTCTGTCTGTCTGTCTGTTTGTTCCGGTTAATCTCCGAAACGGCTGAACCGATTTTGACAGAACTTTCACTGGCAGATAGCTAATGTTATAAGGAGTAACATAGACTACTTTAATTTTAGAAAAAAATAGGGTTCCGCGGAGACAAACACTTTTTAGTTAAAATCTACGTGGACGAAGTCGCAGGTAACAGCTAGTCTTCTAATAAAAACAGAAGTGTGTAGCCGTAATAGTTACTCTATGGCGGTATGCCTATAAATCACCTGCCACAACAGTTACATAAATTACCTAATTATAACTTTAAGGCTCATTTGCTCAAATGGCTCATTCAGTAATGTTTTTATTTTGTGAACGAGTATTGAAATTGCAAAATAAACAGGTACGCTTAATGTTAATTATATAAAGAAATGAAGTACCTAACTGGGAATTGTATTTGCATGCCATGGGAGTTTGATGGCAAATACATATATTGTTCTAATCTTGTATCACACCATCTATTTAAACCATATTTTAACAAATATACGATTTGATTTGATTTGAAACCGAACCCGACTTTAGGGTGCGTCCAAATCTGACGATTGCGTCACCAATGCGCCGTTCGTAAGCTGCGTGCGTGCAGTTACTGCAATTGTTTGGTGCGCCTCTTTGCCACAACTCACGCAAGGCTTGCACAGTAGGCGCACGCGGCGCGCGTTTAGCGGACGCCCAGCTCGCGCTCATGCAATTCTGATCGCTTTCATACTGTATATGTATATCAGTTGTTGCAGTTGCTCTTGCGTCGTTCACGCACGATGCGTAGCTGGCGCGCGAGCGGCGTGCGGGCGGCGCAAGAACGGCGCGTGAACCTGAAATACAACGCACGCAGCTCGCGAGCGGGTCGCGAGCGGCGCATTCGTGGCGTGTTCACCAGATGGACACACCCTTATGGTGCCCACAACAGTCGCATTGACTGCTACTTCTTCACCAAGGCTGATATTAGAAATACCAATTTAAAACTTAAATAACTTTTAACAATGTAGTTATTGCAGCAGTTTACTTTGCTAAGTTGATTAATGGAAGAAACTTCGATAAAAGATTAGTTTACTCAATCTTTGCTAACGGTACTAATAAACTTGAAGTTACCAAAAGCAATTACTGAATTATTTTTAATTATACCCAGTATCAATTTAAGTGCGATTGGTATTCAATTAAGAAAGCAATTTGAAAAAGTCGCGTTCAAAGTAATACTTTTGAAAAGTTTAGTAATTAATTTGGTTAATTTAGACTACAAATAAAAAGAGTAATTACTTGAAAGTCGAATACTTATTTGAAAGTGATTTTATGCCACCATGTCTTTGCGCGTATATGTATTCATACCTGCTACTTATCACAAGGCTCTGGATTTGATTCATAGGTCAGGTAAAGTGATATTGAATTATAGAGATTATTACAGTATCTTATCTTATGTGGGGGCCAGTCAGTGCAGACCGGCGATACTTCGACCCAGTGGGATCTTTTGTGTCGACGTTCTCCCAATAATGACTGCCATAGATGTTCATGGCAGCCGGGACTGGTGGCTTAACGTGCTCTCCGAGGCACGGAGCAGGCGATAATTGTCTATCAATACGCACATAATTTCGGAAAGTCATATAACTTCCGAAAGTCAGAGGTGCGTGACATGAGTTTTAACCCGAGAGATTATTACAGTAAATCCTAACTAATATTATAAATGCGAATGTGAGTTTGTTTGTTTGCTATGCTTTCACTCCTTAACTGCTCGACTGATCATCATGAAATTTCGCATACACGTTGTCAGGGGAAGAAAGCAGTAGCGATAGCTCAGTGGGGAGACCGACAGACTGCAATGCAGAGGGTCTCAGGTCTAATCTAATCTGTTTAGTGTGTATGTTATCTTAATCCTAATCTATGACACTCTGGAATAATAATAATGGTAATAATGTCCTCCAGACCGAATTTCGGTCTCGGAGCCCAATCTTAACGGAAAGTGGCCATCTCATCAGGAGATATTTTAGTGCTCAGGTATGTGCGCAAATACAAGTGCACTCTCTGTTTCCTAACCCTTATGACCCCATGGGACGGGTAATCCGACACGACCGGAGAGAGATCAGGGGCAGGACCAACGGGTTTACGTGGTTTCCGAGGCACGGGGTGTCTAACACCGCCAACTTCCTAACTCCGGGTTCGTATTTTATTTTAACAGATAAACCCAATATAATTTTGTTGGCCCGACAACGGGATTGGAACCCGAGACCTCATGCGCAGCAGTCGCATTCATTACCGCTGCGCCACGGAGGCAGTTCATGACACTCTGAAATAGTGTAGCTGACAATCAATGAAAACATAATCTGAATCGGTTTTGCATTTCCAGGGATTATCACCTTCAAACATACTTACGAAACCCTTGTTATATTGATAGTATGGTTAGTTTATCATTCGAAATTTGTTTAATGCAGCCTATGTTTATGTAGTACGTTGAAAGCAGGAGTATATGTTTGCGAGAGCCTTTCACGTGTAGTGTAAAATGTATGTGCAAAGCGAACTACACATGAGAAATTCTGATAGGCCGACCGGCGAACATAGCTTTTTTCTGGTCGTTTATGCAAATTTAATATCTGCTGGAATACTGGTGCATTGAAAAATTTGGATAACGCTCGCTGGAAGTTGTAATAAACAGTGATTGAAATACTGAAATGAATTAAAAAAGAAATAAATCCAAGTTAATATTAATCCTTACTATAATATTATAAATTCGAAAGTAACTCTGTCTATCTATCTGTCTGTCTGTCTGTTACCTTTTCACGGCTAAACCACTCAACCGAGTTTTGGATGAAATTTTGTACAGATATAGTTTAAAACTTGGGGAATGATATAGGCTACTTTTTATTGATGTAGGTACCATGCGGGCGGAGCCGCGCGCAAAAGCTAGTCCTAACTAATATTATAAATGTGAAAATGAGTTTGTTTGTTTGTTTGTTACGCTTTCACGCCTTAACTACTCAACCGATCAACATGAAATTTTGCATACACGTTGTCAGGGGTACAGAATAGGACATAGGGTACCTTTCATCCAGAAAAAATAACTGTTGCAAACCTAATCTAACCTAACCTACATTTACGCGAGCGAAGCCGCGGGTGAAAACTAGTAATATTATAAATGCGAATGTGAGTTTGTTTGTAATGCTTTCACGCCTTAACTATTCGACCGATTATAATGAAATTTTGCATACATGTTGTCTGGAGTACAGAAAAGGACATAAGGTACCTTTTATCCAGAAAAAGCTACTGTTGACGAGGAATAAAAAATGTTGTACTCATCCTTATCATACCGCGGCCAAAATCTAGTACTCATATTGTTTCGGAAAATCGTTGGTGCGTGCCTTGAGATCGAACTTCAGACCTCTTTGTGGCAATCCAACGGTCGTATCCCTCGCATTTATCATTAATAATTACAAATACAACTATATATTCGTCGAATGTCTCCTGGCAGTAAAAGCAAACAACGGAACTAAGAAACGATAATTGTTATTATACGTTTAAAAAAAATCACTAATCGTATTAACAACTTGTGAAGTTTTTCTTCCACATAATATTTGAGCTTACAATTTGACTTAGCGGTCATTGTACACGATGTTTCTTTATTTAGTTTAGTCTTAAAGGTGTTGCCGAAGCTAAGCTGAAAACCCCAAAAATACATTCCCTTTTCCTTTAAAACGAAAGTAATTTACAAAGTTGCCATCATCCAGTATAATTTAGGTATGTTTATTATATCTTTCTCTGAACAAAACAACAGTGTTTTAAAAGTTTATACTTTTCATAAAGTTATTAAAAAATGTACTTCTCGCGGTCTTTTAAGCGTTTATATTATTACTAGCTTTTGCCCGCGACTTCGCTCGCGTTAATTTAGAATTTGACAATCAATTCGAGTTGTACTCTGCTTGTAATAATATAATTCAATCACGATTCGAAAGACATGTGGCGCCATCTATTATCATAAGAACGTTATTGTTGTTTTTCTAGAGAACAGTAATTTTTTTCGGGATGAAAGGTAGCCTATGTCCGTTTCTGTACACCTGACAATGTATATGCAAAATTTCAAAATGATCGTTTTAGTGTTTTAGGCGTGAAAAGGTAACAAACAAACAAACAAACAAACTCATTTTCGCTGTTATAATATTAAGTTAGGAAGTTAGGATTAGGATTTCTGTTTATTATTTTTGAGTTCATTTATATTTTACTGCTTACTTAATAATAACAAAAACTTAATTCCTTAAAAACATAGCAATAACCATATTGTTTTTAGATTTTTAAGGAATTAAGTTTAAATTGTATTGAGTAGTAGAGCCAAGCTGGTTACAGCAGGAATGGGCCGGCTCGACCGGGGAAGTACTACCCTCTCACAGAAAATCGACGTGAAACAACAGTGTTTCACTGCTGTGTTTCGTTCGGTGAATGAGAGCGCCGGAGGCCTAAGCATGAGGTGACGATTCTCGCAGCTTATGAGTGACCTGCAGAGCATCCGTAGAGTCATTGTGTGGGTGGCGCGAGTCGACCCGGCGGCCAGGGAGAGCCGTAGAAACGGTGCTCTGCTGGCCGCCCGCGGTATAGTCCAGAGGCCCAACCGAGTCTAACCAACTAGGTTGGCTGCCTTATCATGCCGCGCATAATCTCGAGGTGGCTCGTCGTGCCGGATGGTGACCGGAGGGTGGGTCCCGGCGACCACTTTCGGGAGGGTACGGGGGTCCTTCCGTCCGTCGGATCGGCTATCGCCATACCATACAGTTATATGACAAAACTTGCTCTGCGCCTTGCCCCACTTTGCTGCGAGAATAGCCGCCTCTTTTTTTCACGCTTTCCCCTTCCTTTCACTCTATGGCAGTACGAACAAAGCATTGTCGTTCAACAGCAGCCAATCGCCGTAACCCCACTGCTGCTTCCTGTGTCGTGGAGTTTATTAACATCAGAGGACTCCACGCTAACCTTAATGCCGTCCATCACCACCTGGAGACGGCTCGGCCGGCAATGCTTTTTCTAACGGAGACACAAATACGCCGTCCTGCAGACACGAACTACCTGCAATATCCCGGCTACGTGCTAGAGGAGTGCTTCCTCGCGAAAGCCGGGGTATGCTTGTTTGTCAGGGCGGATATTTGCTGTCGCCGTCTACAATGCCTAGAGGACCCTTCCTTCTCTGTCCTTTGGGTACACGTAGATCATGGCTCTTTTAGCCAAATCTACATGTGCCTCTACCGAACCCATTCAAGAGACGCTGAGACAACTCGACTCTTCAATTACCTGAGTCAGGCGGCAGACGACGCGCAGGAGCGGTTTCCGAACGCTGAGTTGGTGTTCTTGGGAGATTTCAATGCCCACCATGAGACCTGGTTGGGTTCTCCCAAAACAGACCACGCGGGACGAACTGCCCATGCGTTCGCTCTCACGCATGACCTGTCTCAACTGGTACTCCAGCCCACCCGGATACCAGATATTGCAGGTCGGGCGCCCTCTCTGCTCGATCTGCTGCTGACGAGTAACCCGAACCGGTACAGTGTGTCGATTCGTGCTCCTTTGGGCACCTCAGACCACTGTCTGGTTTGTGCCACAGCTGTTGTTGTTACGCCCCCACGTCCCGAGGAGGCAAGACGACGACTGTGGCACTACTCGTCAGCAGACTGGGATGGAATGCGGGAATACTTCGCATCCATCCCTTGGGCTCAACGCTGCTTTGAGAACAGGGATCCATCAGAGAGCGCTACTGCTGTCGCTGGTGAAATCATCCTGGGTATGGAATATTATATTCCATACAGTGATGTCACGAGCGGTGGCAGGAAAAGGCCTTGGTTCGGGCGTGAATGCGCCGATGCTGTTGAACGCAAACAGACAGCGTATCGCGCTTGGACCAGGGCTCGCACTCTCCACGACCCTAACGTGGATCACCTGAAGGCAGCGTTCAACCAAGCTACAAAGGTCTGCAAGAGGGCATACTTAAGAGCGGATGCCCAGCGCGTCGCACGGTTCGGCCAGGAACTAATGGCGCATCCTACGGGCAGTCGTAGCTATTGGCGCCTGGCCAAAGCCGTGCAGTCCAACTTCTGCCAGACCATGCTGCCCCCTCTGAGGTATCCGAATGGATCACTGGCTCATCGGCCGCAGGAGAAAGCAGATCTGCTTACAAATCTCTTTGCGGCCAACTCCCGAATCGATGACTGCGGTTCGCAGCCGCCTAACATTGCCAACTGCGGCTACACCATGCCTGATATATGTATCAGGCAACGAACCGTTCGTGCGATACTGCAGTCTCTCGATGTTCGGAAAGCCAGTGGACCTGACGGCATCCCAGCTGTGGTTCTTAAAAAATGTGCAGCGGAGTTGTCTCCCACACTTACGCGCCTATACCGGACGTCTTACGTCGCAGGCATTGTGCCTGAGGCTTGGAAGGAAGCGAACGTTCAACCGATTCCCAAAAAGGGGGACCATTCCGAGCCAAGCAACTATCGACCCATAGCTATCACCTCGGTGCTTTCCAAGGTGTTCGAGCGGATTATAAACACCCAAATTGTCCGCTACCTGGAAGATCAATCGTTGATCAATGATCGCCAATACGGCTTTCGGTCTAAACGATCAACGGGTGATCTTCTAGCGTTCGTCACGCACCTCTGGGGTGAGGCTATGGACAAGCACGGCGAGTCTTTGGCTATCAGCCTTGACATAGCCAAAGCTTTCGACAGAGTCTGGCACCGGTCTCTTCTTTCCAAGCTTCCGGCCTATGGCTTGCCCCCTCAACTGTGCACCTGGATTACAAGTTTCCTGCAGAAGCGTCGTATTCGGGTCCTTTGCGACGGTCGCGCTTCCAAATTTATGCAGGTCAATGCAGGAGTGCCTCAGGGTTCTGTCTTATCCCCTACGCTCTTTCTTCTGCATATCAATGATATGTCGAATCTCGGCAACATACATTGTTATACGGACGACAGTACCGTGCATGGGCGATATCTCGGACATCCTGGGGCCAAAGAGGCTGAGGTTGAGGGGAAAAGGCAGAATCTTGTCGTTGAACTTGACCGGACCTTGGACCGCATCTATGAATGGGGTGCCAAGAACTTGGTCGAGTTCAACGCCAAGAAGACCCAGGCATGCGCGTTCTCAACAAAAAAGTCTCCGTTCCTTCCCCTCCCTTCTCTGAAGAACACTCCACTGGTGATACGTGACAGTCTCTCCATCTTAGGTATGGATCTTTGCCGCTCCCTTAACCAGAAAACCTATATCGAGAGCGTCATTAAGCAAGCTTCGCGCAAACTCGGAGTTCTGAACAGGGTGAGGCGGTTCTTCACGCCTGGGCAACTGTGCCTATTGTATAAGGCACAAGTGCGCCCTTGCGTGGAGTACTGTTCTCATCTTTGGGATGGCTCCGCGCAGTACTTGCTGGACGCTCTCGACCGGTTACAGCGGCGGGCTGTCCGTATCATCGGAGATCCAGAGGTCACGAGTTCACTGGAACCTCTGCAACTCCGTAGAGACATTGCCTCATTGGCATGTTTCTACAGAA
This sequence comes from Catocala sponsa, assembly GCA_963564715.1. Classification (NCBI taxonomy): domain Eukaryota; kingdom Metazoa; phylum Arthropoda; class Insecta; order Lepidoptera; family Erebidae; genus Catocala; species Catocala sponsa. The sequence goes on from OY751339.1 coordinate 1,919,315, forward strand.
TATACCACGGGGAGTGCTCTGAAGAGTTATTCCACCTTATGCCGCCCTCCCCTTTCCTATCCAGAACAACGCGTGCTGGGCTCAGATGCCATCCTTACACGGTAGAGTCGATCAGAGCGCGTACCAAAAAGTTTGGGTCCTCATATCTCTGCCGAACGACCAAGGCATGGAATTCTCTGCCAAGGCACGTGTTTCCTTCTTCCTTCAATCCTGGGTTCTTTAAGCGGGGCGTGAAAAAGCATCTTCTCAGGCCGTCAAAGTAGAGACCTCAACATCGCCTCGGCTACTGTGGGGGCGATGTGGAGGCCACTGCTTTTAGACCACACGACTGCTTACCATCAGGTGGAGTGTGGTCATTTTGATGAGCAAAATAAAAAAAAATAAAAAATTCAAATTACTATTCCTTTTAGTAGTGTAACGGGTTCGAATTAATCAAATAGCTTTAAATACTTAACTGTGACGAAGACTAAGCGACACGATAATTTCCAATAATTATCATTACTCACCTGTAAAATAATTGACCAAGAGATCATAGATCATAGATCTTATGCTCAATCATTTTACACCTGCAGTCTGTGAGCCAGTCACACGTAGCGAGCTGTCAGTGCACTAAGAATGCTGTTAGGATACTGATGGGACTGCCTCGGTACTGTACCGCATCGGCGATGTTTGCTGAGGCTAACATAGATGGCTTTGCAGCTATATTGCGCAAAAGAACCGCGTCTATGATGCGCAGAGTGCAGGACAGTCCCAACAGATTCCTAAAAGTAATTGCTTCAAAATTAGAAAGCTCTATCTGGAGACATTGGAATAGACTACACGTTGGCAATGTCATATAATATTATCTTTCTTTCTCTCTTATCTACTAACTTTAACTTTAAGAATTTTACTAACCCCATATGGATCTCTGGTCTGGAATAAATTATTATTATTATAGTAAAATAGGTCGTCGATTTAAATCTTTCTCTACAATGCCTTAGGTAACAAACATTTTAAAAGCATCCAGACCAATAACTAAAAAGAAGAAACTTAGAAAAAAGTTTGAATTTCGATATCGAAGTTCGTCTGTCGATAAATCGAGAGGGTATCACTATCGTTCCTTCGCCGCAAACAGTTAACCAGAACTTTGCTGTATAAATTGGTACAAACGTCTATCAGTGAAACAAAAACGACCCAGTAGTACTACTTACGTATTCTAATGATACAGATAAAAACTCATATGAGTCTTAAAAGACTTTGCTGGTTTAATTGTAGTTCTGTTTAATTTTTGGACATAACCAGAGATTATAACCAGAGATCGGATAATCGGGCGCTTATATAACTAAACTTCTTCCCACGAAAGAATAATATAATAAACTTAATGAAATTATAGCAGTAGTTATTTTGGGATAGTATATTTATTTTATTCAAAACAAAACGTGCAGTCCAACTTCTGCCAGACCATGCTGCCCCCTCTGAGGTATCCGAATGGATCACTGGCTCATCGGCCGCAGGAGAAAGCAGATCTGCTTGCAAATCTCTTTGCAGCCAACTCCCGAATCGATGACTGCGGTTCGCAGCCGCCTAACATTGCCAACTGCGGCTACACCATGCCTGATATATGTATCAGGCAACGAACCGTTCGTGCGATACTGCAGTCTCTCGATGTTCGGAAAGCCAGTGGACCTGACGGCATCCCAGCTGTGGTTCTTAAAAAATGTGCAGCGGAGTTTTCTCCCACACTTACGCGTCTATACCGGACGTCTTACGTCGCAGGCATTGTGCCTGAGGCTTGGAAGGAAGCGAACGTTCAACCGATTCCCAAAAAGGGGGACCGTTCCGAGCCAAGCAACTATCCACCCATAGCTATCACCTCGGTGCTTTCCAAGGTGTTCGAGCGGATTATAAACACCCAAATTGTCCGCTACCTGGAGGATCAATCGTTGATCAATGATCGCCAATACAGCTTTCGGTCTAAACGATCAACGGGTGATCTTCTAGCGTTCGTCACGCACCTCTGGGTTGAGGCTATGGACAAGCACGGCGAGTCTCTGGCTATCAGCCTTGACATAGCCAAAGCTTTCGACAGAGTCTGGCACCGGTATCTTCTTTCCAAGCTTCCGGCCTATGGCTTGCCCCCTCAACTGTGCACCTGGATTGCAAGTTTCCTGCAGAAGCGTCGTATTCGGGTCCTTTGCGACGGTCGCGCTTCCAAATTTATGCAGGTCAATGCAGGAGTGCCTCAGGGTTCTGTCTTATCTACGCTCTTTCTTCTGCATATCAATGATATGTTGAATATCAGGAACATACATTGTTATGCGGACGACAGTACCGTGCATGGGCGATATCTCGTACATCCTGGGGCCAAACAGGCTGAGGTTGAGGGGAAAAGGCAGAATCTTGTCGTTGAACTTGACCGGACCTTGGACCGCATCTATGAATGGGGTGCCAAGAACTTGGTCGAGTTCAACGCCAAGAAGACCCAGGCATGCGCGTTCTCAACAAAAAAGTCTTCGTTCCTTCCCCTCCCTTCTCTGAAGAACACTCCACTGGTGATACGTGACAGTCTCTCCATCTTAGGTATGGATCTTTGCCGCTCCCTTAATCAGAAAACCTATATCGAGAGCGTCATTAAGCAAGCTTCGCGAAAACTCGGAGTTCTGAACAGGGTGAGGCGGTTCTTCGCGCCTGGGCAACTGTGCCTATTGTATAAGGCACAAGTGCGCCCTTGCTTGGAGTACTGCTCTCATCTTTGGGATGGCTCCGCGCAGTACTTGCTGGACGCTCTCGACCGGTTACAGCGGCGGGCTGTCCGTATCATCGGAGATCCAGAGGTCACGAGTTCACTGGAACCTCTGCAACTCCGTAGAGACATTGCCTCATTGGCATGTTTCTACAGAATATACCACGGGGAGTGCTCTGAAGAGTTATTCCACCTTATCCCACCTTCCCCTTTCCTATCCAGAACAACGCGTGCTGGGCTCAGATGCCATCCTTACACGGTAGAGTCGATTAGAGCGCGTACCAAAAAGTTTGGGTCCTCATATCTCTGCCGAACGACCAAGGCATGGAATTCTCTACCAAGGCACGTGTTTCCTTCTTCCTTCAATCCTGGGTTCTTTAAGCGGGGCGTGAAAAAGCATCTTCTCAGGCCGTCAAAGTAGAGACCTCAACATCGCCTCGGCTACTGTGGGGGCGATGTGGAGGCCACTGCTCTTAGACCACACGACTGCTTACCATCAGGTGGAGTGTGGTCATTTTGACGAGCAAAAAAAAAAAAAAAAAGAAATTCAAAACAAATGGAATATCAATAAAAAATGATAATGTGCACAATGTGGTCAAGTAGTGGAAATTGATTTATCTATCTAACAGATTAGTGATTGAATCGACTAATTTATTGTATTTTATACGAACAGAAGACTAAAAAATATTAATTGAAAGGCACGTCCGTATTGTTCTTTCGTGGGAATAAAAGTGAAGTTTAGATATATTAGCGCCCGATTATCCGATCACTGGTTATAACTGCCAGGGTGGCGCAACTATAAGGAATTTTGGTTTGGTTTAATCACCGGACAAGGCAAAGTGCTATTTGGTTTATCTGCCAAGAAATTTATTGTAGCATTGTTCAGAACTGTGCTTGGTTGGCCAATAGGCACTTTCTCTATTACATGAGTTAAGCGGGTTTGGCATGTAGAAAGAATGGACAAGAAAAGACTAACTAAGAAAGTTTATGAGGCTAGTGTGAATGGAACAGTCGCAAGAGGCAGACCTAGGTGAACGTTTCTTGATCAGATCGGAGACGTTCTGGACAAAGGCCAGGTTAAGAGCACCTTAAACCGGCGAGCGTGTATGAGGAATGTGATGAAAGTGAATGAAGGCAGAGAAGTGTGTCAGGATCGTAGCAAATGGAAATACGTAGTCTCTGCCTGCCCCTCTGAGAAACAGGCCTGAAACTATGTATCTATGTATGTATTACATGAGATTTATAACCATGTCTTATATTACCTTTGCTCTAAGCTAGGGTAAGACTATACTTGCTTAGAATTGACTTGATTTTTTGACTGACGAAAGTCAGCTGCCAAATTGTCCAATGTAACTGAATGAACCAACAACTCAAAACTCCGAACATTTAACGTCCAAAACATTTCACAAACGGTTACGTCAACTGATATAACTTCGGAAAATTTCAACTCCAAACTGCACTATGAATAGAACACAATCAAACGACAATTCACCTGCAATTCTGTGATTGTTGACGTCATACCTCCCGTGTCCGTATTAGTGCACAGAAGGCGTCCTTTTCATCGAACAAGCCCGTATCGGTGCAGATTTTTCCACCTGCATACAATCATTACAAAGAATCTCAGTCGACATTTCCCAACGTATGGACTATGAATACTGTGGTTTGATAACATTTTTACCTGGAAAAGATTTATGTCCTCTATTCGGTCATATTTTCGACAAAATAATGTATATACGTAGTCTCACGTTTAAATCCCCTTGATAGTAGATAGACGAATGTAACGCCCACATCTCATTAGCTTTTAGATTCCACACAGTAGTAGACAAGCCTATTAGTATAGGATTCTTAGTAAACTCACTAACGTACAAAAATTACTTTGATCGCAGGAGACTTAATACCATTCATACAAACATAGCTTTCTTTTTTTTAGGCAAAGATGGATTATGCCTAAGTTTCTCGTCTTATGCCGTCTACCGGGCCTATTTTAACCGGCTGCCACGCCTGAGGTCGCGGGTTCGATTCCCACACAAGTCAAACATTTGTGTGCATGAACAAGGATGTTTTTTTTTATTTATTTTGCTCGTCAAAATGACCACACTCCACCTGACCGTAAGCAGTCGTGTGGTCTAAGAGCAGTGGCCTCCACACCGCTCTCATAGCAGCCGAGGCGATGTTGATGTTTGTCTTGGTCTGGGTGTTTCTATGTATAATATGTATGTATTTACAAAAAAAAGTATATAATATGTATGTTTATCCATTGTCTAGTACCCATAGTACAAGCTCTGCTTAGTTTGGGCTAGATGGTGATGTGTGTATGTGATAGAATATTATATTATTATTTTAGACTTCGTTCTACTAATAACACATTTTTGACAGAAAAACCAAAATAACTATTTACCCAACCCGGCAATCGACCCTAAGACCTCATGCACAGAATTCTCATTCACTCTCGCTGCGTCACTAAGGCGGTAACGCAAAAATATGTCTTTATTAGCATGATAAAACATTGACATATGTACATAATATATTGGCGATTTTAAGACTGAACTATGTAATATAATATAAAAATATTAACCCTGTATTAAACTGTCCTACTGCTGGGCACGGGCCTCTTCTCAGTGTGAGAAGGGTTAGGCCGCAGTCCACTACGCTGGTCCAGTGCGGGTTGGCAGACTTCACTTATCTTCGAAAACTATTGAGAACTCTCAAACATGCAGGTTTCCTCACAATGTTTTCCTTCACCATTAAAGCAAGCGATTGTTTTAAATACAACAATAGCTCTTCTATACCGATGTTAATGAACTCTAAGATTCTTGATAACATGCAGAAGCACACAAAGAAGAATGAACAGCTGATACTAAAAATAAGTTGTGTGATCCTGTTTGTGTAATATAATACACTTACTTATCTTAATGGACATGACCTTTGACGTGCATTGATAAAAAAAGACTATACAAGGTGTTACCATGCTATTGTCTTACGTTCACTCTGATTTTGAAGAGTAGACAATGAGACGATTGCAATTTATCTTAGTCTCATGACCATAGTTGCTGAAAAGCAACCGAAACGTTAGGAAAATATTTATTTTTAAGATAAGAGTCGCACTAAGTATAATTTCTGTGTCGAGAGAGACAAAAAATTATAAAACTATTTAGATTTAATTCTGCATTTTCCCCGACGTTTCGGTTGCTTTTCAGTAGCCATGTTTAAGCCAGCCAGAATTATTTAAAACAGCAGACGATATAAATCCAAGGACTAGACGAGACCCCCATAGACTTGTGCTTAGTGATGTTGCAAGGTTGAGTAAATATAATAAAAGCTGTCTAGTGATGTGTGTACGCATATTTAACCTTGTCACTTAAAAGGGTTAAATACTAGATTATTTAAAATACATTTATATAAATGACTAAATGAAAATAATTTTTATTGTCTAAAAGAATTTATTGAAAATAAATTGTAACTTTGTGCCTACTAGACTATGTGTTAAATGTATTGCATGCTATGTTAAGCTAAACATGTGTAACTTATTTCACAATTGTAACATCTTTATATACCATGTTTGATGCAAATAAATATTATTATTATTATTATTATTTTCACGGTGATACTAAGATGGTGGTTGTCTCAATGTGCTAAGTCGGACAACTTTTGAAATTTTGGGATTCGTATTCACAATCTTTACCGGGCTAACTAAACTTAACTTACTAAATGAACTCCCCTATATATTATAAGAATAGTAATAATGAACTTATGCTAAGTATAACTTTTGTGTCCTTATATAAGTCAAGATTATGTTTATTTTCTCATTTTGTAACGTTAAGTACTAAAAGCAATTATTAATTGTTTTTCTTGTAATGATGTATTGTGTTTCAAAGTTTATATTTCTATGTGGTGAGTATATATATAAATATATCTTTATTTACATTTACCATTTATTTGCTTTACATTTTTGTAAAGCAATTTAATGGCATTAGTATAAATCTCTTCACATTTGAGGTTAAGTATGGAAATAAATCACGATTTGATTTGATATTTATTTATAGTTATGTATGCCGTATTTGCCTTTTATTAGTTACTAGCTGTTACCTGCGACTTCGTCCGCGTAGATTTTAACTAAAAAGTGTTTGTCTCCGCGGAACCCTATTTTTTTTCTAAAATCAAAGAAGCCTAAGTTACTCCTTATAACATCAGCTATGTGCCAGTGAAAGTCCCGTCAAAATCGGTTCAGCCGTTTCGGAGATTAGCCGGAACAAACAGACAGACAGACAAACATTTAAAAAATAGTTGTTTTCGTATTGGTACCTTATATACTTTCATATGCATTAGAGCTGTTATTTTGACATTACAAACCGACACTTCAATTTTATTTATTTGTATAGATATAGATGCAATTAGTTTTGGAATAGAATGTAAATATTTTCAGGCTAACCATTGTTTAGTCATTAAAATAAATTAAATATTATTATTGCAAATTTTTACATTTCTCAATACTAAAAATATAAAATATAACTATTTAAAAAAATTGTGAGAGCTATTGGTATCGGGTACAGGACCAAGCTATTTTTATTATTTTCTTTCTTGTCTTACGTTTACGATAATGTTATTCATTGAAATTAAACTACTTTATACTTCATACTATTGACGGCCTCGATGGCGTAGTGGTTAGTATAACCGACTGCCACGCCTGAGGTCGCGGGTTCGATTCCCGCGCAAGTCAAACATTTGTGTGCGTGAACATGGATGTTTGTCTTGGTCTGGGTATTTCTCTGTATAATATGTAAGTATTTACAAAAAAAAAAAGTATATATGTATGTTTATCCATTGTCTAGTACCCATAGTACAAGCTCTGCTTAGTTTGGGCTAGATGGTGTTGTGTGTATGTTGTAGAATATATTATATATTATATTATACCACCTTATAAGGACTTGGTTTTTGAGACAAACGATTTCTTTATAATAATAATAAAATAATAATATTATGAACTGTCCCACTCCTGGGCACGGGCCTCTTCTCAATGTAAGAAGGGTAACCACGCTGGCCCAGTGCTGATTGGCAAACTTGATATATCTTCGAAAACATTGTGGAGAACTCTTAGAGTAGTAGAGCCTCGCTGATTTCAGCATGAATGGGCTGGCTCAACCGGGAAAGGACTATCCTCTCATAGAATATCGACGTGAAATACCAGTATTTCTACTGTTATGTTTCGTTCGGTGAGTGAGAGTGCCTGAGGCCCAAGTACCCCCTTTCTCCCTTCCTGCTCCTTCTCCTTCCCACTTTCCTTCCTAAAGGGTAGGCAACGCGCAGGTGATACCTCTGATGTCGCAGGCGTCCATAGGCTACGGTGACCATTTACCATCAGGTGGGCCGTATGCTTGTTTGCCACCTAAGTAGTATAAAAAGAAGTTTGGTTTCCTCACGATGTTCTCCTTCACCGTTGAAGCGAGCGATAATTAACTATTTAATTCGCACATAACCTCGAAAGTTAGTGGTGCGTGCTTGGGATTGGCATCGAGACCACTACGTAGAAGTCCAACGGTCTTCCTACTCCAAGCGTATTGCTTAAGTTAACTAAGTTTATTCTGTTTTACAGCCACATTATTTCCGATGATTGCCTCTCGCCACGTTCAATTCTTCCGCAAAGATTATGTTTACATCAAAGAGTTCAACGCGTTTTACAAAGTACATTGGGATTTGAATGGAATTTCGTGGAGCTCTGCTTTTTTGGCTTGTGACGATGAAGGGACTACGCTTTTCTACCCAAACATCAAGGGCGAGTGGGCTTTGGTCAAGAATTTGACGAGTGTAATGGCAGAACCGCCGAATGTGACCGATATATTCGTCGGTTTACATGACGAATTTGGCGTCGGCGAATTTATTACAATTGATGGTACGAATATCAGTTCTATTAAACTTTTAAATTGAATGATAAATAATTGTATATAGATCGTGATGTCACAAGCTATCTCAGCTTATAACCACGGCCGTTGACCGTCGAAACTTCAAGCATCAAAAGGTAAACTTTATGCAAGATCGCGTTAATATCCGTTACGAATTATATTTAGTTCTTTAAAAGATTTTTTATTTGATCGTCTAGTCTTTTTACTTTTAAGAGTCTTAGCTAACTAAAATATTTAATAGATATAAAAGGTGAAGCAGTTAGGCCAATACTTTACTATCTTAAGATATTTTGTTTTTTTATACTGCTAAGGTGGCAAAAAAGCATACGGCCCACCTGATGGTAAGTAGTCACCGTAGCCTATGGACGCATGCAACACCAGAGGCATCACTTACGCGTTGCCGACCCTTTAGAAAAGAAAGTGGGAAGGAGAAGGAGCGGGAAGGGAGAAAGAGGGTGATTGGGCCTCCGGTACTCTCACTCACCGAACGAAACACAACAGTAGGAATACTGCTATTTCACGTCGATATTCTGTGAGAGGGTAGTCCTTACCCGGTCGAGCCAGCCTATTCATGCTGAAATCAGCGAGGCTCTACTACATATCTTACTGTAAATATACTTTATAAAGTAGTGTGCCTCTGTCGTGCAGCGGTAATGTATGCGACTGGTGAGCACGAGGTCTCTAGTTCTCTCTAGTAATGACAGCTCGGCAAAGTGCTATAGGATTTTTCAGTTGAGAAATTTATAGTAGCACCTCGGAGACTGGAACCGAGCCTGATAGATGATAAAAAATTCGCCCCATATTACGTGAGAGCTGGACCCAAACTTGGCAAAACATGTGTGTAACACTTCTGCCTAACCTTTTAAGAATATAGGTTTTTGTTGCTTACAGGACATTCAACGCCCTCCCCGTTGGGTCTGGAAGTATCTGAAAATAACTCAAGAATTCCTGGCGAGAAAAGTTGCGTTCTGATGAACATTGAAACGGGCCTATACTCGATAGGTTCTTGTATAAATTTTCCTGATTCACCATTACCTTTTATATGTAAGAAGGTCGATAACGAATCATGTCCCACTGTTGACCAAGGTGAGTTCTTCGGATTCTTGACTTATAATTCTATACTGCTATTTGTGGTAGACGAGCCAGCGGTCTTTTAGGTGCTAAGCGGTAACCGTCACTCGTGGACATGGCCTTGTTATCTTGACAACACAGTGTATTGACACTGTGTTGTCAAGATAAGAATAGCGGCTTGTTTATGTTTCCTTGGCATTGGCCAAGGAAACATAAACAAGCCGCTATTCTAATATTATAAATGCGAATGTGAGTTTGTTTGTTACGCATTCACGCCTTAACTACTCGACCGATCATCATGAAATTTTGCATACACGTTGTCAGGGGTACAGAAAAGCATATAGGGTATCTTTCATTCAGAAAAGGTTCTGTTTGGGACTGAAAGCTTACTACATTAACAAGACATTTATGTGGCGAAAATCTAATCCCTTGTAAACAATACTAAAGGTGAATAAGCACGTGGTCTAGCTGATGATAAGCATTTACCGTATTTGTAATGTGGGGATGGGTGGAACGGAGAAGGAGAACGAAGGGACCAATGGACTGGTTGGAAAGGAGAAGGAGAACGAATGGACCAAGGGACTGGTTGGAAAGGCGATATTTTCAGAAACCCATCAGCACCTCAGTCTACTGCTCGGTATACCCAGCAGTAGACGTCTGAGGTGCTCAAGACCGGTCTGTGTTCCCAAGGTTTACCACAAAGACCGGTCTTGAGCCGCCCACATACAACCGCTTCTCGCGAGCCTTAACAGGTCATCGATCCATCTTGCCCTGCTTATGCTGCATACCTAAATATTAGGTATCCTATGGTTAATCCAGACAATAGTCTATATGAGTGCCAAGTTACTTCCTAATCCATTAGATGCTTAGCGCGTGATTGAGTAACAATCTTTATAGTTTTAATATTACTAGCGGTCGCCTAGTGCTCGGATTTCGACCAAAGTTTGCCTGTAAGATATTGCTGATATATGTCATTATATATTGATATATGTAACCATAGGTACGCGCTTAGATTGCGTGTGTCAAATGCATGGTTGTGTTCGTGTAGTAGTTTTTGATTAATTTAATGTATTTCTAATGCATATTTTATATAAATATTAGGACTGTGCCAAATTTCATACTCCTCCGTCCGCGCAATTTTTGTAAAAAGTGGTACAAAGTTTTTGCTTCACGTATTAATATATAGATATTGGCCTCATGCTTGGTGAATAGATACAACAATTTAGGTCACAAAGTAACATTTATGATCGTCAAATTTAAGTAGTTAGTGAGTTTACTGATATTACATTTAAGTGAGATACCAGCGTTGCTAGGTTAAGGCAAAGGATTGAACCTATGAGAAGATGCCTGCAAGAAGAAAAATTCTCATATCCATTCAATCACAGTTTCACGTCCATATGGGAAAGGCAGTGTATTACACTCACCTTTTGCCAGCTGTGGCTTCAAGTATCACGTAGGAGGTGAGCTGTCGATCGGGCACAACGTACGCAGATTTATTGACAGAAAAGTTCCTTCTCGAGAATCGATCCCGAGGCTTCACGTACAGTCGTATTCACGACCTCTGTTTCACTAAGGCAGCAATTAATTATCTTCTATTTAAGCTATAAATAATCTATCATTTCAGGCTATAAATATAATAAATTATTGAAAAAATGCTACAAAATCAACAAGAAACCGAAAATGTGGGATGAAGCTATGAGGACTTGTTATATGGAAGGAGGAATATTGGCAGTGTTAGAAAATAAAGAGAATTCAGAAGCGTTATTTGAAACACTGGACGGAGGATTAAAATATCACGTCGGATTTCGTAGGATTTTCTCACAGACCGACTACTATACAGTTAAAGGTATTCATTTTTATATCCTACCTTTGAACCCCGAGCACATGACACCTTTAGTCAGCGTCATCCTCATAATCATCTAATTATAGTTCTCTGTTTGAATATGTAGTTGACTATTTCTAATTTTATATATTATTTTACTCACAAGAATAGCAACCAAAATTAATCTTTTTGTGTAAACAGTATAAAAATCGGTTGCAAAACGAGGTAATAATTATTATAAATTTATATTTAAGGAATATGGGCTTATGTTGGAAATATCTCGCTATCTCCCTCGGACAGCTGCATTTAATTACCGGTTACATCTCAGTTTGTATCGTGCCTCCTTTTTCTGTCATTTGACATTTACTTCCATTATCAGATTTGAAACGCCTGTTACATATTTATTTTTGAGAAAATTTAAAAATATTTGTTTAAACTAAATAATAAAAAATGGTAAGACTATTCAGTCCTTAAAACTTATTACAATTAAGTGAATATTATATACAGATCAACTAATCGGGACTAAAACTTAGATCAGCCGTGCTAAATTTATTCAGATGACACGGCTTATCGTGATGAATTTTAATCGGATCATCTTCACATCATCATAACGGCTTATCTTGATCCATCGAGACAATCTTCGGCCCGCTTCGTTATCCCTGCAGCACCATAAATATATCGACATAGGCATAGCGTAGTGGGTGAGCGTTGAACGACCACGCAGAGAACTCGAGTTCAATGCCGAGAAACGCACCTCTGACTTTTGGTAGTGATGTGCATATCTATACTAATATTATAAAGCTGAAGAGTTTGTTTGTTTGTTTGTTTGTTTGTTTGCTTGAACGCGCTAATCTCAGGAACTACTGGTCTGATTTGAAAAATTCTTTCAATGTTAGATAGCCCATTTATCGAGGAAGGCTATAGGCTATATAACATCACGCTACGACCCACGCGAGCGGCGCAGTAACGATAAACGCGGGTGAAACCGCGGGAACATCTAGTTTATCATAAAATCGCTTGCTTTAACAGTGAAGGAAAACATCGTGAGCTGTTTGTCTGAGAGTTTCCCATTATGTTCTCGAAGTTATGCGATAGCGTGGTGGAATATGACCTAACTCTACTATAATGGGAAGCGAAGGCCGTTGCCTAACAGTGCGAAATATACACTACTCTAAAAAAACTGTTTTTGTTCGCAACAGAATCGAGTATTGTACCCTGGGTAAAACGCTAATGTTGAATATAAATCTTATAACAGAATTTCGCCATCACGTCAAGACTTTTAGTTATTGTTATTTCTTTATTTTATTTTTTCTCAATGTTCTACGCACGTGTGGTTTTTAATTGGAAAATTAATTAATTTTATTTTTATTTATTATAATTTCATAACAAAAATATTTGGTGTTGAAATTTATACAGATAGATAATTTACAATAAAACTTAAACATTATAAAATTAAATAGCCATGCACATGTCAATAACGATTCATTAGCAGATGTCAGAAATATAAATAATTAAAATTACACAATATTCCATGTGATTGAATTAAATAGCATGTCAGAATTGAAATTGAATATTAAGGACTAAATTTAAAATAAGTATTATATAACATTCCATTACATTAAAATATTATTTATCATCACAGAATTCGTCAATAGTACGAGTATAATAAGCCTTTTCAAGTAATAATGTCTTCAGTCTCTAAAGAATAATAAGTATATGAAAAAAAATTTGGGCCAGTCTTTGGGGACTGCCGATAGAAGTGAAAACTTTAATCCTTGATCATAAACACTTCTTTATAAACCAAAAAGAAATAAAGGGGTGGGTTGGATGCTAGTTCCTGATATTCTCTTATGGGTTATTAAGAGGGTCAATAATATCTCAGAAATGGTGCGTCCTACGCAAAAAATAATGAAATTTTGATGCCCTTAACAGTCCTTAACAGAGTATCAGGAATCCGATCAGCCAGTTTTATTTTTTTTTCTATAAAGGAGTGTTTATGATCAAGAATTAAAATTTTCACTTCTATCGGCAGTCCCCGAAGACGGCCCCATTTCTTTTTTAATAAATTGTCATGGTATCCTAATTTAGTGATTATATTAGCAATCAGTAATGCCTAATGAATCCAATAATATACATATGTGATATCTCTGTTGCGAAAAATTGTGGTAGACTAGTATTATTATGACTTTCTACCTAGCACCTAACTCTAAATGTAGCTATTTTGACGTTAATAAGTTTTACTTTGTGAACATTTAGGTTAGAAAGTAAAAATTATGAAAAAATGTTTCTTGAATTTGACTTTATTATTATATTCATATTTTTCTGTTATTAGGTCAAAAATACGATGACAGGTATATTCAAGACATTGATTACGGGAATCACCGAGACTGCGGAGCAGTTTATTTGGACAGAATACTGTCAATTACAACTGCTGATTGCGGAACTCGTTTGCCCTTCATTTGTGAAATGGAAGTAAACATTTAATAATACCTACGACTCATTTGTATTTCTTGTATATATTTAAAGCCAGAATTAAAATATTTTGTATACCTACTTAATTTTCTTTATTTATATCATCATTTAATAACAAGTGAGAAACGGCAAGTAATTGCCGTAAATCTTAGAGTTCGAAAAAATTGTATCACGTGACCTTTAAAATTAATTACATAGGTACATATATAGATAATTAAAAGTATGTATTTTTATTGCAGGTACAACAAATAATAATAATAATAATATTCTACCATATACACACAACACCATATAGCCCAAACTAAGCAGAGTCTGTACTATGGAAACTAGACAATGGGTAAACATAGTACATAGGTATATACTTTTTTTTGTAAATACATACATATTATACATAGAAACACCCAGACCAAGACAAACATCCATGTTCATGCACACAAATGTTTGGCTTGTGCGGGAATCGAACCCGCGACCTCAGGCGTGGCAGTCGGTTACACTAACCACTACACTATCGAGTCGTAAATAATAAAATTAAGTAAGTATTTACATAGAGTTATAGGTATCGTGTACGATGGTATGGAACTCTTCATGTACGATTGCAACTCGCACCTGACTAATATTTTTAATAATTGCGCCCCACGGAACACAGAATATAAGACTTATTTATGGTCAGTTTCTCAACTATCAAGTAAAAATTATCCGAAAGATTAATCGCATTCTGTCTCACTCTTCTTTGGTTAAAGGAGATATGGCGATCTTGTAGATATATGCTATTTGTAGGTGGTGGGACAGGCCCTTAGTTTTGGGTTGTTCTGTATTAAAAATCCTGTGATATAGGGAGGTTTTTTTACTTTGCTCGTCAAAATGACCTCATTTTACCAGATGATAAGCAGACATGTGCTCTAAGAATAGTGGTCTCCACACCATCCTCATAGCAGCTGTGGCGATGTTGAGGTCCCTACTTTGACGTTCTGAGAAGGCGATTTTTCACGCCCCGCTTAATGGACCCAGGATTGAAGGAAAAAGGAAACACGTGTCGTGGTGCTACATTACTTATCTTATGTGGGGGGGCCAGTCAGTGCAGACCGGCGACACTTCGACCCAGTGGAATCTTTTGTGTCGACACTCTCCCAATAACGACTGCCATAGATGTTCATGGCAGCCGGGACCGACAGCTTAACGTGCTTTCCGAGGCACGGAGCAGGCGATAATTGTCAATCAATACGCACATAATTTCGAAAAGTCATATAACTTCCGAAAGTCAGAGGTGCGCGACGTGGGTTCGAACCCGAGACCCTCTGCATTGCAGTCTGTTGGTCTCCCCACTGCGCTATCGCTGCTACATTACCTAAGTGCTACATTTTTATTTTACATAAAATATAATATTTTAAAGGAACTATATTTTAATTACAAATGGTAGTCTCCTTGCGTTTTGGTGTCACGAAGCATTATTTATATGAAAAAAGAAATGTTATGTACCTACATAAAAATGAAACGAAAGACAGAATATAAGAGATTATTTATTGATATACAATATAATTATGTATTACAATAAAATATTGGATTATTTATTTTGTGGTAAGTTCGCATCCATTTCACAAATAAAGGGTAGATTATTTTTGCAGTCTTGAGTTGTGGTGTATATATAACTGTTTATAACTGTGATAGCACCACATTCCATTTGTGAATCTTCAATTTGAATTCCATACCGCTCATAAGAATAACTAGAATCAATTTTTCTGTGATATAATTCGTTAAACTGTTTACCTAAAAAAGAAAATATGAATAGTTTCTGCTCACGGCTTGACTCTGTGGACCCGACGGCCACATATTATCACGATAACAAGCCATTGTTTTTTATTTATACGACTGTGGTGGCAAACAAACATACGGCCCACCTGATGGTAAGTGGTCACCGTAGTCTATGGACGCCTGCAACTCCAGAGGCATCACTTGCGCGTTGCCGACCGTTTAGGAAAGGAAGTGGGAAGGAGAAGGAGCGGGAAGGGGGAAAAGAGGGTAATTGGACCTCTGGCACTCTCACTGACCGAACGAAACACAACAGTACGAATACTGCTATTTCACGTCGATATTTTGTGAGAGGGTAGTCCTTCCCCGTTTGAGCCGGCCCATTCATGTTGAAATCAGCGAGGCTCTACTAAATCAAAGAAATTATAAATCTAAGTTTTTAAGAAATGATAATAATATATAGTAGTTTGACTGTACGGATGGCGTTGTGGTTTGATTAGTCGCCTAATGTTGTGGGTTCGATCCCACACGAAACAAAACTTAGTGTGAGCCGCAAATGGTTGGTCCAGGAGTAAGTGTTCTTCGTGTCCATTGTTTAAATGTTTGTAAAGCCCCCGTGATACCCGAATCATTCGGACTTTCGTTGTTATAATGCGAGAATAGTACTTTTGAAACAAAAATATATCTACGTACCTTTGACACTGTAATAGTCACCTTGTAAGGATGTTCTACGAATACCGACGTGGTACACGGTAAGACTCGCCAAAATACCTTGTAGAGCGTTCGCTTCTACCTCATTTTGTAATACAGTTAGCCCCCCTCCTTCCATGAAACATGTTCGCATGGCTTCATCCCATGATCGTAATCTTCTATTAACTTTGTAACATTTTTTTGAAGAGTATTGTCTTCTGTTTACGCGAATGTTATTCATTGAAATTAAACTACTATACACGGATTTTATCGCGTTGACAAAAAACTGTGACAAGAAACACCTGGATGCCGAGCTTCAACATGTCAAGCAAGTACTGCAAGACAACAAGCTCCAACAGCCGCGCCGCTGTCACAGATCCCGAGAAAAGCCAGCCAGAGTCGAGCGCCAGCCTGCCATACTGCCTTATGTAAAGGGTGTCACTGACAAGATTGGCTACATCTTGAAGCGAGCTTCAATCAAGACATACTTCAAGCCGCCAACGAAGATAAGTCAGTTTTTACCATCCTTCAAGTGCCAATTACCTTTAAAAGATGCAGGGGTCTATAAAATAGATTGTGACTGCGGACTTTCATACATTGGTCAAACCAAGAGCAGCATAGGCGCACGCATAAAAGAACACATAGCTGATGTAAAACACAAACGCTCGTTGAAGTCTGCTGTGTGTGAACATGTGCAACAGGGGACCAACCACTACCTGAGATTTGACAAACCACAGATGCTCGCTAAAGAACACCGATTCCTACCAAGGATGCTTCACGAGGCTATTGAAATCAAAAAAACATCCTAATTTCAATAGAGAAGATGGTTGGAATGTACCACTAGCTTGGGATCCAGTCATTCAAATAGTCAAACCCAAGAAGAAGCAAACCACAGCTAGACTTCATGATACTTTGAGCTCATTCTGCGTAAATAGAAACACCCATGATTAAATTATGTTCGGGTACTTTGAAATAACTACACTGGAACATTGAGACAACTGCCATCTTAGTCTCCCCGTGACCATGGCTGCTGAAAAGCAACCGAAACGTCGGGGAAAGTGTAAACACAAATATAAATAGTATAATAGTATAGTAATAGTATAAATAGTTTTAATAGTTTCAATAATTTAATTAGCTTAAAAATTAGTAAAGTTTAATAGTAATAGTAGTGTAACAGTTTTCAAAAATTTTGTAATAAAGTGTCAAATAAACAACGCGATAAAATACGTATATAGTAGTTTAATTTCAATTTTTTTGAAGACTTAATGTAGTTGTATTCTGAAATTAAATTATCAATGCTATTAGAAAGAAAGAAAGAAAGAAAACATACTTTACGCGAAATCTTGCACAATATCATGTAAATATGTAATTTTTTTAAGAGAACACACATATTTAATAAACATAAATTAAAAGTAACAGCCCTGCGCCACAAATACCACGTTTCAAATGTGCCACCAATGTTTATTAAAAGCAAAAGTGCTGCTACTTACATAACCTATCCTACTTTTACGCGAGTGAAGCCGCGAGCAAAAGCTAGTTCTTAATAAATTTACCACGATCAATCGTTGGGCAAGGTTTGTCGTCGATTCTTTTGCAGACGAACGGCAAAGGCACGTGGGGTGGGTTAACACAAGGACGTATTTTGTACGCTCCCGTTTCAATGTTCATGATAACACAATTGCCGTCAACAGATACGCTATCTGATTCTTCTAGAGATAATGTAAATGGCGTCGGGTGTCCTAAAATAGTTCATTCAGTTCATGATACAACTGCTGGTACATAATAATAATAACTAGAGTTAATCCAGAAATTGATATCCGATAAGGCGGCGGGCCAAAAGAAAGAAAGAATAATTATTTATTTGACACATACCACAAACAAGTATAAAATGAAAAGAAATAGGTACAAAAACAAACTTAGCGAAACGAAACGATATCAAAAAAACGGTTTGCTTTCCGGGAGTGCCGGCAGAAGTGAAAACTTGAATATTAACGTTGTGCATTTTTGATATTTTGGAATGGTTAGGGAATAATTTTGCACGAATTGCTTTAATTATCAGTATAAAAGTACTATCATTTATGTGGTAAAATACAATACTCATTTATTGCGCTATCGTACACAAACATGACAATTCTACCTCCATCTTACGAATTTTCGATCAGGTCACGTGTCCTGACGCGAGTTTAACATTTTTTACCCATGTAAGTGTGAACAGTAGTGTCAAATAGTGCCCAGTTCAATATTTGTCAGACGAAAGCCTGACGCTGGTTTTCAAATTTCAAATTCAACAATTCGAAACGTCGCGCGCATCGGCGAGGTCGCGATAGCATCTGGAAATGATTAGCGCGGCCCCGCCGACTCTGGTTATGTCGAGGAACACCGTGGTAGGTTTAGTCGGTAATACCGGGATATCTTTTCCCCGGTGAGTCCGACATTATCTCTACGTCGCCCCGCGGAAAAGTATGATATAAAAAAGATATCCGACCATAATTCATAAAATTTTAAAATATTGCATAGTTATTTAGTAAATGTTGGCTTTCTGCACTCCTGCTTTATATAAACTCTAACTATGTCAAAATATAATTATCTAATTATCGCTTGCTTTAACGGTAAAGGAAAGCATCGTGAGGAAACCTGCATGTCTGAGAGTTCTACATAATGTTCTCGAAGATATGTGAAGTCTGCCAACCCGCACTAGGCTAGCAGGCAGAAGAGGCCCGTGCCTAACCATGGGACAGTTTAATACAGGGCTAATATTATACGCAACGATAGCCCAAAGAAAGAAATGACGGCTTTGCTACCTAATAGTTGCAGATCCAGACCATCCATTGCGTTATTTAATCAAACACTTTCTTATCACATGTATTAAGCTCAGTGGGAGAGATTAATTATAGAAATAGGAAGCAGCAAATCTTTAAGAGAATACGAGTTGGAAGAGTACAGAAAGAAAATACGAAACGCAGAAAATGTTTTACTACTCTTGGAATTACACCGGTTTCTTATAGGATTCTTCCTCGGACGAATCGGACCACGCACTGTAAATGAAAAAAAAGTAATATTAAATTAAGGATAAAGACTTACCATCAACTGTGATGAATTGTCCCACTCCAAACTTATCATGCAGCCCAACAAATATATCAGTTACATTTGGAGGATCAATTAAAGCATCTGTTAGGTTTTTGACCACAGTCCATTCGCTATTGAGTTTCGGATAAAATAACGTAGCGCTTTCATCATCACAAGCTAAAAAAGCAGCATCCCATGATTGTCCGTGGACATCCCAATGTAATTTATAATATGCTTCAAACTCATCAATGTAAGTGTAATCTTTCCGGAAGAATGGAACGCGCCAAGAGGAAACGAGAGGTAAACATGTTCCTGTAGAAACAAAATATGACATGTCATTGGGCACCTGGATAATACAATTTTGTTAATATCGATTATTATTATAAATTCGATTCCCGCACAAGTCAAACATTTGTGTGCATGAACATGGATGTTTGTCTTGGTCTGGGTGTTTCTATGTACTCGTATAATATGTATGTATTTACAAAAAATAGTATATATTATGTATGTTTATCCATTGTCTAGTAACCATAGTACAAGCTCTGCTTAGCTTGGGCTAGATGGTGTTGTTAAAAAAAAAATGAAATTATTAAATTATTATTATTATTATTATATTCGTAAGTATTAGTTGATTTTAATTCCATGGTATATTTAGATTTGGAAAGTATACACTGAAGTGGCAAAAGTTAGTTTCATAGCAAGGATTTCTGCAATTTAAAATAAAATAATCAATATGTATATACGTTTCTGGCTATCTATAATTAAAGAGATTGCTGTCTATTTATATTTTTAACAGTAAACGATACATATTTGTATAGTTATGTTACAAGGATTAAAACAAAAACATGTTATTAGATTATTTTTACTTTGATTGACACAGTCTCAATGCATTACAGAAAACAATATATTCCCAGCATATTATTCTCTAAAATACACTCCCAGTGGTAAAAAAATAGTACTTATTTATGAGGATTAAACTTTTTAAAAATGAATAAATTTAATATGAATGGCATGTTCTGTCAAAATCAAATTACTTAATAATCTTAACATGCCATTACTACTAATAAAAAATCTTTACAAAAAATATGAAATACTACAAAAATGTGTATAAAATCGCAAAAGCTTAATAATATAAATTAATAAAATAAAATTTCAGTATACTAGCTCCACATATTAAAAAAAATTGGGCTGTCTTTGGGGACTGCCGATAGAAGTGAAAACTTTAAACCTTGATCATAAACACTTAATGACAAACAAAAAAAAAATGTAATTTAGGTAGTGCAACGTAAGATAGAAATTATTTAAGTAAGAAATTAGTTTTCAAGCAAATATGGAAAATATTCCTAAAATTACATAAAATAATTAGACTTACCAAATAAACATATTAGTTTAATAACACACTTCATCTTTGCAATGCGTGTAAACTTCTTGTCAGTGTACAATGAGACAGGGTCACGAAGTACTCCCTCATAAATGTAGTTGCTATGTATGTGTGTGTAGGTATGGAATATTTATATACAGGCTGTTCATGAAATATTATGACAGGCATATATCTATCGAGATCTATATTAAAAGACAAAACAGTTAGTTAGTTTTCCAGTCTGTTTGTTTATCCGATTTTCTATAAATTTTTTGTTTAGTAGCTACATATTTTATTGTTTAACGGGATTATAAAAAAACTGTGTGTAAAAACTGATATCCAGTTAAATGCGGTTAGACTAGAAAGCCGACTCCAAGTGACTTGGGAATAATAAAGGCTAAGGAAAAGAACGAGATTATAAAAAAATGGATAAAGTTAGTACTTTATAATTATAAACATTAACTTTTATAAAGAGTACAAAACATTTTGAAAATATGTTATATCGTATAATATGTTATGTTGTTTTTATTAATATATTCTTACAGCCATTGCCATCTCTAGGCACTGTGGGGACGCGCCCGGCCTTCTAATAATTTATTACAGCGCCATCTATTTACGTCTTACGTTAAAGTACGTAGCTTGACAGTACTCGAAGTGTTCTAGAACTTTCTTGTATTGTTTTGAGGAACATCCTGTAGCTGGCGTTTCTAGAAAATTCCAGAAACACTTTTAACCACATATAAAAACGGGGCCAGGCCAAGGCAGTTTACAATTGTAAGCGGCCAAGTTCATCGGAGCGAATGGAAGCGAAAATATCACAAAGTTTGAAGCAGTTAGACTGTAGGTGTTTAAGCGGTCAAGTTCATCGGAGCGAACGGAAGCGAAAATATCACAGAGTTTGAAGCAGTTAGACTGGAGGTGTTTAAGCGGTCAAGTTCATCGGAGCGAACGGAAGCGAAAATATCACATAGTTTGAAGCAGTTAGACTGGAGGTGTTTATGTTTTAAATTTAGCTAGAATAAAACATGTTTTTGTGGGTAATATTGTTTAAATTCTTGTCCCTCGAACCCACCACGTAACAATATGTTAAAATAAATGTTTGTTTACAATTACATATTATGTATATTACTTACGCCTCCGTGTTGCAGCGGTAGTGAATGCGACTGCTGTGCATGAGGTCTCGGGTTCGAATCCTGGCTCGGGCCAACAAACATGTATTGGGTTTTTCTGTTAAGAAATCTAAATACCATCCCGGAGTTAGGAAGTTGGCGGCGTCAGACATCCCCGTGCTTCGGAAAGCATATTGGTCATCCACCTGATCTTTTTCCAGTCGTGTCGGTTTGCCGTCCCATCGGATTATGAGAGTTAAGTAACAGAGTGTGTATGCGCACACACTTGTGCACTATAATAGGTATTTCCTGCGCAGATGGCCAGTCTCCGTTAATATTGGCGGCCGTGATCGAAATTTGGTCTAGACTACATTCATAATATGTAAGTAAACAACTTATGCTTGCTATATGATTAGTTCTCTCTTTTTCTTGAAGCCAGTAGGCAGGTCAGTTCAGTCTGTATACCTAAAAATAGGCTTAAAAGTGTCACCCAAACAATATGTAAAGGAGAAAAAACTAAGAAAAATCATTTACATATACATACTAGCGTTTGCCCGCGGATTCGCTCGCGTTAATTTAGATTTTGACAATCAATTCTGGTTGTATTCTGCTTGTAATAATATAATTCAATCATGATTCGAAAGACACGTGGCGCCATCTATTATCATAAGAATGTTATTGTTGTTTTCCTCGGGAACATAATTTTTTTTGGTAAGGTAAGGTAGCCTATGTCCGTTTCTGTACACCTGACTATGTATATGCAAAATTTCAGAATGATCGGTTCAGTGGTTTAGGCGTGAAAAGGTAACAAACAAACAAACAAACTCATTTTCGCTTTTATAATATTAGTTAGGATTAGGATTAAGACTAGTTAGGATAGGATGCACACTTGGTTACAAATATTTATATAAGTAAAAATAAAGTAAAAAGGCTTGGGCTGAGTTTCAGGCAAGTTCTCGAATCCCAACTCAAGTAAGTATTACAAGGTAGCACAGCATGTATTGCTGAAAAGGTTAGGTTTTATGTAAGTATATATTTCAAACCTAGACAAACAAAAATAACGCTCTTCTTTAAAATTCAATTTAAAAAAGAAATAACTGCCGCACTAAGATTTATTACTTAACTAGTTTTCACCTGCGGCTTCGCTCGCGTAAATGTAGGTTAGGTTTGCAACAGTTCTTTGTTCTGACTGAAAGGTACCCTATGTCCTATTTTGTACCCCTGACAACGTGTATGCAAAATTTCATGTTGATCAGTTGAGTAGTTAAGGCGTGAAAGCGTAACAAACCAACAAACATACAAACCCATTTTCGCATTTATAATATTAGTAAGGATTACTGCGTCGCGCAGGACTTTACAAAGGACACAATGAACACCCAGACTGGGGCAATCATTTATGAATTAATTTTTGCCCCGAGTGCAACAACATTCGGCGGATATTTTTTTATACTACTAAGGTGGCAAACAAGCATACGGCCCACCTGGGGCCCAAGTCTGCTATTACAAGAGTGTCTGAATAGTCTATCATTGATTTCATAATTATTGATTTTAACAAGATTGGTAATTGGCGTCATTATGACTTTTTGATGGTCACCCACTGACACCCCATTGAAAAAATGGCATAGAATGGTAATCTCGTACAAAATGACAAATGACTGACGTATGCGGTAATCTGCTAAAAATTTGACAATTCCTTTGATCAGATTGCTTTTACTTACTTACTTACTTCGTTGGCTCAGCGATCCAAAGTGGATCTTGGCCTCCGACATTAAAGTGCGCCATTCTTTCCTATTTTGTGCCAAGTTAGACCAATCGAGCACATTCATCTCTTTCAGGTCTTTAGCTATTTCGTCTTTCCAGCGGTACCTTGGACGACCCACCGGACGACGCTCGGTGGGACGCCCGAGATATGCTCTTTTGGCAGCTCGATCCTCTCCCATTCGTTCCACATGTCCGAGCCAGCGAAGTCGGCTAGCTTTTATTTCCCCGATGATATTCGGCTCTGACACTAGATCTTCAATCTCGCTATTAAATCTTTGTCGCCACTCCCCCTTCTCTCCTCTTGTCGGTCCCAGAATCTTACGGAATATCTTTCGCTCCGTGACTAATAGTCTATTTTCTTCCTTCAGTGTCAATGTCCAAGTCTCGCACCCGTACATTAAAATCGGCCTAATTACTGTTTTGTAGACGCGAATTTTTGTGGTTCTGCTTATCAACTTAGACACTAACACTTTATGAAGATTGCTTTTAACACTTATAAATAATATGTAAAAATATATATAAACGAAATCTGACATGAATAAATGTTCAAATTTAGTAGAAGTTTTTCGAAAATCACTTGTACTAACGGGTTTTATAATAATGGCAATACGACATGTCATTCTAGCACAATCCTATTACGAGACCATTGACCGACCAATGATCGACCATTATGAATTTAGCAGATTAAGAACTTTTAGCAAAATGACAATGGGATTGCAGTTACGTCGTATCGGTATGACGAATTTATAAAAATAGCAGACTTCAGTCCCTGATGGTAAGTGGTCACCGTAGCCTATGGATGCATACAACATCAAAGGCATCACTTACGCGTTGCCGACCCTTTAGGAAAGGAAGGTGTGAAGAAGAATCAACGGGAATAGGGAAAGAGAGTGATTGGGCCTCCGGTACTCCCTCCCACTCACCGTTTGATGTTTGTAATTGTTACTTTGTGATCTGAACCAAATATTATTTTTAACTTTGACTTTGAAAAGAATGATCATAAATATAGGAAGCAATATGTGTGCACACAATTTTAGTCGCTTTGATGTACGTATCATTCGATAGGGGTATTCCCCGAACCGTGTCCTATTTAAAATGTTTGTCTTTCGATAAACATGATTATGCATTGTATACATATTTGACTATCATTATTAATATGGTAATTAGTTTGGTATTTTTATCAGCGGAAGATAGTAAATAAACTACTTTTATAAAAATGTACATATTTAAATGGATGAATTGAATGAAATTTAACTGCACAGATAGTGCAGTGATTTAAGTAGTCACCTCTTAACGGCCACACGATATATCGACGTTAAATAGCAGTATTCCTACTGTTATGTTTCGTTCGGTGATTGAGAGCCCATTCCGCTCCTTCTGCTTCCCACTTCCTTTCCTAAAGGGTCGGCAACGCGCAACTCATGGCTCTGGTATCGCAGGCGTCTATAGGCTACGGTGACCACTTACCATCAGGTGGGCCGTATGCTTGTTTGCCACCTTAGTAGTATAAAAAAAAACTTATTTTACTGATATGGGTAGAAAATTGGGGTTGATTTTTGCTTTGTAAAATTACGTCATCCGCACTACCAATCGTTCCTTCGAAAGTCCAAGGACAAAATAACGGAAAAATCCAACATACAGACTTGTACCGACACTGCTGACACTTTAATTTTGTGTAGTCAGGCGCAAGTATACAGTAGCGCCGCGCGGCAGTCGTCTCCCCGCAAACACTGAGTTAGGTCGTAGTTCAATATGTATTTATTTTATTTATAACCGTTACCAGTAAATATGTAATCCGTATCTACCATCAAGATATTTCATTTGAACAACCACAACAATTTATACTTCTCATATACCCCAACATAAACAGACACTTCAATTTTATTTGTGTAGATAATAATATTAAATATCGAGGCATTACGATTGGAAGTTTTGTAAAATATTCCTAGAAACCAATAAGCAAATAATTATCTCGAGATTTTTCAAAATTCAATCCTTAAGAGGTGAAATGATATAAAAAAACTAAAACTCAATATCCGTGTATATTTACTTAGTGTATGTATCTATTTTATATGTACATATTTATTTTATTTAAGCCGTCGGTCCCGACTGCCATGAACATCTATGGCAGTCGTTATAGGGAAATCAGTGCCCTCTAATATCCTGACACTGGTTTAGCCTTAGGGTATCGTTAGCCTTCGGGTTGCGGAGGTCAGATGGCAGTCGCTCCGTGTAAAAACTGATATCCTGTCAAATCTGGCTAGACTAGAAAGCCGACCCCAAGTGAATTGGGAATAACAAAGGCTAGGGAGAAGAAGACAACAGAACACATAAGATAACACCTAAAGACTATTTGTGGATCATATATTTTTTTGGCGCGTGTGGGAATCGAAACCACTACACTCGGTGATGTGCCGGTGGTGAGGCGGCCACTTAAAGCACTACGTCATTCGTGGAGTAGACCATTCCACCATTCAAATTTTGCCATATTGTGGATGAGTAAATCGGTACCATGTATTATCATCATCTCAGCAGACGTCCACTGCTGGACATAGGCCTCCCCCAAGGTTTCCCACACAGACCAGTCTTGGGCCACCCGCATCCAACCGCTTCCCGCGACCCTTACCAGGTCGTCAGTCCACCTTGTATAGTAATAATATTCTACCACATCGTGCTAGTCCTTGAGTTTCGGCTGAAAAACAGCGCTGCGGTCATCCGCAGCAAAGGCTGAGCTGGAACCATTTGGACACACTGCACAACATTTTATTTATTTTTGTTTATTTTTTCGTATTTTCTTCTTGTTTCCATGTTAATGTGTTGTGTTTTTGTGTCTAATAAATTATTTTTCTTTCTTTCTTTCTTACACACAACACCATCTAGCCCAAACTAAGCAGAGCTTATACTATGAGTACTAGACAATGGATAGACATACATATATACTTATTTTTTGTAAATATATATATATTATACATAGAAACACTCAGACCAAGACTAACATCCATGTTCATGCACACAAATGTTTGACTTGTGCGGGAATCGAACCCGCGATCTCAGGCGCGGCAGTCGGTTACACCAACCACTACGCCATCGATTGTATATATATCTATAACTGTTCCTAAATAAAATCGATATCTAGTTTCACAAATTGATAGTCGAGCAGTGATCCCATAACGGTAATCGATTCGACACGGTGCTTTCATAGTTTGCAGTACTAAATTCTTAACGCTCTATTGTGTATGAAATTAGTCGTTAACACTATTACAGTAAAGTTCAAAATCGAATGCATTTACAGTTTCGCATTCAATGTTCAACCTTTTTGAAGTCACTGCTGACTGTACTAAACCTAAACAAAGTAGAAAACTCAGAAGTTGTAGTTAGGTTTAAGTTTAATTAGTTCGCGGGTCCAGGTGGCGAGTTTTTAAGTGAGGCAAATTGCTGATACCTTTGAAACTTGTAGTTGCACTTCTTTTTTTACTTTTTGTTAGGAACGTTTCATTAAAATATTCGAAGTGCATTTTTATCGTTTTTAACAGGTTCTTTTATACAATTACTCTAGATTTCTATATTTTTTAAGTTATCGGTACTCTTTTACGCATTATTGTTATTATTATCAATTAAGAATTATGTCAAGCCTAATTAACACTGATTTTTATTGTAATGCCGGCACAGATAATCAACGTAGTGTTTTTATTTTTGGGAGCCCTCAAGGTTGGTAGCAAACATATTTTCTATAAATTATACTACCCACTATGCATTCAGCCTGCCCGATGGTATATAAGGACTGTAGCAAACTGACTTCGGAAGATCAGATTAATTTTTAAACTTTTTCAACTTGCTCTCCCCAATAACAGCCAATAGATCACAAGAGGAAGTGAAAAAAATGCTAGAAACACAACACACCTCCCGAAAAACCTTCAAATTTCTGCTTACTAATAAGTTTAGCGAATTTTCAAAATGCAGCGATAGCCTAGTAAGAAACCGTTGAACTGCCGCGCAAAGGTCTCGAGTTCGATTCTAAGGCGCATATCTCTGAGTTTTCGAAGTACCTAATGTGCCTATTAAATAGTTATTTATCGCTTGCTTTAAGTGAAGGAAAACGTCGTGAGGAAACCTATATGTCTAAGAGTTCTCCATTATGCTCTCGAAGATATGTGAAGTCTGCCAACCCGCACTGGATCAGCGTGGTGGATTATGGCTTAACCCATGTTACGCTGAGATGAGGCCCGTATCCAACAGTGGGACAGTTTAATACAGGGCTGATATTGTTGTATTATTTATATTTTTTAATAAGATAAGATTAATTCGCTAGATGGACTATTCTAGTTTAGAGTGAGGAATAAACAGACGTATTAACATTTACAACATAGTCAGAGGTACTTCTGCATACGTAGCTACCATGTACAATTTTTTAGTACTGAGATTAAATACGACGGGCAGATGCTGGATACGGCAAGCTGAAGACAGGGCGTTATGGCGCTCTTTGGGGGAGGGCTATGACCAGCAGTGGACTATTATAGCCTGATGATGATGATGTTGAGATTAAATAAATTTAGATACATTTTTAGACATTACACAGGCCCGCCTAATATGGTGAACAACATAGAACATAATATAACTGAAGCAAACCTATTGTGATATGCCTCTGTAAATCTTAGTTGTGGTACTAGGCGTATTACCATTTATTTTTCCAGTTAATTATTAATCCAATGCTATTGCGTGTTTAAACGTCTTCAAGTTTGCGGCTCACCAACGCTCCAAGAAAAATATTTCACGTAAAACATCACAAAACCTAAGCACTTGTTCCAAATCGTATCCTTAATAATCTTTTCCAAGAATTTTCTATATATCGTTATCTTTTTATTTCAGGAACAATCTATAAGCAAGATTTGACAATAAAACCAAGGACTTCGTCATCGAATTCAAGATCAACAAAAGACATTTAAGGGATTTTGATTTTATCATAAACCAACCTTTCGATCCCGCCCGCGGCACCTTGTAGGTTACACAGAAGAAAATATGTGTAAGTTTCCTTTGAACGGCTCCAATTTGCCTTCAGGCATAGGGTCGTTAACAATACAATATCAACAGGCAAAGTTATCTTGAAATATCGCCCAAGTTTTTATCTCTTAGGATTTAGGAAACGAGTTTTGATGACCCTGCTCAAAGGATTATGATTACATTCAAAATCGCTACTTGGATAGTAGGCATTGTTGAATTTATAAAAGACTAGATTTTACCTGCGGCTTTGCTCGAGTAAATGTAGTTTATGATAGGTAAACAACAGATTTTTTCTGGATGAAAGGTACTCTAAGTCCTCATCTGTTCCCCTGACTCTAATGTTCTCGAAGGTTCTGTTTGGGAGCTGAGAGAAACAACCGTTTGTCGCAAGAATTTATTCTGGACTGCCGCCGTAATGCTTACATTCCTATGTATACCATTCATAACTTAGAATAACTCACCACCGGCTATACATTTACATTATACGAATACCTATGTATATTACGCTCTTACACCAACTATCACGTACACATACAATGGCATCATAACAAATAAGGTAATTTTTGAAGTGAAAACTTCTTTAGGAGCGTAAACTTCTTTACTTCTTGAGTGAACAAAAATCATGGAACTCGCGTCATCGTCACGCTTCCACGCTTTATTAATTTTTTTTTTTAGAATATTAACAATGAGAAATAGAGAAATGGTGTCCTACGCAAAAAATTACCACATTTTGACCCCCTTAATAATCCCTCAAGAGAGTATCAGGAGCTAGCATCCGACCCATCTTTTTTTTTGTTTATAAAGAAGTGCTTATGATCAAGGATTAAAGTTTTCACTTCTATCGGCGGTCCCCAAAGACTGCCCTAAATTTTACAAAAATTATTTATGTGTCTGAAATTGCTGCACTAGGGATTGCCTTGTGGTTAATTATTATTATTGCTGCCTACAATACACTACTAGGCATGGTTGACGGTATTTATTTCATACGCACTGGACAACTGACTGTGCATTTTTTCATATCAATATTATTTGCATTATTGGCATGTTCTATTTTAAGAAAGTATTTTTTTTAGTCTACCATCCAGCCAGTTCTATGTGTCAATTTTTTAATATTTGTAAAGTCATTTATTACAAAAGGAAAATCTCAAACGCAGGCAGTCTTTTTAAAAGTAGAACAGACATTAGAATCTTCAACGACAATATTTTATTTTATTTTTTCCGAATCATAAACTCCAAGCGCTAAACGAAAATGGATATGACCGTTTTTACACTGTGTTTATTCTATTTTATTTTACTATGTACCAGTTTAAATATAGGTTTTAATTTACAGATGTGATGTCTCAGTGTGAAAAGGGTTAGATCATTCTCCACCACGTCACACACCTTACGAGAACAATATGGACAACTCTAAGACATGCAAGTTTTCTCAGGGAGTTTATCTCCGTTGTTAAAGCTAGCGATAATTAACTATTTTAAAATCAGAAGGAAAATCGTACAACGCGAACTATGTAGACAAGCATTGCACTAAGATACTGCTATACTATGCTAAGCTACCTTATAAAACTATATAACTTCTACTCATTGCGAGAACAGCACGAGGTTTATTGGAATTTTTCCAATCGGACTGTTTCAGTTTTGCACCAGAAGGCCATTGTGCCGACGTCCTCACTTTGCATAATCTACTAAGTGTTTACGTCAGCATGTGTGTTCAGAACGAACAACCATCGTTGTTAGTTATATATGAATATTTGCTTAATAGGACATACATATTTCATCCAGACGTTTTACAAGCAACACGAAACGAGGCAGACGAAGTTAATACCTTTGCCAGACACACGTTTAAAGCGGAATATGCAAAATTAAGGCACCCTAACGAGTAAATATTTCCCCCAGATACATTGGCTTATGTGATATTATTAAAATTATTGAATTTGTGTGAATTTTGCCAAATTGCCTGCCACGTTTTAGCGAGATGAGATTTTACTTATTGAATAAATTTGAGTTTTCATGTGTTGATGGAAAAGTAGTGAATATTTTTATTGTGTTTATTATTTCAGTTACAATTTTATGTGAATGTCATGAAGATTAGCTCTATGGTATACGGTAAGTGCTCTTTGAGAAGGCATATTTGTCTATACTCTATAGTATTGTGAAATGGTTCAAAAGTAACACAGAAACAATTTTTGAAGTAAAAACTTCTTTAGGCGCGTTGAGCACTTCTTGGGTGAACAAAAATCATGGAACTCGCGTCATCGTCACCGAACGCTTTCCATTTTTGAATAATTTTTTGTTTATAAAAAAATGTTTGTGATCAAGGATTAAAGTTTTCACTTCTATCGGCAGTCCCCAAAGGCTGCCTCAAATTTTTTTTGTTATCATATAGACTTTCTCTTTAGATGTTGAGCGCTGTGTCGCTGAAGATTTTTAGTTTAAATACTTTAAATTTATGAACACAGAAATAGCTGGTAGACCCTTAGCTGCAATGCAGAGGTCTCTAAGTTGATATCAGGGCATAAATAAAATAAATGGTTAAACGCTGTAACGGTAAATGACAATATCGTGAGGTAACCTGCTTGGCTAAGAGTTCCACATCATGTTTTCGAAGATGTATGAAGTCTGCCAACCCACACTGAGTCGGCGCGATGATCTATATTTTATGTTCTTAACCCCTTTTAACCCGAGAATCTAGATGTGAAACAGTTTATAATATATAATTACTAGCTGTGCCCGCGGTCTCACCCGCGTCAATGGTATTTATTGACGCGGGTGAGACCGCGCCGCTCCCGTGAGCCGTAGCGTGATGTTATATAGCCTTTGTCCTTCCCAGAGTCTCAGGCTACTCCATTCCAAATTTCATCTAAATTGGTTCAGCGGATTGAGCGTGAAAAAGTAACAGACAGACAGACAGAGTTACTTTCGCATTTATAATATTAGTAAGGAAGTAAGAATAGAGCTGATATTAATTAACACAAAATGCACACAGAGTCCAGACACAAAACAATTATTTGCGGAATACACAATTCTTTGGAAACTACAACAAATATTTCTTTACCAGCTTTTTTTAGCAGTCGCATTCACTGCCGTCGCGCCGCTAAGATAGGCAATGATTACGTCATTATTAAAATAAATAAAAATATCATAACATTTATACAATCGTTTTTACCTATAGAGTCGCAACGGCACACCGGCAAATACCTATTGTGTATACACAACAGGTATTTTATAATGTCTGGCATTCCAAGCTTGTCAGGTTAAGCAGGTTTATGTTGGTCATTGTAGTTAAATTAGTTCCCTAGCTAAATGAGTTTACCATGTAACTAATACAGAGATTACCCAATTAACTGAGTCAAAGATCTTTAGTGTTCACAAAGTCAAGCAGTAATTTATTAAGATTATTGTAGGCGCAGGATTTTAGGATTGCAGCGATAGATACTTTAATACTAGAGGCTTGGCTTGATGTGTCTTTAACGGGCCATCAAGGCTTTGTCGCTCGCGCGGATAAGCTTGCTGAACAATGAAACCGTTTGTAAAGGATTTATTTTGAGATTTATGTTTTATTTACTTACCTCGTTTTAAGACCTAGATTCTGTGTTCTTGTTTAGGATTTTGCACGTTCAAATATAGCCTCATGATATTTCAAAATATGTGTTACTTTCAACGCAGAAACCTATATACCAATGCACACACTTTTGACTTTTTAAAGTTTTGACAAATAAAGTCATGACTGACTGTTGCCTTGTAACCCGATCGCAGTGCGACCTACTGAGTCCAATTTTAAATCGAAACTATCTAAGCACGCACTAAAATACACAAAACCGCCATCCAGCCTTTTAGGAGGAGTGCAGCGAAACACGTACAGGAGAATTAGGTATACACACATATATATATATATATATATATATGTAATGATAATTTTAGTCAAGAACACTAATGGTTATCATTATCTATACAAATAAATATAATTGAAGTGTCTGTAATGTCAAAATAACAGCTTTTTATCTAATGTATATGAAAGTATATAGGGTACCTATACGAAAACATCTATTTTAAAATTGTTGTCTGTGTGTCTGTTTGTTCCGGCTAATCTCCGAAATGGCTGAACCGTTTTTGACGAGACTTTCACTGGCAGATAGCTGATGTTATAAGGAGTAACTTAGGCTACTTTGATTTTGGAAAACAAAATAGGGTTCCGCGGAGACAAACACTTTTTAGTTAAAATTTACGCGGACGAAGTCGCAGGTAACAGCTAGTTATAAATACGAATGTAAGTTTTTTCTTTATAACGACACGGCAAAGTGATTGTAACGGACCTGATGAAAAGCCCAATTACAGTCCAGAGACAGTGACGATGAGGAGAAGATAGTCTTCTAGCCGTCGTCAGTGTGAAGCCGGTCTGACCAGATTCTTCTTCACACTACGTTCGAAGGACCCAATGTCATAGAAGAGAGGGAATACATGCACCGGAAGACTATTCCAAAGTTGTATGGTACGGCATAAGAAGGAATTGCTGAACCTTTTGGTGCGAGACGGGATTGTGCTAACCGTCCATCCGTGGTTATGAAGACCGGCACGTGTGGTTCTCAAAAGGAAGGGGACAGGAGGGATGAGGTCAAATAACTCTTTGGAGCATTCGCCATGATAGAGGCGATAGAATACGTTAAGGGAATCAATGTCTCTACGAAGTTGTAGCGGTTCAGTGTCCTTTGTGTATTTGTAACGCTTTCACGCCTTAACTCGACCTACCATGATGAAATTTCCCATAAAAATTGTCAGGGGTACAGAAAAGGACATAGGGTACCTTTTATCCAGAAAAAAATAACTATGACTGTCTGACACGGGCAAGACCCAATGTAATTAAAAAGACATATCGCTCTTCGTACTCGCGTTTCCATCTTAAGTAGTGCATTCAGCGCTTGTACATTCTGGCCTTATACAGGCTGATTGGTAAAAGACTGGACATATTGAAGAAGGGTATTCAGTACTCGATTCTGGACCCGAATATCTACAAAAAATAGGTACTTAAAATTTGACCTAGTTATCCAATAAAAACTTAATGTGCGGACACTCTTGCGCATATACCAAAGCTAAACAAAACCTCCACCCCCGCCCCCAGCTACCCCGAACTCTCCCGAATTTGCACCCCCGCCCGTCCTTTTCTTATCAAAGGTCATTAACCTCGACAGCTGTGTGCGCAATGTCCACATTTTATGGATATTTCATACAAATTTTCATAAAGGTTTTCTTTGCAGGTTATACAGATTTTATTTCTATTTCTTTTTTAAACGTTACGTCTGACCGTAAATTATCATGTCCATAAGTATGTACAATGTTTAACCAGTCACACTATAAGTTGCAGTCCTGGAGTACATTTCCACTAGGCTGTTGTCACCATATATCACTGGAGGACTGGGCATTCGGCCAAGGCGTTGCATACCATTAGCTAAAGGTACCGACATACATAAACGTTATTCAAAATTCAAATTCAAATATTTATTTCGTTTTAACCATACATATGCTTAAGTTTGTGGAGTCTCCTTTTAAGCATTTAATGCCTGTGTTAGGGGGCTCCGCTCTTCCATACCGCAAAATTACATAGCAAATAAAGTAAGTAGATACAAAACTGACTAAATATTTTTTTAATATACATAGGTATATATTGTTATACATAGGTAGCAAGCGTTGTACAACTGCCTCTGAATAGTGAATGCGACTGCTGTGCATGAGGTCTCGGGTTCGAATCCCGGGTCGGGCCAACAAGTTATTGGGTTTTTCTGTTAAGAAATCTCAATAGCAGCCCGGAGTTAGGAATTTGGCGGTGTTAGACACCCCCGTGCCTCGGAAAGCACGTAAAGCCGTTGGTCCTGCGCCCGATCTCTCTCCGGTCATATCGGATTACCGTCCCATCGGGTCATGAGAGTTAGGGAATAGACAATGCACTTGTGTTTGCGCACACACTTGGGCACTATATCTCCTGCGCAGATGGCCAGTCTCCGTTAAGACTGGCCGCCGTGGTTGAAATGCGGTCTATAGGACATTATTACATAGGTAGACTCACGCCCATATCCTTGATCAAATAGAACAGCTTTATTTAACTGTAGTGTATTTTGTATGACATCACAAATCTACAACCACTTACCAAGTTATATGTTAGTAACGACCAATATCAACTTTTTAGACTGTCGTATTTCAAAGTATATTAGTTACTAGCTTTTACACGCGGCTCCACCCGCGTGATACCTTCATCAATAAAAAGTAGCCTATGTCCATCCCTAGGTTTTAAACTATTTCTTTACCAAATTTCATCTAAATCAGGTGAGTGGTTTAGCCGTGAAAAAGTAACAGACAGACAGAGTTACTTCCGAATTTATAATATTAGTATGGATTAGCGATCCGCCTCGGCTACGCATGGGTAACCGTAACAAATTATACACCTAAATCTACCCCATGAATTTATTTCACTCTGTCTATTGGTGATGAAGGGAGAAAAGGATATATTTTTAGATCTCCAAATAAACTGATGAATCTGTTGTTTTAACAGCGGTTAAATAGTAAATCTGTAAAATGGATAGTTAGGCATTGAAAATCAAACGAAGTCACTTTTGGAATACTCTGGAAGTTAAGCATCCACGGTACCTATAGTCCATGTGTCATAAATGTATTTAAAAAACTTAAAAAATTAAGGAATTCATTTTCTATGTATTCATTTTTATTTTAAGTAGGTATTTCAGGACTGCGTTTTATCGTGATTGAAAAAATGTACGTTATAGCGACTGTTATGATATTGACATTTTAGATTCAACTTCAAATAAAATATTATATCAAGACAAAAACATGCGTGGAACAAATAATCTAGTCGAAAAAATATATAAAATATATAAGAACCTTAAGTACGTAATTATAGGTTTTGTCCAAACGCATAAGGTCTAGTGTCATTTCCCCAATCCAAATCATGGCTGACAAAAGAATCATGAACATTATTTCAGTAAATGGGTCCAAAAATCGTTTCTTCTCAAAAGAGTTGATGAAGACATTCAATGTTTCCGAATACGATTTGAACACGTTTCTTGTTCACAAAGATTAGATGATATTCAGCTTGTGCTCAAAGACTCTTTGAATCATATTATTTTCACTGGGTTTTTGTCTTGTTTATGTTATTACAACTGGTTTTGTTTATCGAAAATTAGATTTAAAAGCAGTTTACATAAAGACAGTCGGACAAAATCTTCAAGGTATAAGCAATGCCTTCTAGCGCAACTTCACCATTGTTTATTTTCAGGTAAGATGTACATAACTTATGTAGTCTACCGTTCATTTAATTATCCTAACTAATATTATAAATGTGAAAATGAGTTTGTTTGTTTATTTGTTTGGTACGCTTTCACGCCTTAACTACTCAACCGATCAAGATGAAATTTTGCATACACGTTGTCAGGGGTACAGAATAGGACATAGGGTACCTTTCATCCAGAAAAAATAACTGTTGCAATCCTAACCTAACCTACATTTACGCGAGCGAAGCCGCGGGTGAAAACTAGTTTAATTATATTCGTTGAAAATTGCGTCGTTACGTCGTCACTTATCGACGTGGATAAAGAAGAATACCTCTAACGTTAATTTTTTTTTTTGCGTTTTTTTTTTGAATGTATTTGTATTAAACTTAGCACACAGATTGAACGTACACTGTATTTTGGTTTGTTGATGGGTAAAAAATGTTAAACTCACGTCAGGACACGTGACCTGATCGAAAATTCGTAAGACGGAGGTAGAATTGTCATGTTTGTGTACGATAGCCCAATAAATGAATATTGTATTTTACCACATAAATGATACTTCTTTTATACTGATAATTAAAGCAATTCGTGCAAAATTATTCCCTAATCATTCCAAAATATCAAAAATGCACAACGTTCATTAATATTCAAGTTTTCACTTCTGCCGGCACTCCCGGAGTGCAACCCGTTGTTTTTATTTATAAAGGGCCCTTTAATTTACGTATCATTAAAATAAAAGAAATGTGCGTAACATGATTAGTTCGAATTGACTAACATACACACAACTACAGGTAATATTTCAAAAGTACTGTGCAAAACTCATATCCTAACTAATATTATAAATGCAAATGTGAGTTTGTTTGTATAATACGCTTGTACGCCTTAACTACTCGACAGATAATCATGAAATTTCGCATACATGTTGTCAGGGGCAGAGAAAAGAACAAAGGGTATTGTGCATCTAGAAAAAGTACTATTACCGACGGATAGAAAATTTACATAACCTACATTTTCGCGAAGGGTAAAATCTAGTTTTATATAAATTAACAATCAATCATCGTACATAGATTCACTTTCGATTACTTTGATGTGTGATTTAAAAATAGATTCAAACTAATCCAAGTAAAATACGATTGCATTTTAGGACAATTTCGAGGCTTCTAATGAATAATAACGAATAATATAAGGTTTCCAATAGAATAAGAAAGTATCCACACCTTATGATGCATCGATGCAAACCTTGGGCTTGTGTTGTGTGACCGTAATCAGGTTATCAAAAGTCATTAAGGATTTTCTATGTTGTTATGTCCAATAACTTATATAACCTTATGAAGGCCATATACTTTCCCATGCCCTACGTATGAGCTCTTCAGAAAGTTGCTTTTTTATCACCTTGTATTTCGGTACGTTTGATAAGTGGTATTTTAGATCAGCGCCATTTTGTTTTAGTATGTAAGTATACAGCTCATCTGATAGTGATAATCGCTTGCAATGCCAAAAAATATCACTCGAGTGTTGCCGATCCTAGGAGAAGCAGTTAATAATAAATGAAAGGAATGGGGGACGCAGGTATGTGAGCCTCGGTATTCTTCCCCATTTGATTGAACACAGTAACAATGTAATTATATATATGTTCAAGTGGAGATTCAAGGATAGTAAATATCTGTAACTTAAATGATATTCACATTACATCGTGCCCTCCATAACCCATCACTGCACGCAGGAGGACTTTATGGTTTCCTCCGATAATACAATGGCTGTGTTTTACGTCACAGCAACACAATTTGTTGTAATGCTAAAAATAATTGTAACTACTCTTATTTCATTTACAGTATTCAACCAAACATAAGAACTAACAGTACTCCAAAACCTTATTGTTTATAAAATATCGACCATTTTTATTTCCCGAGAGACATCAAAGTTATTGTAGGTACTTTAATTTTTAAATAAGAAATGTATTACGGTGAAGAATGGCAATTGAAATATTCCCGCTGAAGTTCAATTCCTTCAGGACAAGAGCTCAAACTTGTCGACGAAAATAAATTAAGGAAATCATAATACCTACGTATTGCGAAGAAGAAAAGTATTTTATAATAATCCAGCTTTGTAAAATGAGACCATTATAAAAAGCGCTCATAAGGCCATACGACGTGGAATAGAAGGTCTTGGTCGTATTTAGGGTTCGAGGAAGCATTTTTATCTGAAGAAGTTATTAATTTATTATTTGTCCCTTCATAAACATTATTTATATATTACTAGCTTTTGCCCGCGGCTTCGCTCGCGTTAATTTAGTATTTGACAATAAATCCGGGTTGTACTCTGCTTGTAATAATATGATTCAATCATGATTAGAAAGACACGTGGCGCCATCTATTATCATAAGAATGTTTTTGTTGTTTTCCTTTCCTCACGTGTCACGTTGTTTATCCGCTATGGACTCCTAAACTACTGAACCGATTTTCATCAAACTTCGTAACCATCTGTAATTTGGTCCAACTTAAAAGATAGGATATTTTTTTTTTAAACGGTCAAAAGTTACCTAATGTGAAGCAGACGAAGTAGCGCGGGACAGCTAGTAGTTAATTATAATTCGCTTCAATAGTGATGGAAAATATCGTGAGGATACTTGAATGTCTGAGATTTCTTCATAATGATCACGAAGATACGTAAAGTCTGCCAGCCCGCAGCTATGGCTGTGGGCCAGCGTTGTGGACTATCGCCTAACCTTTCTCACTCTGAGAAGAGGCTCGCGCCCAGCAGTGGGACAGCTTATATACACGACTTATGTTATTATATAATATTTTTATTCTTAACTAAAACTTACATGTGGTCGAATAAGCAAATAGGAATATTCGCGAGGCTATTGAAATCAAAAAACATCCTAATTTCAATAGAGAAGATGGTTGGAATGTACCACCAGCTTGGGATCCAGTAATTCAAATAGTCAAACCCAAGAAAAAGCAAACCACAGCTAGACTTCATGATACTTTGAGCTCATTCTACGTAAATAGAAACACCCATGATTAAATTATGTTTGGGTACTTTGAAATAACTACACTGGAACATTGAGACAACTGCCATCTTAGTCTCCCCGTGACCACGTGAAAAGCAACCGAATCGTCGGGGAAAGTGTAAACACAAATATAAATAGTATAATAGTATAGTAATAGTATAAATAGTTTTAATAGTTTCAATAATTTAATTAGCTTAAAAATTAGTAAAGTTTCATAGTAATAGTAGTGTAACAGTTTTCAAAATTTTGTAATAAAGTGTCAAATAAAACAACGCGATAAAATCCGTATATAGTAGTTTAATTTCAAGGAATAACCCACAGTGGGTTGTTTTTTCGTTTGTTGTTAAAACCCCTGACTCAATACTGTACCAATCATTTACTGTGGCCAAGACACTTTTAGCCATTTTTGATCAGTCGTGCGAGTCTGCTCGACTGACAGTGACTTAGCAATCCTCATTCTGAACATCCCGTGTTCTTTCTGCCTGTTGCCTTTGGACGCATGGTGCAGACATTTCGAATTTATCTATCTATTTATTTATACATCTCGTAGTATACAATGTGTATAATAAACCCTGTCCTATCCATTAAGGGCTTATTTCTCACTTAAAAAGCATGCTAAGAAAAATATTTAAAAAATCTATGTCATCGTAAAACGTCTTTATAATATTTTTAAGTAAATAAAAAAATGAAATGAAATGAAAAGATTTTTATTTTTGTACCATCATGATTTCATGATTCATCAATTATTATAGAATAAGTAACTAAAAATATGTAAGCCTAAATAAATTTTTAAAACAATTAAAATGTTTATGTGCATATGCACGTCCCACCTGATGGCACAAAAATATATAATGCGCTCAGCTTAATGCTGTGGCACTTGCATTACTGCAAGCATTACACAGCTCTGATTTTCAGCGAACACCACAATTATTGACATTTGGTAAGTAGAGTATTGATCAGCATTTTTACCCTTAAATTACTCAAATTTCGCATGTCTAACAACACTCCACTAAACTTTACAAGGACGTAGCGTGTGGCATACTTTTGGCGGCATTTTTCTAAGGCGTAGGTAGGTAGGCGCGGCATAGCGCGGCGCGGCATCGGTGAACCTTTATGAACCTTAGTGATACCTAGGTATTATGATTAATAAGTTGTTGGTGTTGCCATGGGTAATCTATTAATATATTATTTTAAATTAATTAAATTTACTGAAGCAATTTTTTTGATCGATTTTTATAAAAGGATGTCACTTACGTACTCATAATAAGCTACTGTATAACACCTTTAAGGATCGGACAGGGTTTATTATACACACTGTATAGTTTGTAAGGGCCTAATGGTATTAGGGCTGATAACGCTGCAGGTACTTTAGGATTCCGAAAGTTCTTGTCATCCTAACTAATGTTATAAAAGCTAAAATGAGTTTATTTGTTTGTTACCTTTTCACGCCTAAACTACTGAACCCATCATCCTGAGATTTTGCATATACGTTGTCAGGTGTACAGAAACGGACATAGGCTACCTTTCATCCCAAAAAATATTACTGTTCCCGAGCAAAACAACAATAACGTTCTTATGATAATAGATGGCGCCACGTGTCTTTCGAATTATATTATTACAAGCAGAGTACAACCCGAATTGATTGTCAAATTTTAAATTAACGCGAGCGAAGCCGCGGGCAAAAGCTAGTATTATTATAATTGTGTGGTTACAGTCCGTTAATAATAAAATGGCAAATGTACAACCCCCATATAAAGAATTTCATATTGTGACACTTATAAAACGCCCATGTCGCGTTGTGATACAGAAATACTACCCATCGTATACTATGAGTGTTTTTGCCTCAGCTGCATGACATCAAAGGGTTATATTACAAGTTTCAAATGCTGTGCTATATGTAAGTATATTTTGTTTCCTCGCTGAGCCTCCAAAGGGTTGATTGATTTAAATATTTGAAATCTCCTAAGATTCGCCTCAATCCCGTGAGTGACGTATTTTGTATGACATGTGCGAAAAATAAAAGATGTCAGTTTATTTTATTATTTTAGTTGTTGTACATACATAATTGTAGCTGCGATAGCCTACCCAACGCCTGACTTTTAGAGACATAATAATAATAATAATAAACCCCTCTGGGACAGTCGTTATCTTCTTA
The DNA here is from genome assembly GCA_963564715.1 of Catocala sponsa. Taxonomy (NCBI): domain Eukaryota; kingdom Metazoa; phylum Arthropoda; class Insecta; order Lepidoptera; family Erebidae; genus Catocala; species Catocala sponsa. The sequence continues at coordinate 1,960,468 of OY751339.1, forward strand.
GAGACTAACGCGATACCGGAGGGTATAGTACACTAGCTTTTAAACTACCACCTTTGCCTTGTGATATAAACAAAAAAATGATCATCAGGTTAAATAAAAGCGCACAAATCGCAGGGCAGCTTGTGACGAGCTGAATGTGAGTGGCGACACTGCGGTCCTGAATGCCTCAGAGAGTCGATGAGGGCCTCGTCTCCAGCTTGCCGTTACTGGTTGGCTGGAGTGGAATTTCAAGAGCGCCTGTAGGACTCTCAACTCTGGCTTGCCTTGATCGGCCGGTCAGAGAGGGGCAGCTAGAGCTACATGCTTGGAGGTGGAAGTGTCATTTTCAAGGGCATAACTACGGGGCAACCCGCTCCGGGTCTCCATTTTCACGAGACCCGTGGTGATGAAACCGGCGCCGCACCGCTCGACACCCTTAGCCGCTCGCACCGGTGTTGCCCTCTGCTGCTGGCTTGTATACCTATCGTGACTATTCAGGGGGTTCATCTAGTGAGTTGGCGAGTCACTGTCTGTCCATTCGATTGATGCTACATATTAGAGTATTCAGGGCGGACGCCGTTTTATCATCCATAGTTACCAATATACCAGTCCATCAAACACCCATACCCATAGCCCATATATTAGAATCCATACGTAGCAGTAGTCCTACGCCTGCTGCGGCTAGCGCCGCTGTAGGTGTTCCATCCTATACCTTTGATTAAAACTCTCGAAGGGCCTCTTCACGTTGGACCCATGTCTCCGTGTAAGCCTCCCAAAGGGCCGGGTATTTTCCTAACGTATTAGGGAAATACCCGTGAAAGAGAAACAAATAATAATAAAATTTATTTATTTCTCGCTACTTTACATCTTATAAGCTTAGTCTATGGGTACAATACAAAAGTTATGAATATGTGAGACTGGTGCCTGAACTAAGCTGACGCCTGTATCTTAGGACACAAGGTCTCCACCCCTAGTGTGTCCTGTTATATTTTTACATTTTAATGTATTGTAATGAATTGTTACATACAAATAAGTTTAAATAATAGACAATTATTTCTATAATAGCTTTAACAGCAAAGAAAATCATCGTAAAGAATGTATCTATTATCGAAAAAGTTTTTTCGAAGATATGAGGAAGTCTGTGCCTATCAGTGAGATGATTTATAAATAATATAAAAAGGAAATTGCTGACGTGGCTGTATGTTTTATATTAGTTTTTTGATGCTATTCTATATAGAACATGTATTTCCCTAAAAAAGCTGGTTTTACAAGCTTTTGTAGGCTACCGCTACCTTATGGCGGGCGTTATTTAATAGTAAATAATAATTGCTGGATAGTCCTGTAATAGTCGGATAAATCCCAGCCAATAAGCATAGACCAATTGACTATTGTTTGTTAAATAATATTATTAGTTTATTGAGGTTCTCAGTAAATGACTTTCTAAAAGTTGTACTTGTTAATTCTTTACGGATATACTTATGGAACACAGAAGTATTTTTCTGTTCCGTGGATATATCTCCCCACTTGATCCTATAGACCTGTAGTAGATAGTAGATGTCTTTCTTTCTTCTTCCCCTTCTATATTGTTGTTATTTTATCACCTGTACAGATCAGCGTCAATTTAAGTTATTACCTCGCTGGTACTGGCAAGCAATGCTCTGTGGTTTCGATACTTAAACGCAGCAGATTTTAAGGTATGTACGTTGTTGCTTCAGCTGCATATAAATGCATGATTTTTATATTTAGCAAGTCCCCTCGATACAGGAACCATTACAAGCGAGAGTAGTTATCAAGACAAAACAAGCCGTTAAAATGTTACATATAATTATTATTGTTTAATAAGACAAGTTCAGTAGGTGACAATTTACACATATTATTAAATAAATCCATAATATGTTATAGAATACACCAGTTATGATAGACACGACTACGTGGCCAATACCTCGTGATTCGAAGCATGTTGTCTCACACAAACAATAAATGAACAAACAAAAATTTGTTACCCATATTACTAACAAATGTGACAAGATTCCATACATATATATTAGTAATAGTAGTTCATCATCTAATAACACTCCCAGTATGAGTGTTAGACTTACAAAAAATACTACTATTAGTGCAATGAAGATTATAAACAGGTATGTAAACAAATCTAGTCTATTCACGTAGACAGCTTTGTACTCTTTAAAATGAATGGTCATCCAAAGGAAAAAGAACAATCCAATAAAACCATATAGGGATCCAAAGATGCCTATGATTAGCGATCCTGTCTTCAAAGGTATGCATAATAAAAACCTTTTTGTAAACTTTATATCTCTCCATTCTAAAATCTGTGATGGTATTTTAAATTTTCGTCTTAATTTTTTGTTTGCGTCCTCAAGATAGTCCAATAACTCTGACCAACTTCTTAGCATTTTACGTGTTTATATTTACAATTATACTTATAATTTGCGGTTGTCATTATTTGTTTTGACATTAGTTGTCAAAATGTTTTTTTTTTATGTAATAGGTAACTAGCAAAGGTAATAAATGTTTTAAATTTAATAATACTTCATTAATTGGATTTTAAGAATTAATTAGGATAATAATAACAAAATATTTGGAAGCTTCTATTATTATAGTGAATGTTGTTATTGTTTTATGTACCTAAAAGGTCGATTTATCGTTAGTATTTAATTTGTTGTATCATGGAGTTTTATGTATGAAAGAAATTAGAAATTAAGAAAATTAAATATTAAAAATGTTTTATTTCGATATCACTTACATTAGTACTTATATCTAGGGATGAAGGTATCCTTTTAAGTATTAAATGATACCTGTGTTAGGATACCCCCCTCTTCTATAACAAAGGTTACACAGAGTAATGATGCCGTGGTTTAACATAAGTAACAGCTTAAATTATAATGTGTGTGTGTGTGTGTGTGTGTGTGTGTGTGTGTGTGTGTGTGTGTGTGTGTGTGTGTGTGTGTGTGCGTATGAGGGTGTGTATATGTGTGTGTGTGTGAGTGTGTGTGAGAGATTGTGCATGTGATGTGTGATCGCATAAATTCAACTAATGATATCATCAGTAAATGATACTATTCATGAGTGCTTCAGTATCGTCATAATTTTTAGCTTTTAACCAAACTATTAATGCCTTTTTACATTCATGGTAATTCGGGTGATAGATATTAATATGTTTATTTATATAAGTGAGCCGATTGTCATAAAAATTGCCTTTTTGCAAAACTACTTTTTACTGCAATAAATGGTCAGTCTATAGATAGGTGACCGCTTAGTGGTATTTAATCTGAGCGTCTCCGTGCTTCGGAGGGCACGTAAAAAGTCAGTCCCGGTTGTTGTCAAATTGATAGCAGTCGTTAAGCCATGTCAGAGGCCTACGGGCGGCTTGAACAACTCTTGATAACAGGTTGACCACTAACCACACGTAAAGAAAAAAGAAAGAAGAAGAAGACCGCAATGACACGCACTAAATTAGGCGGGTACATAATGTACTTAACAGAAGGCGGGTACATAATGTAGTGCGTGTCATTGCAGTAAAAAGTAGTTTTGCAAAAAGGCAATTTTTATGACAATCGGCTCACTTATATAGCCTGATAAATAAATATATTAATAATAATAATAAAAATTCTTCTATAAATACGAGTACTGGTATTGTTTCATAACACAACATAATATTGTCTTCTGTTTACGCGAATGTTATTCATTGAAATTAAACTACTATATACGGATTTTATCGCGTTGTTTATTTGACACTTTATTACAACATTTTCAAAACTGTTACACTACTGAAGTAATGTAACAGAAGTAGTGTTCACAGTTTTCAAAATTTTGTAATAAAGTGTCAAATAAACAACGCGATAAAATCCGTATATAGTAGTTTAACTTCAATGAACACATAACATACAATATGTGTTTTTCCTCGGGTGAAAAGCCTTGGCAAAAGGCTACCCTTGTTCGTGGCTTGCCACCCGAGGAAAAGTTACCATCTTAGAGAAGCCGCTCATTTTTTATTTTAATAAAGACAACTGCCGCACTATAAAAACAAATTAATTTAACCACACAGACCGGTCTTAGGCCACTCGCGTCATAAATTACAATACAATAACAAATATATGTATTACAATTTTTGAGCACGACATGCTTTTGCTGAGTCTGCATCTGAAATAGTTATGCAAATTTTATAAAAAAATTATGTGGTGTCGTGGGACACCAGGTAGGAACGAAGTTCCTTCGGCTAATGTAGAATCGACACAAATTGCAAAAAAAATCGTGCTCAATTCACTAAATAGAATAAAGAATATTCATTTATACCAATATATTTAAATGATTCCAAACATTTAAATATATTGGTCATTTAGTGATTTCTGATATCCTGGTATTTATACACTACTCGCTTCTGTATGCGACTGTCGCGCCTGCGCACGTCTCTATTAACGGTTTTATTCCACGCACTTTTTTCCACGGATTTTTTCTTACGGCTTTACTATCACATTTTTTTCAGTTCGGTCGCGCAGCAAAATCCCTATCCCCTCCAAGCCTGCCGTAAGGAACTTCGTTCCAAAAAGGAGTCGCTTTATAATTAAGAAACAAACAACCAATGGTATCTTTGCTATCATATAGTGCCAGCGGGGTTCATTTAATTCAGGTTCATGACCCATATTATATCTTAAATCATACACAAATAAATACAACATCAACATACATATAAATAAGATAATCCACAATATTAATTCAAATTCATACACATAATCAATTAATTACAGTAGTCTCTTACGTGCGAAACTATATGTAACTTGTCTGTCACAACAGTGCCGCATATAAGGACAGTCCTGACCTCAGACCTGTGTCGTGGGAATCTTTATAAATACTCAAATAATGGCAAACGAAGAACACCCATATTTGGAACAATAATTTTTGGATCACACAAATTTTACTCCCGTGTGAGGATCGAACCCATAACACTCGGTGCAGCAGAAATGGCTTGGCGATCATTTAAACCACTACGCCATCCGTGCAGTCATGTCAGTCAGTCATTTTGACGGGATAATAAGTATACTTTGTAAATTACCGGCCAATAAGCTCTTCTCCTTAGCCTTTTTATTATTCTCAAGTCACTTGGGGTCGGCTTTCTAGTCTAACCGAATTTGACTGGATATCAATTTGTACACGGAGCGACTGCCATCTGACGTCCGCAACTCGAACGCTAACGATACCCTAAAGCTAGACCAGTGTCTGGATATTAGAGGGCACTGACTTCCCAATAAAGACTGCCACAGATGTTCATGGCAGCCGGGAACGACGGCTTACCGTGCTCTCCGAGGCACGGAGCAGGCGATAATTCTCAATCAAAACGCAAATCATTTTGGAAAGTCATATAACTTCCGAAAGTCAGAGGTGCGCAACGTGGGTTCGAACCCGGGACCCTCTGCATTGCAGTCTGTTGGTCTCCCCATTATATATTTTAGAGTTAGATGTAATAAGAGTAGTAGAGCCTCGCTGATTTCAGCATGTATGGGCCGACTCGACCAAGGAAGGACTACCCTCTCACAGCATATCGACGTGATGTAGCAGTATTCCTAATGTGGTAACGCGCAAAAGTTGCCTCTGGTGTCGCAGGCGTCCATAGGCTACGGTGACCACTTACCATCAGGTGGAGCGTATGCTTGTTTGCCAGCTTAGTCGAAAAAAAAACAATTAACTAAATATTACGCATATAACTTCGGAAAGTCAGAGATGCGCGCCTTGGATTCGAACTTGAGACCTCTGCATGACTGTCCAATGGTTTCCCACTAAGCTATCGCTGCTCGCGTAAACGCAAGACAATAAACAAACTCACATTCACATAATATTAGTTAGGGCTATTATAAATATGGAATGTCTATTTCCTCGAATTCCACGATTATGGAGCGTTTTGCCTCAATTTATATTGAGATAAATGTAGATAAATTATGCGTAAAATATTTAGATAGCCATATGTTTATAAACCTATACTATTGTAGTAATGAGGCTACTTTATGAATACCTACCTACAATTCACTTTAATCGATTTGTGTCATTCGTTGAAAATGTTTGTGAAAACAATAATTTCTACATTCGTTATATATATGTGTTTAAAAAGTATATGTGTAAGTATATAATCTATACCAAAAAAAGCTTCGTCTGTACATTAAACATATTAAAAAAATCTAATTTAAGGGTTTCTGTATCTAAAAGATTTTTTGAAGTGAATACTTTTTTAGGCGCGTTGAGCACTTCTTGGGTGAACAAAAGTCATAGAACTCGCGTCATCATCACGCTTCGTCATCGTCACGCTTCGTCATCGTCACGCTTCGTCATCGTCACGCTTCCACGCTTTCTATTTTTGAATTATTTTAGAATATTAACAATATCTCAGAAATTGTGCGTCCTACGCAAAAAATAACGAAATTTTGATCCCCTTAATAAACTCTAAGAGAGTATCAAGAATCCGACCCGGCCCTTTCTTGTTTACGATCAAGGATTAAAGTTTTCACTTCTATCGGCAATCCCCAAAGACTGCCCTAATTTTTATGTCTGTTTGTTTGATGTTCACGCAAAACTTATTGAATGGATCTTAATGCGGATCTCACAATTTGATAGCTTGGGGCTCAATTTATAATCTAAGCAACGTTTCATCTTCTTTTAGTCTAGAGTTATAGTGCATAGTGTGATCGGCGTAAATAACAGAACATTACTATAGTTATATGTTCTGTGTTTTGCGGACAAAGTTTTCGGCTTGTAATTGTATTACGTATTAGCAATAATTTTGTAAACATTTTATTACTTTATTTTTTACTTTTTTATCGAGTTTACCAGCTTTGTCTGTTGCAAATTATTAGGTTACTTGTTAAGAGGAAACACAAAGGCCGTTTTTCCATACAAACGTAGTCCCCTGTTTCTTCCCTGGAAAATGCCAGTGAGGCTATTTTTTCCATATGTATGGGCTCTATTGGCTTGTCCCTGTTTTCCTTTTTCCACATTTTCCGCTGTGTTCAAACATCCAAAAAACAAATTTGACTAGATTATATAAAAAAAAGAAAACAGGAACACGGCCAAAGTCTTTCTTTAATTTTTGTTGAAAAATGTAGTTAAATCGGTCAAGTTTTGGAGAAGGAATCAGGAGACTACGAAACGTTAATTTTGTGTACTTTTAATTGGTATTTTCGGTCCAATCTGCAGTTGTCTCTATCGCACTCTGCGGGCACTGCGCGACGGCAATAGATTTTACAAATACCTATTTTTCAATTCTCTTGCCCTTAGTGTTTCCTCTTAAGTCTTCGAGCTTAGCTAAATGCTTGTGTTATAAGTGCACGTATAGCTCATCGGTTTAGGTGGTAGCCTTGCTCCTGACATTGCACTGAGTGTTGCGGGTTCGATCCCTAAACGGAACAAAAGTTTATGTGATCCACAAATAATTGTTCCGAGTCTGGATGTACTTTGTGTCTGTTGTTGGAATAGCAGCGATAGCCTAGTGTAAGACCGGACTACCACGGAGAGGTTTTAAGTTCGATCCCAAGGCACGCAATTCTGACTTTTCAAAGTTATAGAAGGAAAACATCGTGAGGAAACGTGCGTGTCTGAGAGTTCTCCATAATGTTTTCGAGTATATGTAAAGTTTGCCAATCCGCACTGGGCCAGCGTAGTGGACTATGACTTAACCCTTGTCACACTGACAAAAAGCCCTTACCCAGCAGTCAGACAGCTTATATACAGGTCAGATCTTCTCCCTAGCCTTTATTATTCCCAAGTCACTTGGGGTCGGCTTTCTAGTCTAAGTGGATTTGACTGGATATCAGTTATTACACGGAGCTACTGTCATCTGACCTCCGCAACCCAAAGGCTAACGATACCCTAATGCTAGACTAGTGTCAGGATATTAGAGAGCACTGACTTCCCAATAACGACTGCCATAGATGTTCATGGCAGCTGGGACCGACGGCTTAACGTGCTCTCCGAGGCACGGAGCAGGTGATAATTGTCAATCGATACGCACATAATTTCGAAAAGTCATATAACTTCCGAAATTCAGAGGTGTGCGACGTGGGTTCGAACCCGACACCCTCTGCATTGCAGTCTGTTGGTCTCCCCACTGAGCTATCGCTGCTTTTGCTTATATACAGGTCAGATATTATTATAATTATTTTAGCACTAATTTAATATTATTTTCTATTTTAGAGTGTCATCGTGGTACCAGAGCGAGCATTGCTTAAATACGTAAATGAAAGATACATCACAAATGCCACCTTTAATGTGCGAAGATCTAGCAAAAGGGGCATATATGTAATAAACCTATCTGGATATATAAACATCAAATACGACAATAATGTTACGGTCAGTATATTTTAATCTATGTCTATACTTATACTTTAATATTATAAATCGCCAAGATTAGGAAAGTGTGCTATATTTATTTTCTTTTAAAACAGTTTCACATAGTAGTCTTCGAACATAGTTCAAAATACAACCAGTACACTCCAACTTTCATCGAGTTTCACTACAAATTGTGTGATATGATCCACAAGGACAAACTATTTGGGAGTATTCTCAGAAAGCTTAGTGCGGTACAGTGCCCCATACTACCGGTAAATATATTTTTATTTATTAACTGTCTACAGTAAAGTTGCAGTTATCCTATGGAAGCCTCATGTTAGGTATTTAGTACGGGAGACAAGTGAAACAAGTGATAGCTATTGACGCACTCATTTATTGGTCGTAGACGAACCGCGCGGGCGCAGCCACGCACACATAGACGTCCTATGCACACATACACAACAATCCCTCACCCTATTTAAGATACATATAAAAAAACACAAATTATTACAAGAACTGTTTATAATCGACCCTGGGTATATTCCGCAACAGTCTACTGGAACATCTCGAATTCTGAGGGGATGAGGATAACAATTCCGCCTCATTCCTTTCCCCCTCCCCACCATCCGACGACTGAGAACCACTGGGTTCGCTGTGGATTGGGTCGCTGTCCAACACAAGATCGTCAAAGTTCCCCGATTGAGTCATACCTTTATATAAAACAATTTGATTTTTATGTTTTTTGACATCACAAGAAGAGACATGGTCTTTAATCAAATACAACACTTTACCAAGTCTTTTTATAATGGTTCCTTTGCACCACATAAATTTACAATTATTCAAAAATTTTTTAAACATAACCTCTTCGCCTGGTTTATACACTTGTATATTATTGCCGCCGTAGCACTTAATTTGCGAGCACTGCTTTTGTTTGACATCGTCAGCGAGTGATGTGGGTGGGGTCGACTTTGACTTTGGGTTAAGTAAATCTAACCGCGTTCTGAGCTTTCGCCCAAACACCAACTCAGCCGGTGAGAAACCCGTGACAGAATGAACTGAATTGCGGTAGTCAAACAGATATTTTAAAATATTAAGCTTACACTCACGCCTATTGCGAGAACTTAAAACACTTGACTTTATACCCTTTTTGACTATTTTAACAAAGCTCTCTGCTTGTCCATTACTGGCAGGATTGTAAGGTGGTGATGTAAGATGGGTGTTACAGTACAATATCTTTGTGCTGTATCTACAATCTACATCGCAATCTTATGATCTTTATCGCACGTTCAATATCTATTAAATGTTTCTACTATCCGTGATCAACACGTAGTCGTTAGTATATAAGATGCACCTTTGGATAATTATAACTAGACTATACTACAACTTTGTCTCATTTATACCTAATCATATACTGCCAAGAAGTTTGGCAAATTGGTGACCCGACGAACGAATACGCAGCAAGAAACATGGCACAATCACCATGCAAGGCGAACATAAATCAGCAAGGAACACTTGAAGTAGCTGCTGGCACCTCGGTTTTATCTCGCATTCCGGAATTTTGGAAAGACCAACCAAGATTATGGTTCACGCAACTAGAAGCCATATTAGCACCACAGAAGCAAGGAGACGAATACAAATACTGTACAGTAATAGCAAAATTATCCAAGGAAGAAATACTACAAGTTAGTGACCTAATCACTTCACCACCGACTACAGATAAATATAAAAACATCAAGGAACGTTTAATTGATTGTTACGAAGAAACAGAACAGCGACAGTTTCAAAAATTAATATCAGAGACAGAACTCGGTGAACAAAAACCTTCGCAGTTATTACGTCAAATGCGAGTCCTCGGGAGAGGAAAAATCAGTGACGAAACAATTAAACTACTATGGTTCAGGCTTTTACCAACATCAGTTACTACGGTTCTAGCAGTTACGGAAGACATGGAAATTGACAAACTGAGCCAAATTGCAGACAAAATAATAATGAATTCAAAAGTAACCGAAATATCAGCTGTTAGCAACGACACTTCAAACGACAACAATACAGCATGCAGTTTAGCCCAGCTAGCAAAATTACAGATAGATATTGACGCAATTCAGCAAGGTCAATATGGCTATCGACCCAGCACGCACAATCATTTCAAGAAACGTCAACAATTCCCGATTATGAGGCCGAGAACAAACTATAGAGGAGCAAATCGATTTTGTTACTACCACGAAAGATTCGGAAAATATGCAAGGAACTGCATTAAACCATGCGGTTGGAAACCAATGACTTACGTATGGAACCAGGGAAACGAATAAGAGCACAGACAACGGCGAAACTCTGTGCAATCCACCCATCCAATCGCCTCACCATTACCGACCGAAAAAGTGGTATGAAGTTTTTGATTGACACGGGCGCAAATATTTCAGTCATTAGCAAGCAACAGAGATATTCAATTTTACAAAATGAACAATACACACTATACGCTGCAAATGGGACTAAAATTAGGACTTACGGCGAGAAGACGCTTACCTTGAATTTAGGACTACAACGATGTTATAAATGGAATTTTATAATCGCCGATGTTACACAACCAATAATTGGAGCAGATTTTCTAGAGCACTATAAACTATTAGTCGACATAGCAGGTCGCAAACTTATCGACAAAGTTACAGAGCTGACAACGCATGTAACTTCAGAAAAAGCGACACAACAAACAATTCGTACTATCGCAGTGGGAACGAATTCACGTATTACGCAACTTTTAAACAAATACGAAAACATCACGAAAGAGTCCTCTCTACGCAATGCGCCCAAACATAAGATTGAACACCACATTATCACTACAGGACCACCCGTCGCAGCTCGGGCAAGACCATTACCTCCAGAAAAATACGACATAGCCAAAAAGGAATTTCAAAATATGATAGAGCTCGGAATTTGCCGACCGTCAGATAGCCCATGGGCAAGCCCATTACATATGGTAAAAAAGAAAAATGGCGAATGGAGACCGTGCGGAGACTATCGAATGCTCAATAGCACGACAGTACCGGACAAATACCCACTACCAAGATTAACTGACTTTACATACATATTAGAAAATAAGAAGATACTAAGCAAGATAGATATACGCAAAGCATACCACTGTATTCCTGTTAAAGATATAGAAAAAACAGCCATCATCACACCTTTCGGACTTTTTGAGTACTTAAGAATGCCTTTCGGATTACGCAATGCGGCACAAACATTTCAACGATTCATGGATTCCTTATTTAGAGATTTAAACTTCGTATTTATATTTGTAGACGACTGTCTCATCGCATCGGACAACGAAGATTTGCATTATCAGCATTTAGAAACGGTTTTCAAACGTTTACACGAGAATGGAATAACCATTAATCTCGAAAAATGCGAATTTCTCAGAAGGGAAATAGATTTCTTAGGTTATCATATAACGAGCCAAGGAATACAACCTACCGAAGAAAATTACAAAGCAATCATGGAATTTCCCAAACCGAAAACAATTCAAGAATTAAGACGATTTTTGGGCATGGTCAATTTCTACAGAAGTAATATTCCACGCGCAGCGGAAAATCAAAGAATTTTAAACGAATATCTACATGGTTCAAAAAAGAACGATAATTCACCTGTTCCTTGGACAACGGAAGCAGACAAAGCTTACGAAAAATGCAAGGAAAGCATGAAAAACGCAGTGTTAACAGCGCATCCTTCCCGCAACGCATCACTAGCGCTCATGACCGACGCTAGTGCTACTTGCGTTGGTGGAGTTTTACAACAAAAATCCGGACGCAATTGGGAACCATTAGGTTTTTTTTCACAAAAATTGAGCGAAACTCAACAAAAATATTCTACGTTTGACAGAGAGCTGTTAGGAATATACATGGCCGTCAAACATTTTCACAGATTAATCGAGGGAAGAGAATTTACAATATTTACGGATCACCGACCTTTGACATACGCATTCTCCCAAAAACCATCATCAAACGATACACCGCGACGGGTCCGGCAGTTAGATTTCATTTCACAATACAGTACCAACATTCAACACATAAGCGGACGTGACAATATTACCGCCGATGCCTTATCTCGAATAGAGGAAATATACGTGCCATCACCTATCGATTACGCTGAATTGGAAAAATGTCAATCAACAGATAATGAACTAAGTAAATTACGTGACAATAAAAGATTAAAATTCAAAAACATTACGCTTCCGGGTTCCACAATAAACATCACCTGCGACACGTCTACTGGAAAAAGCCGCCCCTACTTACCAAAGCAATTTCGCAAACAAATTTTCGATACCATTCATGGTATGAGCCATCCAGGAAAAAGAACTACGAGAAAAATGATAACCCAAAGGTATTTATGGCCGTATATGAACAAAGATATCAATAATTGGTGTAGATCATGTATAGCCTGCCAAAAATCAAAAATACAACGACATACGATATCACCTCCTGGTACATTTATGACAGCGCAACGTTTTGAACATTTACATATTGACATCGTCGGACCACTTCCGATTTCACAAGGGAAGAGATATTTAATCACAATCATAGATCGTTGTACGTCATGGCCCGAAATATTTCCGGTAGAAGATATAACTGCAGAAACAGTAGCCAAGACACTTTTCGAAGGATGGATTACTCGTTTTGGATGTCCATTGCGCATTACTACGGATCAAGGCCGACAGTTTGAATCAAGAATATTTGAGTCACTCTCACAATTTTTGGGAATACATAAAATTAGGACAACACCTTATCATCCGCAATCCAATGGAATGATAGAGAGATTTCATAGAACTTTAAAGGTGGCGTTAATGACAAGAGAATCCAACGAAAATTGGTTAAAAGAAATTCCAACAGTTTTACTCGGGTTGCGGAGTAGCTTGCGAGAAGACACAGGTTATAGTTCAGCAGAGATGACATATGGAACGCCAATACGACTCCCTGGAGGATTTTTTGAGTCATCAGCAGCACAGTTATCAACGTACGAAGAGTTTGTAAAACAAATTCAAAAGGACATCACACAAATGACATCAATTCCGAAAAAAAAAAAACCACAACCAAGCTATATTTGTGCATCCCGAACTCAAAGAATGCTCACACGTATTTGTTCGGTGTGATAGAATTAAGAAAGCCCTGACACCGCCGTATGAAGGACCCTACCCAGTAATTAGTAAAACAGATAAAACATTTTGCATTAGAATTAGGGATAAAGAGACAGTGATATCAATTGATAGATTGAAACCAGCATTCATGATCAATGACGAATCAAACTACGTGCCAGATTCAAAGGATTTCTACAGACATTCACACACGTACACTACACGATCGGGACGTAAAGTAAAGCCAGTAGTACGTCTATAAAAAATCGCTGATATAAGCAAGCTATTCGTATATATATTAACATAGATCTTAACATATACCATTAATTCACAACTACTCGTAACAACAAGACATCTAAAATGGGAAATCAAAGTTCTAAGGACCAGATAACATACAATACGGACAGTTGCCTCAATCAAAACGAAGCGGACAAACTCCGTAACCTGATCCAGGAGGACTTACGGTGGACAAGAAATGTTGCAATGGGACAGATTATTTTAACAATCGGCGTGATCCTACTTTACGGCATAATGAAAACACTGGACAGAAGAATGAAGAGTTTAACGGAAAAAAATAATAAACACTCGTGCAACAGCTAAGTCAAAATTACATACGTCAGCAAATCACACCACAACAGGCGTCATCAAATTCCACCGCGTACAATAGCATTATTATTTATATACATCAGCAAATAACTAGTAAGGTCTAGGTCAAATTTATATTGTAAACACTATTACCATAATAATATTTTTTTTTTTTTAAAGGGGTTGTACTGTTACAGTACAATATCTTTGTGCTGTATCTACAATCTACATCGCAATCTTATGATCTTTATCGCACGTTCAATATCTATTAAATGTTTCTACTATCCGTGATCAACACGTAGTCGTTAGTATATAAGATGCACCTTTGGATAATTATAACTAGACTATACTACAACTTTGTCTCATTTATACCTAATCATATACTGCCAAGAAGTTTGGCAAAATGGGCAATACCATTAAGTAAACAAAAATTTGTAAACTCCGCGGATGTAAAGGCAGTACCGTTATCGCTAACAATTGTGTGGGGTAATCCGTACTTAGACATAAAATCATAAAGATTTTCAATAACAGCTGCCGAGGTTGTAGATGTACTCACGTCGTATACTTCTAACCATTTGGTATGCGCATCTACCACTACCAAGAACATTTTATTATTCAGTGGGCCCAGGAAATCTATATGTAACCTATGAAATGGTGTAGGAGGAAACTTCCAAGGGGCTAACGGCGCCCGGGGCGGCGAAGGCCGCAGCTGTTTGCATATTTCACACGAGTATATCATTTTCTCTAGCGCTGCATCAATGCCTGGGAACCAAACCCGTGACCTAGCCTCTGACTTCGTTTTTACGATGCCTAAATGCGAGCTATGCAATTCCGACAAAACCTTCGACCGCAAAGATTCGGGCAGTACCACCTTGTGACCCCTCATTAAACAACCGTCTTCATATGATAGTTGTGTCTAAGTACGGATTACCCCACATGCTCTGATCAGATTTAGTCTAGTCAGACCCTAGCTGTTGATAAAAATGGACTTTTAAAAGTAATATTCTACCACATACACACAACACCATCTAGCCCAAACTAAGCAGAGCTTGTACTATGGGTACTAGACAATGGATAAACATACATATATACTTTTTTTTTGTAAATACATACATATTATACATAGAAACACCCAGACCAAGACAAACAACCATGTTCATGCACACAAATGTTTGACTTGTGCGGAAATCGAACCCGCGACCTCAGGCGTGGCAGTCGGTTACACCAACCACTACGCCATCGAGGCCGATCTAAAACTTTCTTTTTAGGCTATGTGTTACAACGAAGAATTTTGTGACTCAACAATAATTATTATTGATCATACCGAGGAATCATACCTAACACAATACCAACAATATAATTATGTGCCATTTGTATATTAAACTAAGAATTACCTTGACAATAATTTGTTTTCAAAGATGATCCTCTGGAATTAGCAATCTGCCCGGATAAGTCAAAAACCGCTAACTCGATCAGAGTAAATTGAAAATTAAATAATTCAAACGGGGCCAAAAACAAATCTTTAAAAAAATGTTAAGACTGACTTATATTATGTATTTTTGACCATAGATATTATAAATATAGATAGTTTAATTTAATTGACAGTAACAAGTTCGTTACTAATTATTTTTACCCGACAAAAGGTAGAATTTATCAGTAATTTTAAGCGACAGATAGCCAAGAATTTGGCAAAACAGCTTGCTTTTATTGAGCAACCAACTATAAATGACCTAAATAATTATTTTAATCCTGACACACATAATTACTATCATACTGGCAATAATAATCAAGTTTTAAATTTGGACATGCCATACTCTGATATGAATGTAAAATGTGATAATAGAGAAAACGTTTTGCACTAGCCCTAAATATGAGGAATAGCTTGTGTAGAATTTAATTATTGTTAGATGTTTAAATACATTTAAAATAACAATTAAAAGAAAATTCGGTATTAGATTATAAAGAAGACAAGAACGCATAGGACTGAACTGCTTTCACCCACAGGCTATTTCTGTATATGCAATATATTTTCAGTACCCAGCATTTGAATGTAAGTCTGTACTTATTTTTAACGACAAACTATGTATAAATGTATGTAAACTATATTAAATAGATAATTGTTTTGTTGTTACGTACATTTAGTAATCACGTGCATACGAGCTCATATATTTTACACTATAATACATGCAATTGGCGATTGAAAAGAGTGGTCACAAGTTTCTTGCCTGCTTCATCTCATGAGACCTCTACTCATTGAACTAATTCTTTTTCTTTATCAATTTATTTCGTGTGTTTTATTGCAATTCTTGAAATTTTTGTCCTGTCCTAAAAAAATATTTTATGAAAATAAAATACTTGAATTTGAAGAAATATTTTAATGCTCAGTGTTTATATTTCAGGGGCCATTATCATGGACAAATGTAACTTTACCAACAGATTTCAACTTCGAAATTCCGTTTGAAAGAGCCAAAGCTGAACTTAAACTCAGGAACGAATTCGAAAATGAACTGATAGCCACAGTGGAAGTTTTTATCTACATACAAAAGAGAAAAAGAATATGATCAGATTGATTATTATTATTTGAAATTTTAAGTTTATTTATTTTCCTTATCTTATGCTAAAACTTATATTTGTAAAAACACATATTTGCAATTATTGTTGACTCCGAATTACGTCTTGGGAACGCTCACAAAATTTTCTATCAATGCAAAATTTAAATTTTTATACTATAAATTAAGGTTTATTTTTTGGGTTTTTTAAAGGAGTGATTAATGCGCCAGGCTTTCTTGAAAATATATATTTGTAGTTTTTAGGTTAGTCTTTTTGAAAACAAAAAACATTACCCTACATTTATTGCTATGCCTATGAAATACGCATACCAAATTAAAAACAAACACATAATTTTAAAGAACTGGACAGGGTATAATCAAATCAAATAGGTCCATCAGTTTGGGAGATACCAAACCACAGACATAATATAACATGATATTCACCACAGTTACACGTCTAAGAAAACCATAGAATTTATACAACAATATTATATACATTTACGTAAACAGAATTTTATGGTATGAATATAAATATTAATTTAAGTTATACATATGTATTTGTTTTGTGAATAATAAAATTGATTTCTGAGGCCAGAAGTTATTATTAATTTCAATGAATAACATTCACGTAAACAGAAGACAATATTAATTTACATAAGTAATTATTGTTGATTAGTGTGATAGGGCCTGGCGCTATGTGTTCGGCAACCCAGGTCAAAGCGCCACTCTTTTGAATCGCCAATTAAGAATTTCAGTAAAGGCGAGGCAAATCATTAACGCACACTAAAAACAGAAAGGGTCCTAAAATTTAGCTCTGTGGCACACCCATTGTGACTGGTAATCCAGAAGATCTACTTCCGTTGGTATCAACGTGTTGTAGTCTATCACTTAGGTAGGAATCAACTAAGTCAAGTGCAGTATCTTGGATGCCATAATGCCTGAGTTTTCGAAACAACGTAAAAGTCAAAGGCTTTAGAGAGATCACAGAATACGCCAATGACATCTTGCGAATTTTTCCAGGCACTGAATATATTATGTATGTTTGAAAAGCGTAACATCCGCATCTATCGTAGAACGGCCCTTCCTAAAACCATATTGATCTGCATGAAATAAATTGTTCACATTGAAGTGGCTATCTAATTGCTGTAATATAATCTTCTCAAATATCATTGAAATTAAACTACTACATACGGATTTTATCGCGTTGTTTATTTATTATATAGTAGTTTAATTTCAATGAATAACATTCGCGTATACAGAAGACAATATTATGCTTCTCAAATATTTTACTAATAGCATGTAATATTGAAATCGGCCTAAAATTACTGGGGTCATTTTTGCATCCATTTTTAAATAAAGGTATTATTTTACTAGACACAGGCATTGTATTGCTACTGGATGAACGTTCAGTCCTATATTCTCAATTAATTTACTTGCCGTATAGCTGACTAAAGGCAACTCACCTCGGTAATTATGTCTGTGTAAATACCGTGACGCTGCGTCGATTTATACGTAAAAGTTTATGGAAACGTTTATTTAAATGTTTCCTGTTTAATACCGAATATTATAGAGATTAAATATTGGTGGGTATATAAATGATTGTTATTAAAGAGCCAATTATAATTTCGTCAACATAGTAGTCCATATACTCGAAATATGTGTAATCGTTGCATTCATCTATATGTGATGGCAATTACGTCTAACTAAACAGGATTATTTATTATGTATGTCACCGTTTATATGTTTATCTACTGTTTAATACTGAACATAATATAGTATTACTATGATTATTTTTGATTTAGTTACGATAGTAGGCACATTTTACAGAAGCCTGTGTCATTAGACCATTATCGACATAATAATGGCAAATGGGAGTCTATTTTGAATCTAACTGAATAATTTACAGTCGAACTGAATTAATTCAAGGTCGGCCAATACAAATATGGGCCGACCTTGAATAAATTCAGTTTGACTTGATTCCTTCTCTTTTTTATTTTCTTAGAACTCATGTATCTTTAAAAATACCTTCTTGATAAAAGTGGTTAATGTATTATTGAATAAAAGAGCTTTGTAGATAGGAATATTAGCTTTTTCTTTTATTACAGAAATACGAGTATCCATTAGCATATAATTAACCTTGTTGTGACGCTACTAGGTTGCCTAAATATAAGCTTAGCTTAGAGGCTAGCTCACGATGGGATCGTCACTTTAAGACCTAGAATTTGGCTGAAATAGCACAGCTAAACAATTTTATATTCTGCTTTTAGGGTTATGCCCTTTAGGAGAACACTATGAAGACAATAGTGGACGAGCAT
Source organism: Catocala sponsa (assembly GCA_963564715.1). Lineage (NCBI taxonomy): Eukaryota > Metazoa > Arthropoda > Insecta > Lepidoptera > Erebidae > Catocala > Catocala sponsa. Next base: position 1,979,349 of record OY751339.1, read on the forward strand.
AGAATGGAGAAATTAGTTCTTCTGTTCTGTGGGGAGGAGTCAGTAACTATAGTCAGGATGTCTATATAAATCAATCTCCATGAATTTAATTACAACATATTTATAAACTTTATATCTGCCGATTATCACATAGCACCGGGCGTGCAATATGAATAAAAAGGCAGCCATATTTTTATGTATATGTTTAGATTTATAGACTTATGAAAAGCATTTGATGCTGTATCTGAATAATCAATTACCCATGGCACAAAAAGATCCTTCGGTAGGTAGATAGAGAAGTCTTAAAATCAATACAATTATAAGGTTCATTTATAACCTTTTTTAATTAGCAATTGCTAGCCTCTGGGACAAAAAGGAAGTAGGATCCGACCAGAGTGGCGTCTCAAAGGGTGTATCTTGTCACCAGTCCTTGAAAACCCTAATAAGAGATGTACAGATGATATAATATTACAGCGTATTAAAATTAAAATGGGTAAGTGCAATTTGCAGTCTTGCCCTGTTGTTGTCGTTTTGAATGAACTTGTACCATGTAACAAACATCAAATCAGAACATAATTACGATGATGAATGAAATTGTTGTAATGATATATTATTGCATGTTGGTAATATCGTTGTTTTAACGGATGTCCAAATAAACGTGCAGATGATATTAATCTACTTTTCTATATCGAGCGAGTTATGGTCCACAACGGAAAATTAGAAATCAAGCTCAGCTCAGAACACTACATACAGACCTAACAATATTGAACTGAATATAAGGGAATCTAGTGCATCAAAGCCTACAAATGTTGCAATTACTTTGTGCATGAATTCACAATAGGTCGACCAAATATGCGTGTTGGCTGTGAACTGAAATCGCTTTACGTTCAATGTCGAAATGAGGTTTAATTAGCATCTAACATTTGAAATCCAGTCTGATTTATAAGCTTTGGCGTGTTATATGTAGTTTCTTAACTATTTAAGTTACACGATATGAATTATTTATTTTATTTATATAAAATATTTATATCTTGCTTTAAATTTCGATTTTAGGTGCATTTGTCACAAGATACTATACTACTAAATCGATAAATCACTAGCTATCTCAAAGGATCATTCCTTTTCCAAATGAAAGGTACCTTATATCTTTATCTTTACCTCTCACAGCGTGTATGCGAAATTTCTTGATGATCGGTTGAGTACTAAAGGTGTGGAAGCGCAACAAACAAACAAACATACAATCGCATTTATAATATTATTTAGGATTTATATATTTGTTTAAAACATATATATTTTTTTTTTTTTTTTAATTCTGCTCGTCAAAATGACCTCACTCCACCTGATGGTAAGCAGTCGTGTGGTCTAAGAGCAGTGGCCTCCATACCGCCCTCATATCAGCCGAGGCGATGTTAAGGTCTCTACTTTGACGGCCTGAGAAGGTGCTTTTTCACGCCCCGCTTAAAGGACCCAGGATTGAAAGAAAAAGGAAACACGTGCCTTGGCAGAGAATTCCATGCCTTGGTCGTTCAGCAGAGGTATGAGGACTCAAACTTGTTGGTACGCGCTCTAATCGACTCTACCGTGTAACGATGGCATCTGAGCCCAGCACGCGTTGTTCTGGATAGGAACGGGGAGGGCGGGATAAGGTGGAATAACTCTTCAGAGCACTCCCCGTGGTATATTCTGTAGAAACGTGGTATATTTGAGAAGAAAGAGACATAGAAGTCATCTTCTATTCTCCGTAGCCTTTATTATTCCCAAGTCACTTGGGGTCGGCTTTCTAGTCTAACCGGATTTGACTGGACATCAGTTTTTTCACGGAGCGACTGCCATCTGACCTCCGCAACCCAAAGCTATCTATATGTGCGTCGTATCTATATATATGTGTGCGGGAATCGAACCCGCGACCTCAGGCGTGGCAGTCGGTTACACTAACCACTACGCCATCGAGGCCCATATAAGCAGTGTATATGTACAACTACGAGTTAGATTTAATTATACGTTTCAAACACTTTCTTGTATGCTCAAGCGGTGTTTATCTATAAGTGATTGTAGTATTGTCACTTGTATTTTAGACTGGATTAAATTTTAAGTATGCAAACGTGACGACGCTATATAGCGTCACCGGGGTTTGAGAGAAGACTGCGCCGAGCGTAAGACAGATAATGACAGATCGTGCGGCGCATATTCAAATCGGCGCGCGGCCGCCATAGTACAATTGTATGGAAGATTTAAAGTACTTTTTTGATAGATATGAACCTATCTTTATTGTCAACCAATAACTTAAATATTTGGGACGGGCAAATTGTAATATAACTATTTATATTTCGTTTAAGCTGTAAAATAGGATAGGTTTCTACTGTTATAATATAAAAATCACGTAACACGAGCTTACGTTTTTGCAAATTTACGTAATTTTGTAGGCGAAAATATTAATTATTTTAAGTTTCTTACACGGAGTAATTGTAAACACACTCATTGTTAAGGTAAATGTATATTTTATATTTGTATTAAAACAAGTGTTGATTTTATTCACTTAACTGTGACCGCCTGTTTTGGCACATTTCCCTCGGCGCAGTCTTAATGTAAACAATTGTTGGTGAACCATAATAAATAAATAAATTACAAGCGGTAATGTAAATGTATATCTGTTACAAATCTAAAACACTGAATTGTGTCTAAAATACATAAGTGGTATTATTCATTTTAGTCGTTATCTAACATTTGTTCAAAATGTTTGTGTATACAATCATTTCTATATTCGTAGCATGTTATTGTTTCCAAAATATAAGTGTAAGTACGATATTGTATTTTCTATTTTTATTATTCTATTTTAAGTCTTTAAATATGTAAGTAATTTGTATTACGCTAAGGTAAAAATAGCTATTTATATAGATTTGGATAAGTATATCGCATAAAGATTGCAGGATTTCATTGATTTGATTGCACATTGCAAAGGCGTAACAATGCAATTCACATACAAGTACTAACGTTTTATATTAGTGGCGTATATATAGCTCAGTGGGGAGACCAACATACTGCAATACAGAGGGTCTCGGGTTCGAACCCACGTCGCGCACCTCTGACTTTCGGAAGTTATATGATAAATAATAATAATAAATAAATTATGTGCATATGTATTGATTGACAATTATCGCCTGCTACGTGCCTCGGAGAGCACGTTAAGCCGTCGGTCCCGGCTGCCATGAACACGTATGACAGTCGTTATAGGGAAGTCAGTGCCCTCTAATATCCTGACACTGGTCTAGCCTTAGAGTATCGTTAGCCTTCGGGTTGCGGAGGTCAGATGGCAGTCGCTCCGTGTAAAAACTGATATCCAGTCAAATCCGGTTAGACTAGAATACTGATCCCAAATGAATTGGGAATAATAAAGGCTAAGGAGAAAAAGATTTAGTTCCTAATGAGCTATATTTATTTAAGTAGTTGTATACTAATATATTTTTATAATTATATAATTTTATACTCGGTTTATTCAATCGTCGTGACACAAGAAAAAGGTTATGTGAAACAATTACATATCTAACAAAACTCAATCGTCTTAGACGTTAAATAAAAGCACAATGAATATTAAAATCACAGTGTTACCTTACTAATCGAGCAGCGATAGCTCAGTGGGGAGACCAACAGACTGCAATGCAAAGGGTCTCGGTTTCGAATCCACGTCGCGCACCTCTGACTTTCGGATGTTATATGACTTTTCAAAATTATGTGCGTATTGATTGACAATAATTATCGTCTGTTCCGTGCCTCGAAAAAGCACGTTAAGCCGTTGGTCCCGGCTGCCATGAACATCTATGGCAGTCGTTATTGGGAGAGTGTCGACACAAAAGATCCCACTGGGTCGAAGTGTCGCTGGTCTGCACTGACTGGCCCCCACATAAGATAAGATACCTTACTAATCAGTTATGTGTTATATTTTAGAGCGTTTCAGTTATACCAGAACGAGCAATAGTAACATATGTGAATCAAAAATATATTACGAACGCTACGATAAATGTACGTAGATCCAGTAAGAGAGGCGAGTATGTCTTCAATGTCATTGCGACTACCCTGGTTCCATTCGGCAATAATGTTACGGTTAGTTTAATATTTAATTTACTTATTTTTCGAGTAGTAGAGCCTCGCTTATTTCAGAATGAATTGGCCGGCTCAACCGAGGAAGGACTACCCTCTCACAGAATATCGACGTGAAATAGCAGTATTCCTACTGTTGTGTTTCGTTCGGTGAGTGAGAGTGTCGGAGGCCCAATCATCTCCTTTCCCCCATCCCGCTCCTTCTCCTTCCCACTTCCTGTCCTAAAATGTCGGCAATGCGTAAGTGATGCCTCTGGTGTCGCAGGCGTCTATAGGCTACGGTGACCACTTACCATCAGAATCTCCTGAGATTAGCGAGTTCAACCAAACAAACAAACTCTTCAGCTTTATAATATTAGTATAGATTTTAGAGCAGATTTCAATTTAGATTTTAGATTTTAGAGTTTGGGTGGTGACTTGAGTAATCAAAACATGTGAGTCAACTACGCTAATGTATTCGAATGCCACTGTGTACATAGCTGATAAAGAAGGCAAATAAAATCAAACCTGTCTAACGATAACCTATAAAATATCTGTATTAATACTTTTTTCCATATTAAAACAGTTTAACGTGCTACTATACGAATACAATACAAAATACAACCAGTATGTTCGATATTTCTTCGAGTTTCATTTGAAGATTTGTGACATGATCCGCAAGGACCAAATATTTGGAGCTGTTCTCAGGAAGATGAATGTGACGCAGTGTCCCATATTGCCGGTAAATAAGATTTGTTTTTTAAACCAAACGTTTGCTATATAGGCTGTTTATAAAACGTTTGTCGAATCAGGTATTGCAGACCTTTCGGAAACAATTTTTTGAAAGTTATTCTGCTATTGCTATTTGACACGCTTCGTGATTATTTTGTGAGTAAGAACTTGTACAAAATGAATCAGATATGATTGTGAAAATGCCTTATACTGAGAATAATCGCAATAAAAGGCGCAGAAGATTGTTAAAATCACATGTATTTTTACATGGAAAATATATTAAAGTAGAAAAAAATAAACAAAGAAGAAGAAAGAAGTCTTTATTGTTATACAGCTGGGCACAATGTAAATAAAGATAAAAAGAAATAACAAAAATAATAATAAAAATGGAAGAAATAGAAACACAGTAACATAAAATACTCAATGAACATCCTGACATGTGTCCCACAGCTGCAGCAGTCAGGCCTCCAGTTCAGTATTTGCCTTAGTAGTCATGTAGATTATTATATACAACGCGAACACTTATGTATAATGTTGTCAATACATTCGAATATACCTAATAATTATAATGTTCGCTATATTCAAGTAGGTAGAAGCAGCGATAGCTCAGTGGGGAGACCAACAGACTGAATGCAGAGGGTCTCGGTTTCGAACCCACGTCACGCACCTCTGACTTTCGGACGTTATATGACTTTTCGAAATTATGTGCGTATTGATTGACAATTATCGCTTGCTCCGTGCCTCAGAGAGCACGTCAAGCCGTCGGTCCCGGCTGCCATGAACATCTATGGCAGTCGTTATTGGGAAGTCAGTGCCCTCTAATATCTTGACACTGGTCTAGCATTAGGGTATCGTTAGCCTTCGAGTTGCGGAGGTCAGACGGCAATCGCTCGGTGTAAAAACTGTTATCCAGTCAAATCCGGTTAGACTAGAAAGCCGATCCCAAGTGACTTGGAAATAATAAAAGGCTAAGAAGAAGATATTCAAGTAGGTAGATAAACTTTATCCATAGGTAGGAAAGAGAATTAAGAATCGCCATGATCCCAACAGCAGTCAAATTAATATAGTGTACAATATTTTCTTTCAGGGACCATTAGAGTGGAGGAATATTACCATAACAGCAGACTTGGACTTCCCAATACCGTTTGTAAAAGGTAAAGCTGAAACTATGTTGAAAAGTGAAACAGCAAATGAAGTGATGGGTAGCACGGAAATTTTCTTTCTCTTAAAAGAAAAGAAAAACAAAGGATAAAAAGCAGTGATAAATTATAATTAGTCTATAGATTACAAGCTGTGTGTTTAGCTATTTATTGTAACAACTAAAATATTGATAGTAATTTAGGTTTTAGGATTATGTTGATAGATTATCAAAATATTGTACATTGTTGGTTTATTGATTGGAATTATTTTTACGTGACAATGTCTAATAAATCGATGAACGTCGGCTGCACGCACAAAAAAGGATGACTCATTGTCCCGTTACGCTCATTCCAACGTTACGATTGGAGCGAGAGCGCTACACGAGCGAGTGAAAGGCACGTTATGACGTTGTCACGTTAAACTATCGTCCGTAAACCGACTTTACAGACAACCAATTTTTGACGTGACAACGTCTAATAAATCGATGAACGCCGGCTGCACGCACGAAAAAGGATGACTCATTGCCCCGTTACGTTCAATGTTCCGTTACGCTCATTGTCCCGTTACGCTCATTGTAAAGTTACGGGAAAGAAATTTTGTTATGACGTTGTCACGTTAAACTATCGTCCGTAAACCGACTTTACAGACAAACAATTTTTTTTTTAAATACTATCAAGGCTAGACGCCGAATATTGATTGGATATAAACTTTGTCTTAAGTAGCATCTTGTGCATGTTGCTATTATCATAATGCTCTATTAAGTACCCCACATTCGGTTAGCTATTTAAATTAAAATCAGATATTTGTAAATTATTCTCATATATCAAAAATCTAAATATATTTTATTCATTTAGGTCACAATGAAACACTTATGAACGTCCAGGTTTCACTAACTAAACAATAATATAAATTTACATTTACATTTACCTGTTGCCACGTACAGCAAAACAAGGGCGTAGAACCTTCGATCAAATATACCATAGATGCACATTCTCATACAAAAACCGCGTCAATAAGTGGCACTGACCAGTACTACTTACTTATAAGTGTCTGCATTTATTATGCAATCCAGGAAATAAACCGGAATAACCATTGAACGCCCACTGAGAAACATTTTGTAATAGTTTAGTTAAAACGCGTCAATGTAAAGCGTCCTAAGTGTGTTACTCGCGATATGCAAGCGTACTAAGTATATGGTACGGTCTCCACCGTAGTAGTGCTGTCGATTCGCTCTCGCTTACGGGCAGCGCACGCAAGAGTGAGTGGGACAGGTGCATAATATAGCGCATACGGCTGATTTATGCACAGTTTTGTTAGGGCCGTTTTTCGAGCGACGATCGTGCATCTATGGTATATTTGATCGAAGCGTAGAACCAATAAGAAGAATGGGCAAGAAACTCACGGCCTTACGTAATAATTAGAATCAAAACTTTAAATACTTTTTAATTAATATTTTATTAATTGTAAGGTGTTTAGGTGTAAGGTAAGGGTATTTTAAAATATGTTGTGTTTTTAACAATAAACAATAAATTTGTTTGTCTGTTTATTCAATTAACATAGTCAAAGTAATATAATACTAGCTTTTGCACGCGGCTCCGCCCGCGTGGTACCTACATCAATAAAAAGTAGCATATGTCCTTCCCCAGGTTTTAAACTATATATGTACCAAATTTTATTCAAATCGGTTAAGTGGTTTAGCCGTGAAAAGGTAACAGACAGACAGACATATAGACAGAGTTTCTTTCGAATTTATAATATTAGTAAGGATTGTCTTCTGTTTACGCGAATGTTATCCATTCAAATTAAACTACTTTATACGGATTCGAAACAACGCTATAAAATCCACAGAGTACTTTATATACAACTGAAAATAAAATCCGTATATTATACCTAATAGTTTACTTTCAATAATATGTTATATGAAAGCAAAATATATTTATTAGTCTTATTTACCAAACCAAACAACTTACATAACGAACAAAATTCTTGAATTTAAAAAAAAAATGTGTTTATTGTGACTATTATAATATATAAAATATCTGTTCTCTCCGTTTTATATTTTTATAGATACATACAAATAAAAGAAGATAATTTTAGAAGATATTACATGTTCACGTTTACATACATCTTATTTCCATCACAGAAATTAATATAATTATGTCCATTGGTACGCACATAATTATGATAAACTATATATTGCCCGCGGCTTCGGTCGCGTAAATGTAGGTTATGTCAATTTTTTATCAATTCAATTCAATTCGTTTATTGCTCTCCATATTGTATATATACAGGTCTTATAAATGTAGAGAGAACATTTATGGACCCCGTCGGGCACGGCAAAATTAGGAGAGAAGAACAAACATTCTATTATCTTATAATCATAATTATCATATTGAAATAAATTTTAGAGCTTAGTATATATCTATTTATTTAATTACTCACATATTATAATTATCTATTTTAGTTTATAATTAATCCTTACTTCCTTACTAATATTATAAATGCGAAAATGAGTTTGTTTGTTTGTTACGTTTTCTCGCCTTAACTACTCAACCGATTAACATGAAATTTTGAATACACGTTGTCAGGGGTACAGAATAGGACATAGAGTACCTTTCATCCAGTAAAAAGAACTGTTGCAAACCTTTTTTTTTTTTTTTTGGTACCCAGGAAAAATGCTTGATGCACTATCCGCCGGCTTGGGGACGGCACCGGCGGGGTGTGTGGGACTCCCCAAACTGGTATACCCACTAAAAAACCTGGGGTGTTCCCTCTCTCACCCAATGGAGGGGCCTGTTGGGAGCTCTTAAAAGAATTGAGTCATCCATAGCAGGCCCCCCCGCGTGGGTGCGGGCCGGGTCAAACGGACCCGACCACCTCTCATCCCCAGGGGAGAGCCTCACCGCTCTCCCCTTTCGACATTGGAAGGCGCGCGGGAACACCGCGCGCGCCCTCTCGGGGTTCTTAATTTGTGGGTGGCAGGCCCCCCTGAGCCTTGCCACCCGGAACCCTTACGTGGGGGGCAAGAGAGCGACATAAGCGCGTCTCCTGCGCCCCCTCCTCCCGCGCCGGACTTCCGGGGCGTAAGGATCTTCCTCACGCCCCCGCTCCCCCGCCTCCTTCTGCGAGATGACAGATTCGCAGAAGGACCTCATTGCGCCCCAGCACCTGTCGTCGCCGACCATCTTGGATACGACGGTCGGCAACGAGAGGTCGGGGCCAATCGTAGCGACCAGGGCACAGCGCTCCGCGGCCCACGCCGGGCACTCCTCCAACGTGTGCTGCGCCGTGTCCCGGTCACACTCCTCACAATGGTGACACCTGGTTGTAGGCTCCCTACCAGCTATCTTGCAGAGGTACTCTCCGAAACAGCCGTGTCCAGAGAGCACCTGAGTAAGCCGGTAGGTGAGCGGTCCGCGCCGTCTGTCCGTCCACTGTTTTAGTACCAGACGGACAGCCTCGACGGTCCTCACCCCGTAGCGGGGCTGGGCCAGTCTAACTTCCCACTTTTCCACGAGGACCAGTCGAGCCTGGGACCTTCGCGTCTCCACCGCCCTGTGCGTGGGTTCTTCACCCTGGAGCCGGAGGTCAGCGCGCCAGTAATACACTGACGCTTGGACCTCCGCCTCCAAATCCCAGGGCGGCGATGCCGCCAAAACGCACGCCGCCTCAAAGGAGACGGTGCGGTACGCCCGTGACACCCTGATCGCCATCGCCCTCTGAGGTCTCCTGAGGAGGGCGACGTTTCGGCGATCAAGGGCGTCGGCCCAAATGGGCGCCCCATAAAGGGCCATCGACCGCACCACCCCCAAATAGAGGCGGCGGCAGACAACACTGGGCCCCCCGATATTCGGCAGCAGAGAGCTAAGCGCTCCCACCGCCGACATCAGCCGGGGGGCCAAGCGACTAAAATGGACGCGAAAGTTCCAGCGGCCGTCGAGGTGGAGCCCCAAGTATTTCATGCTCGATTCCACCCCGATGCGGACCCCTCCAACGATGATGTGGGTATCGGGAGGCGGCGCCCGCCGAGGCCCGTGAAATAACAGGGCCTCGGACTTTTCCAGCGCCACCTCCAGTCCCAACATCCTAATCCTGCCGACAACCAGGGCCACCCCGGCCGTGGCAAGACGGGCAGCTGCCCCGTAATCCTCTCCCCGGGCCGTAACCAGCGTGTCGTCGGCGTAACAAATAACGCCGACACCCGGGGGCAGGGCGCCCCGCAGAACCCAGTCGTAGCCGATGTTCCACAGGATAGGTCCGAGAACCGAACCCTGCGGAACACCGCACGACATCTCCCTCCGAAACGTCTCTCCGTTCCGCCCCACACAGAACACACTCCTCTGGTGCAGGTAGTCCCCGACTATTCGGCGCAGATAGGGAGGCACCCCATCAAATCGGAGCGCCTCCCTAATAGTCGCCCACGGCAGAGTATTGAAAGCGTTGGCGATGTCCAAGGACACCGCCAATACCACCCCGCGCGAGGCGACCGTCTCTTCCGAGAGGGCCTTGACGCGACTGATTGCGTCAATCGTCGATCGCCACTCCCGGAAACCGAACTGGTGTTCGGACAAGTCGGGGCCCACCCGCACCAGGTGCTTGGAGAGGCGGGCAACCACTACGCGCTCGAAGAGCTTGCCCACCTCATCCAACAGCACTATGGGGCGGTACGCGGAGGGAGAATCCGCGGGGCGGCCCTCCTTTCTCAGGAGGACCAGCTTACCCGTCTTCCACATGGAAGGGAACCGTCCCGACTCCAAACAGGCGCTGAACAGCCTGAGGAGCCGGTCCCCTAGGGCGTCGAAGGCCAAAACCCAGGCGCGGGCAGGAATTCCGTCCGGCCCCGGGGCGGTGTTTTTGCCCCGAAGCCGTAACATTGCCGCGCCGAGCTCCGCCATGGTAACTTCTGGCGCCCCGGCATCGGTACCGTCCTCCTCAATTTCGGGCGGCGCCATTTCGGGAGGCGAGTGCTCCGCTCTCGAAGGAAAGAGAGCGGAGACCACCTCCTCTAAATGCCGGGGCTGAAGACTCTCGGTGACCGGCGGGGCCCAGGGGCGCAACTTGCCCCTGACCGCCTTATACGGACGGCCCCACGGATCTGCCTCGAGAGTCCCCAGGAACTCTTCCCATCTTTGGGTTTTGGCCTCGCTGATGGCGGACTGCAGGGCGTACTTCCGCAGTTTGTACGCATCCCGCAGCCGTGCCTCCACGGTCGGGTCACGGTACCGCCTGCGTCGGCGGTACCTAGTGTACTGGCGACGCGCCGCAATGCACGCGGCGCGTTTCTGACTGATGTCGTCAGACCACCAGTACACCTGACGCCTCGGAGGTTGAGTACTGGCCCGGGGCATCGACGCGTCGCAAATCTGCGTCATCGCGCCCCGGAACCACTCCGCCTCTATCTGAACCTCCACAGGCCCTTCGCCCATCGGGGTCCAGGCCTGGACGATGGAGGCTTCCACCAGCACGTCTGCATCGAGACGTTTCAACGCCCATCGTGGGGATGACGGAGTGTGCGCTCTCCTCGGGCGATCGTCCGGGGTCGCCGACGAGGCGGAGATGTCGAACCGCACGTAACGGTGGTCCGACAGGGACTCCGCCTCGACCAGCACTTGCCAGTCCCGGACGCGGCGCGCTACGGCAGGGCTTGCGAACGAAATATCCACAATGGACTCGCCCTGCCAGCGCACGCATGTGGCGACCGACCCCCGGTTAAGAACCACGAGGCCGGTCGCAATCGCCCACTCCTCCAGCACGTCGCCGCGAGCGTCGGTGACAGGGGATCCCCAAGCCGTTGATTTGGCATTGAAGTCCCCCGCCACCACGACCGGACGCGATGGGTACCGATTAATCACGGTCCCCACCGCGCCCAAAAATTGCTCAAACTCGGCGAGGCGCCGGTTCGGAGAAAAGTACACCCCGATCAGGACGGTACCCTCCCAGTCTACACATACATAACCCTCGCCCCTGTCTGTCATCACCAGGTGCGAGGGTCCGGACGAAACAATGGCCGCCGAGCCCCCGAGGTCCCCAAACCAGTTGTGTCGGCTGGGGACGCAGTAAGGCTCGGCGACCACGGCGATGTCTATTGACCAGTCCGCCATGTGCTGCAGCAAGATATCCTGCGCCCTGGCGGAGTGGTTAACGTTCGCCTGTAGGAGGCGATGGGCCATAGTTAATTAATGTCCATCGCCCCCCTACTGCTCCCTGCTTGGGAAGGGGTCTGGGCGGCCGGAGTCCCTGCGACCGCCCCTCTGGCCCTGCGTCTTTTTGGTGGGGAGCAAGATTTGCTCCCCAACCGGTGCTCCGCCGGCTTTCCTGCAGCCGAACATATGCTGCAGGAAGCTTTTACGGCGGAGCAGGCGGCGGCCTTGTGGCCGGGCTGGCCGCAGCGATAGCACAGATCGCCGCGATCAGTTTCGGCGGTAACTGTTGCAAACCTAACCTAACCTAACCTACATTTACGCGAGCGAAGCCGCGGGTGAAAACTAGTTTATTATAAAGTAAGTATTAAACTTATTTTCTAAAATATACCTACTTACATAATTTAAATTATTAAAATTTATCGTTTAAATATTCGTTTATATCATAGTAACATTTTTGTATTAATAATAATATAATATAATATTCTACCACATACACACAACACCATCTAGCCCAAACTAAGCACAGCTTGTACTATGGGTACTAGACGATGGATAAACATACATATATACATCTTTTTTGTAAATACATACATATTATACATAGAAACACCCAGACAAAGTGTTAGCGATTATAGGTAGAATATTAAATATTTCTATAAAATAATTGTAAAGTGTAGCGATGTATAAGCATTATTTGAAAATGTTTAATTGTACCCGTTATTTTCTGTTGGCAACACTGATTTTGCTCGACTGCCCCACTATGCTTAATAGTAAAAAACTAACGCGCGGAACGATAACGGGCAGTCGTGCATTGAGTGGCGATCGGATAAGGTTGTGAAGTAAAATGTATTAAGTAGCGGATATTGCATTGAATTAGATAAAGTATGCATATTGCATAACTATGTAAAGTGTAAACTATTATGTTGCAAATTATTAAAGGAAAATAAATGCCTGAGAACTGATTCTGGAGTTTCCCTACACAAGACAAACATCAATGTTTATGCACACAAATATTTGACTTTGAATCGAACCCGCGACCTCAGGCGTCGCAGTCGGTTACACTCACCACTACGACATCGAGGCCGATCATTGTAATGTGTGTAAATCTAACAAATAAAGACAAAATATGTATAAAGACTAGTTCCAGCGTTCATGCGCCGCCCCCGTGGGTCGTAGCGCGATGTTATATAGCCTATAGCCTTTCTCGATAAATTGGCTACCCAACACTAAAATAATTTTTCAAATCGAACCAGTAGTTCCTGAGATTAGTGCGTTCAAACAAACAAACAAACTCTTCAGCTTTGTAATATTAAGTATAGATTAAAACGTCGATGTAAAAATAATGAGGACTTTTTTTGCCACGCATGGCAGATAAAAATAATGAACGCTGACTGAAAAAGTAATCGTTTGTTTAAATTTATTTTAGATTAATACCGATACCCTAACTTCCAAATCACTGTGATTATAATAAATACATGATCATTTAAATGTTATAAAATATATTAATTGAAGTATTATTTGATTACACCATTGCTAAGGTTATTTTAAAATAATTGTAGGTTTTAAATATTAGCTTTATAATTTAAAGGTAGTTTAAAGATATTGACACTATAACTCTTGACTACTAATATCTGGGCAATGGGTTTATATCGGTTATTCTCAATATCTAGATATCTTCTTAGGGTGTGATTATAATGTCCTCCAGACCGAATTTTCGGCCACGGCGGCCAGTCTTAACAGAGACTGGCCTTCTGCGCAAGAGATATTATAGTGCACAAGTATGTGCGCAAACACAAGTGCACTCTCTGTTCCCTAACCCTCATGATCCGATGGGACAGATAATCCGACATGACCGGAGAGAGATCAGGCGCAGGACCAACGGCTTTACGTGCTTTCCGAGGCACGGGGGTGTATAACATCACCAACTTCCAACTCCGAGCTCGTATTGAGATTTCTTAACAGAAAAACCCAATTTGTTTTTGTTTTTAGTTAAGACGTGAAAGCATAACAAACAAACAAACAAGCAAACTCATTTTCGCATTTATAATATTAGTAAGGATTAACATGTTACTGTCTTGATGTTGATTTAACTTTTGTCTTGTTAAATTGAAATTCAAATTATTTATCTTAATCTGTGCTCATTTATAATCTACATATTAAATTACTATCAATCATTTAATTGGTTACTGATTTTACTAATGCCAGTTATTTTGTGTACTTAAATGTAATATACAACATATACTTAAGTAATTTGTTTTAAATATTGTAAACACAGCAGCGATAGCCTAGTGGGAAACCGTTGGACCGCCACGCAGAGGTCTCGAGTTCGAACCCAAGGCGCGCATCTCTGACTTTTCGAAGTTATATGCGTATTAAATAGTTAATTATCGCTTGCTTTAACGTGAAGGAAAACATCGTGAGGAAACCTGCATGTCTGAGAGTTCTCCATAATCTTCTCGAAGATATGTAAAGTCTGTCAACCCGCACTAGGCCAGCGTGGTGAACTATGGCCTAACCCTTCTCACAGTGAGAAGAGGCCCGTGCCCAGCAGTGGGACAGTTTAATACAGGGCTGATATTATTATTATTGTAAACTATTTACATTATTAATTTTAAAACGACTTAACCTAATAACAACAAATGTATTAAAAAAGGTAACATAATTACAAAAACATAAATATTTATACTACTAAATATTTACAGAAAAGGTTTAGACATCGTAGAATTCTTCAGCATCGCTGTCAACTGGTACTGGTGCCCAGAAGACTGGCAGCATTGCCATGTTGAATAAATAAATAATAATAATTATTATAACAATAATTGTAAACTTATACTGTTCCACTAAATAAGTTAATGATGTTAGATGACATCCATTTGATATTTAAAATATGGGTAAGGTTTTATTAAACTATGTGCCTAAATTTAATAGTGTGATGGTTAGATGAGATCATGTTGGTAGGTCATATTAACAAAATACTATGTACTGGTATTTGATATGAATAATAGGATGATGGCTATCGACGATTTATAATAAAACGGTGGAATCATTTATATTGTATGTTAGAAAAATGGTTACAACAATTATATTAAAATAATTATACTTATCTAAGTATGAATGCAGTAGTAATATTTATACTAATCGATGCTATTTATTTATATAATGCACCGAATAAGTAAGATGCATATAATATTATAATATTGTACCAATAATAACAAAATCAATGATAGTTTACTTAGATAAGATACAATGAAAAATTGCCTTTGTATGTAATATAAGCAATGTCTAAAGCGTCCTCTACACGTAGACAGATTCGTCTGCAGGTGTCATTGGCGGACGCGTCCGCCGACGTGTAGACGGGGTGATTTGCTCGTCTGTAGTAGGTATTTAATGTCGGCAGATGCGTCCGCCATTAATCCGTTTGTTGTCGGTTATTGTGGCACGAATCAAAGGGTTTCAGCGCGAGCGCTCGGCGTCTATCCACACGTCTGAAGACGCATCAGTGTTCATCGAGAAGCGAATGAGAGTGCACGCGTGCTTCTTGCAGTTCACTGGAATTGCATCCCTCCACTCGGTATCCTTTTTAACAATCGTTGGAGATATCTTTTGTTGAAGGTATTCAAAATCGCTGCGAGACATTCGAACAAAATAATCAAATTCTCCAGATGGCTCCGCATAAAGTTCTGCAAGCTGGTTTTCCATGCTATTCCTGCGAAAAAATAGCGTAATATACAAGTTGATATGTTAAAATATGGTAATAATTGTTATATAATGAATAAGATTTTTTATCTACTTACTTTGTTCGGTTTCTATGTATAGTCAGCATCCGCCACCTTCTTCTTCTCCATTTTTTTTTTATAACTCTTCTGCGATGCACACTCACATAATACTTAATAGTACTAAATAAATAAATAGCTGCGGCAGCTACGGTCTCAATGTCCATTTTGCGTGCGTATGTATTGCGTCTGTCGAGAACCAGCACAGACTGATGAACCTACAGACGTGTGGTAGGCTCGTGGTGATCCATCTGCGGATGCATCTGCCGACGTCTGCGGACGCATTTGCCGACGTGTAGAGGAGGCTTAATGTCTATACCGGCTCCTGTATACGATGCCACCGCCGCGCCGTAACCGTTCCGTCACCGCGCCGCCACCGCGTCCCCGCCGTTTGATTTTAATATATCACTAGACAGTTGTTAGTAATACATTGCATAACACTGCTCTGTCCTACACTAAAGTTATGAAAGTTTCGTAATCAAAATTATCCAAGATAGATTACTAAAATGTTAATACGAGCGCATACTTTGGCGGCCGGTAAAGGAATAAGCAAAATGAAACGCTAGCGAATGGCGGCGCGGTGTCGGCGTGGCGGCGGCGCGGCGGTGGCGTGGCGGCGGCGATATCGTGATATGTTGATGGGTGGCTACATTATATGTAGGTACCTACCTTTATAATCGCATTTTGCATTTCGATCGAACTATTTAGACATAGTGATATTGAAAAAGTAAGTAAATATTTGTTTGAGTTAAATGGCCTGAAAACCCAAGTTAAAGGTGCGCAGTTTAGCTGAGGTATCGTACTTCTTTGGCCTCTTTAAAATATTTCACTACTGACACAGGAGCCTTAATATGCCAAATATGATATTCGTCTGGCGTATGTCAAAATGGTTTGATCGGGTATACGAGATCAAAACGCCATCATTCAGACAACTAAAAAAATTAATACCTATGGTTATATGGTGACAATATATAAAATATATTAATATGATAGCATTGAAAGAGAATCAGAGAGTAACAGAAATTTTGGAAGCGACGGTAGCCCATTGGATTTAGCATTTGGACTTACGATCGAGCGGTTGCAGGTTCGAATCTAACCCATTGCACTATTGACGTGAACCTACTCCTAACACAAGCATTCTAGCTTAGCTGGAGGGTTTAACAAGAATACTAGTCATTTGAAACCCAAATTCCTAGATAAATTAAAAAAGAAATGCGCATAATTATGTCTGCTCTACATATTTATTTCCAGGAATCTCAAAAAGCTATGTTTAAAAACATTGCCTTTTAAATGACACATAATCTAACAAAGTGGTAATGAGAATTTCCTAATAGTATAAGATGCTTACATTTAGCCAAACTCCATTCTGTTTCTAAGAATCTCTTCGATATTAATGATAATATTTTACTCACATCGGGCCCGGGACTTTTTGGATACTGCGACCTCACAAAAGTATGTGGATCTTGCGATTCTATAACCTTACAAATACTCTGATGAGATAAAAGTTGAATCAAGATAAGTCACATGGACCCAACTTGCATAAGCCAGTAAACAGATAATATTTTAGTATTTAGGCCAAATTAAGGTATTATTTGAGGATTTGCTTGACAGATTTGCTGTATCTTTAAAACGTTAAATTTGATTTCTATTACACGTTTTTCTGGTGATTAAAAAATCGATACTTATAGTCAAACTTTAAGTCAACAGATAATTTAAGACATACATTGGTATTTTAATTAATAGTATATAGGAAAATTGTGAAATCAATGCCAGAGGTAATCTTCCTGACTATCGTAAAACAGAATTTAATGTGCAATTATCTTTCAGTTATATTGTTCAGCAGATAATCATTATTATCAACTAAATTAAGTTGCAGCTTGACAGTATCATGTTTAATAGTTTTTGGCATGGATACACAATATGATCAAGTTTATAAATACGAATTACGATGTTGAACTTCAGTTATTTGCCGGTTTCATTACAATGTGTTCACTGGCCTTAAAATTGGTCGGACTCGTTATATTTTTTGGATATTATGATTTTT
This sequence comes from Catocala sponsa, assembly GCA_963564715.1. Classification (NCBI taxonomy): domain Eukaryota; kingdom Metazoa; phylum Arthropoda; class Insecta; order Lepidoptera; family Erebidae; genus Catocala; species Catocala sponsa. Next base: position 1,997,234 of record OY751339.1, read on the forward strand.
ACCATGTAAGTATATCGTTACATCTTATCTTATGTGGGGGCCAGTCAGTGTAGACTGATGACACTTCGACCCAGTGGGATCTTTTGTTTCGACACTCTCCCAATAACGACTGCCATAGATGTTCATGGCAGCCGGGACCAACGGCTTAAGGTACGAGGCGCGGAGCAGGTGATAACTGTCAATCAATACGCACATAATTTCGAAAAGTCATATAACTTCCGAAAGTCAGAGGTACGCGACGTGGGTTCGAACCCGAGACCCTCTGCATTGCAGACTGTTGGTCTCCCCACTGAGCTATCGCTGCTCTATTATATCGTTACATACTTATTCATTATTGTTAATTATATTTGTTATATTATACAGGGTCTACGGTAGCAATTTTCACATTTTGAATATACTTTATTTTATTTACTTTATTTATATAAATCAGTAAAACGTAATGAATTATGTCTAATATTTTAAATATTTAAGGTTAAATTTATTAATGTTGCAATTCACCTTTGTTTGTGATCTTGGTTCAAAATTTTTTTTTCTAATTATATTTTAGTAGAAAGAGTAATGCTCTCGCTTTTCAAGTGGCAGGGTCCAGAATGGACAGTAAAAAAAAATTATGAAAATGTTAGCGTTTTAAAATCTTAACGTTAATAAATATCTAAAAAGTGTATTTAGAATGCCGCTACAATTTTATTTTAGGTTACTTCTAGTATGGAAATGTATCTAACTCTAAGATAATACAGGAATGTAGCTTTTTCTGGCGATAATATAACAAGTAATGTGTACCTATTATATTTTTTTATTATATAGTGTGTGAGAATGCTGCAAGTAATCCCTGGGGCTCCAACAATAACGTATACCGATGCGTATTACATAGAAGATATTGTAATCAAAACAAGGCGGAATGGTAGAAGAACTGATTATGTCGTTAATCTTGAATTTAATAATAAACACACCTGGGCGAATAATAATGTATCAGTAAGTACATCAAATAATAATTTTTAATTTCCTTCAATCCTGGGTCCTTTAAGAGGGGCGTGAAAAAGCACCTTCTCAGGCCGTCAAAGTAGAGACCTCAACATCGCCTCGGCTGCTATGAGGGCGGTGTGGAGGCCACTGCTCTTAGACCACACGACTGTTTACCATCAGGTGGAGTGTGGTCATTTTGACGAGCAAAATAAAAAAAATAAAAAAAATGTAATCGCCATTTTAACATTTCTATGCTTCTGATATCAAATAATACTAGTTTAAAAAAGAAACATCTCTCGCACTAGGAATACCCTGTATAGCGGGGGACTTTAAAAAAATTTAAACAACGTATACAAAGAATATACAGACGCGGAACAACCATCCGAGAGATGGCGTGCGTGTTATCACGCGCGCCTCTGTGTCGTGTCCGTCTCCCCTCAAGGGGGGGGGGACAATAGAGATTTTTGAAGTGAAAACTTCTTTAGCGGCGTTGTGCACTTTTTGTGATGGGTAAAAAATGTTAAACTCGCGTCAGGACACGTGATCTGATCGAAAATTCGTAAAATGGAGGGAGAATTATCAAACTCGCGTCAGGACACGTGACCTGATTGAAAATTCGTAAGACGGAGGGAGAATTGTCATGTTTGTGTACGATAGCGCAATAAATGAATAGGTATTGTATTTTACCACATAAATGATAGCACTTTTATACTGATAATTAAAGCAATTCGTGCAAAATTATTCCCTTGTCTATTATTCTCCATGTGTGAGCTCACTCTTCTTAGGGAGGACACTTTTTCGTACAATCTAAGTTTGGGGGAAAAACATCTATGATTTAAAATTGTACACTGCCGTGCCCCCAGATATGTGTTTTCACAATTTTGTGCAAAATTATTCCCTAACCATTACAAAACATCAAAAATGCACAACGTTAATATTCAAGTTTTCACTTCTGCTGGCACTCTCGGAGTGCAACCCGTTTTTTTTTGTGGTGATCATTGGGTAGGTCTCTTCATGTAGTGGCCTGCTGTTTCATACGGCGGCCCGAAACCTCGGCGGGGTCGCGACCGCATGTGCAAGTGATTCGCGCGGCTCCGCCGATAGCGGTTGTATCGAGGAACACCGTGGTAGGTTTAGTCTGTATTCCGGGAGGTATATTATTCTTATTCCATCTTTCTCTTTTACCCCGGCGAGTCTGACATAACCCCTCCGCTCAACCCCGCGGAGGTGTATGCGTCAATGCATTCCCCCACAAAAGACTCGGAGCAACCATATGTGGATCACACAAATTTTGTCCCGAATGAGATTCAAACCCACGACACTCGGCGCAGTGGCAGGGCAAGGCGACCTCTTAAACCACTACGAACGAACTCTAAACACAGTTTTTGTGGAATCGATAGCCCTGAAAAGACATAGGTTTTCAATACCGTCTTTAAATTATGTCAATTAGTGCACAGGAGGTGGAGTTTTAGACTCTCATATACAACGAATTTCAGGTAGATCAAGCAAGGAATGGCATGTATTTCCAATTTTGCTAGTTTAACTATTTTAAAAGATGATGCTCGAGTGAAAATGATAAAACACCTTCCTGTATAGAAATACACGAAATTTTTATACTTTAACTAGGTTTCACTATAGTTTTAAATACGACAGCACCACCTAGCGACACTATTTACGATCAAAGTACTTAATCAAATGTCTGCTATAACTCGCAAACTTTCAGATTAATGTTTATTTTTATATTTTACTAAATGTTCCCGTGGTTTCACCCGCGTTTATCGTTACTGCGCCGCCCCCGTGGGTCGTAGCGTGATGTTATATAGCCTATAGCCTTCCTCGATAAATAGGCTATTATGAGATTAGCGCGTTCAAACCAACAAACAAACACACTCTTCAGCTTTATAATATTAGTATAGATAGCTGACCCGCGCAACTTCGTCTGCGTCACATAAGAGAGAGCATTTGGGTCGTAGGCTTCTATAATACAATTTTAAAGGAGCTGAAAATTTTTTTGTTAATCCACGAACCACATAAGAACCATTCAACAACATTTTATAAATATACCTACAGTGCTAATTTAAAATCACGTAGAATAAACCAGGAGAAACATCGTTTGTATGTCTGTAATGGGTAATTATTTTGCTGCAATATTATTTTAAAACTGCGATATCTCCTAAGATATTCATTGAAATCGAATGATGTAAAGGGCAATTTTGTTTTAAATTAAATACTTGTGATGAATAACGTATTTATTTGGATAAGGATTCATATCATGTTTATAAAAATAACTTCGCAAATAATGCATTATTTTAGAACAAATTTGGTTAGCATAAAAAAGGTTATAGTGAGCCAACCTTAAAAGATAGATATATGCTGTCACGGACTTTTTTTTAGAACTTTTTAAGGGAAACAATTTTCTTATACATGATTTTTGCGAAACTTTAACTGTTTACGCAGCGCACGCAGCGGCAGCTCTCAAAAGGAAAACAGACCGTCCGATTTTGAAACATTCTTCATTGTTGCTCCGCTCCTATTGAACTTAGCGTGATGATATATAGCCTATAGCCTTCTTAGATAAATGGGCTATCTAACACTGAAATAATTTTTCAAATCGGGCCAGTAGTTCTTGAGATTAGCGCGTTCAAGCAAACAAACAAACTCTTCAGCTTTATAATATTAGTATAGATTGAAGAATACATCCATAATCCTATTTGGTGGTCTACAATATAATGGGGTAAAGATGCATATATTGTTGGCTGAGTCTTGTATAAGTGTGTAAATTACTAACATAGTTTTAAGTTATCTCGAACCTACTACTAACACTTTATGGACCGGAAAGTCTAAAATAAATGTTTTGAATTGAATTATTTAGATTTACGAATTCTCCCTTGGTCACCATTTGATTGATTATTACGTAGATCATTTTGATAGCTAAAAAATGCACGCTTAGCATATATTTTAAGGAGTCAATGATGGCCAAAATAGTATCCAGCTCAACTTTGTCCTCTCATATGATTGTAATCCTACAACATTTCAAAGCTAACAATGTCTTGTACTTCTGGGACTATTCTGTTATGTAGTAGCTATTCTCTTTTAATAACATTCAATTTGTTGTATAATTTTATAGATTCACGTCATTTTCTACGAATATCTTCATAATGAATATAGACCATCTTTCATCGAAATGCACTTCAGGATATGTGACCTGATTCTCAAAGACCCGTATATTGGTCTCATAATTAGAACGGCTGGACTCACTACCTGTCCATTACCTCCGGTAAGTAAATAACAACATCTGTCTTTGAAATGATTAAAAGCATTTTGTTAGTACTGACACGGGTGATATTTAAAAGAAACCAAGATAATAATATAGATATGCATTATATAGGCAAAGTGCTATTGAGCTATGTTACCATAAAATTCTCAGTAGCAGCCCAAAGCCTTAAATTGTGTTAAATATAAATCAATAGGCTCACTTCGTATTACGTGGAATCTACTAATAATAGATGGAGGAATATAAGTGTAAAGCACTTCTGCATAACCCTTTGAAATAGTATTAATATTTTTCCATTTATTATTATATTTCTTCCACGTCCATGCCTTATGCAGGTGGTCCAAGAATAGTTCCTCGCCTCGATGGCGTAGTGGTTAGTGATATATATTTATGAAAAAGCTGCCAGCATTGTTACGCCGATTAAAAATAAGTTCTGAGATGCCTTTACTGTCTGTCTTTACTCGCTTAAAAATAAATTCTGAGATGCTTTTACTGTCTGTCTTTACTGGAAAGTAGGTAATAAAATATTGAACGTAGAGGAAATAAAAGTAAGCCCGAAGATGAATTACTATTAATAAGTTACGAACACATTGTCAAGCCTGTTAGTGTAACTGACTGCCACGCCTGAGGTCGCGGGTTCGATTCCCGCACAAGTCAAACATTTGTGTGCATGAACATGGATGTTTGTCTTGGTCTGCGTGTTTTTATGTATAATATGTATTTATTTACAAAAAAAAAAAGTATATATGTATGTTTATCCATTGTCTAGTACCCATAGTACAAGCTCTGGTTAGTTGGGGCTAAATGGTGTTGTGTGTATGTGATAGCATATTATATAGTTTTTGCCAATGACATACATATTATATCATTAGACTTTAGCAATGCAAGACAGTAGAAGACCTCATAGATATCAATAATACCGTCAGGAATTATATACATATATACTGACCTTTTATTAGTTATTATTACAGTTAGAATCTCAAATATCACTGGACTTCGTTATTAGTAGTTTAGTAGTTTAACGATGGCTTCATATTCAATAGAAACTAATTTAGACCTCTCGATTATATATTATGGCCATTCATTGGTGAGGGTACTCATAACCTTTCTCCGAAATGCTTCTAATGTGGTCAAAGAATATTTTGTCAAGGCCTACCCTATCTGGCTGTTGCATTCACAATTGCCTTATATCGTAGATCAGAATGCTATGTACATTCTGGTCTTCGATATAAGGCATAAAGTCTACTTTGAATATAATCATTCACAACTAATAAACAATAAATTTTAATTCCAGTATCTCTAAACATTCTATAATGTTGTGTAATGTTTCAGGGTAAAAAATACATGTCGAATATGACATTTAACTACGAGTTCCCTTCAATCTTACCGTTTGAAAAAGGAAAAGGCGAACTTACTGCAAAACTACAACCTTCAGGAAAAATGATTGCCAAAGGAGATCTAGTCTTGACATTTAAAATGAAAGAAACTTAATTTCGAAACGAGATATCTAATAAAGCTGGCATGCATAAAATAGTTTCTTATTTATAAGTTTTTTAAACTGCCAGGTATGTAAAATTGCATGTTTATTCTCAGAGTGATGAGGAAACATGCAGTTAACAAAACCTCGTAAGTCTTCGACATGGTCGTAAGTTGCTGACAATTTTTGAAAGGTAGGGTGCAACTGAAGCAACTGAAACGGAATTTCACTAAAATCTGAGATTTCGATCAAACTGTAATCTAGCTGTAAAATAACCTTCATCCTGCAAAAGGTAGTCACTAAACAACCTTGTGTTCCTGCGATAGGCAAGATATCAAGTAGAGTTGTAATGATTTGCATACACTAATTCTGTTTTAAGTGATCGCCAAGGCGCAAACGATATCAATGGTGTTTCTAAAATGTTTTACTACGAGAGCAAGCAAGCAGACATCACGCAGATTGTATGCTTATGTGTCGCATCACTTCATAGTAAAATAACATATACAATATTAAGAGGCTCCCATACAACAAACGTGATTTTTTCTCGTTTTTGTTCGATAATTGATAACGGCAACCGGTAGACGCTTGAAATATTTACAGAATATTTAGTTATATATTCACTTTAAAATAAATAATTTAATTAAAATAAAATAAATATTTAAGTGGCGCTCCCAAACAACATGCATGATTTTTTTGCCGTTTTTATAGATAATGGTACGGAACCCTTCGTGCGCGAGTCCGACTCGCACTTGGCCGGTTTTTATTTTATTACTATGGATTTTCGTATACTAAAAATTTCACTAAGTTTTTAAATAAGACCGTCCAATATTGTATGTATTATGTTACCTACGCTCGTTGTAAATGCACTGAAATGGAAACCAATAAAAAAATACTATCTACCAAAGATCTGAAATCTACAAATACCAAACGCTACTAAACTTAATAATAGGCAGCCTAGTGTATCAAAGCCTACAAATGGAATGTTGCAATTAGTTTGTGCATGATTTCACAATAGATCGTCCAAATATGCGAGCTCGCTGGGAACTAGGAACGATTTACGTTTGACGCCGAAATGAGGTTTAATTAGCATCAATCATTTCAAATATAGTTTACGGGCTACGGCTTATAGCTGTTACTTCGTGTAACAAATATGGTATATAAGTACATACTCAATAGAGACACATAATATGTCTCTATTGAGTAGGTATTTTATTTAATGTAATAATTATGACTATACTAAAAAACGTAATCCAATCTACGCTCCGTAAAGGAAAACACTGTGAGAAAACTTATAATTATGTCTGATAGTTCTCCATAATGTTCTCAAAGATATGTGAAGTCTGCCGAACCGCACTGGGCCAGCGTGGTGAACTGTGGCTTAACACTTCTCACAGTGAGAAGAGACTCGTGCCCAGCAGTGGAACAGGTTAAAATAGGGCTGATATTATTATCATAAGTAGGTATGCAGTAATCATGTAACAAATAGATAATCTATACTAATATTATAAAGCTGTAGAATTTGTTTGTTTGAACGCGCTAATCTGAGGAACTACTGATTCGAGTTGAAAAATTCTTTTGGTGTTGGATAGCCTATTTAGGCTTTAGAATTTTTCCAACACTAAAAGAGAATCGAGGGAGGCTATAAGCTATATAACATCACGCTACGACCCACGGGAGCGGCGCAGTAACGATAAACGCGGGTGAAACCGCAGGAACATCTAGTAATATATATATTTTAAATTTTATATTATCCAATCCTATTCTTTGCAAATGTATGTTAAGATGCATGGATGTTAGTTACTTAATTACATGTGAATCTGGCTGTGATACTTGGCACATAGATAGATCATATCCTGGATTAATATTTAAAACGAGATGGGTGTAAAAACCCTGGATTTAACCTCTTCATATTAAATGTAAAAGTAATGAAAAGATATGACCCTTATATCTCGGGGGTCTTTTGACCCACAGGGCCCATATTCAAACTTGACCGAGGTATGACCCCAAGGTGTCTGCACACCAAGTTACAAGTCAATATTTTTCCATTTAAAATATGTGACCCCTATATCTTGGAGGTCTTTTAACTCACAGGGCCCATATTGGCCCTCTATGGCGTAGTGGTTAGTGTAACCGACTGCCACGCCTGAGGTCGCGGGTTCGATTCCCGCACAAGTCAAACATTTGTGTGCATGAACATGAATGTTTGTCTTGGTCTGGGTGTTTCTATGTATAATATGTATGTATTTACAAAAAAAAAGTATATATGTAGGTATGTTTATCCATTGTCTAGTACCCACAGTACAAGCTCTGCTTAGTTTGGGCTAGATGGTGTAGTGTGTATGTGGTAGAATATTATTATTATTATATTCAAACTCGACCGAGGTATGACCCCAAGGTATCTGCACACCAAGTTACAAGTCAATCGGTCTTACTAGACCGATTGACTACGATTGATTAACCTAACCTAACCGGCATAACTCCGGAACTACTGTTCCGGAGTTATGCCGGTCACTAACAGACAGACACACAGACCCAAATAGTGTTTTCATTAAACTCTTCGAGGAAGACTCAGAGGTTAATAATGTATATACCGGTATATCTATATATTAATACGTGAAGCGAAAGCTTTGGATCCCTTTTTACGAAAATTGGGCGAACGGAGGAGTATGAAATTTCGCACACTTATAGTTTAAACAGAGAAAAAGTGACGAATGCTAATATTTTTTAAAAATATGCATTAGAAATACATTAAATTAATGAAAAAACACTACACGCACACAACCATGCATTTGACACACGCAGTCGAAGCGCGTAACTATGGTTACATATATCAATATACGAGTATAATGACATGACATAATATAATAATTATATCAGTTGGTCGAATTTCGAGCACTAGGCGACCGCTAATCCCATTAGATTCCCACGTGAAGCTGCGAACAAAACTCATAAAATTATTGAAAACGAATCACTGGAATACAAACACATACAAAGCGCTTTTAGTTTTAATCTTTTGGATATCCAAATCATAACTGATGCATAGTAAAGTGCGTTTACGAGAACTAATAACTTTAAGCAATAATATATTTTTCTTTTTAAAAGATTACTAGCAATTTGGGTTACTAGCAGTACTAGTTACTATGAGTTATAAGTGGTTTAATGGTTGCAGCTCCTTACAGAAATTTTTTGTAAGATAACGAATACTGTAATAACTGTAGTCTCACCGTGACCATGGCTGCTGAAAAGCAACCGAAACGTCGGGGAAAGTGTAAACACAAATATAAATAGTATAGTAATAGTTTTAATAGTTTCAATAATTAAAGTAGCTTAAAAATTAGTAAAGTTTAATAGTAGGTAATAGTAGTGAAACAGTTTTCAAAATTTTGTAATAAAGTGTCAAATAAACAACGCGATAAAATCCGTATATAGTAGTTTAATTTTAATGAATACTGTAAACTTGGCGATTAAAAAGAGTGGCCTTGAGTTCCTCGCCATTTCTTCTCATTGGTTCTCCACCCTTGCTTTGCTGAACATGACAACAGGTAAATATAAATTCACATTAATAAGTGCAACTTTGACTTTCATAAGTGTTACTTTGTGACTTATATGAAAAAACATATTTTTGATTTGGATTCTGATGTAGTATACTTGTTAATCCTCCAGCTCGAACCAGAGATTTCTTGAATAAATAAATAAATAAATAAATGAATAAATAAATAACAAATACTATAGAAGTGGACATACGTACGTTGACTTACGTTTTTACATCCGACCGGGTAACCAAAAATGCATAGCACCTACATTTTGCCAGTTATATATGAGGTCCCAAATGTCTTGAAGCTATTTACAATTACCTAACTGTACAAACGGCACTACTCTTGTTCATGTGCAAAATTAGCGCAAACTTATTCGCGAGACCAATGGAGCAGTGTTACATATGCGGGATTCCGTGCCTCGGAGAGCACGTTAAGCCGTCGGTCCCGGTTGCCATGAACATCAATGGCAGTCGTTATTGGGAGAGTGTCGACACAAAAGATCCCACTGGGTCGAAGTGTCGCCGGTCTGCACTGACTGGCCTCCACATAAGATAAGATAGATATGCGGGATATACACAGTTGTAATTTGCAGCGACTGCTGTCCATAAAGTCTTGGGTTGGAAACCAGGATCGGGCAAAGAAATAGTTATTAGAATTTTCTGATGTAAGATTCTTAGTAGCAGCCCGCAGATAGGCAGGTATAGCGGTGTTACACAACCCCGAGTTTCAGAAAGCACGTAATATCGTTGGCTTTGTGCTTGATCTAGTCGTGCCGGATTGCAGTCCGTTCAGCCTATGAGATTGAGATAATGGAGAGTTCACTTGTGTTTGTACACCGTAATCTTTTGCAAATAGATTACGGTGTACTGCTGTAGACTCTAATTACAGACAAAACTCATACTTTATCAGAGCGAGTCGCATGTACAATGCGGCATGCCGAAGTGTTGATATTGATATTTTCTTTACTAGTGTCACTAAATTAAATAAACAATTGTGTACGGAGTTCTTTAATTAGATATAAAGAGTGATATCACAATATGTCTACTTTTACGTGTAATTATATTCACGGCCATATATTTTATCAGTGAAAACTTTTAATTGGCCTTCACCTTATTATTATTATGTTAATAATGTATTTTAGCTGTAAGTTTTCCTAAAATGTTAAAATAAAATAAAATAGCTAATGTCTGTAAAAAATAGTACGAGATTCGGTCTAGAGGACCTTATTTAATAGGTATTTGATAAAATCGAACCTTTATCCGACATCATAGGTTTCCAAAACAGGCTACATATCAAAACAAGCGCTAAAATGCAGGCAGCATAGCGAAATTCACGTTTATTCATTTCCGAATGTGTGTACTGTATACACGCTCTCGAATCGTTTCAGTAATGTCATTGATTGAGCGATGAATACAATTCGATATTGGACGCAAAATATCTGCGCGTATATGTACCAAATTTCAGTTGGGCTGGTCTAAATCGTTCATAGTTGTCAGTACATTCATTGGAGTTTTGGATATCAGTATGCAGTTTATTACGCACGCATTTCGTTTACTATATTTTCAGCACCATGTAATAGGGGTAAACCTATTGTCGTTATCCGGCCACAAGTCCAGGCACCGTGACTGAGAATTTCTTGCAAGAAAACCCAATGATTGATCAGAGTCTGAGTGTTCCCTGGCCCAAAAATCGAGCCTCATACCATAGACAGCAGTCGCTGATAATTTCTTGACAGAAAATCTCGATTACATTGCCCGAGCCAAATTAAACTATAGACTAAACGCACAGCAATCGCGTTGATATTTTTGATTGTTGAAATGGTGCTAAGAAACCAGGTGAACAAATTTTCAGACCATATTCTTACATATACAATTAAATAATCCTTAGCCTTAACCCATAATTTTTAACCCTGTGTTTTATGCTATTGAGTACTTTGAGCCAACTGCTCTCCTGATAGCAACCGCGAACTAAAGCCATTCGAAATAAACTTATCTAAACCATTTCCTACTTTGAACCATAAAGGTGGCAAAGACAGAGCTGTCAAAATGTGAGTAACACACTAATCTTGTCAGCTATGTTTGCCTAATATCTGCTTACCTCTTGTATCCTATATGTTGTATGACACAAAAGATGGCAACTTATGATAACTACACCCGTCAAATTAATTTTGGTACTTCCTCTGATATATGATCAGTGATAGAATAGCATTCCTGCTATTCTATCAGCCTAGTAGCAAACCATTGGACTGCCATGTAGAGTTCTTGAATTTGATACCAAGGCCTCTGATTTTTCAAAGTTATGTGCGCATTAATCACTTAATTATCGCTTGCTTTAAAAGTGAAGGTAAACATCTTGTGGAAACCTGCCTGTCTGGAAGTTCTCCATAATGTTCTCGCAGGTTTGTGAAATCTGCCATCCACATTGGGCCAGCAACGTGGAGTATAGCCTTACTCTTCTTACGAGAAGAGGTCCGTGCGCAGCAGTGGGAAAGTTAATATACAGGGCTGATATTATCTATATATTAATACGTGAAGCAAAAACTTTGTACCCCTTTTTACGAAAATTGCACGGATTGAGTATGAAATTTGGCACAGTTAAAGTTTATATGGAGGAGGAGGGGCGAACCCTAATATTTTTATAAAATATGCATTATAAATGCATTAACTTAATGAAAAAACTCTACACGCACACAACCATATATTTGACACAAGCAGTCGAATCGCTTTCGTAGTATTTCGGCATTGTTTGGTTGACTTCGTAGAATGCTTCGTAACTATGAGTAGGTGACTAAATGAAATGTGATTATAAGGGTACAGTTATAGACAATAAAACCTTAATAACGAACAAATTTAAAATTTAAATAAATCATGGGCGAATTTCGTCCACTTGGCGACCGCCAGTAGGTATACGGTAAAACGGTTACGCGACAGAAATTCATTCACCGAATTTGACCTTTCAGAGTTAATCATAAGTTACGAAGTTTCGGTATTTGTAACTTTCAAAGTTTCGAATACCAATACTTACCTACTTGATTGCTTTTGGCGATGATGTAGTAGCGAGCTTCCCTATTGCCATTTAGATTTGTCAATGTCTAAGACAGGACATGTTGCAACCTACTTCGGGGATACAATCTTGTTACATCCATAAATTATTATGGAAGAGTAACCGTGAAGTAGATGCACTATAATCTCACTCCAGTGTCAGAGCTTGGTATTGCTAAAGTCGATTTAAATTTAATTTCTTGCACATCATAAGTACCTACATATATGTTTAACAATTCCGTGGGTAGCGGTTTTTTTATAATATCTCCCCGAGGGTAAAACCGCTCCGGAAAGGAGTTTATTGCGACACAGTGCGCTCTGCTTTTTGATACAGAGTTTAAGATAGGAATTTAAGTTATAATTTTATTGAGTTTGTAATAGAGAATTTAATGTATGCATATTGTTTCTTAGTTTAGGTTATAATGGAGTATGTTTTACAATAATAGTAGGGTGATGATAATTATATATTTACGGTCTTAGTCCTAATATTAGTGTTGAGTTTAGTTGACGGTTTCGAATTTCAAATGCCAGGGTTTTAGTATGATTAATTTGCATAATCAGGATGGTATATTTATTATTATGATCGGTATATCAATTTAGTATATAAGTACTTACATAATATTGTGTAGGTATTAGCCTAAGTTATAATGGAGTATATTTACAATAATGGGATGATAACTTTAGTTAGTGAATTCGATGTTTCATTTGGAATTTCGCATGCCAATTGATTTACAATTTACAAGTCAAGATGGCATATTCATTATTATTTTTATATAGTTATCATCCGTGGTGTGTGTGTGCGTGCGCGTGTGCGTGTGCGTGTGCGTGTGCGTGCGTGCGTGCGTGGTGAGTGGCGCCCTTCTCCCCCTCCTGCCGGCGTTAGTCGATATATAAACGCGACCGAGCCTGGTTCCAGTTCGCTTATTCTGCTGCAGCTAAATAAGTTAAGTGATCCATATTGCTGGATCACGTAGCGAGCCTTCTAGATACCACGCCCTGTTCTTTTGTTCTATACTAAGTTGCTTATGGAAATACAAACCTTTTAATTGTGTAGTATGATTTTAAATTATCTCCACTAAATAAATTCCCAGGTCAACTACCGCCTCTAAAGTGTGATTGACTAAGCATAACGTTACAACTCATATAATTTATTGAGTTTTGGCGGATAGTTTGGCAAAATGATCTTCACATTGTAATATCAATTTTGATAATTAGTTTATTAAATTTTTTATTGAAATTGAATATTCCATTAAGTACACAACGTACTTGAAATATAATTGAAAGGACTACGGTTGGTGTAATGGTTTAAGTGGTCGCCTCGACACAGCCACTACGCTGAACGTTGTGGGTTCGAATCCCACACGGGACAAAACTTTGTGTGATACACAAATGGTTATTCCGAGTCTAGGTGTTCTTTGAGTCCGTTGTTTGAATGTTTGTAAAGTACTTCGCAATACAGGATTCATTCCTAGTGCGGGAGATGTATTTAAAAAAAAGTTAATGTATGTACTTTTACATTTGCCTCCGTCCGTGCACCACGGTATCGGGTGACCAACTGAAAACCAGCGCTGGTGCACTCAATTTGGGTGCCCAGCTAATGCTGAGGTGGTGACCCTTTTCGGCGAGGGCATACACATTTTGTTTTTTAATATGTATAATATGTTTGTTTATATTGTTTTAATTAATTAATTAATAATAATAATAATATTCTACCACATACACACAACACCATCTAGCCCAAACTAAGCGGAGCTTGTACTATGGGTACTAGACAATGGATAAACATACATATATACTTATTTTTTTGTAAATACATACATATTATACATAGAAACACCCAGACCAAGACAAACACCCATGTTCATGCACACAAATGTTTGACTTGTGCGGGAATCGAACCCGCGACCTCAGGCGTGGCAGTCGGTTACACTAACCACTACGCCATCGAGTCGTCAAAATTGTGTGTGCTCTGTACGAAATAAATAAAAATCTTTCTTTCTTTTACTTTCAAAGTTTCGAATACCAATAGTTACCTACTTAATTGCTTTTGGCGATGATGTAGTAGCTGAGCTTCTCTATTGCCGTTTAGATTTGTCGATGTGTAAGACAGGACATATTGCAACCTACTTCGGGGATACAAATTGGGATACTTGGGGAATGGGGAATTACTGACGTAATTCACAATAAGTTATGTTGCATAAAAAATCTTGATAAATTTTTGTCCATTAGATAGTAGTACTGAAGGACTACAATGCTGGCATAGCGATTGTGAATGCACCAGGTCTCTGGTTCGAATTCTAGATCAAGAAAAGTGTTATTGCGTTTATGTCAGGAAAAATGTAGGCCCAGTGGCAACACGGGACCTAAAACCCATATCACGTGAAATGTTGGTGTAATAAACCGCCATACTCTCTAGTCCATACTGCCAGTTAGAGGATATAGACTATATCAGTCAGAAAAAATTTAGAACTAGTGGTAGCACGGACTCTAGGAGAGCCATCGGTTTCTATCACGCGGGACCTAAAAGCCATATCACGTGAAATATGGGTGTGATACACCTCCATGCACTTTCTCCCTGCCCCTTCAGGGATGTAGGCCTGAAACTAAGTATGGACGTAACCGTCACCAAAGCTTTTGTTATGTTAAAAGCTATTCGCTTTAGCTTGATTTTCATACGTTATATTACTTTTAAGTATGACCATATCTTTCAGTCACATGATGTATATTGACTTATAGAGTTATATAACGCCAAACTTATGTATAATTAAGCTAAAAGTTTAGAGTAGTAGAGCCTCGCTGATTTCAGCGTGAATGGGCCGGCTCGACCGGGGAAGGACTACCCTTTTACAGAATATCGACGTGAAATAACAGTATTCCTACTGTTGTATTTCGTTCGGTGAGTGAGAGTACCGGAGGCCCAATCACCCCCTTACTCCCTTCCCGCTCCTCCTTCCCACTTCCTTTCCTAAAGGGTCGGCAACGCGCTAGTGATGCCTCTGGTGTTACAGGCGTCCATAGGCTACGGTGACCACTTACCATCAAGTGGGCCGTATGCTTGTTTGCCATAATGGTTGTATAAAAAAAAACGCACTTCCACCATAAAGATATGTAGGTACATTCCAAATATTCCATTTCTTCAATACTTATACGACGAACTAAAAGTTGATAGAAAATGTTATATTGATAAACGCTTTTATGGTGATACGTAGTTGAATATTGAAATGCGTAACTTCGGCCACTATCAGTAACGTCAACAATGAACTAACTTGGACTATAAAAGCAACCGACTTTTTATGAATATATTCAATTTGATGCACGACTAAACTTCGATCTAAGAGATGGGCCTCCAATATCGATAAAATATTATTGCTGAGTTCGACGCACGGACGAAAACTATAAATTGGGCTCTAGATAATATAATTTTTGGTTGATGGTAGATTGAATTGTAAGTAAATATGGTTGTTCTGTGTTATCGAGTTAACATAACGTTTTGTATGCCTTATATTTAAAACAATGTGAGCAAAATTTTGGAGAATAAAACAGCCAAAGAATCTAATTATCTATTTAATTTCCAGAACTCTGCTCATACAATTATAAGCAGAGTTCTGGAAATTAAATACCTAATATATTTTAGATCGAAACACTAGAGTCACCTAAATCAGAAATACAATACTTTGATGGCTACTATTAGTTCCAAAATAGATGTTTAACATGTGGAAAGGACGCCTCTTATATTTACAAGTGTCTCATTTTATCGATAAATTTGTAAGTATTCATTTATTATAGACATGATGTACATTTATAGTTCGTAAGTTATATAGTAAGATCTTACGAAATTTAAATAGAATGTATCTAAAATGATGACCATAGCCAATAAATTAAATGTAGAGTCGGGTGCATCTCTACTTATTTGATTGTACTAATGATCCCTTAAAACCTAGGGGAAACCGTGGGATCACTTTATCAGAGTCTAAAATATGGTCATTTGAGTAACGCACCTTGCATCAATCCTAACTAATATTATATCTGCGAATGCGAGTTTCTTTGTTTGTTACGCATTGAGGCCTTAACTACTCGATCAATCACTATAAAAATCTGCATACACGTTCTCGGAGATAATTAATGGTGTGTATTACGCGATTTGTCTACAATTTAAACTCTTATAATTTTAGTCACAGATAAACATAATTTTTTAAAAATCACATTCCTTCAAAAAATTAATTAATGAATTAATCATCAGATAGCAAGTCTAATTTCAAGGTTAAACATAATTTACTTTTTTATTATGATTATTTCAATATAGAGCATAGAGCTCAAAAAATCAACCGTGACGTTATTCTGAGAAAATAATCAACTAATTCAATATACAGTGAAAGCTCTTTTATAAGCTCTCTACAGCCGACGTAATCTTTGATTACAGAATTACAAGTTCTGCAGAACAACTTGCCCGTGGAAGACTGTGAATTTCTAAACACAACGTAACAAATAGCATGAAACACTTCTGATGACACATATTAGAAAATCACTCGCAGTCATAATATTATGAAAACATAATCGTATTAATTTCATATCAACATCACCTGCCTCCTAAACAACATACGCTTTGATATTTCAACCCATGTCATACTGAAAGCTATAGCATAATACAAATATATGCATAATTATGCATGAGACAAAGGCTTAGCAAAGGCGCACAATTGATTTACATATAATTTGCATGTAAAGCTGAAACATAATCTGGTTTTTCATCGCAAATTAGTCGGAAATAATGTTGTCATTAATTCGGACCAGTGTGATGGATTTATTGAAAAGATTAGTGCTGTATTAATAGATTGAGGATTTGGCTAAATGCCACGATAAAATGAATAGCGGCTTTAATACGCTATTAACTGGTCAGTATATATATACAACAACCACACAGTATCATTCACGTATTATCGGACCTCTCAAAAATCTCTTCTGTGCTGGTAGCATAAGATGGAGGATCTTATGATACCATCACAGAAGAGATTCTAGCATACCAGTCATAATTAATACCAAAGAATTCTGTTCCATCTGCTGATTAAACAGCATATTCTTAAGAAGATCTGAAAACTTTACACGTCAGATAATTTTAAATGCTAAAATATTGTCTTGAAATTTTACATATTTTAGTGTCATCTCTTGTTAATGCAGCAGCACACTGGCGGCCATACAAAATAGTTTTTAAATTACGTCTGAAATGCCAACAATTGACAGGTTAAGAGATTGTGCAATATAAACAATAATAAAATAAGTAGGTAAATGATATAAGTGTTGAAGTGTAAGTATTTATTTGTTATGTGTGTTCAACACAGCCAGAATGCAGAATTAATTCCTACTCAGTTCTTAATTTGCTTAGCACAAGGAAAAGTTATCTTCACTTATCAGACTCCGTATTTTAGTTGAGGGTTTTAAAAACGAACAGTTAGTATTCCAGAAATCGATATTGGTTCACAGCATACTCATTGTGAGGTAGTTATGTATCATTTCTAACCACCACCTTGCTGACTGTGTTATAAGCGTAGATGTAACCCATGTATTGATGCTGAAAATACATAATAAATGTTATACTGCATATTTAAACAGTCGTTAAATGATTCCTGCCAACCTTCCTGGCACCATGTATAGTGGTTTGGACAATTACAAACATATCGATATCGATAAAAATAGTCGTAAGAGTGACCTCACTACGTATAGTAATTTTCATCTACAAGATGTGCACCGCGGGAGTGCTGTAATGGTATTGTTTGTGTCATGATATTTTTTTACTAGGAAATAAATACTTTACGAGCTTTTTTATGTAATACCGGTTGTAAATTGTTGCGAAAACCAGGCGAAGTGTTATCGAGTCAAAAGTAAAGTATAATCACGGTAAGTACTTACGGGTTTCATGTGCATGATTTCTTATGTATTGAAGGAATATAAAAGTTATAGCATAAAAAAGCTAAACACATTTTATCCTAGGATTAGTTTCTGTACCGCGGCAACCTTAATACATAGAACAACCAAGACTCGCAACAACTATCTGTGGAACACACAATTTTTTGCCCCGTGTAGGGATCGAACCCACAACACAATTAGCGCATGTCAGTGGGGAGGCAACTACTTAAACCATTACGTCATCTGTGCAGTCAAGTTTTTTAAATCATCTTTTAGAATATCGTTGGTCTTTGTAAACTAGAAATTAACTATCTGATTAGCAAATTCATAATAATAAAAGTATATGGTAAGAACCATGTGTATATGCTATGTTTATGCTATACAGCTATGCTATGTCCAGCAGTGGACTATTATAGCCTGATGATGATGGTGTTATACAGCTTACCTAGTCAAAACTAGCACAGAACATGCAAAATCGGCCTTTGTCCTTCATTGGGACAATACAGGCTCAAAATAAATACAAAATAAACTAGATGGCCTTGTTGGTCCCGGATATAATATATCCCGGGAATCGAAAAATGGGTTGCTGAGGTTTTCTCTTAATAAGTTTGCTTGTTATACTAGGTCTTCACTCAAAATTAATAAGAGCCTAATTAATATTAATATTATAAAGAATGGTAGTGCAGATGTTTGAAGGTTTCGATGTTTGAATAATTAACACGCGTTAATCAGTGCACGGGTTTGGATGAAACTTCGCATACAGCTATTTGAGTGTCGCCGGGGCAACTAGGGTCACTATAGTGTATACTATAGAACTTGGAACCATAGTAACTACTCCTGAACCTATTTAATTATCATATCTTTTTTTGAAGTGAAAACTTCTTTAGGCGCGTTGAGCACTTCTTGGGTGAACAAAAATCATAGAACTCGCGTCATCGTCACGCTTCCTCATTGTCACGCTTCCACGCTTTCCATTTTTGAATTATTTTAAAATATTAACAATATCTCAGAAATGGTGCGTCCTACGCAAAAAATAACGACCCCATTTTGACCCCTTTAATAACCTCTAAACGAGTATCAGGAAACCGACCCGCCCCGTTTTTTTTTTCTTTTTTTTATAAAGAAGTGTTTATGATCAGGGATTAAAGTTTTCACTTCTATCGCCAGTCTCCAAGACTGCCCCATTTCTTTTATTACAAACTTTTTTTAATTTGTCTACCACCTTTTGTATATTGTAGCGAAGTAGTAGTAAATGCAATTGCTGTACATGAGGTTTCAAATTAAATCCCCGGGCCAGGCAAAATTTTATTGACAGGTTAATTCATCTTCATTACCCCCTTCTGCTCCTTCTCATTTGCACTTCCTTTTTCTTTTTTCCTTTCCTAAAGGGTTGGCAACGCGCAAGTGATGCCCCTGGTGTTGCAGGCGTCCGTCCATAGGCTACGGTGACCACTTACCATCAGGTGGACCGTATGCTGATTTGCCACATTAGTTGTATAAAAAAAAGGCCGGACCTGCGTTGGGTAGACCGCAATAGATTAGAGGGGGCGAGCCGATTGCCACGAGAGACTTCGTGATGCTACTAAGAATTTGTGGACAGAAAAACCAATAACAATTACCCGACTTGGTAATCGAACATAGTGCCTCTTTCAAGGTAGACGACAATAGATTCGAGGCATAACGTAAAACCTAAAACGTAGTTGATAAAATGTACGTGTAATTGACCTCTGTTACGACTATTACTACTATTTGCATCAATCAATCAATCAGCCCACCGCATTTGCATACCCTATGGAAATTAAAATAAGCAAAATAAATAAATCTAGAATTTTTTTGTCACGCAAACTGCTACGTTCTTCAAGGAAAAACCTGCGACATCTAGTGGGTATAATAACAGGCTACTGCTCACTCATCAAACACCTATTATGTAGAGGCTGCATGGAGACCGAGGAGACACCGGCTCACGTGCTGCTACATTGTAAAATCGTGGACAACCAACGGGCGAAGCTACTAAACAGTCCAGAAACGATGAAGGAAGTACTGCGCAACACCCTATTGTCTTTCTGGATGGAGCTGAGGTGGTATGAGTAACCGAGCAATTTTTCGCGTCGGTCACTTACGCACAATGGCCCAATTGTGGGGGTAAGTGCGGATAGCACACGTCCAACTAACTATGTCTAGAATTAACTTATGCAATACAAGAATGGTGGTTCCATTTATCCAAGTAAACTGGCAAAAACAATTCTAAAACACAAAAAATGGTTTTGCCATGTTAAATTTGGTTACTATACTACGCACAAGAGTCATTACTCTTATTCCATTTAATCAATAACTTATAACACAAAAATAAAATTATCATACTTTTTATTATTTAAGTTTCTGTCGTTTAAAGAAAAAAGATAAGATTAGTAAAACAATTAGAGCGACTTAAAAACTTTTCAGAATTTTACTTTTGCAAGAAATTTGACTTATTCGAAAAGTTTCTAACTAATTTTCCTTAATTCAAATTGAAGAGATCGAAGTTTCTGTCGACAATTATTATAAAAAGTCAAGTTAATTTACATATTAGGTGAGTTTACCTTCTGGAATTAACTTTTAGAAATATGGAAAAAGTAAATATTTAATCATTCTTAATATTCTGCTTTACTTTGAAGTGCTTTGTTGTTAATTCTATGTACGTTTTAGTTGTTATTGGAAGGAAGGCTAGAATAAATAGTTGTTCCGACTATAAGACCTACCGCAGCAATAGTATTCTTAAAATAAAAACTTGTTATAGAATGCAGTAATTATGAGGTGGACTTATATTACGGAAGAAAGATTTGACAATTGTAATATTAAGATTTAACAACCTTGGTAGCGCAGCGGTATT
This sequence comes from Catocala sponsa, assembly GCA_963564715.1. NCBI lineage: Eukaryota > Metazoa > Arthropoda > Insecta > Lepidoptera > Erebidae > Catocala > Catocala sponsa. The sequence goes on from OY751339.1 coordinate 2,018,295, forward strand.
GTATGCAACCACCATGCAAGCAGTCTCGTGTTCCATTTCCGGGACAAGTAAAGTAGTCTTGGGTTTTCTGTCGAGAAATTCTTAGTAGCAGCACAAAGTCCAGCAAGGCAATAGGCTTATCCCCTATTTCTTGGTACCTAAAATAGCTGGTGAAATGTGTGTGTCTCTCACTTCTGCCTACCCGTTAGGAGATATCCCCCTAGTGAATTCAGATAATTAATAAAGATTTATAGAGACGATGTGAACTTCAGTTTTCTTTTTTTTTGTACAACTAAGGTGGCAAACAATCATGCCCACCTGATGGTAAGAGGTCACCGTAGCCTATGGACGCCTGCAATACCAGAGGCGTCACTTGCGCGTTGTCGACCCTTTAGGAAAGGAAGTGGGATGGAGAAGGAGCGGGAATGGGGGATAATTGGGCCTCCGGCACTCTCACTCACCGAACGAAATACAACTGTAGGAATACTGGTATGTCACGTCGATATTCTGTGAGAGGTTAGTCCTTCGCCGGTCGAGCCAGCTCATTCATGCTGACATCAGCGAGGCTCTACTACTCAATAACAATTTTAATTTTCGTTTAATAAATATTTTTTTTATAGGCTTGCGTTTGACCGCGATCTAACCTATTGTAAAGTCACGATGCAGCCGACGATGGAGCACGCTTGCCTAGAAGATACCTATTCACTCGCGACTTGAAGACACCTAGATTGTATTCATCGGAAAACTCAAACTTAGGTAGCGAGTACCACTCCTTTGCAGTATGAATTATAAAAATGGAAGCAAAGCGCTTCGTGTGTATATGTACCATGTACCTGTGTCACTGGGTTGATTGGGTACATCCTAACTAATATTATAAATGCAAAAATGAGTTTGTTTGTTTGTTTGTTTGTTACGCTTTCACGCCTTAACTGCTGAACCGATCAACATGAAATTTTGCATACACGTTGTCAGGGATACAGAATAGGATATAGGGTACCTTTCATCCAGAAAAAATAACTGTTACAAATCTAACCTAACCTAACCTACATTTACGCGAGCGAAGCCGCGGGTGAAAACTAGTTCGATATAAGTTCGAAATTATCCAAGTGAAGCTTGCCCGTTTACTTTAATCATGTTCCTTACACGATGTGACATCATCATCGTCCACCAATATAGCAAGCACTGAAGTCTATTAAGGCCTGCTATTGAGCTCAATTTGTGGCTCTCCGTTTCCAACTACTACAGCTATTTTGTGTGTATCGTCACGCCAACTAGCCGCAAGATACGTTTACCAAATTGTAGTATCTATTCGAGAGAGTCCCATCGCTAGTCGATATTGAATATGACTAGAAATATTAGCAGTCATTCATTTTATTCCGTCTTTAAAACCGATCTGATCTATCGCTGTTTTCGAGTTAATAATATAATAATATTATAATATCAGCCCTGTATTAAACTGTCCCGCTGCTGGGCACGGGCTTCTTTTCACTATAAGAAGGATTAGGCCATAGTCCACCACGCTGGCTTAGTGTGGTTTGGCAGACTTCACATATCTTCGAGAATATTATGGAGAACTCTTAGACATGCAGGTTTCCTCACGATGTTTTCCATCACCGTTAAAGCAAGTGATAATTAACTATTTAATACGCATATAACTTCGAAAAGTCAGTGATGCGCGCCTTGGGTTTGAACTCGAGACCTCTGCGTGGCAGTCTAACGGTTTCTCAATAGGCTATCCCTGTTTTCGAGTTACCAATAAAAAAGTATTTACACATTTTTACAATTAAACCCGACATACGTATATTCTGCCAGGCTCAGAGAGCAGTAAAGCATTTAAAATAGGAACGTAAATATGTCACCGAGTTTCCTTTACAAAAAGTTTTATTTCATTTGTAAAAATTAAACCTAGGAATACAATAAAATGTTTACAGCCACCGATCTGAGTAGGCGAGCGAAAAAAGAGAACAAACGGCGAAAGACAAAAAGAATATATATAATAACCACATCACGTGCCAAGTATACATTTAACAACACTAAAAAAGCGAAGTACACAAAGCAAAAAAAATCAACAACGGAATATAAGGGGATAATGAAAATCACGGCGCACACTTATTCTGTCTACTGTACGTGACATGGGTCGTGAAATTTGAACGTCCATTGCGGTTCAATCGATTGGTCGATCCGGGTCAAATATGTCAGCCCTGTACACGGCCAATCATAAAAATGGATGATATTATTTCATGATACGGAACACAGGCTTATTGAATGTTTATAGTTTTATGAAGCCCATTGATTTATTTAGTCGCTGTGGTCAGATGGAATTTTCGAGAACGTAGTGCTATTTTTTGTTCCGAAATTCTTAGTCGAAGGATAAACGAAATGTTTTATTACTGAAGATGAATTTAGCACCGTAGGTATACTGGTATAGAGTTGTTTTTAGAAAATACTGCCTCAGATAATGATACCGATTCTACTGTATTTCATACTATATTTAATAGCACTATATTTTCTTTGTAAAAGACAATAAAAACGGAGATTATAGGGTACCGTAGATTTGTACTCCTCATTTGATCATCTTGTCTGGCGATATGTCGATCTTTTGAAAGCCTTTTTCTAAAGAATGATTAGATATGTTAATCTGCGAGCTCATAGAAGTTACTTTAAATCTTAAAGTTCTAACTCAGTAGTTCCCAAAGTGGTCCAGGTGGACCCCTAGCTGTGACAAAAAAATGGGGATTCACAATTCGTAAGCGGGTGTCCACGAAAATTTATTTGCTTTCGATAGTGAAGAACTAAAATGTTGGCTTGACTTCACCTATCAATGTAGGCTGATAATATTTTAAGAAGCTCAGCGACTTACTTGTAAAAACTTGCATATTCCATATTCAGTACCATTGATCTCGAACCTACCGATTTGTCGCTAGAGAATTACTAAAAAATAAAAAATAAAGGTCAGCCCGCCTACCGTGGTAGGTCCAGTCCCGAGAAATAAAAAAATAGAGATTAATCAAATTTTTTAATTGCATGAACTTGTTTGACTCTTCACCAATATAAATACATATGGCCAAGGCATATGGTAGAAATGTAGCTGCAGGGGGTCCACCAGAACTAGATTTTTTTTTAAAGTGGTTATGAGGTAAAATGTCTGGGGACCTCTGCTCTAACTTAATACGAAAAAAGGCTTTTCAAATATATACTGTTAAATAAAGGGTCATATCACTGAATCTTATAGGGTACTTCTAATCGACCTAGAATCTTAAAAAGAAATAAAGAGCAGAATATTTTCTTTTCAATAGAGTTACGCCTGTACTACGATATTAACGTTCCGTAAATCACTTAACTTTTTATAGCGAGCGGGAATAGAAGTTTTTGCTACTCGGCGCATAGACAACGTGCAGCTCGAACATCCTGAGAATTACATTATTTTAGCGCAACGACAGAGAATATTTAAGCTCACTATAAAGGAACTATTTGCTTTGAATAGAATAGAATATAATAGAACAGAGCAGAACAGTATATAGTAGAACAGAAAAAAAGAGATTACAATATAATAAAATAGAATATAATATTAGCTCAGTGGGGAGCCTAACAGACTGCAATGCAGAGGGTCTCGGCTTCGAACCCACGTCGCGCACCTCTGACTTTCGGAAGTTATATGACTTTTCGAAATTATGCGCGTATTGATTGACAATTATCGCCTGCTCCGTGTCTCGGAGAGCACGTTAAGCCGTCGGTCCCGGCTGCCATGAACATCTATGGCAGTCGTTATTGGGAAGTCAGAGCACTCTAATATCCTGACACTGGTCTAGCTTTTGGGGTATCGTTAGCCTTCGGGTTGCGGAGGTCAGATGGCAGTCGTTCCGTGTAAAAACTGATATCCAGTCAAATCCACTTAGACTAGAAAGCCGACCCCAAGTGACTTGGGAATAATAAAGGCTAAGGAGAAGAAGGAAAAGATTAGCTAGAAACTTTTGACATCTTTGAATTGATATTCTTGTGGAACTATGTATAACGAGAATGTGTCTGTTCATAGATGAGATGTTTGATAAGCTACTCAGGATAGATTATTTAAAGAGATCTGTAACCAATCTGTAGATTTCAGAATATTTGTCTGACTGTTGGCCTGTCCATCAGTTTGTGACCGGGGTCATTAAAAATCTGGTCTGTGTCGTGGACATCTTTACAAACATTCAAAAAACGGACACAAAGAAAACTTAGACCCGAAACAACTATTTGTGGATCACAAATTTTTTTTATCCGTGTTTGGATCGTAAGCATAGCTAGTGACAATCACACATTTAAGGTCAACTTAAAACCTACATTTTATCAAATTTTGTTTAGTAGATCTGGAGATATGGCGTAGAATGCGCTTCTAATGTAAAATATGTATTTAGTGAACTATTGTTAACGTGGTAAAAGATATGGCGTAGAATGCGCTACTAATGTAAAATATGTATTTAGTGAACTATTGTTAACGTGGTAAAAGATATGGCGTAGAATGCGCTACTAATGTAAAATATGTCTTTAGTGAACTATTGTTAACGTGGTAAAAGATATGGCGTAGAATGCGCTACTAATGTAAAATATGTCTTTAGTGAACTATTGTTAACGTGGTAAAAGATATGGCGTAGAAGGCGCTTCTTATGTAAAATATGTCTTTAGTGAACTATTGTTAACGTGGTAAAAGATATGGCGTAGAATGCGCTTCTAATGTAAAATATGTCTTTGGCGAACTATTGTTAACGTGGTAAAAGACTTGACTGCGTGTATGTCGTAATGGTTTAAGTGGTTGTCTCGCCGCTGCCACTGCGCCGAGTGTTGTGGGTTCGAATCCCACACGGGACCAAAACTTGTGTGATCCACAAATGGTTGTTTCCAGTCTAGCTGTTCTTTGTGTCCGTTGTTTCAATGTTTGTTAAGTCCTCCGTGACACAGGAATTATTCCTAATGCGAGAGCTGTCCATTTAAAATAAAAAAAAATGACTAATATGAAAGTTGCTGCTTGTATCTCATGATTATGAAAACTAAACTGAATGATTTTTATCATTACAATATATTTCTGGTTTATACAGTAAGTAAAATAACGAAAGGCGCTCCCTTACAGCGGTTATATACATCATAGATGCAAATGAACATATTTGCATAGAAAAATAAGAATGAAAAAATGCAAGCGTGAAAAATAAATTAAATTAAAACTAATTAAAAAGTCATTTTAATTAAAAATTCATAACTAAGTAAAAAGCGAAGTTGCCGTTTTGCATTGGTACTTTTGTGCGTATACAAAGAGTGTTTCTTTTTCGTGTCTGTTTATAATTTTTTATTGAATATTTTTGAAGTAATTAAAATAAAATATTTTTTGTTTTTTATGGGAACATATTTTTAGGATCTACGCACCCCATAATATTGCCAGTTTAAGGGAACGCCTTTCGTTAGTTAACGTACTGTTTACTCTCTACTCTACTGGTTCCAGAATCCGTAATATATCTGAACTGATAACTCCAATAACACTGCCCGATTTAGAAATCGAATCAGACACCTCATGCACAGTAGTCACATTCACTCGAATTTAGTATTTATATCCATTTATTAAGATATTCCTATCAATATATGACTTACCGCCCCAGCATCGCGGCAGCTAGGCTTAATTCCTTCACCGTTAAAGAAAGCGATAATTAAATATTGAATACGCACATAACTTTTTTTTTTATACAACAAAGGTGGCAAACAAGCATACGGCCCGATGGTAAGTGGTCACCGTAGCCTATGGACGCCTGCAACACCAGTGGCATCACTTGCGCGTTACCGACCCTTTAGGAAAGGACGTGGGAAGGAAAGGGAGCGGGATGGGGGGAAAGGGGGTGATTGGGCCTGCGGCACTCTCACTCACCGAACGAAACACAACAGTAGGACTACTACTATTCCACGTCGATATTCTGTGAGAGGGTAACTCGAGACTTCTACAAAGCAGTCCAACAATCTCCCACTTGGTTATCGCTATCAAAGCTGTTATATACACATTTTACAATAACAAACGGTATAGTAATTTTAGTCAACCGTTTGGCAGCGAATGCATCAATAATTCACGCGGTATCGAATATCTTAATTGACAGATTCATATTATCGTTTCATGTATCTGTATTCATACTGAATATACAATCAATATCATTGGATGATATTGTTTCATTAACATTGATGTGTACTGTACAAGTAACTTCGATTCACATGTTAAATTCATTGTACATTTTGATTCGTTATCGAAATTCGTGTATTAGATCTATGAAATGATAAATGAATACTATTGGACAGATACGCAGTGGTTTTAACTACATTTGAATTCATAAATGTATGTGCGTATTAAAAAGTTAATAATACATATTATTATCCTCATGCCTGTTTCCCCAAAGGTGTGGGTGATGGTATATTAAAGCCATAATATTTTGCTTAAGCCTTTTTTTTACGTGGGGGAATGCTTTGACGCATACTCTCCGCGGGGGCGGGCGGAGGGGTTATATCGGACTCACTGGGGTAATAGAGAAAGATGGAACAAGAATAATGTATCTCCTGGAATACCGACTAAACCTACCACGGTGTTCCTCGACAAAACTACTATCGGCGGGGCCGCGCGAATCACTTGCACATGCAGTTGTGACCCCGCTGAGGTTTCGGCCCGGCGTATGAAACAACAGGCCACTACACGAAAAGACCTACTCACTGGTAACCACTACAAAAAATATCCCTACTGTCCTCCCCCTAGAGGGGAGATGGACACGACACAGAGGCGCGCGTGGGAACACGCACGCCGCCTCTCGGACCTGGTGCTGAACGGATGGCGGGCAAGCCCACAAAGCCCACCACCCCCAGGTCGAACCTCAGGGTGGCTGGAGGTCGTCTCGCGCCCTCCGACGCCCGGTTCTGTGGTTGGGGAGAGGGTTTAAACGATCCCTCTCCCTCTCCGCCGCCTCCTAGATGGCAATCACTTCCTCACAGAAGGAGGCGATGGCGTTCCACGACCTCTCACTCCGGACCATAGACTCAACTACGGCCGGCAGCGAGAAGGCAACCAATCCGACTGCCGCGATCAACTCACGGCACTGCGATGCCCAGGCGGGACAAACCGCGAAAGTGTGCAGCGCCGTGTCCTCAACAACGTCGCGGCAGTCGCCGCAGTGGTGACAACCGGAGTATAGCCTAAACAAACTTCAGTTTTAGACATCTTACTGCTGTCAACCAGGCTTAATTTTAAACTCTGTGTCGTGTCTCTGTGCTGTTGAGATATTTTTTAATTTTTTAAAATAAAATAGAAAGAAATTGAGCCCAAAATTAGGCCTGGTTGACAGCAAAATAAATTCATAATTGGCGGAGTGGTTGTGTAACAAACATACAGTCAAATGGAGAACCTCCTCCTTTTTATGAAGTCGGTTGATAATACTTTTCTTTCATTAAGTCTATTCAGTACGCGTATCATTAACAGAAAATATAGAAAACGTATTGCAATAAATCCTTTTTAGTATTCTTGTGACATTGTACCGCAATAAATATTGTAGCAAAAATATTACATAGCTACAGCATAATAAAGGCGCAAATAAAATATTAGTACGCTCACTTATTTACTTACTATATAATATGAGATCTTGAGATTGCTAAGTTAGAGCTCTTGGTTGAATGGACAATTATCTCAACTTTCATAAAAATATATTTAAGCTAGTGTTTGCCTATAATTATAAAGTATATTTATATTATATAAAAGCAGCGATAGCCTAGTGAGAAACCGTTGGACTGCCACGCAGAGGTCTCGGGTTCGAACCTAAGGTGCGCATCTCTGACTTTTCGAAGTTATATGCGTATTAAATATCTTTACTATAAAAGCGAACGTGAGTTTGTTTGTAACGCTTTCACGCCTTAATTACTTTGTCAATCATCATGAAATTTCACATATACGTTGTCACGTGTATAGAAAAAGACATAAGGTACCTTTCATCCAGACAAAAATACTGTCTTCAAAGATACGCAGGTTTCTTTGCAAAGTTTTCCTTCATTTTTAAAGCGAGCGATAATTAATAATATTTATTCTGTATTCTATCACATACACACAACACCATCTAGCTCAAACTAAACAGAGCTTGTACTATGGGTACTAGACAATGGATAAACATACATATATACCTTTTTTTGTAAATCATCATCATCATCATCATCAGGCTATAATAGTCCACTGCTGGACATAGCCCTCACCCAAAGTGCGCCATAGCGCCCTGTCTTCAGCTTGCTTTGTAAATACATACATATTATACATAAAAACACCCAGACCAAGACAAACATCCATGTTAATGCACACAAATGTTTGACTTGTGCGAGAATCGAACCCGCGACCTCAGGCGTGGCAGTCGGTTACACTAACCACTACGCTATCGAGGCCGTTCACCATTTAAAATGCACATAACTTCGTAAAGCCAGACGTGTGTGCCGTAGGATCTTGAGACCTCCGTAAGACAATTCAGTGGTCTCCCCACTAGGCAAACACTGTATGTTATTACCAATATTGAATTTTGTGAGCTTGTGGTATCACTCGCGAGGTTTATTGGAACTGAAATGTTATTTACAAACTGACATCGACATGATAACTGAGTTCAATATTTGTGACGTTTTAGTGGTCTGCCTCTGCTTCTAGGTTTGCGACCTATGATTGAAATATGGGTGAGTAAATATTGCACTTCGATTACAAAGGACCATGGACCCGTAGAGCGCTACCGTGTGGATAGCGCTGCGGATAAGCGGTCAGTTCACCTCTACCGCCTTGCCTTAAGGGTTGTGTGTTCGAAACCCACGTGTAACAATTTTTTTGTGTGGTCCGCTAACAATAATTATTCTGAATGCTATCTGGCATACAAAACTTTAACCCTTTTTTAACGTGGGTGAATGTACATATTTACGCATCGATACGTATCGGTCTCATTTGGGGTAGATAGAATGTCCCGAGTCCTACCGACTAAACCTACTTCGCCTACTCCTTGCCTTCGCCTTGGATGGTAGGTGGGTCGCTGAAAATCAAATTACTTCAGTAACGGAGGTTGAACCCTAGTGTAAGGCTTCCGAAAAGAAAAATAAAATTACAAACAGTCATTAACTATTTTCAGGCAGCTTTGAACAACAGCTAGTGAAACTGAGGAGCAAAGACTAACACTAGTAACTACGACACATAATCCCGACGAATAAATACATAAACTTATTTACCGCCTTCCGTACTCAGAAAGTGCCAGCACCAAAAATAGTCAGAGATTGAATGTTATGTTAACAATGGAATTTTTCATCCCGTTCCTCGTCTTTCAAATAGGGTAAGCGCGACAGTTCCTGACTGATACAAATTGCGGCTTAATCCAACGATTGAGCGTGAACTATGAGAGTCGTTACGCGGATCCAGCCGTCGTAATAGTTCTTCTTTGTCGCTAATGTGCCATAAAAGGAACGCTGTCTTCACGGCAAACGCTTTTGACGGTCAATCGGGTTTAGGACGACGAATGGAGATTGCACCCTATTTCGTTGTGTTGGAATATTAAGTTGTTAATAACATTGTTGTGATACATTTTGACTACATGTACTCGTAAATTAAATTGGATTGACGTCTGTCATATGTCGAAGGAGCTGTAAAGGCAACTTTATAAGCCCGGTTCCTATATCTTTATCTATATATTAATACGTGAAGCAAAAACTTTGTACCCCTTTTTACGAAAATTGCGTGGACGGGGGAGTATAAACTTTGGCACAGTTAAAGTTTATATGGAGTAGGAGGAGCGAATCCTAATATTTATATAAATTATGCATTAGAAATATATTAAATTAATAAAAAACACTACACGCACACAACCATGCATTTGACACACGCAGTCGAAGCGCGTAACTATGGTTATATATATCAATATAAATGTAATGACAGATATCACCAATATCTTACAGGCAAACTTTGGTCGAATTTCGAGCACTAGGCGATCGCTAGTATATATAAATTTTATGTGCGTGTGTTTGTAATTAAACTCCTCCTAAACGGCTTGACCGATTTTGATGAAATTTTTGGTGTGTGTTCAAATGGATTCGAGAATGGTTTAGATTTGGTATTATTTTTTATTACTTTTTTCGTGTACAGGACAACGTCTGCCGGGACAGCTAGTTGAATATAAAAAACGGGTCGTTTTACCCACGGACAGATAATTTTTGGCCTTTGACACATATCCTATGAAAAGTATATCAATAACTAAGTCAGTAACTAAATTGACTCGTTTCTTAGCATAAGACCCGGGCTATAGCTTATTACTTATAGAAAGCAGTGACCTTTTGACTGCACGGATAGTGTAGTGGTTTAAATAGTCGCCTCACCACTGCTATGGCGTCTAGCGTTGTGGGTTCAAATCCCACATGGGTCAATAATTTATGTGCTCAACAAATATTTTTTCTGAAATTGGATGTTCTTTGTGTTGTTTGAATGCTTGTAAAGTTCCTCGCGATACAAGAATCAAGCCTCGTGCGGGTGTTGTTCTTAAACAAGTGAGAAACAGCCATGAATTGCCGTACATCTTAGAGTTCAAAAAAATGGTATCACGTGACCGTCAGAGGTCAAAGGTAATAGTCATTTCGGGGGTATATCGACTATGCTGAGTCGAATGGCGTTGACCGCGAGACTCTAGCTCTTATGGTTCTTGAGTTGAAAGATGGTATCACGTGACCTTGAGGTCAGATGTCAAAGGTCATAGTCATTCCGGAGGTATATCGACTATGCTGAGTCGAATGGCGTTGACTGCGAGTCTCTAGCTCTTACGGTTCTTGAGTTGGAAGTTGTATAACAGACAGACGGACGGACGGACGGACAAAGCTGTTGTTTAAGAGATTTTTCGAACTCTAAAAAGCCTATGAGGTGAAATAAGACTGAGAAAGGTTTATGCTTATATTAAGATTTTTTAGGCTCAGTGGCGCAACATTATTTTACGCGACTACTATGTTATTAAATTCGAGTAAAGTGTATTTTTCTTTTAAAACAGACAACGGCCGCATTATAAATAATTCACGTTCCACGGCCTTTACAAACATTTATGTATTTTTTTATGTACAATATGTACGTATTTACAAAAAAAATAAAATATATATGTATGTTTATCCATTGTCTAGTACCCATAGTACAAGCTCTGCTTAGTTTGGGCTAGATGGTGTTGTGTGTATGTGGTAGAATATTATATTATTATTATTATATTCAAGCAACAGATACAAAGGACATCCAAAGTTAGGATTTATAGGCCACATAGTGGTCAAAGTTTTGTCTCGGGTAGGAAGTTGGCGCAGTGCATGCATGCAGTCATATAGTTGTATATTAAAACTAGCTGTGCCCGCGGTTTCACCTGCAAAGATTACTGCACCTCTCCCGTGGGTTGCAGCGTGATGTTATATAGCCTATAAGCTTCCTCGATAAATAGGCTATCCAACACTAAAATAATTTTTCAATTCGAGCCACTAGTTCCTGAGATTAGCGCGTTCAACTAAACAAACAAACAGACTCTTCAGCTTTATAATATTAGTATAGATTAAAATGGCGGACGTAATTATCATAATGTTACAGTTTACGAATTTAAGAAAAATAATACGATTTCGTAGCTGTTTATAATTTGTTTACAGTAGACAGTAGTAGGAATATAAACAATTAAATTGAAAACACTTTAGAAAAAAGCTAAAAATTTTTTTGTTAATAAATGCTACTACTCTATCAAAGATTTTCTAAATAACACGTTTTGTTAATTTTTATACTTAGATTTTGTTTTTGTGTTTATGTTTTTCTTATAATATTTTTGTACGCCGATTGTATTGGCAAGACACAGTTTGTACTTTCATTTGTTTTTTGTAAGATCTTTTTTATAAACCTGTGTCTAACAAATAAAAATAATTTGAATTTGAATTAGACGTGAACCCCTCACGGCTTGTCATACATTCTTAATACTTACCTAATATTAATCTTCTTCTTTTCGTGTGGTTAGTGGCCAACCTGTTGTCAAGAGTTGTTCAAACCGCCCGTAGGCCTCTGACATAGCTTAACGACTGCTGTCAATTTGGCAACAACCGAGACTGACTTTTTACGTGCCCTCCGAAGCACGGAGACGCTCAAATGAAATACCACTAAGCGGTCACCCATCTATAGACTGACCGCACCCAACGTTGCCCAACCTCGCTAATCGTTTACCGATCAGTGAGTGCAACTGGCTATAAGCGCCTCACTAATATTAATTTAAACTGAGAACTTAGTGAAAATCAAGCCAACAATATCATTTTCAAGTTTACTACATAAATTTTGTTAATTTCGCCACGTTATTTGAAAATAATCCGATTTCGCCTAGCTCGGTGCTACGAAGTTTTTCGCTGTGCCATGCATTTTGACAGTAATTACTAGTAGGCATTTTAATAGGGTAATTACTAAGTTTAATTGTTGCTGAAAATGCAAAACTATGGCTACTGTGATTTTATATAGAAATGTTCTGAATTTTCAATTGAAGCGTGTATATTATGCGAGGGTAATGATTCAGTACATATTATGTCAATTGTAGAGCCTTGATAATATAATCGAAAGCGTAGCGGTAGTGAACGCAACTACTGTGTACTGGTCTTGGATTTGATTCTCGGTTCAATACAGTATTATTAGGTTTATCTGAGAAGAGATTTTAGAAGGAAATGAGTTTTTCAGACGGTAAAGGCTTATCCCTTATTACGTGAATCTAATATCTGACAAAATGTTGGAGTAGCTATATGACTCTGCCTTCCTCTTTGGGCATGTAGGTGTGAGTCTATGTAATATATAATATAATAATAATAATAATATTCTACCACATACACACAACACCATCTAGCCCAAACTAAGCAGAGCTTGTACTATGTACTAGACAATGGATAAACATACATATATACTTTTTTTTGTAAATACATACATATTATACATAGAAACACCCAGATCAAGACAAACATCAAAGTTCATGCACACAAATGTTTGACTTGTGCGGGAATCGAACCCGCAACCTCAGGCGTGGCAGTCGGTTACACTAACCACTACACCATCGAGGCCGTCGATCGATATGTATTGAAATAATGCTAATTGTTGTAAATTACACATGTTTTGAACAAATTAAGTTAAATATATATGTTTACTTGCAGTCGCCTAGTGGTCAAAATTCGACCAATATTCCTAAGCTTGCTCCTTTGTTTTCTGTTTTTCTCTATTACATATAAATAACTTTGTAACTATGGTATAGGTAACCATAGTTACAAAGGATTGTACGACGTCAGACGAACAATGTCGAAATACTACGAACGCGATTCGACTGCGTGTGTCAAATGCATGGTTGTCTGCGTGTAGTGTTTTTTCATTAATTTAATGTATTTCTAATGCATATTTTATAAAAATATTAGGATTCGCCCCTCCTTCTCCATATAAACATTAATTGTGTCAAATTTCATACTCCTCCGTCCGCGCAATTTTCGTAAAAAGGGGTATAAAATTTTTGCTTCACGTATTAATATATTATATATATTTATTTTTATAGAACATTGAAGTAAAACTTAGTGAGGAAACCTACTTATCTGCCTTTTCTTCATGAAGTCTTCACCAACCGCACTGAATCATCGTGGCAAACTATGGCGTAACCCTTCTCACACTGAGATGAAGCCCGTGCGTAAATAGTGGTACAGTTTTATATATAGGGCAGATATAATTATTAATTATTTAAATGCCTAACCAGTCCAAGTAGTCCAACTATTATCAAGGACCAAAAAACTACACAAGACAATTTTAATAAAATTAAAATACGTGTATTAGCTGCTCTGTATCACTAGCCTTACAACAGGTGAAATAAGCATAATACACTGTCATTCAGCTATGAGCACCTTTATAGTCGAATGTTAAAATGGGAGCATATTAAAAGCCATTATTGTCAGGCAGACCTCTTTTATTTAAACTACTCAGCGAAATGACCCTTGCATATATTATATGGAGCAGAAAATTGCCCCCCGTTTTGTGTAGAGTGTTATGGGTCATGGTTTTACAGCTCTATGTATATACATACTTCCGTGCATATGCTGTCATTGAACTTTGATAGAATATTATGGCTGCCATTTTTATAATACGCTGTGTTTATTAATTCTAGTTGAAATAAGTAGTTTAATGTAAGTATGTTTAAGCAAATGATACTTAAATAATGCTGCGGTTATGTGATGATTATCGTGAGGAAAAATTATGCTTCCAATTATTCTAATAGCATATTTTGGAAACACGTGTTTTATATACATGGCATTATATTTCAATCGCATTATATAGCAGCGACAGTTCAGTAGGAAGACCAACAGACTGCAAGGCAGAGGGGCTCGGGTTCAAACCCATGTCGCGCACCTCTGACTTTCGGAAGTTATATGACTTTTCGAAATTATGTGTAAAAGTACTTATGGCCGTGCAAATTACCCAGCCCTATGCAAGACATCTCTATTTCTTAGGACAATCCCTGTGTTCCAAGATGCTTTATTATAAACACTCGTATACAATGAAAGCGAGTAAAACAAAGGTTTTGTTGTACTCAATATACTTAAATACAGAGTAAGCTCTCGTTTTATAAATGACAACTCGTTTCACCGATCTAGTTAGTAGGGCTGTCAAACAAGGAAAAATTATACGCTGTCCTATTTCTGCCAGGTATGTTTGAGAGTTCCCCCTCTCACCAGAACCATAATCTCCCTTATTCACCATTGGAAGTTAAAAAACAAGTCTGAACTATGTCAAAACGATTGTTCTGAATGCGTTGTTTACAAACAAATAATGAAAAATGTAGACAACAGGAAAAACAAAAAGCCGGTCTATTTATTTTCTTTTTTATTCACCCAAAACTTTTCTTTTAATGCATTTTATGGCTGAAGTTTCTTTTCTCCTGTTTTACATGTAATCTAATGTACGTAAAATTCCGCGCCATTTGTTGGGAGGCTGTGAGGCTGGCACTTGTAGTACTACCTACTAAGATATGCATCCATGTTTATTCAGTTGTACAAAAAGTACTAATAGAACGTTTTATTCTACCGTTTATTTATACAAAACACGCACTCTCTGGGATAGGAAACTCGAAGTGGTTTGAAGAGTAGGTAAGTAGTAATGGTAGATATAAGTAGACGTGTTTTCTTTCTGTTGACCTTTTTAGGGCTGTAAACAATGTCGATACTAGTTGAGCTTGTGTGCAGAGGTAGTTTTATTATTTAATTTTATGTAAAAATAAATAATCTGACAGAACAAAGCATTTATTTTTTATTAGGTTATATTTTAGACCACAACCTATCTATTAATCGAGCCATTATCAAACACCAGTATTGATTATGATTCGAATTATAATGTGACAGTGACAATAATTTAAGCGATAGCTCAGTGGGGAGGAGCAGCGATAGCTCAGTGGGGAGGAGCAGCGATAGCTCAGTGGGGAGACCAACAGACTGCAATGCAGAGGGTCTCGGGTTCGAACCCACGTCGCGTACCTCTGACTGTCGGAAGTTATATGACTTTTCGAAATTATGTGCGTATTGATTGACAATTATCGCCTGCTCCGTGCCTCGGAGAGCATGTTAAGCCGTCGATCCCGGCTGCCATGGACATCTATGGCAGTCGTTATTGGGAAGTCAGTGCCCTATAATATCCTGATACTCGTCTAGCCTTAGGGTATCGTTAGCCTTCGGGTTGCGGAGGTCAGGTGGCAGCCGCTCCGTGTAAAAACTGATATCCAGTCAAATCCGGTTAGACCAGAAAAGCCGACCCAAGTGACTTGGGAATAATAAAGGCTAGGGAGAAGAAAAAGAAGAAGTGACAATGATTTAATTCAAATTAATTTTATTTAGTAGCCTTTGCTTATCGGCCTAGCATTGAACTACCACCTGTACAGTCAACTTTTAAAACCATGTTCCATAAATGTGTTATAGTTAGCTGACATTATATACCTATTAATTATCAATCAAACTAATAACTTGTGATATCAAGCACCATCTTCCTTATGCAAATAATTAATGTTTGTTATCTAAACCAATCTCAGTGAAGTGCTGAACTGTTTGTTTAACTGGTTAGGTTAAACTCAAGTAGTTGTGAGTTCTCTATAGGGTTTGGATATTGTCGCTTCAAATCAAGGCCAGTGTGTTTGCTCAAGGCTTCAGTTAGTAGACTAGAATAGCTTGTTGATTTGTGCCTACTGTAAGGGCAGATTTGTATTCGGCTATCAGATTGTGGCAAATAGTTTGTGGCAGATAATTTGTCGCAAATAGTTTGTTGGATGTAATTTGTTAGAAATTGTTTATGCCCAAAATTTGTCGCAAATAGATGCTTTCTCTTTTTTTAAACACTACCGCGCTTTACCTAATTTCTGTGCAGACACAAAGTATACCTAGACTCAAAACAAATATTTGTCGATCATACAAATTCTTGTCCTATGTGGGAATGGTACCCACAACACACAGCGCGATGTAATTGCGAGTTGATTATATAATCCACCATCTATGCAATCAAATATATATTTTTGGCAATATATATACATATTGCCAAAAATTATATAGACATCCTAAGTTCATTTACTTATTTTCAATTTAAATATATGTATACAAAAAGTATATTATATTATTACCATATATTATTTTGTATAATTATTATTTATGTACATACATTGAGTGAGTTGAATGTTAAACTCCCAGCTCTACAACTTATTTAAAAAAATTGGTTGTCTGTAAAGTCGGTTTACTGACGATAGTTTAACGTGACAACGTTATAACAAAATTTCTTTCCCGTTACGTTACAATGAGCGTAACGGGACAATGAACGTAACGGGACAATGAGCGTAACGGGACAATGAGCGTAACGGGACAATGAGTCATCCTTTTCGTGCGTGCAGCCGGCGTTCATCGATTTATTAGACGTTGTCACGTCAAAAATATTTCACTTCATTATAACAGATGTTTTGCAAGTAAATACTTTGCAAATTGCATATTTGTTATATGCGAGTAAAACATTAAAATGTATTTGAATGCAAGTATTAATTACACAGGCAATATCATCACTAAAGCTTTTATGTTATCCATACAGTCTATACAAACGTGATATAACAAAGCAGATTAATTAACGCTTATCTCTAATACAGACATCGTCATTATTTAGGTTCAGTAAACAATATACAGTCGTATATATAGCCTCATTTCTAAGGTAAAAAGGACTTAAAGGAAAGTCACTGCACATACGAAGAGGGGTGGAAGATAAAATATGCATTAGAAATACATTAAATTAATGAAAAAACACTACTCGCACACAACCATGCATTTGACACACGCAGTCGAATCGCGTTCGTAGTATTTCGACATTGTTCGTCTCACGTCGTATAATTCTTCGTAACTATGGTTACCTATATCTTATTTATATGTAATAGTTAAAAACAGCAAACAAAGTAGCAAGCTTGCGAATTTTGGTCGAATTTCGACCAATAGGTGACCACTAGTACATATAATACGACTATTTAATACGAAAAGTCAGAAATACGAAGGTCAAACTGCATGGCAAACCAACGATCTTTAATTTAAAGGCAAGGTAATTGCATCATTTAATACTCCTTGAGATTAAATGCATGTATTCTTCTTCTTCTTTTCGTGTGGTTAGTGGTCAACCTGTTATCAAGAGTTGTTCAAGCCGCCCGTAGGCCTCTGACATGGCTTAACGACTGCTATCAATTTGACAACAACCGGAACCGACTTTTTACGTGCCCTCCGAAGCACGGAGACGCTCAGATGAAATACCACTAAGCGGTCACCTATAGACTGACCGCACCCAAAATTGCTTAACCTCGCTAATCGTTTACCGATCAGTAAGTGCAACTGGCTATGAGCGTATTTATCGCGAGACTAAATGTGTCACTGTGAACTGTAATCTCGATCATATTTTGTATTTGTATTTTTTTGTATTTGTATATGGACTGTGTAAACTTAATGTGTCTTTTGAATGTCTATAACTATCATGTTTTTTTTTCTCACAGATGTTGTCTGTAAAATTTTTGATAATTTGTTTTTCCTTGGTTTTGTGTTAGTATTACCTAAGTTTAGTGTTAGTTTTTATGTTCATTAGTTTGATAAAATAAAGTTGTATGAAACTGTCCCAAATCGTGGCAACTTGTAAGTGAGACAACACTCAGCACATATTTTTAAAACAGTTCATATGTTTTGTAAGTTGTCCTAAATAAATAAATAAAAATAAATCGCCCACAAAGCTATCAATATTTATGTTGCTTTTTCTAAACGCAGCATAATTAAAAACTATACTTAAATATGGCTGAATAAAAATAAATTAGGCACTCACGTTACATCAGTGGCTCATACAATGATATGTCAACTAAACCAAGAGAGTAGGGGACGCTTCACTCGACCTGCCCTCAAGGCGCTCAACACTAGTCAAGGGGCACTTAGCAACCCAGTTTCCATTCGTTGATTAAAACTTTACATTTATTCCAATTAGCATGAAAGGCGTAAGCTGAAATTGGGCTCATTCGTTTAATTAAAGCTCGACAGCTCGAGGATGGGTGTACGGCAGTGGGGCCAAGCTCCGATTAACAATAATAATAATAATTTATTTTCATCATTTGATTGTAACAATTTTTCTCTTAATCTAATACATACATTTTTAATGCGTTTAGAATAATATGAAAACAGAATTCGATGACGACCGTACTAGTATAAACTGTTTTACAGTCGCCAGTGCCTTCCACCCTGAGATTGCTACAAAAAATTCAATTGTTTAGTTAGGCACATCAAGAAAAGTGAGAAATAAAATTAAAATCTAAAATATTTTGATTTTGACTTTACTAGTACATTAACGTAATAGGTAGTATATTATTTAAAAAGATATAGTTAAAAACTGTTACCACTCGAGTGATCAAGATCATTAATAAAGGTAATTACAAATAATTGTCCATGTGGGTTAGTGTGATTTGTGTGAATATATGTATGGTTGGTGTGTGTGTGTGTGTATGTGTGTAGGTGATGTGTATGTGTGTGAGTGTGTGTATGTGTGAGGAGTGAATATGTTACTAATATATGGTTTAAGTAGGTATAGGAATTTAATAGGTCCTCTGGTTGACTATAGTTTCAGCCACTTACGTAGAGTATAATTTTTTTTTTTTTTTACTTGGGGGAATGCTTTGACGCATACCCCTCCGCGGGGGCGGGCGAAGGGGTTATGTAGGACTCGCCGGGGTAAAAGAAAGATGTTAAACAATGAAATGGTCCTCCCGGAATACCGACTAAACCTACCACGGTGTTCCTCGACAAACCACTATCGGAGAGGCCG
This sequence comes from Catocala sponsa, assembly GCA_963564715.1. Taxonomy (NCBI): domain Eukaryota; kingdom Metazoa; phylum Arthropoda; class Insecta; order Lepidoptera; family Erebidae; genus Catocala; species Catocala sponsa. The sequence continues at coordinate 2,037,631 of OY751339.1, forward strand.
CGCGAATCACTTTCACATGCGGTCGCGACCCCGCCGAGGTTACGGCCCGCCGTATGAAACGGCAGGCCACTACTCGAAAAGACCTACCCACTGGTTATCTCTAAATAATCCCTACTGTCCCCCCTACAGGGGCGATGGACACGACACAGAGGCGCGCGTGGGAACACGCACGCCGCCTCTCGGACCTGGTGCTGAACGGATGGCGGGCAGGCCCATAAAGCCCGCCACCCCTAGGTCAAACCTTTAGAGTATCCTTGCATTTACTGAATTTAACTAGCATATAAAAGCACCGTTTATAATATTTATTATTAAAATTATTTAGTAGAAGTATATTAACTGCTTGTTTAAAACAGTCTCGGTTACGTAGCAGTAGAACTGCTGTGCTGTCGAATCCCGGGATGGCAAAGTGTTATTAGGATATTCTGACAAGAAAATGTTAAAATCAAAATCAAAAATCAAAACTAACTTTATTCAAGTTAGGTTACAATGTAACACTTACGAATGTCAAAGTTACACTAAATTTTCCTGTGAATTTACATTTACTGCCACGTTCGGCAAAGCAAGGGTGTAGGGCTCATGAGAAGAACGGGCAAGAAACTCACGGCCACTCTATTTAATCGCAAAGTTTACAATAAAATTTTGTTCACAAATCATTACTGTAAGGTGCTGCAACCATTTCTCCATGAATTACTACTGAACATACTCAAGCATTTAATAAAATTTTGATGGTAGCCTGTAAAGCAGCAGTATGGTATACAGGAGCATCCACTTACATGTACATAAATAATCAAAACAAGGCATGATTGTAATCCGTAGTTTAATCTAACTGTTAAATAAATTAAAACTTAGCATCAGCATGAAATCTCACTGAACTCGGTAAACAGCAATAAACTTGCACTCATATTACGCAAATAAAGTAAATTGAATTGAAATTGAATTGAATTGAATTGAAAACTCCATAATATAGCATCTAAAAGGGTAGCTAGCAAAATCTGGGTTAATACACCTCTGCTTTCCTTTCGGCGACAAGAGACTATGTATGTATGTAGTACTGATCGTGACGGAGTGATTACTTGCTCGTCCAAAGTGTTATTAGATTATTCTCTCAGACATATATCTAGTATGGTAATACTAATAGGAGGCTTAGGGCCTGTTCCACAGCCTCCAAATTGCATTTATCTATTAGATAAAAGTAAGATAACAAGAGTGAGATAGGATGCAATTTATATTTTGGATAACTTTTAGTTGAAAGCTGTGAAACTGGTCATAAGAATTGAAATTAAACTACTATATACGGATTTTATAGCGTTGTTTATTTGACACTTTATTACAACATTTTTAAAAACTGTTACACTACTATTACTATTAAACTTTACTAATTTTTAGGTTTTTTTTTTATTTTTATTTATTTTGCTCGTCAAAATGACCGCACTCCACCTGATGGTAAGCAGTCGTGTGGTCTAAGAGCAGTGGCCTCCACACCGCCCTCATAGCAGCCGAGGCGATGTTGAGGTCTCTATTTTGACGGCCTGAGAAGATGCTTTTTCACGCCCCGCTTAAAGAACCCAGGATTGAAGGAAGAAGGAAACACGTGCCTTGGCAGAGAATTCTATGCCTTGGTCGTTCAGCAGAGGTATGAGGACCCAAACTTTTTGGTACGCGCTCTAATCGACTCTACCGTGTAAGGATGGCATCTGAGCCCAGCACGCGTTGTTCTGGATAGGAAAGGGGAGGGCGGGATAAGGTGGAATAACTCTTCAGAGCATTCCCCGAGGTATATTATTAAATAGTTAATTAAATTATTGAAACTATTAAAACTATTTATACTATTACTATACTATTATACTACTTATATTTATGTTTACACTTTCCCCGACGTGTCGGTTGCTTTTCAGCAGCCATGGTCACGGGGAGACTAAGATGGTTGTGCTCCCCGTGACCTGGTGACCCCGACGTTTGAAAATACAACTTCATACACTTTAATACACATGTTGAAGCAAATAAGAAATCTTTATCTTTATCTATTCCGCGATATTAAATCATAACTGCTATACGATGAACGCGATAGGCAACAAAAAGAACATATAATATTGATTTTATCAAAGGTTGCTTATCCTTTCTGAACATTCACCTATCCTATTTACCTTTGACGGTCTCTTGAAATAAAAGAAGCGGGTTAGATACGGAGCTTGGCTTAATTTCAACAATAAAGGTTTGTGGGATGAATTTTTTTCGACTGAAGCGGAAAGATGTAAAATTATTATACCCGGGCATCTCAGGTGTGAATTTTGTTTATGAATTCTAGTGGTTTTTTTAGGTGGCTTTCAGGAATTAAGCTCTTTTAAAAACAAAATTTTGTGATAGAATTTCTGATTTCTAGAAAAGGACTTCGATTTTCTATTTTAGACTATTGTTTTACCTTTCTATTTTAGACTATTGCTTTCTATAGCCTGCAAAAATAATTTTAAAAGCACGTAAAGCATACTTTTTGTCGGCCTCGATGGCGTAGTGATTAGTATAACCGACTGCCACGCCTGAGGTCGCGGGTTCGATTCCCGCACAAGTCAAACATTTGTGTGCATGAACATGGATGTTTGTCTTAGTCTGGGTGTTTCTATATATAATATGAATGTTATTATTATTATTTTTTTATTATTTTCAGCCTGTATTGTCCCACTCCAGGGCAAAGGCCTCTCTCTCGCTTTTCCACATATCCCTATTATGCGCTAGTTTGCACCAGTCCCTCCTGTAGTTAATTAATTCGTCTTGCCATCGACGTTTTGGTCTACCACGTTGGCGTATGAATGTATTATTGTATTTAAAAAAAATTATGTGTGTTTATACATTGTCTAGTACCCATAGTACAAGCTCTGCTTAGCTCGGGCTAGATGGTGTTGCGTGTATGTGATAGAATATAGAATAATAATAATAATCATTTATTCAACTTAAATTGGTACAAATGGATACAGAGCTTAGGTTAAATCGTAAAGGTAATATATAAGGGGTGCCTGTACTAGGGTAAACCTGTGCCACAAGTATTAAGGGCACATATTGTGTAATCCTACTAATATTATAAATGCGAATGCGAAAGTTTGTGAGGATGAATGTATGTATGTATGTTTGTTACTCTTTCACGCAAAAACTACTGAACGGATTTAGATGAAACTTTACAGTAATATAGGTTATACATCAGAATAACACATAGCCTACAATTTATAATGCTTTTGTATAATTTGGTCGTAATATAACAATAAATATCAAGTAAGTTGGAAAATAATTGCCCTCTGAGAGCTATCTTGGTGTGCGCGGCCTAAACCGTTGGAGTTATACAAAGATAATGTACCGTAGGATTGTTGGTCTTAAATAGTTCTACAAAAAAGTCCGCGACAGCATATATCTATCTTTATGTGGAAGCCGCTATGACCAAAATAGTGAACCATAAATACAATTAAATTGGATACTTTCTTACAATACACATTTTAGAATATTCATCACTCTTATCAAAATCGATATATTTATCGCTTTAAGTATTAAATGTAGATTTTTATTTAAAATGATCTGTCACGAAACTTTTTGTGGTAGACCAAATTCCACGCGAGCGAAGCCGCGAGCAAAAGCTAGTATAGATATAAATTCTAAAACAATACTTATAAAACTATTATTTATGTACAAAAGCTTATGAATTATTTTGTGATTATATATTGTGATTACTATGACAAATTAAAGAGCTATTTTATTGCGTAACACTTATAGAGCAACAGTCATCAACAAGAATGAGAAAATGTTAGAAGTATACTAGCTGTTACCTGCGACTTCGTCCGCGTAGAATTTAACTAAAAAGTGTTTGTCTCCGCGGAACCCTATTTTTTTTTTCTAAAATCCAAGTAGCCTATGTTACTCCTTATAACATCAGTTATCTGCAAGTGAAAGTCCCATCAAAATCAGTGCAGCCGTTTCGGAGATTAGCCGGAACAAACAGACAGACAGACAAAAATTTTAAAAACAGATGTTTTCGTATAAGTACCATATATACTTTTATATGCATTAGATAAAAAGCTGTTATTTTGACATTACAAACAGACACTTTAATTTTATTTATTTGTGTAGATTTATTAACTTTTATAAATTGAATGTGTACCTCCATGGCGGAGCGGCAGTGATTGTGACTGCTGTGCATCAGATCTTAAGTTCGAATACCGGACACAGTAAAGATTTATAAAGATTTCTACAAAAAAATTTCAATAACCGGACGGCGTCAGGAACTGTGCCTGACAATAGGTTCGTTTCATATTACATAGTGTGCGTCCACAGTGGCGGGCGCGACGGCGGGCGCGACGGCGGGCGCGACGGCGGGCGCGACGGCGGGCGCGAGCGGGTGGCCACAGTGACCTGCGGGCTAAGACGTATTTCAGGTGTTAAAAACTGTACAGACAACTGTACAGATTAATTTTATTTTATATACCTAATTGGCGCCGCGGTGCGTGTCAGCATTTTTACATTGTAATTTTATTAAATAGTGACAATAAAGCATTCGTCGCAAAAGGTTGTGTGTGTTTATCATTTTCTATTACGCAATCTGTTTATCAATATCATCGACTTTCGTCACTATCATAAACCGTAGGCGAGATCAAACCCCTACATTTGGTCCTTCGAGCCGGATCACAGTGCATCATTATCATTTGTGTCTGGAAGATTTCTAGTAAGATAGCGAATCGGTTCGCTGGCCTCCCACAAGCGGGTCTCACCAGTAGAATTGAGAAGGCGCATATATCGTGCTGGAAATTACAGGACACTGCAACAAGGTATTTATCACCTAGTGATTTTCGATTATCATGGAGGGATTACAATCCGTTATAGAACGCCAGAGCATCCTGACAAAAGAAATTGAGAGAGTAAATGTCAATTTCTGAAAGGATAGTGCGACCAGGAAAACATCCGAGTACCTTCTCAGCCGTTTAGCCGCGCTGGATAAATGGTGGAAGGAGTTTGAAGAGAATCATAGCAAGCTGATAGTCTACGAGGACGATCAGTATGAATATTTTTCTAAAAATATTTATGGGTACATGAAGGATTATTACATCAAAACAAAGGAAATAATATCATCATACAAGGAGCCTAAATTTCCGTCGTTTTCTTTGCCTATTTTTGAAGAATATTCCTGCCTTGGTGATGATCTACTGATCTACTTAGCCAGCAGGAAACCAATTTAAGAGCGTTAGACCGGTTGATTAATAGAATCAACATTGAGGAGTTAGAGGAGAAATGGGAGCTTGTAGATGAACTAAAGAATCTTCAAAACCTTTGGAAGATAATTGACACCATTCATCTGCGTCTTGACAATCAATTGAAGGGAAGTAATGACGCATACGAAGCTAAGTTTCTAGACATTGAGGAACGTTATCTTGCCATCAAGAAGGAGTTGAACAGAAAATTAAACTCTACTGCTCATCTTGAACAAGCCACACCCAAACTGGAAGTCCCTACCTTTTTTGGAAAATACACCCAATGGCCTACCTTCTTTGATTTATTTGTGGAAACGATTCACAATAACAAATGTCTGAGTAAGGCGCAGAAAATGCAACATCTTAAGGGGAAGGTCAAGGATGAGGCAGAGGGTTTAATTCAGCACCTTAATATATCAGCCGAAAATTACGAGACTGCGTGGGACATTCTCACGCATCGCTATAATAACCCCCAGATTTTATTTTCAACGCAGATGGATACCTTTTTAAATCAACCGCTGATCAATAAACAATCATCATATCACGCATTTAAGAAGCTGCATGATACTACAACACAATGTATCAACAGCATTAGGAACCTAGGCATTGACATCTCTACCTGGGATCCCATATTAGTTCATCTCCTAACAAAGAAGCTGGATGAAGAGACGCGTACTGACTTCATGGAATCACGTGAATCGCCTCGAGACCTAGCATCGTATTCAGAGTTACTCCATTTTCTTGAGAATAAGTTTATGGCACGAGAACCTGTATGCAAGAAAGAAAAGTCACCAACAGACTCCTATAAGCCGCACCCAAGTCATTCTAAATCTAATAACTACAACTCCTCTTCAAAGAATATTCCTTTTTACAAGAAATATCAATCTAACGCTACAAACAGCGGCAGATTTTGTCCATTATGTAAAACACATCATCATCTATTTCAATGTAAACGCTTTCTTGCGCAATCAGGCAACTCGAAAATGAAAACGCTATCAAAATATAATATTTGTCGTAATTGTCTCTACAAAAATTATGACAATAAATGTATATCAACAAAAAGGTGCAAGCAATGCAATGGCGATCACAATTAATTGATTCATGACGCAATGTCGCCGATGCGATGTGACTCACAGGAACAAACTCGATTCCAGTCACCACTGGACTCTACGTCGACGTCACAGAATAGTCACAATGTCAACTATGTCGCAAGCGACAATGAAGAGGTACTTTTGACTACTGTAGCATTGAATATCAGAGCCTCAGACGGTACCTTCATGCAGTTCAGAGCCCTATTAGATCAAGGGTGACAAATATCTCTTATATCAGAAAACGCCACTCAATTATTGGGATTAAAAAGACAATATTGCCGAGCAGCTGTATCGGGAATTGGTTCGACACAAAAACAAAGCAAAGGTTTAGTTTCACTCGAATGTGTATCAATTTACGACGACTATCACTTTACAACGGAGGCTCTAGTTGTATCTCGAGTTATAAATAACTTACCTAATGCTTCGTTTAAGAAACAAACTTGGCCATATTTATCACACACAAAACTGGCAGATCCCGAATATAACATTTCGAAGCCAATTGACTTGCTTTTGGATGCTAGTGTCTATTCAGATATCATTATGAGCGGCTTAATCAAAGGTCCTGTCCAAGCTCCCATAGCACAGCAGACGAAACTTGGGTGGATACTCTCAGGCAATGTGAAGACGTTTGCATGCCATGCTGTAATCAATGACGTAGACAGTATCTCCAAGTTCTGGGAAGTGGAAGATATACAGGATTTCTCCACATCACTTTCATCTGCAGACTTATATTGTGAGGAGTATTATCAGTCTACAACGAGGAGATTGGACTCTGGCCAGTATGAAGTAGCATTACCCATGAAACCCAACTTCGAACAAGGGATGGGTGCATCTAGACCAAAGGCACTCGCTCAATTTATTCAACAAGAAAAGAAGATGATCAAAGACCCATCACTGGCCGAAGTTTACCGCAAATTCATGCAGGAGTATGAAGAATTAGGTCACATGCATGTAGTTAATCAACAGGATAATACAGCATGCTATCTACCGCATCATGGCGTGCTGAAGTTAGATTCCACGACGACAGCTCTCCGTGTTGTATTCAATGCTTCGTCTAAGATGTCATCTGGGCGTAGTTTAAACGACTTAATGTATAGCGGACCTAATCTTCGACAAGATCTCCAAAATCTCATGTTAAGATGGCGACAATATAAGTACGTCGTCACTGCGGATGTAGAGAAAATGTTTCGTGCGATCCTTTTAAGACCTAAAGATCAGCATCTTCAATCTATATTATGGAGAAGTTCTCCATACGAAGCACTCCACGAATATAAATTAACTACCGTTACCTACGGTACAAGAGCAGCCCCGTTCTTAGCGATGAGAACATTGAAACAAGTCGCGATCGATCACGCAGATCAGTATCCTTCAGCTGCTTCCGCCCTGGAGTCATGCTTCTACATGGATGATTATCTAGGGGGAGCTAATAGCATACAGAATGCCAGACAATTACAACAGGAATTAATAGAAGTATTAAAAGGCGCCGGTATGAACTTGAGAAAATGGTCGAGCAATGAACCCCAACTAATCGAAAACCTACAGATAGAACAAATAAATGCTCCATTCGAGTTCAAGGATACCGAGTCTCGAAAAACATTAGGTTTACGATGGATTGCTACGAGTGATATGTTTACGTTCAACACAAGAATCGAACCTCAACACAGCGACGAGCCATACACAAAACGTCAATTATTGTCAGATATTTCAAAAATATTTGATCCGCTCGGCTGGTTATCACCGCTTACTATCAGGGCAAAGATATTATTCCAAACCACTTGGACCACACCCCTAACGTGGGATGAAAACTTGCCCCCAAACATATCATCAGAATGGCAGAAGTTGCGAGATGACCTAAGAAAGATTAATATTTTTTCGATACCTCGTTATATAGGTCAAACAGAACAAAATATACAAATTCATGGCTTTTGCGACGCTTCGGAGAAGGCTTATGCGTGTGCAATTTACATAGTAACAACCGACCATAAGGGCACATACACATCAAAGCTCGTAATTGCAAAAACAAAAGTTGCGCCAATGAACAAATCAATAACATTACCAAGATTGGAATTACTAGGCGCACTATTACTATCAGAATTAATGAAGAAATTTCATCAGACGCTTTCTTCGGAGAAAATAGAAATCTTCGCCTGGACTGATTCGATGGTTGTACTTGGCTGGCTACATGGGGACTTATCAAAGTGGAAGCAATTTGTGGCAAATCGTGTGCAGAAAATTATTACAGTCATTCCAGCATCAAATTGGCGTCACGTCAAGTCCTGTGACAACGCAGCAGACTGTGCCACACGAGGAATGATAGCAGAAAATTTAACCCAAAATCGCTTGTGGTGGGAAGGGCCAGAATGGCTTATCAATTATAATTCCAATAATATCACTACAAGTGAATATTACAGCCCGATATTGGAAAGGAAACAACACAGTGTGCATACAGCCTTACGCCAAACACAAATATCATTTATAATTGAATTATTAAATAAATTCAATTCATTAACAAAGGTTATACGTACAGTGGCATGGGTCTCGCGTTACATTGCTTGTTTACGCAATAAGAACTCACGTGCAGAGAGAGGTGCATTGACCGGTGTCGAAATACAAAGCGCATTGTACTTTGTTATTAAAGAAATACAAAGTATAGATTATAATGAGGATATATCTCATTTGAAGAAAAAGGGCTGCGTTAGTAGCAACAGTAAACTATCCTGTCTCCAACCATTCCTAGACGATCACGGAATACTAAGAGTCGGCGGACGACTTGAACAATCGAATCTCACATATGCGAAAAAGCATCCCATCATAATATCACCTGGGAGTCGCTTGTCAGTGGTAATCATTCAGCAAGCTCACATATTCACGTGGCACGGCGGGCCGCGACTTACTTTATCACACATTCGGGAGAAATATTGGTTAATCAGTGGCATGAATAGCGTCAAAAAACATCTCCGGCTATGCGTAAAGTGCAGGAGATATAGCCAAGAATCATATCAACAGCTCATGGCGGATCTACCCAAGCCTAGAATCACTCCATCACGGCCCTTCACCAACGTGGGTGTTGATTTCACCGGACATATGGATATAAAGGCCAACAAGGGAAGAGGTATCAAAACTAGCAAGAGATACGTGGCGGTATTCGTCTGCCTAGCCACCAAGGCCGTGCATATGGAATTGGTGTCGGACCTCAGCACAGCATCCTTCCTGGCAGCATTAAGAAGAATGTGTTCCAGACGTGGAATATCCAAAAATATATATAGTGATAACGGCACTAACTTTGTGGGCGCTTCCCGACTTCTTAAACAAGAGTACCGAGAGATCATGGCTTCAATCAACCCAAACATTATCAATGACCTCACCAATATGGAAATACACTGGCATTTCAATGCTCCCGCTTGGCCTAACGCAGGAGGCCTATGGGAGGCAGCGGTAAAGAGTCTGAAATATCATTTGAAGCGAGTCCTTGGTGATCAAAAATTAACCTACGAAGAATTCTCTACACTGCTATATCAAATAGAAGCCTGTCTCAATTCGAGGCCCCTTTGTGCACTCACTGAAAATCCCGATGACACGTACCTCACCCCTGGGCACTTTCTGATCGGTGGTTCCCTATTATCACGACCCCAGACAGATCCTGATCATATCAATTTGAATATGCGTTGGCAATTGATTCAGTCTATGAATAAACAATTCTGGAAATTATGGTCCACGGAGTATCTTCAGCAGTTACAGTCGAGAACAAAATGGCGTAGTATAAAACAAAATCTGAGAGTGGATGATGTGGTTCTTATCAAAGAAGATAATATGCCACCGGGCAAATGGGCGATGGCGCGTATACAAGCCCTGCATCCAGGTCAAGATGGATGTGTAAGAGTTGTTACTCTGAAAACTGCTGATAGTACCATCAAGCGCCCGGTCAACAAGCTTATCCCTTTGCCGGTACACGAAAATAATACTTCGAAAGAAGAAACCTCGAACAGTTCTCGTCACGGGACATCCCCTAGACGTCGCAGTCGGCCTAAGATCTCCTTGACAACATTACTCATATCAGCATTTCTACTGTTGATGATGACTATATCACCCAGTATACAAGAACCATCAGTAACATACAACATCACGTCGCTTGACAGTGGAAACCATCTATTTTTCGATAAGATATCCGAACTACAACATATAAAAGATGAGTGGAAACTAATAGTTTATTACACCATGTCTACATATTGGTCTGGATTCGCTGACTTAGAAATATATATTCGACATTTAAATAAATTATGTCACAATACATGTTTACAAACACAATCAGGAATGCCATACGGAGCTATATTACTACAACTGCAGCATGAGTTGAACGAACTTCAACATTATAATTCATTACTGCGGAACTCTAACAAAAGATACAGAAGAGGACTTGTAAACGGCGTTGGCAACCTGGCTAATTATCTATTTGGAGTTTTAGACAACAAGTTCGCGGAGCAATATAAGTTAGATATTGAGAAAATAGCCTCAAATGAAAACCACATGCAAAACCTTATTCGAAACCAAACCCTTATTATTGAATCGGAATGGAACGTCATACGAAGAAATGAAGTTGTAATGAACCAACAATTCACCTATATGAATAAACAAATGAAAGCATTAGTACACGATGTAAACATTGTGCAATCGGAAACCGCTAAAGGCCTTTTACTAACGTCCTCAGCATTATCGGCGTATGTCGTTCTATCAAACCTACGGCGTATGCAGCAAAACCTAATAGATGTGATCACAGACATTCATCATGGACGCATAGACACTCACATATTCTCGCCTGAAGAGTTAGAGTCTCAAATTCACATCATCATGCGCGAGATACAGAATGATCTAAATGTTCCACTAGAAAAATCAAGCATCAAGAGTTTATACAAGCTATTGCGAGTGTCTACTCGGGCATACGATGACTATCTTATTATGGAAATCAAAATTCCCTTGGTTACTACGGAAAAGTATGAGTTGGATAAGGTCATTTCACTGCAAAGAATGGAATCAAAAGGGAACTATGAAGTTACGTCAACATACCCATATTTGGCATTTAATTTGAGAAAGGATTTGGTTTTATTCTTCAACGAAAATGAACTACAACTGTGCCTTCGTGCGAATCCTGGGAAGATATTATGTACTATTGATAAACCGATCTATAAAATACAAGACCAACAATCCATTTGCGATGTTAAAATCAATGACATAATAACTTCAGCCTGTATATACAAACAATGGAAGTGCGGCGCGAATAAGTGGATCAAGTTACGTCGCCCGAACGACTGGCTGTATCAATGTTGTCAACAATGCACCGTCCGTATTTTTAGCACACATGCCACGGAAGTAACAACTTTATCAGGCAATGGCATAATCACCTTATGCCCAGGATGCACGCTTAAGGGAGATTCATTCCAGATTTACTCTCACAAGAACTTTATAAATCACGTGGATCACCACACCGAGGGGATGGAGCTTCCACAGATATCTGTTGTGAATGATATAGTAAATACGAGTATCTCTACTGTTGAATCCTTTTTACCAGAAGACCATAATACCATGTGGGACCAGTTGAAGTCTCAAATAGAAGATCTTAAGCAGCAGTCAACACAAATACTCAGCGTTCATGACGTGCATCAGTACAGCGTGCTCTACTCGCTGGTGGGAGGAGCTATCCTGACTGCCCTTGTTTTAATTATCATTTGGATTAGACGAAAACGGAAGCAGCAGCCAACTATGGAGTCAAGTTTGGAATTAGTGGCAGTACGGAGTATACCCGAGCCGCAACCTATCCCTCGACCTAGGGAAATCAACGAGAGCACTTCAACGCCCAATTTATATACTGTCAAGTTCGACATTCCATTGAGTGAAAGTGACTAGTTGCAAGTGCAATTTTATATATTAAATTTATAAATTTCTATTTTAATTTCTGATTTGTTTTATGTTTGTAATTTTATATTCATGTACTTTTGTTCTCTTTTCCGCCCTCGGCAGCATGTACAGACAACTGTACAGATTAATTTTATTTTATATACCTAATTGGCGCCGCGGTGCGTGTCAGCATTTTTACATTGTAATTTTATTAAATAGTGACAATAAAGCATTCGTCGCAAAAGGTTGTGTGTGTTTATCATTTTCTATTACGCAATCTGTTTATCAATATCATCGATTTTCGTCACTATCATAAACCGTAGGCGAGATCAAACCCCTACACAAACCATGGACGAGAATTTGGTATTTTTACTAGATAGTCCGATCCTGAGATGGGAGGTGTTGAACACAAGATATGGTGTGCACGAAATAAATAAAAACAGAGAAATAAACGGTGATTTTTTTCATTTGTATGAATAACACTTATGAATACTTTAGTATTAACCGCCATTTTACAAAAAAAGTATTTTAGACGCGCATACGCCGAGTGACAAGACTTAACTAGTTTGATACACCCGCCACCCGCGCATTAGGTCGCTTATTGTCTAGGCCCGTAGTGTGGCCATAACGCGCGGATAGAATCGTTTGAAAACTACGCGCACTATCTCGCTCGGGTCTGTCGCACTAGGCGCCCGCCTTAGTCACTACACTATGGACGCAAACGGCGGTTTCATATGTTTGATACTTCGCGCCCGTTATCGCAACCGCGCTAGGCTGCCAATATGGACGCACACTTAGTCACTACACTATGGACGCAAACGGCGGTTTCATATGTTTGATACTTCGCGCCCGTTGTCGCAACCGCGCTAGGCTGCCAATATGGACGCACACTTAGTCACTACACTATGGACGCAAACGGCGGTTTCATATGTTTGATACTTCGCGCCCGTTGTCGCAACCGCGCTAGGCTGCCAATATGCACGCACACTTAGTCACTACACTATGGACGCAAACGGCGGTTTCATATGTTTGATACTTCGCGCCCGTTGTCGCAACCGCGCTAGGCTGCCAATATGGACGCACACTTAGTCACTACACTATGGACGCAAACGGCGGTTTCATATGTTTGATACTTCGCGCCCGTTGTCGCAACCGCGCTAGGCTGCCAATATTGACGCACACTTAGTCACTACACTATGGATGCAAACGGCGGTTTCATATGTTTGATACTTCGCCCCCGATGTCGCAACTGCGCTAGGCTGCCAATGTGGACGCACACTAAGTGTGCGTCCACAGTAAATGCGCGGTGACTAGGGCCTGAGGCGGGCGCGACGGCGGGCGCGTACGGGTGGCCACAGTGACCTGCGGGCTGTTGTAGCGCTAAGTCGAATTTCAGGTGTTACAAACCATGGACGAGCATTTGGTATTTTTACTAGATAGTCCGATCCTGAGATGGGAGGTGTTGAATACAAGATTTCGTTCCATAATTTTCTTATTATTGTGCGATTACTGTGGTGTGGATGTTTACTTTGCCATATAGCTGGTTTGGATTGAATAGCACTTATGAATAGTTCAGTATTAACCGCCATTTTACAAAAAAAGTATTTTAGACGCGCATACGCCGAGCGACAAGACTAAACTAGTTTGATACACCCGCCACCCGCGCATTAGGTCGCTTGTTGTCTAGGCCCGTAGTGTGGCCATAACGCGCGGATAGGAACGTTTGAAAACTACGCGCGCTATCTCGCTCGGGTCTGTCGCACTAGGCGCCCGCCTTAGTCACTACACTATGGACGCAAACGGCGGTTTCATATGTTTGATACTTCGCGCCCGTTGTCGCAACCGCGCTAGGCTGCCAATGTGGACGCACACTTAGTCACTACACTATGGACGCAAACGGCGGTTTCATATGTTTGATACTTCGCGCCCGTTGTCGCAACCGCGCTAGGCTGCCAATATGCACGCACACTTAGTCACTACACTATGGACGCAAACGGCGGTTTCATATGTTTGATACTTCGCGCCCGTTGTCGCAACCGCGCTAGGCTGCCAATATGGACGCACACTTAGTCACTACACTATGGACGCAAACGGCGGTTTCATATGTTTGATACTTCGCCCCCGATGTCGCAATCGCGCTAGGCTGCCAATGTGGACGCACCCATAGGAAGGACCTAATTATAGCTTTCAATGTATGAGTGTAAAATATCTGTCTACCCCTTTGAGGAGCGTCAAGCGTGAGCCTATGTTATGAGTTTTTGTAAAATGGAGATGTATTAGTGCTAGAAATGTTATTCAAATTATTAATCAAAGATGTATGATCAGACTGTACTGATTCAGATAGCAAATATCTAATCCAATTTAAGCCCGAGATTAAGATATTCTGTCTTCAATATGTATGACATAATTTATTATTACGGAGTACATACATATGTACAAATTATACACTGAAAGCCGTATAATCATATTTCACGTTGTAATAATCGAACGTAATATTATGAGGATTTATCTACAATATAATTTGGATATCTGTTACTAACTAATGACGTCATAGCCTTGTATAATGTGCCTAGAGTGACTAAATAATGTATGTAATTACTTATTAGATTTACTTAAGAGATTCATCATTTATGTAAAATATATTCCAGAGCTATTGAAGTATATTCAGTAAGGGATAATTAGTAATATTCGCTATTGCGTTTACGTTGGGTAAATGACGATGGGCGAGTCTCGATAAAAATATCGAATTTTCTAGTAAATCGAAATATTCTAAACTCTGACAAATATTCGAATTCATTAAAGTTTGATATTGATTGGTTATTCGATTCGTATTAGCCCTATACAATTACTAATGTAGGTATCGCTATTTGGTTATTCATGTGTAATGAAGCAAGCAAGCAAATAAAACGAACCGTCGCCGTGCGAAACCGAGACACTAGCTGCAGCAGGTGTAGGAGAATATAGCTGCATATGAAACCTAATAACTGTTGCCTAAGGAATAGGTATTTGATGCACTGATATAATGGAAACCGTATAGAAAAGTGCCGTCTGACAAATATACTGTCTCAGTGCAAAGTAAAAATGGAAGACAATAACTCGTCGACTCATTGATGGACCCCATCAATAACCGCCAGGCGATTATTTCGGCATTTTTAAACATTATTACATTATTTACCAAACAGCTAATTTTAGTTTTTGCACACTGGATGAATCTAAGTCTTACTTTTTTTTTGGTTTTTTTATTGGTTCGCAAAACTGGATACTATCTAACGATAGTACAATAGTATTTATCATAGCTTAATACACTTACATTAAGATGTATCCTACTAGATGCAAACACTACATGCTTATAATAAATTATATGACATATTTTGTATGCTTGGCTAAATTATTGATAAAATTAAATTGATATCAATATAGACAATTAAGACTTTTCTTTATTGAGGTCATAGAATTACATTTAAATAAATCTATGTCTAATTTGACGTCGTTTGCGGAGGAACACATACGGTACAGAGGCGAATGTTGGCCGACGTTCGTCTTACAGTGAAGTAAGTGGAAAGTTTTCCGGTTGTTAAGGCGACTGCCTACCCGCGGCACCAAGAACGATACACGTGCTAGAACTTCGGGAGCTTTTGAATAACGATCGAATTCAATTGATATATCCAAAATATATCGATTCCAGCATTGGATGTTTTATTCAAAATTAATGAGATACTAAAATTGGTATTTGTAAATAAAGCATGATACAAACAGGAAAATAATATTGTCTTATGTTTACGCGAATGTTATTCATTGAAATTAAACTACTTTATACGGATTTTATCGCGTTGTTTATTTGACACACAAGTTTAATAATAATAGCAGTGTAACAATTTTTTAAAATTTTGTAATAAAGTATCAAATAAACAACGCGATAAAACCCGTATATAGTAGTTTAATTTCAAAGGAAAATAATTGTTACAACATATCTCTTATTTTATGACAAAAATATGAGACTGCCATACTATATACGACATACGACTTCGCCGGACGGTTTTGAACAGAGCGGTCGTGTTACAGTTTACTCCGCCTTTAATAAATCAAAAGTACAGCTAAAAGTTGTTTAGTGACGTTGTGTTTGGACTTGTTTTGAAGAATAAATCACCCTTTTGTCAATAGTGAAAACCTCGTCTCAAAATTCCCAGTATTCAAAAAGATATAGCATTTTTCAATTCAAAAATTTTATAAACGGCCGGCTTTCCCTGACTTGCCACAACTCGCGCAGCGCTCGCGGTGACGTCGCTCGATCGCCCGCCGCGCGCACCTCCCACCGCCCGCGGACACCTGCACTGCCACTGCGCCAGTAACGTCACGCCACCCGAGATTCGTGCAGTACTAAGCAGAGTTACAACAAGCAGCATTCGAAAATGGCCGTCTGCAAAGCGTGCGGTAAGAAAATTTCATCTTCTCAGTACATGGAATGCCATAAATGTAACGAGCGTTATGATATAAAGTGTCTGAATATTACATTGGAGAATTACAACAAACAATCAGACAAGTACAGAAAACTATGGGTTTGTCGAGTCTGCACTGGCCTTAGAACAAAAGCCGATACTAGTACACCATTGAACAATTCGTCATTGGTCAATGAAAATATCACCACTACTCGCGGGACCCGTTTTAAATCGGGTACTTCACCATGTGACGGCGACACCGAGCCCAGCCAGGCCTCAATTCTCGCTGAAATAAAGTTATTAAGACAGGATATCCAAGAATTCAAATCCCAGCTGGCCACAGTTACCGCAACACTAACAAAAAAGACAGAGGAATACGAAAACCGGCTTGCAAAAAAAGATCAAGAAATTTTAGAACTTAAGACATCTCTAAATGAGGTTCACAAGTACCTTAACACTCAAGAACAACGGAATATGCGAAATGAGATAGAGGTGATAGGTCTCCCTGAACAGAAGAACGAGAGTCTAACCCACTTGATCCTGACTACATCTAACATACTAGGTGTAGAAATGTCAGAGTCAGACATTGAGCAAGCGCATAGAGTTGGGTATAAACATGGCGAGTCTTCTAGTACCACCAAACCAAGACCAGTAGTCATTAAACTTACACGCAAAGGAAAAAGAGATGCAATTCTCTCAGCAGCCAGAGTGAGGCGTAATATTACGTCTAAAGATATTATCAGTGATACCACATCCCCGCTCTATTTTAACGAACGTCTCACCAAAACGAATAGGACGCTCTTCGCTGAAGCTAGGAAACGTTCGAAACAAAATAATTTTCGTTTTTGCTGGGTGCGAAACGGAGTTATATATGTTAGAAAAGCAGAAAACACAAAGGAACATAAATATCGCGCACTTGCCATATACTCATCTGAGGATATTGACCAACTCATTGGTCCCAGTAACAATACTCCGTCCCGCTCAAACAGTCCAAATGAATTATTTCGCTTTCTTTCTGATTAATTATATTATTACTATGTAGTTTAAGTCTTCCATCTACTAATCGTTATAAATATTTATACTTCGCACTGATATCTTGTATCTCAATCCTATTTTATGTATTAAAAAACGTTTCTACAACAAACTGTCTAAAAACAATAACGCTTAATATAGTCAATATTATTACTAACAGTAAACCTAAAGAGCCTATCCTACAAAATTCGCATGCAGCTTTCCATCTAGTGGTTATATTGATACCATCCCCTAGATGCATAAATTTAAAATTTTATAAAAATGACTACCACACAGCTTTTAGATGAAATTGATAATTCTCTTAATGTTACTTGCCACAAGATGGATCATGCTGAACAATGTAAAACAATTCTTCTTAATTACAAGCTAAGAATATTGACATTGAACATTAGGAGTCTGCAGCGAAACCTTGACAGCTTTCTGATAACATTTAAAAGACTAAACCTCAACATTGACATAATTATCCTAACCGAGTGTTGGATAGAAGTAGGAACAGTGATCGGACAAATCGATGGATACTTATCGTTCGCAACATCTAAAGTCATAAATAAGGCGAGTGGGGTAGTTGTATATGTGAAAAATTGTTGGTCGCCAAAAGTTACTGAGCCTAATTTGAGTGATGCGAATGGACTTCTAGTCCACATACCGAATCTAGTCACGATACTAGGCATCTATCGATCACCTTCATTCCATAACATAGATAATTTCCTTAGTTCTCTCGAAAATGTCGTTACAGATATGACCAACAGCCCGTGCCGTGTAATCGCTGGTGATATAAATATAAATATTCTGAATGCTGAGCTGTGCTCAGACTACTTATGTCTTATGGCCCATATGGGCTTCAAAGCCGCTATAGACAACCCTACCCGAAAGGATACGTGTCTCGATCATGTCTTTGTTAAGACTTCAAAGAAGATCGAATCGATCGTATGCACATCAGCTGTTTCCGATCACGACTTAGTTATGGTGGGAATCAGCTCCGATGCCCCAAAACCACTGCAACAAAGAAAACATCTAGCTAAATTCAACTTAGAGGCTATTCATTCTGATCTCCAGAACGTAGATTGGTCAATGGTGACTGGCAAGACGTGCCCTTCCGAAGCTGCAAGTGTTTTTAACAACGTTTTATCATCAATAATAAACCAAAACACAACCACCGTTCGAGTTAGCCGACGCCACACTACACTTAAACCCTGGATGACGCCTGGACTAGTAAGGTGTTCAATTCACAAAGACAGGCTACACTTAGACGCACGAAAAAATCCCGATGATCCGATTAAAAACCACATTTATAGGCGCTATAGAAACTTCTTTCAAGACCTTGTGAGGAAAATAAAAAATAAATACAACAGAGAACAGTTAGAAAATAGTTATAATCAGCCAAACAAATTATGGAAAGCAATAAAAACAATTACCCAATCGACTACCCAGAAAAACTCATCCCTTAACTTACTTGACATTAAAGAGAATCAAAAAGAGTCGATAGATTATTGTAATAATTTCTTTGCTACTGTAGGGCAACGGCTTGCCAGTCAAATATTAAACCGACGGCACCAATCACAGAGTACACTAGTCTCCAATGTTCCATCATCAGTTTCTCCAAAAAATTCCCTATTTTTTAACCCTACCAGTGCTATAGAAATAGAAAAACTGATCCTCCAACTTAAGGACAAAAGTGCCCCAGGAATAGATGGTGTTACAAACCGGCTCATTAAGTCAATCAAAAATAATATAATTGAACCCTTAAGTTACATATACAATCTGAGTATAGAAACGGGCACATTTCCTAAGATTTGGAAAGTCGCAGCTGTAACACCCATTTATAAGGGAGGCGCTAGCAATGATCCCAACAATTTCAGGCCTATTTCTCTGCTTTGTACCTTCTCTAAACTTCTTGAAAAAATAATAAATAATCAATTGGTTGACTTTTTGGAAAAAGAGAAACTTCTTTCAGACCGTCAATTTGGCTTTCGCCGGGGCAGATCCACCGAAAGTGCCGTGACACTTTTGACTAACATTACCGCTAAGCATCTTGATGATGGATCGGCATGTTTAGGTGTCTTTCTCGACCTAGCGAAAGCCTTTGACACTGTCTCTATCCCCATTCTTCTAAAAAAGCTTGAAATTGTTGGAATCAGAGGCATGTGCTTGAACTGGTTTCACAGTTACCTTACAGGTAGATCACAACTTACAAAAATAGGTACATTCATAAGTGAGGAACAAGAGGTAGATTTCGGGGTCCCACAAGGGAGTATCTTGGGCCCTACGCTCTTTCTTATATACATAAACGAGCTATCCTCTTCTATTTGTGTATCTAACGTTGACATCATCAATTATGCAGATGATACAGTTTTGCTTTTCCACGAGAGATCATGGAGAAAATTGACAACGATTGCAGAGGAGGGACTTACCCGAGTATGGGAATGGTTGGAAAGCAACCTTTTAACTCTAAATACTTCTAAAACCAATTATTTATGTTTCCACAAAACGGCTGCGTCAGCCCCTCCCTCTGATCTGAAACTTGTCATTCACACATGTTCCTCCGGGAATGCACCATTGTCAAACTGCTACTGCAATACTATCCAGCGTGTAACTAAAGTAAGATATCTAGGAATAACTATTGATGAAAAACTTAGTTTCAGAGAGCACGTCGTAGCCACGTCAGCAAGAATCAGGAAACTCATATACGCAATGAAACAGTTACGCGACGTGGCTCCAACGTGCTTACTGAGACTGGTTTATATAACACTGGGTCAATCCCTGCTTGAGTACTGTATTCTGGCTTGGGGTGGCACTGCAAAATCGCACCTGATTAACCTAGAAAGGGCTCAACGCGCAGTATTAAAAACAATTCTGCATAAACCCTATCGGTATCCTACGGTACATGTATTCAAGGACACTCAAGTTCTGAGTGTGAGGAGACTATTCATAAAGAAAATCACACTCCTTACCCACAAAGAGGTACTCATCTCAGATTACTACGATGAAATGATCGAGAAACGCGTCTTTCATATCCCATCCTTCCCAGTAAAAACAGAATTCGCTAAAAGGTTCTGCAGTTTTCTAAAACCATTTGTTTATAATAAAATTAATAAAATATGTAACATACACACTCTACCCTTGCGCAAAGTAAAGACCATTATTAATAAGGAACTTTTAAATTGGGACTACGATAAAACGGAAGGCTTTTTGAAAACATTGTTATAATAATATATTACGTTTATAATTATTCTACAACACTTTTATGTTTTTTGAACTGTTCAGATGTTTACTTTAATATTATGTTTGTTTTTCTGTCTTCTTACCTAGAATTTAAAATACACATACCATAAATTATATTTGATAATTGTAATAATTTTGATAGATAAATACATATAGTTAATTATTTAATATATACCTATACCGTCCGCTCGTTCATTGCCTCAGTATTTAATAGCAAATTCAAAAATAAATTGTTAACTTTCATAATAATTGTGAACTACCCGCGGGACAGGCTCAGCCTAGTGCGGGTAGTTATGGTAATTGCTAATCATAACTATTTATAAAAACCTGTAATGAATGGAACTGTATAATGTCAACTATTGTAAAATACCTTTATGCTAAATAAATTATTATTATTATTATTATATAACATAATAATATAATTAATTACCAGTTTTTTACCATTATAATAATATATAATCATATATATTATATAATATTATTATAATCAATGATTAATTACCATTATCACAAACTTAAGTACTAAGGTAGGTTAGCCCACAGCGATATAGGTAAGAAAACAAGATATTCTTTATGTCCTGTCGTCTTATAGTTTTAAGATAATGGAACCAGTCTATGACAATTCAATAAAATACACAAAAAATAAAACCATGAAGAAAAAAAACATACAAAAGTATATAACATTACGTAGAACAGAACAGTACAAAAAGGGAAATTCTGTGTAAGTTAGTTTAAGTTATATTAGTTATGAATTCAGTGACTCATAAATTTAATCATTGAGCATTTAATCTTTATATATATAATTCTTCTGTACGTGTGTTGACAGTGAACTCCTCCTAAACGGCTGGACCGATTTGAATGAAACTTTTTTTGTGTGTTCAAGTGGATTCGAGGATGGTTTAGATATGCTTCCTTTTTTCTCTTTTGTACAGGACAACGTCTGTCGAGACAGCTAGTATACATATAAATTCAAGTGTCAATGTATTGCGAAAAATCAAATCGTGCCGAATTGGTGAAAGTACGCCCGGTTAGATTGGCAAGTGCTTCTTCTTCTCCCTAGCCTTTATTATTACCAAGTCACTTGGGGTCGGCTTTCTAATCTAACCGGATTTGACTGGATATCAGTTTTTAGACGGAGCGACTGCCACCTGACCTCCGCAACCCGAAGGCTACCGATACCCTAAGGCTAGACCAGTGTCAGGATATTAGAGGACACTGACTTCCCAATAACGACTGCCATAGATGTTCATGGCAGCGGGGACCGACGGCTTAACGTGCTCTCCGAGGCGCGGAGCAGGCGATAATTGTCAATCAATACGCACATAATTTCGAAAAGTCATATAACTTCCGAAAGTCAGAGGTGCGCGACGTGGGTTCGAACCCGAGACCCTCTGCATTGCAGTCTGTTGGTCTCTTCACTGAACTATCGGCAAGTGCTTAACTACTGCAAAAAAAATATTGCACACACCTGTCGTCTATAAATATTTAACAAGAATTAGATAATATACTTAGGTTTTTAAATTTAGAAATCAATGTATTTAAATTTAGAATGCCAAGCAATAGATAATTTAAAGTAAATTTAAAGACGTCAGATACATGTAATCGTTTTAAAAGAGAGCTCGCAACAATCACATAGGGTAGTAAGCCATCCGAACAACTTTCAAACTTTTGCTCCAATACCATATTTGAACAAAGCAATAACATGTTCGAGCTCCAGAACACACACGAGTAATCACGCTCGGCTGCTATCAAGCATCTGCAGCACGTCCCGACTACAAACTTTAAATAAACCTTATCCGTTCAAGTTTAAAAGAAGTCGAATTTTTCACCAGGAACTTCCACCATTCACAATTGTCAAAGTTTTACATTCAAAACTAAAGCGACGTTTCTTTTTTACGAACAACTCATAAAACATTTATAGGCTTAATAAAAAAAAGTTAAATAAAAAGGAAAGGACGGCCATGTACTGTGTTAACTCTTTAAAGGATTGTTCTCTCCGGCTTTGGAATAATTTAGAAGTTTTCGATTTTAAGGTGAAGTCAATTTGAATTGATTTAGATTTGCATAGTTATTGGAGTCCAGTCCAGAGCAGCGATAGCTCATTGGGGAGACCAACATACAACATACACATATCATGCAATGCAGAGGGTTTCGGGTTCGAACCCACGTCGTGCACCTCTGACTTTCAGAAGTTATGACTTTTCGAAATTATCTGCGTTTTGATTGATAATTATTGCCTGCGCCGTGCCTCGGAGAGCACGTTAAGCTGTCGGTCCCGGCTGCCATGAACATCTATGGCAGTCGTTATTGGGAAGTCAGTGCCCTCCAATATCCTGACACTGGTCTAGCCTTAGGGTATCGTTAGCCTTCGGGTTGCGGAGGACAGATGGCAGTCGCTCCGTGTAAAAACTGATATCCAGTCAAATCCGGTTAGACTAGAAAGCTGACCCCAAGTAACTTGGGAATAATGAAGGCTAGGGAGGATTGGCTTCTAAGACTCCGCTATCCGTCCGTCTGTCACCAGGCTGTATCTCATGTACCGTGATAGTTAGACAATTGAAATTTTCACATATGATGTATTTCTGTTGCCGCTAGAATAAAAAATACTAAAAAACAGAATAAAATAAATATTTAAGGGTGCTCCCATACAACAAACCTGATTCTTTTGCTCGTTTTTGCTCGATATTGATAACGGCAACAGGTAGACGCTTGAAATATTCACAGAATATTTAGTTTTATATTCACTTTAAAAATAAATAATTAAATTAAAATAAAACAAATATTTAATGGGCCCATACAACAGTCATGATTTTTTTGCCGTTTTTATAGATAATGGTACGGAACCCTTCGTGCACGAGTCCAACTCGCACTTCACCGGCTTTTTTACACAGGCAGCGGTATGTGTACTTATGATTTATATCTGCCAACAACCTCCCACAGTTCCGTATCACGCATTTACAGGCCTTCCAGAGAAAACTAACGTTTACGCTTCCTCAACGCTCCGCCAACGCCCCGCAACCATCCCGAAACCGTGACGCATCCGTATCGCTTACACGAAACCTTTATGTGGAATTTAAAACTATAAATCTATTTGCTGAACCAAATACTTCTAGTAAACACCTGTAGCACTGCAATATCCTTTGTATACAAGTTTTAATTCTATGAGATTTGAAATGCATGTGTTGTAGAGCACAGAAATGTCACGTGTCGTTAGGTAAGCCTCACATCGTCA
Organism: Catocala sponsa; assembly: GCA_963564715.1. Lineage (NCBI taxonomy): Eukaryota > Metazoa > Arthropoda > Insecta > Lepidoptera > Erebidae > Catocala > Catocala sponsa. The sequence continues at coordinate 2,061,755 of OY751339.1, forward strand.
ATAACAAAGGACGGTGTAAAATCAAATACCAAGCCGATACTGGTAGACCGCTATCGGTTTAAGGCTTGTTTCACACGTACCATAACCACACTACAACCACAACCACATCACGTGGGCGGGCGCAATTTCGTATTGAAAATGAATAGTAGAATTTACACGGATCGTCATTATCGACCACGTGGGTGATAACGACCACATCGCAACCACAACGTAACCACAACGCAACTACCAGCGATACCGCGAACTAGCGTCCGACCACATCGCAGACACAATGCTGGTTCGACGAAAACCGGTGTCGAACTATCTGTCTGCACTCGTGAGCGTCATTGCGTCTTTGCAACCACATTGCAACTACTAACGACAACTCAACCACATCCACATTTTGTAGGAACCACAACGTAACTGCAAAAATCAGGAGCGACACTATTCACACGTAACCACTGCTTAATCACCTTTTGTCGCGTCGATGTGGTGTGGTTGTGGTACTTGTGAATGAAGCCTTATACACTCGCTTTGTGGTTTCTCAGAGCTGATGTTATTTACTGTCTCGTTGGATAGGCAAAAGTATGCTTACACTTGAGTTTTATGTTCGAACTGTGTAGTGATCGGTGGTCCACCGGGCACACATTTTATTTTTTTATTTTATTTATTTATCTATTTACTACATAGTCCTACGTCTACGCTCGCTATGTATTTGATTGCATGGATGGCATATATAAATGAAAATGAAATGAAAAGATTTTTATTTTTGTACTATCATGACATGCATCATCAATTATTATAGAATGCGGGTATAACAAAAAGTAAATAAAAATATGGAAGTATAAAGAAATTTTAAAAACAAAATGCTTATGTGCAGATGCACGTCCCATCCGACGGCACAAAAACAACGGTGATGCGCTCAGCATAATGCTGTGGCACTTGCATTGCTGCAAGCACTACATAGCGCTGATTTTCAGCGAACACCACAATTATTGACGTTTGGTCCGCCAATAGTGCACTCAAAATAAAGAAATAAATAATATATAAATAGATAGCCACGAGAGAAAATATGGCATAATATATACTATTTTATTAAAAGAATACATTGAAAAAGTAGGTAATAGGTAAGTAAGTATAAAGTAAATAAATACTAGTTATGAATATGTACTTATATGTAATTGTGTAAAAAAAAAACGACGCTCATGACGTAATGAGCGTCATAAGATGTCTGAAAAGATGTTTCTGGCACTATATATTTATTTGTCTAAAATGCAGATACATCATACCCGTATATTATATTGTAGTCTTTGCATCATACATAATTATAAGTTTAAGAGATCTGTGAAGTGTATTGTGAACGTTGTATGAGATTACTTGATTCGTGCTTGATGATAAAAGTGATAATAGCTCCTAAAGTTCCCTGCTAATGCTATGTATAAGCATTTGATTATGCATAGTGGTTTAAGTGCTCGCCTTCACCACTGCCACTGAGCATTGTGGGTTCGATCCTCATACTGATAAAAAATGGTGTGTTCCACAAATGGTTGTGCCGAGTCGGGTGGTTCTTAGAGTCTCTTGTGACACAGGAAATACTCCTAGTGTGGGAGGTCTTTTTAATTATACCCATATTTTTCCTGTTAACGATTAAGGTCCTACGTAATAAGGGCGCGAGACTATTGTCGTTTACCGGACACTGATCCAAACTTCATGGTTACTGCAGAGAATTCCTTGCCAATACAAGTTTACCTGACCCAAGAACCTAACGAAAGAACTTAAACACAGCAGTCGCTTTTGCTGCTGCACCATAGACGCAGACGAAAATTAATCTATTTTCTACACATCATTTCGTAAATACGTAAGCATACAGTATTAAACGGCCGCTTTCTATATCCAACTTCAATCTGCTGTCTGAGTTTGAATTTTGATATATTTTTTAAGGAAGATCTGTCAACATTCTAAATATATTGCAAAATGCAATATTTCGATTGAGATTGAATTTAGAAAGCGGCAGTTAGTCTATACGGAACACACGGATCATATTGGGGCAGCGCGTGAAACGGTTCGTATCGTTTGGGAGCGGCAAATGCACAAAGTGATCTCTCATGATACACAGCCTAAGACATGTGTGGCCAACCATTCGTAGTGCCTCGCGATGTTTGTACACAGGTTTAAACATTCGCGTACGCGTAGGGCAATATTATATTTATAACATACTAGCTTTTGCCCGCGGCTTCGCTCGCGTTAATTTAGAATTTGACAATCAATTCAGGTCGTACTCTGCTTGTAATAATATAATTCAATCATGATTCGAAAGACACGTGGCGCCATCTATTATCATAAGAATGTTATTGTTGTTTTCCTCGGGAACAGTAATTTTTTTCGGGATGAAAGGTAACCTATGTCCGTTTCTGTACACCTGACAACGTATATGCAAAATTTCAGGATGATCGGTTTAGTGGTTTAGGCGTGAAAAGGTAACAAAGTAACAAACTCATTTTCGCATTTATAATATTAGTTAGGATTAGGATTATGATTTTATCCTTAATACCCACACTTTACACAAAAAAAATCTCTCTATTTCTAACTTCAACACATTAACTGCGATGAAAAACCAAACAGCTGGTGTTAATACTTCTTTTATTTTCAGTTCAGCGAGATGAAAACATTATAACAGTTTTTTTTATGTTATTATGACAAAAAAATTGGCCATAAAACGTAAGTACCTACCTGTACTAATTTGTTTGTAATTTGACTAATGCCGGTAAGCTTTGTCCCGGGCAAAAAGTCCCGAAATAACCGAGCTTCATATTATTTAAATTTCTGTCTGTAATTTAAGTAATGAGAGGATTAGACGCCTAAGCGAATGGTGAGATAGCGTGCGATGCAGCCGGACCTTATCAGTCCGTTTCAGAGGGAAGGGGATTCAAATTGGGTGTTTCAACAGTTATGTTCTATGCATGTGATAAATATTGTGATAAATATTTATATAAATCATACTTATGTATATTATTAGGTGCTAAATTAATAGGTAAATATAATAATAAAATAATATATGATTTTTGTAATATCCATATCAGTTCTAAAAACGTTCTGTGTACGTTCTGTGTAATATTAAATAATTTCTAATAAATCACTTACTTGACTCATCAGAACGGACATTTGAATAGATATATAAAGTTATCACAACTGTGAATCATCCGTTGTTTGTGAGTCGTTATAAAAGGAGAGAGCCAATGTTCTGTAGTTCAGTTGCTCCTCGGCAATCAAGCGTAACACATAAGGTACGATACCGTTCTAATTATATTATGGCTGGTGTAATTGTTATTATGTTGTTGTTTGATTATAATATATAGTAAAATGTGTTATGTGTTATAATATAGTAGCTGATATAATGTTATTGGTACATAACAAATATAATATAAATAAATATTGATATATTTGATATTGAATTATTGCTTTTATGAATTAGTTTAAGGGAACCATATTCCTGTCATTAATATTTAATAAAAAAAATGCTTAACCAAATTGCTTATTTATTTCACTTACACCAAAAATCTAACACATGCATCATGGTTATTATTAACGAAATATAGGCATACCGCTGCTCATCCCACGGGGAGATACCAGCGTGATTTTAAGTTGTGTTCATTAAATATTATTATGCTTTGTTTTATTTAATGTGTATCTGAACAATTTGTTTAGTTTTGTTGTTTTTACGCTTGTATTTCCGAAGTGTGTATGCAAAGGTATGTTGCATACACTTTTTATAAATTTTGGTTCCACTCAACTTTTTACAGCTCTTTTACTTTTTAAGCTGTATACCTATGCGTTTCACTAGATAAGTTTTTAACACAGCAATGTTTGTTACTTTATAACTTTTTATCTATTATTTAATCACCAATAAGTAAAAATAGCAACATACCTGCCATCCGAAGGTGTGAGAGCTCAGCTCTTTGCCTGAAATCCCCATCAAGCAGCGTGCGGTTAGGCGTAAACTAGAACTCCTGGATAAGTCGAGTGGGCCTGATGGCATCCCTGCAGTAATACTTAAGACGTGTGCCCGTGAGTTGACCCCTCTTTTAATGCACCTATACCGTTTTTCCTACAATTCCAACAGGGTTCCATCTTCGTGGAAGATCGCTCATGTTAAATTAGCGAGCAGAAAGGTGGGTGTACTGAACAGAGCGAGGCAGTACTTCACACCAGGTCAACATCTTGTGCCTTACAAAGCACAGGTCCGGCCGCACGTGGAATACCGCTCACATCTCTGGGCGCCTGCCCCCAAATACCAGCTCGACCCACTTGACTCCCTACAAAGACGGGCAGGTCGAATCGTCGATGATCCCAATTTCACGGATAGATTGGAGTAGTTGGAGCAACGGAGGGACTTTGGGTCTCTCTGCGTGTTCTACCGGCTCTTTTACGGGAAGTTCTCTAAAGATTTGTTTGATTTGGTACCAGCGGCCCTTTTCTATCACCGTTAAGCAGGGTTCATCCATATCACCTGGAAGCATTCACATCCAAGACGGTACGCTTTCAGCGATTATTTCTCCGACGTACGAGCAAGCTTTGGAATGAACTGCGTGTTTCGGTGTTTCCCGAGCGCTATGATATGTCCTTCTTCAAACGAAGCTTAACGAGAGTTCTTTCACGGTAGGCAGTGGCTTTGCTGTGTCCTGACATTGCTGAAGTTCATGAGCAGCGGTCACCACTTTCCATCGGGTGGGCCACTTGCTCATCTGCAACCAATGGCAATAAAAAAATGTACTATATATCTACGTTTATGTAATGCTAATAAAAACTTACTTATTGAAGGAAACCTGGTTATCTGCGATTACTCTAAAGAAATTACATTTTTGGGAACATGTGCGATATGGAGATTATTATGGCCGAAACCTTTTCATACTCTTATACAGTCTTCTCTGGCCCGCACCTAGCAGGACGTCAATTTATAAGCAGAATTTATATACTCGAGACACTTCAATAAATTTCTCACTTTAAAAAATATCTAAATGTGTGCTTAATTCGTTGACAGCGTGCAGCGGGAGCTAGACAGCCTGTCAGGTTATCGAAGAAATTGTCCATTGAATATTGAATATGAAACGTCCCTTCATTTAGATATTATTTAAATTCATGTTGTACATTTCAATGGAAAATAAATTTCTGCATGAACATTTTTATTGATTTCAAGTTTCGTTAATGCTTGAATTATTACCAGTGTCGCCTGTGTTACCGGTCATAAATGATCACGCACAATCCTATTATGTGTACTACATAACGATTATTATGTTGAATAGCTCGTTTGTTCCCTTGAACAAACGAGGCTATAATTACAGTATACCCATGAATACCTTAATATGTATTCATATTAAGATATTCATGGGAATAAAAAAGCCATTGCATCTACCAGGACTTTGGCCTCGTGAATCTCACGGGTATACTGGAATAAAAAGTATCCTATCCTATATCAAGGATATGGTCTATCTATATGTCCAGTCTTATCCAACAATCTTGCAACAATTTACGCGTAATTGACTAATAAACATCCAAAGATCTTCATAAACTTTCACATTTATAAAGTTAGTAGGATTTTTACATCATTAAATTTACTGCTTGCACACCAAGCAGGTAGCTGGCGCGCATGCGATTACTTGCGTAGTAGCTACTACGTACTACTTACGTAGTAACTACGTGAATAGCGAGTAGCTCGCGCATGTAGCTGCGTAATCACGCGGCTACATGCGCGAGCTATTCGAGCGCTACATGCGCAAGGTAAACATGCTGCTTCGCCTTCACCGTTCACAAGATGCATGTAACTTGCCCAAGTACTACTTGTGCATATTACCCGTTGCGAGTCATTACTTAAAGATCCTTGACTCTTACATGACTACAAAGCGAGTTTCGAAAATAAAATAAATGCCACAAAAACACCTTCTCTCTCTTTCATCAAAACACCTTGTCATTGTTTGATATATACATTTAGATAAGGAACCATTTCAAATGTTACGACTTTACTCATATAGGTATTCAATGTTTAATGTATTTATGATAGGACGTTATTTACGATCTATTTGCTAGCAAGTTGAGTCCTTGATATATTTGATCCTGTAGGTGTTATTTCGAGTACCAGATCAATATTGTATTATTAAGTTATTTTTAGTTCTAGCTAGCAGTACGTGTATAGACGTATAAGCAGCTGCGGATTGTCTTTCGAGAATTTATTGGTAGTAGATGTGTATTAGCCGCTTGGTTTTCGATTAAATAACCAGCACCCACGTGTAAGTCTGTACCTATTTTAATGCTTGAACTACGATATTGTAGGTAACCATTCCGTCTGTGTATTTATTTACGTATTATATTGAGAGAAACATCAAAATAGACGTTTCATTCACGGACACCTATTTATGTGGCCATAAATACATTGTTTACAGCTAATATTTTTGTTGTTAATTCGAACGCGAATTAACGTTATATTTTTAATGAATAGATCTCTTGTTACCTAAAAATATCTTATGTGTATAATATGACAATAGCGTACATACTACATAGTTTCAAGGCTGTATTTTCGAAGGAGTGTATTAAGTGTATATTACGCCCATATTTCGCTTGCAATTATTTTAGGACCGTCCTAATAAAGGGCAAACCTATACCATCTACCATCATTATCATCTCTTCCAGACTACTATTGAGAATTTTTTGACAGAGAAACCGTCTGAAAATCAAAACCGAGAGCACGGCAGTCGCATTCATGACTAAATATTCTGCAAAACAACGAATACCTCCAACTAAGTCAGATCGATCGTTTATTAATATAAACAGTCCTTTGATTACCAGTGTAGTTTGTATTCCCGATGAACAATTTAATGTTCGGTATATTTCGTGGAAGCTTTGAACACTACTAAGCACACGAAACACCCAGTCTAAGTTCCCGATGAACGATCGAGTACTGAACAATATACACAAAACAGTTCGAGGCTTTTGACAATTCTCTATTTACAGAAATAGGTCGAGAATGGTTTGCCACGAAGTAGATTACTGATAGACTCACTTGGTTTGACTTAAATCTCGTCTTTGTACTTCATCATTGTTTTTTTGTCCCACAAAGTTTTTGCTGGAATGTCTTGAATATGAGTACAGACCATCTGTTCACACATATTCTACCGTTATGATAACTTTATACGCCGTCACTTAATTATGTCACTAAATTGTTATAAATTGATATGTAAAGTTCATTGAATATAAAAAAAAAGAAATTGATATCGAAACTGAATATAAAGAATTTTGACAATATAACTATTAGAAAAGAAAGAAAGAATAAAAGAAAGAAAAGATAAAAATATTTATTTGACACATACCACAAACACATAATAACAAGTATAAAATAAAAAGAAATACTTAGATACAAACATAAACTTAGCGAAACGAAACCAAAACAGAAAAATAAACAAAATACGTATAAAGTGTCAACAGTAGTGTCAAATAGGGCCCAGTTCAGCATGTGTCAGACGATAGCCTGACGCTGGTTTTCAACTGGGTCCTTTAGTGACTCACGGATATAAACCATCTATAATAATCAAAGAAAATATAAAAATGTATATAATATACCTATAAACAGAATAATATCAACTTTACACACAGACAGATAGTAAACCTAATACAAGATCTCACAACACAAAATTATATATATAAAGTAAATATTATGAGTTATATGGTCAAAATAAAATGAATTTCTGATTGGTATTGGATACGATACGTGCTTGATTTTTAAAAGGTTTCATTAGACAATGTCTGTAATAATAATATACTATCCAGCTAATAAAATTAATTTCGTCATATTAATTTCGTATGCTTAAGTTGTCTTGTGGTATAACAAGAAATAGTGATGATCTCCAAATTGCAATTATTATTATAATTATGAGCACGAATGGCGTAGTGGTTTAAGTAATCGTAGTGGGGGGTTTGATTCCCAAACAAAAGAAAAATTGTTGTAGACACACAATTTTTTGTTTTGAATGATTGTTTTAAGTCTGGATGCTCCTTATGTGTATGTCGTAAAGTATCTTGCAACACAGTGTGAGTTGACTTTCTTCTCCTTAGCCTTTATTATTCCCAAGTCACTTGGAGTCGGCTTTCTAGTCTAACCGGATCTGACTGGATATCAGTTCTTACACGGAGCTAGACCAGTGTCAGGATATTAGAGGGCACTGACTTCCCAATAACGACTGCCATAGATGTTCATGGCAGCCCGGACCGACGGCTTAATGCGCTCTCCGAGGCACGGAGCAGGCGATAATTGTCAATCAATACGCACATAATTTCGAAAAGTCATATAACTTCCGAAAGTCAGAGGTGCGCGACGTGGGTTCGAACCCAAGACCCTCTGCATTGCAGTCTGTTGGTCTCCCCACTGAGCTATCGTGTGAGTTGACTTTATTAACATAAAATACAATTATGTATATGATATTCCAAGGTACTCAGAGAATATCTTGAAATCCTAATATTATAAATGCGATTGTGAGTCTGTTTGTTTGTTTTATACGGTTTCACGCCTTAACTACTTTACCGACCATCATACAATTTTTCATTCACGTCGTCAGGGAAAAAAAGTTGTTGTCAAAAAAGGACATATTAAGGTACCTTTCATCCAGAAAAAAGAACTACACCTGATGTCATTGATAGCTAGTCCTTACTAATCCTTACTAGTCCTTACTAATATTATAAATTTACTTTTACATCTGTCTGTCTGTATGTCTGTCTGTATGTCTGTCTGTATGTCTGTCTGTATGTCTGTCTGTATGTCTGTCTGTATGTCTGTCTGTATGTCTGTCTGTATGTCTGTCTGTATGTCTGTCTGTATGTCTGTCTGTATGTCTGTCTGTATGTATGTCTGTCTGTCTGTCTGTCTGTTACCTTTTCACGGCTAAACCACTCAACCGATTTAGAAGAAATTTGGTACAGATATAGTTTAAAACCTGGGGAAGGACATAGGCTACTTTTTATTCAAGTAGGTACCACGCGGGCGAAGCCGCGCGCAAAAGCTACTATTATAAATGGGAATGTGAGTTTGTTTATTTGTTACGCTTTCACAGATTAACTACTCGGCCGATCATCACCAAAGTTATCATACACGTTGTCAGGGGAACAGAAAAGGGCTTAGAGTACCTTTCATCCGGAAAAAGTACTATTACTGAGAGATAACTAGTAACATATAAATTGGTGATCCAAACATTCTACAAACAGAAACAATGTAGATCGCATCAACGTATACGTTACAAATAAAATATTGTAGCACCTGTAGCCGACGTACGTTGAACAAAAGGCTCGAATCACCCGGCACAAAGAAGCACAGACCGCTATAGATGTTTCAAAGAAAGGAATTTAACGAACCGACATCGGTACCGATTGTAATACAAGTTTGTTTCCTCCTTTCCTCGTAGTAGCAAAACTTGAATTAAAGATCTTAATGACCGGACTGCAAGCTCCAGATTTATTAATAATTTTACTTTTAAATTAACCTTCGCCCTGTTTTATTTTGTCTGGTTACGTTCATTTAAGAAAATGTTCTTTTACATTTTAGCTGCGGTCCGTATAATAATTGGCAAAGTTTATAGATACAATAATGTTTTGTTTAGTTAACATGAATTATGGTGTATTGCTGATAAGGAATGGAAAATACATCTGCTACAGTTGAAAAGAGAAAATATATTTTTGTATAAGCTATATTTCTTAAAGAATGTTGCAAATATACATACATAGATTCACGCCTGTTTCCCAGAGGAATAGGCAGAGACTACGGATTTACATTTGCTACGATCCTGACATACATATTACAAATATAATAATAATATAATATAATATTCTATCACATACACACAACACCATCTAGCCCAAACTAAGCACAGCTTGTACTATGGGTACTAGACAATGGATAAACATACATATATAATTTTTTTTTGTAAATACATACATATTATACATAAAAACACCCAGACCAAGACAAACATCCATGTTCATGCACACAAATATTTGACTTGTGCGGGAATCGAACCGCGACCTCAGGCGTGGCAGTCGGTTACACTAACCACTACGCCATCGAGGCCGACATTATATATATATATTATTATATATTATGCATGAAGTAAGAGTATGATACTTGCATTATAGAAGAATGTAATTTAATTTAATATAGTTGAGGTGATCTACTTGAAGAGAACTAATCAAATAAATAAGAGAAATGTACTCTTGGTAATCATTATATATAATAGAATACTCTATATATATAATTCTTCTGTACGTGTGTTGACAGTGAACTCCTCCTAAACGGCTGGACCGACTTGAATGAAACTTTTTGTGTGTGTTCAAGTGGATTCGAGGATGGTTTAGATACGCTTTTTTTTCTTTTTTTTCTTTTGTATAGGACAACGTTTGTCGGGACAGCTAGTATATAATAGAATTTGATGTATTCTTAACACTATATTACATTTGGCGGCCTCGATGGCGTAGTGGTTAGTGTGCTGTTACAAGTAACGGTAGCAATAACATACATACATACATAGATTCACGCCTGTTTCCCAGAGGGGTAGGCAGAGACTACGGATTTCCGTTTGCTACTATCCTGACACACTTCTCTGGCTTCATTCACTTTCATAAAATTCCTCATACACGCTTGGCGGTTTAAGGTGCTCTTAACCTGGCCTTTATCCAGAACGTCTCCGATCTGATCAAGAAACGTTTGCCTAGGTCTTTCCTTTGCAACTGTTCTATAATAGCAATAATTAACTATTAAATACGAATATTGCTCTAACATTTAAAGGTATGTACCATGGGATAAAAGTCAAGACTTTTTACATAATATTGTCTTCTGTTTACGCGAATGTTATTCATTGAAATTAAACTACTATATACGGATTTTATCGCGTTATGTATTTGACATTTTATCACATAATTTAGAGACTGTTACACTACTTTTACTATTGACTATACTAATTTTTAAGCTAATTAAATTATTAAAACTATTTATGTTTACACTTTACCCGACGTTTCGGTTGCTTTTCAGCAGCCATGCTCACGGGGAGACTAAGATGGTAGTTGTCTCAATGTTCCAGTGTATTTCAAAGTACCCAAACATAATTTAATCATTGGTGTTTCGTATAGTTTAATAGTAGTAGTAGTGTAACAGTTTAAAATTTTGTAATAAAGTGTCAAATAAACAACGCGATAAAATCCGTATATAGTAGTTTAATTTCAATGAGTCAAGACTTTTGCTTGACAGTCCAACGGTCTCAACAATAAGCTATCGATGAATTATTTTTTTAAATGATGTATCTATTAACCGATGAATATAACTTGAAATTGTACTATTGTGTATATATAATGCAGCAATTCAATCCGTAATCGATTTCTGTACAATTTGTTTAACAGAAATTACTCTAAAAAGGTCTTTATCTATGCTCGTAGTTATTTTATGATTAAAGTATTTACTTTAAATTATATTTTACGATCTAAATAGAGTCTGTACCATCTGTATGCTAATCAGCCGAATCACTGAACTGTTTCAAATAAGATTCCAACCTATTTTGCTTTAGTAAGACTTAAAACTAGCGTAATTTGCTATTTCATTTTAAATTATCCTCTGAGAGGACATTGCAGTAATTTGCGATTAAGGCTTTAGTTTTAAAGTGGCTGTTTTGTTTATAACTTTGAATGTTGTGTTAGGTTGAGTTGAAGGCGTTGTGATTTCAGTGGTCGTGTAACCACTAATAATGCGCTGAGTTCTATAGGTTCGTTCCCCATAAAGGACAAAATATTATCAACAAAAATGTTCTTCTTCTTCTTAAAAAAGACAACGTCTACACTAGAAATAATTCTCGTGTCGCGGGGGACTTTACTAGCATTCTATCTTATCTTATCTTATGTGGAGGCCAGTCAGTGCAGACTGGCGACACTTCGACCCAGTCGGATCTTTTGTGTTGACACTCTCCCAATAACGACTGCCATAGATGTTCATGGCAGCCGGGATCAATGGCTTAATGTGCTCTCAGAGGCACGGAGTAGGCGATAATCGTCAATCAATACGCACATAATTTCGAAAAGTCATATAACTTCCGAAAGTCAGAGGTGCGCGACGTGGGTTCGAACTCGACACCCTCTGAATTGCAGTCTGTTGGTCTCCCACTGAGCTATCGCTGCTCGTTACACAAATCCGTTGTTACAAGCATTCTAACAACGGATTTGTGGATCACACACATTTTTGTACCGTGTGGGATTCGAACCCACAACACTCGGCGCAGTGGCAGCGGCGAGGCGACCATTGAAACCACTACACCATCCGCGCAGTCAACAAAATTGTATTCGAATGTGATCCACAAACATTTTTCAGACACGTTTTTTTTTGTTTATAATGATTACTAGCAATTTGTCGCTTCAATACATCCTCGTTTGACTTCTTGTCAGTCTAACTTATTTTCTCCAATTTGCCTCCAAAACTTGTCCAAAACATAATATTTCTAGCCTGTATGCTCAATATACGAATTATTAATTAGCTTGCAATTAAAACAAATTTTGCAATAAAATAAATTCATACTAGGATTCCATCACTCGGATAAAATTGCCAATAAAATCTTGATATAAATTTTGTTTGGTTACAATTCTTTAGCCTCAAGACCACAAATGCTGAGGTCAATGTCACCCAAGCATTAACCAGGTTAACCTCCAAAAGTTTAAAGTTAGTAATGGTTGAGATACTTGTGCTGGCTAATAATAACAAACAGCGGTTTCAAACTCTATTCGTTTGACCCTTTAACTGTGTCTTTAGGTGAATATTATAAATTTGAAAGTTTAGACAGAAATTCTTAATGTCCCTGAGGTCCCGTGGTATAAGTTTGCCTTTACGTTTATTGGCCGAGGTAAGACAATACATTTTTTTTAAGTGAAAACTTCTTTAGGCGCGTTGAGCACTTCTTGGGTGAACAAAAATCATAGAACTCGCGTGATCGTCATGCTTCGTCATCATCACGCTTCCACGCTTTCCATTTTTGAATTATTTTCGAATATTAACATTATCTCAGAAATGGTGCATCCTATGCAAAAAATAACTAAATTTTGACCCCTAAGAGAGTATAAGGAATCTGACCCGCCCCCTTTCTTTTTTTCATTTTTTTTGGTTTATAAAGAAGTGTTTATGATCAAGGATTAAAGTTTTCACTTCTATCGGCAGTCCCCAAAGACTGCCCCACTTTTTTGCACTGTATTAGGTTTGCATTTGACCGCGATCTCACCTGATCTTAAGTAAAGATGCAGTCGACGATGGAGCACGCTTGCCTAAAAGATACCTATTCACTCGTGACTTGAAGATACCCAGATCATTCTCATCGGGAAACACAGACTTAGGTAGTGAGTTCCACTCCTTTGCGCTACTCATTATAAAAGTGGAAGCAAAGCGCTTCGTGTGTAAATGTGGTATATAATTCACAGGCAGTTTGAATGATTCCGCGTTTTACAAACAGCGTTGTCCGTTTAAAAATGCTCGCTGTTTTAAAATATGCCGAAGGCAAAATGTAAATTGTCTTGTCACTTTATAATATGCCACGACATTTGATAGACAATTCAACAGCATAACGAGCACCTATACGCTTCAAATCACTGCATTCCGTCTCGGAAGGGTTAGGTTATGTTAGGTTCCTTCTTAAACCCACCCAAAAACAAGTCACCCTGCTATAACAATCAACGAGCGTTTTAAAGGGATGACGCCGTTTGTAAAACGCGGAATCATCACGACGCCGTTTGTAAAACGCGGAATCATACAAATTGCATGTGACATATACTTATAATATATACCACATTTACATACGGTATAAATTGTCCTTTATAATTATGTTCTACTATGACTAATTCGTTATGAAGTAGGAGCTATATACGTAGGACAGCCGGTAAAATTAAATCAAGAAACTTGTAGTATAGCGGTTGCGGTTGCCTCTATAAAAGTTTCGATTCATCTAGAAATAATAAGTATTTATAATTTTATATTTTTAAAAGGGATTAAATATAATGACCACCAAAAATAGTAATTGCACACCAAAATATGCTTACTAAAATGTATCATAACGAGCACCTATACGCCTCAAATCACTGCATGCCGTCTCGGAAGGGTTAGGTTATGTTAGATTCCTTCTTAAACGCACTCAAAAATAGGAGCCCCGCTAAGCGGGGCTCCGTCGACTTATTTTGATCTCTTTGCTGTGCAATTAATATTTTTGGTATTAAATACGGTTTTAATTTTGGTAATCATTTTTTATTTTTTACTGTTATATTTTACTATATCTGGTGATAAGTTAAACATAAGCCTTTTTAAAACAGACTGCACATAATAATATGGTCTTCTTTCTTTTTTTTTTCTTTTTCGTGTGGTTAGTGGTCAACCTGTTATCAAGAGTTGTTCAAGCCGCCCGTAGGCCTCTGACATGGCTTAACGACTGCTATCAATTTGACAACAAACGGGACCGACGTTTTACGTGCCCTCCGAAGCACGGAGACGCTCAGATGAAATACCAATAAGCGGTCACCCATCTATAGACTGACCGCACCCAACGTTGCTTAACCTCGCTAATCGTTTACCGATCAGTGAGTGCAACTGGCTATGAGCGCCTAATAATATGGTGTAGTGGTTTCATTGGTCGTCTCGCCACTGCCACTGCGCCGAGTGTTGTGGGTTCGATCCCCACACGGGACAAAAAATTGTGAGATCCGCAAATAGTTGTTCCGAGTCTGGGTACACTTTGTGTCCATTGAAGGTTTGTAAAGTAGAATTATTCCTAGTGCGTTAGTTGCCCATTTAAAAAAACAAGAAATATTCCTAAACTACATAATATATGAAGTAGTATATAGGACGGCACGTAAAGTTATACCAAGAAACTTTTGCCTTAAGACCTTTATAAAACCTTCCAGTTCCTAGAAATAATACCCATCAACAATGTACTTTATCAGCAGCGATAACTTTGACGAAAGACATTTGAAAGAAAAATTATTTTGAAATAATGTTTGATTATGCAAGATATAGAATCACTGCCTGCTTGAACGGTAAAGCAAAACATTGCGAGGACACCTGAATTTCTAAAACTGTAAACAGTTTTCACTGTCGTAGTTCCTAAAGTGCATGGTAAATTGTAAGTTTTGGTAACAAAGTAATATTATTATTATTAGTGAAGAAAGCGATAATGACAGGCTACTTAAAACAAAGAGAATAGCCGAAGCCAGGAGGGCAACATACGAAATGTAATCGCGCGGGCTATACACACGAGCTACATGCTCATTCAATTAGTTCAGGTGACTTTGCATGGTTCCGTAGATGTCTTACGGAGATAATCTATACTAATCCTTACTTATAATATTATAAATTCCAAAGTAACTCTGACTGTCTATCTGTCTGTCTGTCTATCTGTTACCTTTTCACGGCTAAACCACTCAACTGATTTAGATGAAATTTGGTACAGATATAGTTTAAAACCTGGGGAAGGAAATAGGCTACGTTTTATTCATGTAGGTACCACGCGGACGGAGCCGCGCGCAAAAGCTAGTATTATTATAAAGAGGAAAGATTTGATTTTTAGTTTGTTTGTAATGATTTAACTCAAGAACTATCAAACCGATTTTAAAAATTATTTTACCATTAGAAAGCTATATTATCACAGAGTAACATAGGCTATATAATATTTTTCTAAAAGTACTGTTACTTCTAACCTAACCTACTTTTACGCGAGCGAAGCCGCAAGAAAAAGCTAGTGTTTTATAAAATAATCATCATCATCGATGACGTTATAATGTAAATGTGTAAAACGCTTAGCACTTCAGGATGGAATATGAACCAATAAATAAAAACCTTACCCCAATGAAAACTTTATCAATTGAACAGGACACTTTTTCTTTATTGATGTATGTTATTAAATTAATTAAGATTTTAACCATAATGCCTTTGACTGGGCAAAATGTTGCGGGCTGTTCGCCATTTGGGTCGTTGTTGTACCGAGGGAGTCGGTGGTTGTGGGTTGATTAGACTTGTTGTGACCCGTTGTGGGATGGACATCTCAACCCTTAACCACGGTTGGGGTAAGGCACCCGGAAAAGTTTGGAAATTAAATAGTTAATAGAGAATTTAACATGAGTAACTAAAGTTTTAAACAAGAATATGACACAGCGTTTACTAATAAAAAAAATGTATGTTTTACATGTAAAAATGTGTATGAAAATAGTAACTGGACACTAAATTTTTTTCGCTTTTTACGTTCGATATTTTTACATCGGCATAAATTATAATTACGATGAATTGATAATTAACCATTAATTAATTGGAAAATTTTACTTTAATTAAATGGTGCATCTCTTCCAAATTTAATTTCAATCTGTTCGTAAATAAATGTATTTTTTAAAGGCTTCGCATGATAATGAATTTTAATATTTAATACACAACACTGTACTACTGTAATTATATAAACTTCATCATTGTACGAAGTACAGTTCATTGACTCGCCGTACGCGCTGTCAGCACATAAGCATGACCTACATTACTTACTTTATATTATTTTAATTAAGTTCAGTTCGCGTTCAGTCACCAATCGGTTCGCGTGTACTCACATAATTATCATCATACCATATTAGATTAAGTTAAGTCAATAAACCAAGTTGTGCTTAACTCTATCTTTCACTTATTTATGAACCATACATAAATCTCTCTGTACGGTAACCATCACACCGTACAATCATATAGTAAAACTGATCAAACGAAAGTTAAAAAAATTACAAAATGAAGTACCAAAACAATTTTACAAAATTAAGTAAAACTAATTAACAAAGTAAGTTATAGCTCATACTAATTACTCTATCACTATACATAGGTCCGATTTCTGAGTCGGAAAAAGTTTTATTTAGCACCACGAATCCACCATCTGTAAATGGGTCCTGGTAACGGCTGAAGCCTGCTATTACTAGGGACCAAAGACATAAATGTTGGGTGTGGTACCTCTGTCTATATCTTAGAGGGTATATAGATCTGAGAATATGTATATAAATGTAAAAGTAAAACAAAGTCGTATGTATGTACAGTTGGCTAAAAATTAGGAGGCCTAATCACCCTCTTTCGTTCTTCCCGTTCCTTCTCCTTCCCATTTCCGTTTTCTCTTCTTCGGCAACGCGCAAATGATGCCTTTGTTGTTGTAGGCGTTCATAGACTACGGTGACCAAGTAGTCCGATGGTAAGTACCGTCAGGTGGACCGTAAGCTTGTTTGTCACCTTAATTGTATAAAAAAATAGTGAGGTCTACCATCTGGTTGGGGTTCATTTGAACTTCATGAAACAACAAGGTCGATTTCCCCTTGCAATAATATTATAACAGTGACCATTGCTCTGTTTATTATCTACTAGCTGTTACCTGCGACTTCGTCCGCGTAGATTTTAACTAAAAAGTGTTTGTCTTCGCGGAATCCTATTTTTTTTTCTCAAATCAAAGTGGGCTAAGGTACTCCTTATAACATAACATCAGCTATCTGCCAGTGAAAGTCGCGTCAAAATCGGTGCAGCCGTTTCGGAGATTACCCGGAACAAACAGACAGACAGACAAAAATTAAAAAAATAGATGTTTTCGTATAGGTGCCTTACATACTTTCATATGCATTAGATAAAAAGCTGTTATTTTGACATTACAAAGAGACACTTCAATTTTATTTAATTTGTATAGATGTATTATACGTCATACCATGTGTCAAGTTTGAATTATCACAGCTAACAACAACTCACCTCCTTTACTCATCTCCGTTAGAAAAGTCAACCTTAGCGATAATTAGATGTCACAGAAACTTTTGCCAAAAAACCATTTTCTTGGCCGACTGTACGTGCCGAGCCATTTTATAAACACTAAGAGAGTATTATAATAGTTTTAATCGTAATGGGTTTGAATTTTTTATCAGTTACTCGGCTCAGGCTCTTTAAGATAACGTCACTGAAAATAATTAATCTGTCAGCTACCTAAGCTTACAAAGTCAAATTTCAAAACATTATAAAGTTATTATTTATTCGAAGTGAAAACTTACTGCTTTGGATAAAGATATTCCATTTAATATTTAAGCAGGTGGCGTTTGCTACTCCATGCAATGTTTTAGAAACATAAGATAAGGGAATGGGTTAAAACAAGCTTAATCCGTTTTTTTATATGGTTTTGTGCTACAACCCGCGCCATCACGCAAGTAATCCGTAGTAGTCCGCGCTAATACCTTGCGCATGTAGTCGGCACGAATAGCTTGCACATGTATCTACCCTGCGCGAAGTGCTTGTGCACCTACATGCAAAAAACTAAAAACACGCTTTATTAAAAAAAGTAGTAAATAATTTAAGATTTTTAATGTAAAAAAGCGTGGCGTGCTTTCTAAGATATTTTGATAACCGCCACTCCACCCTTTTTTACATTAAAATTATAAAATACTTTCCTACTTTTTTTAACAAAGCGTGTTTTTTTGTTTTTTAACTATTATTCTAATAAAATTAAAATCATGAATATGTTTATTCACATATGTCACATAGTAACACTTATGAACATCAAAGCAACAATTAATAATGTGAATTTACATTCACCTGTTACCATGTTCAGCGAAGGAAGGTCGTAGAACTAATTATAAGAACGGACTAGAAACTCACGGCCTCAAATTTGTAAAATAAAATATATTGTAAAGGCTATTTAGAAGTAATCGCCAAAACAATATTGATTATTATTTTTAAATAACTAGCTTTTGCCCGCGGCTTCGCTCGCGTTAATTTAGAATTTGACAATCAATCCGGGTTGTACTCTGCTTGTAATAATACAATTCAATCATGATTCGAAAGACACGTGGCGCCATCTATTATCATAAGAAAGTTATTGTTGTTTTTCTCGGGAACAGTAATTTTTTTCGGGATGAAAGGTGGCCATGTCCGTTTCTGTACACCTGACAACGTATATGCAATATTTCAGGATGATCGGTTCAGTGGTTTAGGCGTGAAAAGGTAACAAACAAACAAACTCATTTTCGCTTTTATAATATTAGTTAGGATTAGCATTAGGAAGTTAGGATAAGGATTACGATTAGGATTTATGTAAGGAAATTTCCATTATTGTATGACTTACTGGTATAATACACTCACCCAAAATGCATAACTATTGTCGTGTGTGTATCTTCTTTGTTTTACTGTTACATGTTATCTCACGTATTATATATAGTACTGTTGAACTAATAGCGATACATCTCTTGAGCTGAGCAGCGTATTGTGACGCACACACAATACTTATGTTAATTGCTTTGTCGTTCCATCTTTTATTCTTTCTACTTTACGATCTGCCTGCATGCCTGCGTTATGAGTTACGACGTTCAGTTTTAAGATTTTTTAGCATATTTTGAAATAGCAGCAAGATCAGCGTAATTCTGTTTTTCTTGAACGTTAAATCTATACTAATATTATAAAGCTGAAGAGTTTGTTTGTTTGTTTGAACGCGCTAATGTCAGGAACTATTAGTATGATTTGAAAATTCTTTTGGTGTTGGATAGCCTATTTATCGAGGAAGGCTATAGGCTATATAACATCACGCTACGACTCGCGGGGGCGGCGCAGTAACGATAAACGCGGGTGAAACCGCGGGAACAGCTAGTAGCTTATAATATTAAATACTATATTTTACCCGCGGCTTCGCTAGCGTAAATATAGGTTAGGTTAGGTTAGTATCAGTACTTTTTTCTGGATGTAAGGTACCCTATGTCCTTTTCTGTTCTCCTGACAACGTGTATACAAAATTTCATAATAATCGGTAGAGTGGTTAAGGCGTGAAAGCGTTACAAACAAACGAATAAACAAACAAACTTACATTTGCATTTATAATATCAGAAAAGATTTATTATTCATACACATTAGCAGAGGTCTTCCTTCAAATAACTTAGATTAATTCTTTAGTAACTTATATAAGACTTCCTTTTGTTTTGCTGTGGCACATGGCGGCCACGACCTTGTTTCAACATAGAAAATAGAAAAGACGAAACAACTTACGTTTTAGTAAAATTACCAACTTGATAGAAATCAAACCACGTGTATAATAATATAAAAATGGGACTTAAGTAGGAACTTAAATCCCGTTTCTATAGTTAATATTTTTTTTTTATTTCGTTAATATTATTTAGCAGCGATAGCCTAGTGGGAAACCGTTGGACTGCCACGCAGAGGTCTCGAGTTCGATCCCAAGACGTGCATCTCTAACTTTTCGAAGTTATATGCGTATTAATATTAATTATTAGTTAATTATCGCTTGCTTTAACGGTGAAGGAAAACATCGTGAGGAATCCTGCATATCTGAGAGTTCTCCATAATATTCTCGAAGATATGTGAAGTCTGCCAACCCGCACTAGGCCAGCGTGGTGGACTATGGCCTAGCCCTTCTCACACTGAGAAGAGGCCCGTGCCCAACAGTGGGACAGTTTAATACAGGGCTGATATTATTATATTATTATATATTTGGAAAAGTTTACGCTTTCACGCTTTAACTACTCGATCGATCATCATGATTTTTGCATACACCTTGCCAGGGTAAAGAAAAGAGCATAGGATATCTTTTACCTAGAAAAGTACTGTTCCAAGGGATAGAAAATTGACATAATCTACATTTAAGCGAGCGAAACCGCTAGCAAAAACTAATCTAGTATGAAGTAAAATGTACAAAGGAGACAGACCACTTTGTATGGGACCCTGGCCTGGGCGTGAACAATTTTATATTGTAATCACAATATTAATTTTGAGTAACCTAAACTAAGTAGAAAACATTATTCTTTGGAGTTTAGTATCAAGTTCGTTAAATAATAAAATAAAACACATTGTTTAAAACAAATATTTATTTTCATGTGTCACCATCACCTTCATAAGTTATTAAAAACCGGGCTGGTGGAGTGACATTTACATATCTTGCCCAGCTTAGGTACCATATTACAGATATTACGTGAGCACAGCATCCAACAGTCCTACGGCCGACTATGCAGTTGCTGTAATACTGCTTTATTGCTTCCAGGCTGTGTGTATTATTTTGATAAATAATATATAAACAAAATACGTCAATTTCATACTACTGGATGGTAACCAATATTTATTATATACTAGATTTTCCCGCGGCTTCGCAGGCAAGTTTGTAGGTTAGGTTAGATTTGTAACAGTTCTTTTGTCTGGATGAAACGTACCCTATTCCCTTTTCTGTTCCTCTGACAACGTGTATGCGTAATTTTATGATGATCGGTCGAGTAGTTAAGGCGTGAAGGCGTAACAAACAAACAAACTCACATTCACATTTATAATAATAGTAAATTAAAACAAAACTTTTAATATTTTACTTTGTTTATAAGACGATTGTCTATGTGCAAGCCGAATATGGACGGTCTCCTTTCATACAACACATTCTAGTTATTATCAGCTACCTTACTTGTACTATTTATATTGTTCAGCAATATTATTTTAAAAGCATCTCAGAGTAATCCTGTCTGTAGCTATGAGGCGTATACTCAGCGTGGTCGTTCTGCGGTCACAAAAGTTTATGTTTGTAGTCGGTTGGAGTGAGCGTGTTGTGCCGCAGTGAGGAGCGGACACGTTTGTGAAAATTGACAGGCGGACTGCAGTAAACATTGAGTGCGAAAATTCTTTATTTATTTTGTCTTATAAACCGTCGATAAACTGGTTAGTTATCGTTCTAGCTTTTGCCCGCAAGTCCGTCTGCATGGAATTTAGCTGTTGGGTGTTTTTTATCCATTACTGGAACAATTTCTCAAAATTCGTAAAATATTGATTAGTTAGTCAAATTTGAAGTTTCTAGTTATGATATATAATACGATATATACTTTAACTTTAGAGTGATTGCCACTCGCCCACTCCAAAGGAGCGTCCTTTGCAACAAACCGCATGGATTGCGTTGAAATAAAAGCTTAAAGGTATTATTTTCTTTGAAGCCTTATTAAAATATTGTGAAATACCGAAGGATCTTGAAGGTCAATAACCTCCTCCTCTTAAGAATTGTATACTTCAAAATTATTTTCACGGTTGGATTAGTTATAAGCAACAATTTTCTAATATATTTTGCACGAAATTGTACTCGACGTTCTTATAACATACGCTAGATGAGGTTTGTGTGAGCTCGTTTTATCGTATGGGTAAAATATCGACACGACGCGATGCAAGCCCACGTGCATTTCACCCAGTATGATTAGAACCACATTAGGACCCACGCCAGTTTCTTGCATCATTACAAATATTATATATTATGTCTATGAACAATATATTGCAAATAATGTTAAGAATATGTTAATTCAAAAATAATTTATTTATTACGTTACAAAACAACACTTATATATGTCAAAATATACAGGTTAGTGAGCTAGGTTACTAAGCAACTAAAGCTACATTAGGTTAGTTACTAAGTTCAGGCAAAGAGTTGAGCCTTTGACAAGATAATTTATTTAAGAAACTCACGGCCACTCTTTAGTCAGTATACATAGGTACATAATTATGTATATCCAAAAAATTAGTACAGTAATTTTTAATTAATTTCATGTAATGTAATTTTTAGGTCATTTGATTGTAATTTCAATTTTTAATTAATTTAGATAATTTCATTTAATGTAATTGACTGGATGCGGAAGGCGGAAGACCGGATGTCGTGGCGTTAAATGGGTGAGGCCTATGTCCAGCAATGGACTACGGTGGGCTGATTGATTGATTGAATGAATGTAATTTTAATTTTTTTTATTGTAATTTTAGACAGCTACCATCTTTGTCTCTCCGTGACCATGGCTGCTGAAAAGCAACCGAAACGTCGGGGAAATTGTAAACATAAATATAAACAATATAATAGTATAGTAATAGTATAAATAGTTTTAATAGTTTCAATATTTTAATTAGCTTAAAAATTGGTAAAGTTTAATAGTAATAGTAGTGTAACAGTTTCTAAATTTTGTAATAGTGTCAATAAACAACGCGATAAAATCCGTATATAGTAGTTTAATTTCAATTTAAATTTTTTTTTGTAGTGTTCCCTCATTTTAATGTTTGCGTTAGAAATCATGTAATGAAAACTATGAATGGTGAGCACACCTTTAAGTAATGCTTTTACTCTGTATCCCAGTTAATAAATGTGTAATATTAATTATTTTGTATAAATGTCGTTGATGTACCTTGAATAAATAAATAAATAAGTAACAATTGACCGTTGAATACAAAAGTATTTCGGTCGTAATGTTCAACAACAAATAAGACGTACTTTATTTAATGCAACCTTAAATCTGACAAGATACCAGAATCGAAGTAGCTGTAATAAACATCTCAACATTAGTAGCGTTTACAATAAATTTGCATTGAAAATAGAGAAGCCGAGTGCCTCTGTTGATCTTTCATTTCCTGGTAAGCTCGTAAATTAATTAGTTATAAGAACAAACTCCATTATTCCATTCTGGTACATTTAAAATAAATGGTAAAGCTTCTCGGTAAAGTATAAAACTAGAAAACCTTACACCTATAATATACTTTAGGTTTTTGAAAGTAACGATTATTTATAATAATACTAGCTTTTGCCCGCGGCTTAGCTCGCGTTAATTTAGAATTTGACAATCAATTCGGGTCGTACTCTGCTTGTAATAATATAATTCAATCATGATTCGAAAGATACGTGGCGCCATCTATTACCATAAGAACGTTTTTGTTGTTTTCCTCGGGAACAGTAATTTTTTTCGGGATGATAGGTAGCCTATGTTTTTTTCTGTATACCTGACAACGTATATGCAAAATTTCAGGATGATCGGTTCAGTGGTTTAGGCGTGAAAAGGTAACAGACAAACAAACTCATTTTCGCTTTTATTATATTAGTTAGGATTAGGATTACGATTATAATATCAGCTGTGTATTAAGTTGACCCACTACTGGTCACGGACCTCTTCTCAATGTGAGAAGGGTTAGGCCATAACCGACCACGCTGGCCCAGTGCGAGTTGGCAGATTTTACATATCTTTGGGATCATTTAGAGCAATCTCAGGCATTCAGATTTCCTCACGATGTTTTCCTTCACCGTTAAATCGAACGATAATTAACGATTTAATACGCACATAACTTCGAAAAGTCAGAGATGCGCGCCCTGGGATCGAACTCAAGGCCTCTGTGTGGCAGTCCAACGGTTTCCCACTAAGCTATCGCTACTATTACTCTTTTATTTATATTCTAACAAAAAAGCTATAGCCGTTGTAGGTTTAATGATTACCATTAATACCTTAAGGTATTGAAAATACCTTAAGGGTTATTTCAAAAACAAATTCAAATTATCACCATCAATATTTAGATACAAACCGGTCAAACGTAGACATGAAAGAAACTCCGACTTACATTGCAAAACTTGTCTTAAATGCTAATAAAAGAGATCGTGGCTCGCTCTCGGGAGCATTCTACAATGAATATTTCATGATGGGTCTATTGATGACCAGTATAAAGACCTCTAACAGCAGCCTCTATCTATGAAATATTCTCAAAATTTTCGGCAGCACCACACATTTGAGGGACCAAGAAAAATTGGTCGTGATACAGAAGCAGTGGCGCAGATGTTGTGCGTTTATTTTCTCATTAATTTTTCATCGCCGTGTTCGGTTTCCTTTGTGTTAACTACAGTTTGACAGGACGTTGAGATCTTTGCTTCTTTTTTATTTGGGTCATGAAGTTTACGGGTGAATTAAGGAGTATACATGTATGTGAGACAAAGGCTTTTTATGATCGTATTGTTTTTGATATAAGAAAAACCTGCGCGAGATATTGAGTGGATTTATTATTTATATTTTCGTAAAGACTGTTGTGCTATGGAATACCTGAGATGTTTGATGCTTTCCGAATACATAAAACCAACTCCGAATAATAAGTAGGTTACTGACAACCATTATTATGTAGATTTTAATGTAAGAAATCGTAAGAGAAAATACAGTGCTAACGGTAAATATACTACTATGTTATCAGTGTAGACCTCATAATGAAAAGAAGATTCCACGCAGCCAAGATAAGGCGTGTCGGAAAGAGGTGTACGAAGGAGAGTTACCTGTTTCGACCTAATAATTTGCCGTACTAACATTTTTAGCTCAAAGGAGGTGCAGATACAATTTATATGGAATAATATATTTTGAGTACGCCTACGCCTTGATGAACGTAGTAACAGGTTAATTCATAGTATAGTTTAGTTACTAAGACCTTGACGTTCATAAGTGTTACTTTGTGACCTAAATGAATAAATATATTTCGATTGATTGAGTATAGCACCATCTATTGTAGGCTCGATAGATTGATCCTCAGGGATATATTTTCCTTTAGGTTCACCTCGAAGATATTTTCTCTCAAGTTCAACTGTTTCCTTATTATTGATTGCTGCAAATGTGTCAAATATTACAATATTTAATCACCTACAAAAGAAGTGAATCAGATCACGATGTACAACCAATATTAGTAAAGAAGATGTACTGTAAATACATATTTAAGTACTTCTAAAAAATTATATATTCCAGCCGGTCTGACCGGCTGGTTCGGGGCCGACCCACTCCGATTATATGGTAGCTTGCGAGCTATCAAGGTCCATAAGAACGATGTATTTGGTTAATGTACAATTAGGTGTCATCTTATGTGCATTCGTTTAGGAAGAATACAAATTATACTTATTTCATCTCGTGCTTTTTTAGTGATACAATATAAATAAATTATATAAATATTATTTAAACCATACCAACTACACTATACTGAAGTATGACAGGTCATTAAATTGGTATATGTACAAGTACGTGCCTCGGGAAGCACCTAAAGCCGTTGGTACTACGCCTGATCTCTCTCCGGTCGTGTCGGATTACCGTCCCATCGGATTATGAGAGTTAAGGAACAGAGAGTGCAGTTAAGGAACAGAGAGTGTGTTTGCGCACACGCTTGTGCACTATAATAGTGCCAATTCTGTTGTAACAAAAATCTCTAAACTTAACTAAAATTTACTAAAATTAAGTTTAGTCCTGTCAAACGACATTTCGTATTCTGAAATGGTTAAAGTGACAAGACTAAAATAAATTTTAGTGGTTTTTAGTTAAGTTTAGAGAATTTTGTGACAACAGAATTGGCACCAATATCTCCTGCGCAGGTGGCCAGTCTCTGTTAAGATTGGCCGTCATGACCGAAATTCAGTCTGGAGGACATTATATTATAATTATTTTATTTATACAAATTGACTGTTAGTTAAAATACAATTATTCAGTTACAAATAAAATTTTGAATTAATGTAGTGTATGAAACAACTTGTTACGAATTCATGCTTCACAAAAGTCAATGTTTTAGTATCGAATGAAATGGAAATTAGGAACCGAAGTATCTAAACGTAACGGCAACAGTTAAAAACTTTGTGATGTTGAAAGCATAACATAACTGCTGTATAACTTTGGAGAGGAAGACAGCGGTGTATCTTGTCATAATTATCTCGTTCTTTGACAGTCTTGTGGCTGGTATATATGGCTGCACATTCAAAGGTCTTGGGTTGTATTCTGGATTTGGCCAGCAAAATGATATTGAGCATTACTGTCAAGAAATTCTTATTAGCAGTTAGCTGTTTAGAAAGTGGCGTGGCCATCCCTGTTCTTTAAAAGTATGGCAAGACATTGATCCAGTGTTTAATCTGATGCTGGTCGTTTTAGACTGCTGTGCCATTGAGCTATGACAGTAAGGGAATAGAAAATTGTCTTATAGTTAATACGGATTGGAAAACTTTAAATATTTGGATAACATTATCAGAAACTTACTCTTATATGTATAGATTGCCTGACGATACTTTGCCTAAATAGAGCAATAAATGACTATTGCATACGCATATAATTGCAATCGATGTAAATGCGAAATGGGTATACATTTCGGATAAACATCATAATATGTGCTGATCAACGACATAGCAGTGGCGCAGCGGTAGTGAATGCAACTGCTGTGCATGAGGTCTCGGGTTTGAATCCTGGTTCGAGCCAATAAAAACGAATTGGGTTTTTCTGTTAAGAAATCTCAATACGAGCTCGGAGTTAGGAAGTTGGCGGTGTTAGACAGCCCCGTGCCTCGGAAAGCACGTAAATCCGTTGGTCCTGCGCCTGATCTCTCTCCGGTCGTGTCGGATTATCCATCCCATCGGATTATGAGGGATAGGGAGGGTGCTTGAGAGTGCAGAGAGTACACTTGTGTTTGCGTACATACTTGTGCATATCTCCTGCGCAGATGGCCAGTCTCCGTTAAGATTGGCCGCCGTGATCGAAAATTCATTCTGGAGGACATTATGTTATGTATATTATGTTTGACGATTTACGCGTAATTGAACGTAATTGAGCGTAATTGAGTAGTTCCAAACATATATAAAAACTTTTACATTTTAGTATTACCTACTTGTAGTTTTACTATTTTATTGAATGATGTTTTTTTAACATACAATTTATTTTTATTTAGGTAAGTGTACAAAAGTAATATTCATAATATATAACTTAACTAATACTAACAAACCTAATATGCATAAGAAAATAAAAAAAGGAATGGCACAAAATATACGAATGGAAATAAAAAAAATACTGGTTTAGATAACGTTGTAAAATACCTCAGCATCGTTGTTAACTGGGAAAATGTCCAAAAGACTGTCATCATTGCCACGTTGAATGGCAATGCTGACTCTTTGAGTCAAATAAAGCCCAGCTTTCTGGTTACGCGAAGCGTCGATTAGTTGCTTAGACAGATCTCTAAAAAGAGGTTTAGCGCCCGGAAGCCATGAACAGTTTTACTTGATGTTAAAATACAGCAAGATTATTTATTCATTCAATGTTATTTTCATTAAGGTTGCCTTTACCCTATATCTATTCCGGTCTTATCAAGTTAATCTGTTTAACTGATTGAAGGACATTTCAATGAACACAAAAGTAATGAAAGGCTGAATTCCATTTATATCAATGATTCCTATTTTTAACTGTTCATTTATTCGATAGCAACAAAGTTACTGAAAGTGTAGGCAACAAAGCTACCACCAGATGGTAGGCTGTTACCATAGTTACTTAAATATGATTGCAATATGACAAGATGAAGAAGAATTTTTTTTTTTATTACGCCTGATATTTGTAACAGCTCCTCCCAAGCCTTTATTATTCCCAAGTCACTTGGGGTCGGTTTTTCCTAGTCTAACTGGATTTGACTGGATATCAGTTTTTATACGGAGCGGCTGCCACCTGACCTCCGCAACCCGAAGGCTAACGATACCCTAAGGCTAGACCAGTGTCAGGATATTAGAGGGCACTGACTTTCCCAATAACGACTGCCATAGATGTTTATGGCAGCCGGGACCGACGGCTTAACGTGCTCTCCGAGGCAACAGCTGTAATAAACAATTTTTATTTTTATTTTCATCGATTTCTATATTTTGTGCCAATGTCACTGAGATACAAATATCTCAGTGACATTGGCACAAAATATAAAAATTGCTGATTTCAGCATGAAATTTTAAATACTTCATTGCGAGTAAGACCCGTTACCTAGTATTTTATTAAGTATGGGTATTCATGATTATAGGTCAAGTAGTTGAGGCGTGAAAGCGTAACAAACAAACGAACTAACATTCACATTTATAATATTAGTTAGGCTGTAGTATTTTACTGAACATTAGCATCCAATACGAGATGCACATTACTAGGCAATCCTATTTACCCCTTCAATGAAGCTTAATGCTTGTGTTAGGAACATTAAATTTATAGTTTGTAATGTGCGATATCGATTCAATGGTCTACATAATCAATCGCTATTACCGTATTCAATTCAATTTGTAAATTTAACTGACTAAAGGATGCATATTCGGTAATAAGCAATCCGAAACTGTATTGATTTATACGCGTTAGTGATTTGTAAAATAGTATTGATACTTACGCTCAGTGATTTAATAAGAAAATGTATAACGGGAGAGTAACATAGGCTCTAGATCCTTAGTTCCCAAAGTGGTCCAGGTGGACCCCCAGGGGTCCACGGGAGACTCGACGCGGACGTGGGTCTACATTGGCGTGACAAAAAAATGGGGGTTTACAATTCGTAAGCGCAGTAGCGGAGGTCCACGAAAATTTATTTGCTTTCGATAGTGAAGAACTAAAATGTTGGCTTGATTTGACTTATCAATGTAGGCAGATAATGTTTTAAGAAGCTCAGCGATTGTTACTTGTAAAAACTTGCATATTCAGTATCGGTCTCGAACCTACCGATTTTCGGTAGAGAATTACAAAAAAAAAGTCATTGATAAAATTTTTTAATTGCATGTTGTTTGATTCTTTAACAATATAAATACGAATGCCAAGGAATATGGTAGAAATGTAGCTGCAGGGAGTCCACCGGAACCAGCAAAATTTTGAAAGTGGTCTATGAGAAAAAATGTCTGGGAACCTCTGCTCTAGATAGACTAGCTAGAAGAAGGCCTATACAAAGAGGGATGGTATGTGTAAGGATTTAGCCGAACAGGAGTGATATATCCACATTTCGCCAGCTACGGTTTAATGGACCTCGTAATACCAAGAGGACGAGTTGTTAGGAGCAGTATGGAGTCTGGAAGTGCTCAGTAGATGGTAAATGGCTCGACTCGACTGTGTCGAGCGTATGACAGATAATGACAGAGCTCGTGCGGCGCATATTCAAATCGGCGCGCGGCTGCAATAGTAAAATTGTATGGAGGATTTGAAGTGCTTTTTTGATACATTTTTTACCAATAACTTAAATATTTGGGACGGAAAAATTGTAATAATTGAATGATGAATAAATTATTTATTTGCAGAACATGGGTACATAAAGTTCTTAGTTACATTACATATTTTCCTTGCCACATTTAGCCAATTTCGGCATGCAAATATTATGTTTTAATTTTATATATCATGCATAAAGTTTAACACATTATCACTATAGTCAAAAACATAAATATTTTAATTTACAGATACTCGTAATAGAGTTTATAAGACATGTTTTACAATATTTTTATGCTACATGCTGTACATTTTTTACCGTACTGGAATGTTTTCTATTAACTATATGTAAACTTATCATCCAAAAACTCGCACAAACAATAATAACATTTTTTGTGTAACATTGCCAGTAGGTTCTTTTTGAATAGACATATTATTATATTATGTATATTACGTATACTGGGCGGTAACTTATTATAAATAATTGAGGCCTTACAGAATATATAGCTATTTATGTTTCGTTTAAGTTGTAAATAGGATAGATTTTTACTGTTATAATCTAAAAATTACGTAACATAAGCTTTGCATTTTTCGTGCAAATTTACCTAATTTTGTAGGCAAAAATATTTTAAGTTTTTTACACGGAGTAATTATTGTAAACACATTCATTGTTATGGTAAATGTATATTTTATACTTGTATTAAAAAAAAAGTTCTGATTTTATTCATTTAACTGTGACCGCCTGTTTTGGCACACTTTGCTCGGCGCAGTCTTAAACACCGTTGCTGAAATATGAGTTATATTCTACACAGGCGTGAGTCTACATATATATGTATTCAATTGTATTTCTGAACTCTTAAGGAATGCCTCAATGACGAAATAGTAGTCAATGCGACTGCTGGGCAAACTCAATAACTGGATCGGCTCGAGTGATGTCGGTATGTTTTGTCAAGAAATTCTCAGCACTAACACGGTATGTAGAACTAGGCTCGGTGAACGAAAAAAGGCTCGTCCGCTATTGCCTTCAATCTAAATAATAATGTCCTCCAGACCGAATTTTAATGAAATGGCGGCCAATTTTAACGAAGACTGGCCATCCGCGCAGGAGATATTATAGTGCACAAGCGCTTCCGCAAACACAATTGCACTCTTTGTTCCTTAACTCTCATGATCCGATGGGATGGATAATCCGACACGACCGGATAGAGATCAGGCGCAGGACCAACGGGTTTACGTGCTTTCCGAGGCACGGGGTTGTCTAACACCGCCAACTTCCTAACTCCGGGCTGCTATTGAGATTTCTTAACAGAAACATCCAATAACTGTTTGTTAGCCCGGTCCGAGATTCGAACCCGAGACCTCATGCACAGCAGTCGCATTCCCTACCGCTGCCCCACAATCTAAAACATAGCTAGCGAAATGTGGTGCTAATACATCTTTGACTACCCTTCGGATGATATAGGAAACGTATGTATATACGCTTTAAAGAGATGTTCTACGCCTGATATTCTGCTCGTCTAACACACGTACGGCTTCACTCGCTCATAAAATTATATTGTGTCCAATTACTCCGACACGCTTACCTCGCGAAGGTACAATCGTAAATACGAGGTATTTACACCATTTGTCAATTTGTATCATTACCTATAACAAGTTTTGCTCGTAGGTAAGACGGGAGAGTGTTGATAGCGAATATACTAATATTTGTTGTATTTTTGGGTATAAGGACGAATTTCTAAAGTGGTGAAATATGTTCTTAACCTCTCAACCAACGCTAGGACGCCTGCATCCGAGCTTAACCAGATTTATTTAAAACGTAAATTTTATGATAGTCATCTTTTGGTCAAATAGCTTTTATTGTATTTTCGTATTTTTGATAACTGGATTGGTTAAGAGGTTAAGTCTAGGAGAAAATATTTTATAATAACCTTACTATAAAATGTATTTTAATAATCATACATTTATGGATGCTCAAAATATGGCTACGCCATATAAGGGACACACTAAGAAAGATTCTCTGACCAGACAGAAGAAAGGTCGCTAATAATATATAAAAAAACGACGAGCGTACCAAAATTATTTTTTGAGAATGTAAGAAGTAAGAGAGATAATAATAATAATAATAAATTTTTATTGATAATAAAAGTACAGTACAAAAAAATTGGAGCCCTGACTCCTGAGCTAGGCCGAGGCCTGTGTTACAGGAGACAGTGTCTTCCCCAGGAAAATCATAATTACGTAACTATCAATAAAATAATATGTTAGTGCATGCTGTGTAAGTGTATGTGTATATGTTGTGTATGTGTGGTATGTGTTGTATGTATGTATGTGTGGTGTGTGCATGTGCGTGTTAACGTATAAGCGTCTAAGTGTGTATGTGGTTTAAGTAACATGTGTGCCCTGCCAATCTTAAATGATGAGTAAATGACTGTTAATAATAATTTAAAGTAAAATATTTTCTGTTTGTGTGTAATCTAGTGATAGAAGCCACTTCTTAAATAACAGGATTACGAAAATATTTGAACTTCGTGGATACATAAAATCTACAAATAGTTATTTAACATAAAGGTAATTTGGAAGAAATACCAACGCTAGCAAGCAAATTTAGTTTTGAATATTTAACATTCAATTAGTAGTCACAGTTTAGCTTTTGTATGTAAATGAGTCAGAATACTATGAAACTAATATTGCTACCGAGAAATTGAACACAGCGAAGTAGTGTTTACAAAACAATGGAACTGTAATAATAATAAGCTTAAATATGTGCATTATGGATTTACACGGCGAGACAATTTTCAACTCCAAGATATTGTATCTTATGAAACATCAACATTTTAGTGTTTGAATTATCATGTTCACAATCTAGTGACACCAATGTGGGGTCACGGACAAATTCGTCCGCAAATTCAAAGCAAATCAAATCATCATTTATTTGCGAAAGGGGTACAGTGGTCAATATGTTACAGTTATTTTTTGATTTCTCCATACTGCACCGCTTTTTTTTTTTTTTAGCATGGGGTAATGCATTGACGCATACCCCTCCGCGAGGGCGGGCGGAGGGGTTATGTCGGACTCGCCGGGGTAAAAGAAAGATGGAATGAGAAAAATGTGCCTCCCGGAATACCGACTAAACCTACCACGGTGTTCCTCGACAAACCACTATCGGCGGGGCCGCGCGAATCACTTTCACATGCGGTCGCGACCCCGCCGAGGTTACGGCCCGCCGTATGAAAAGGCAGGCCACTACTCGAAAAGACCTACCCATTGGTCACCTCTAAATATTCCCTACTGTCCCCCCTAGAGGGGAGACGGACACTCCACCCTGGGGCATGCAAATATCACAAAATACAAAATTCTTGACTCCAATGTGTGCACAATATCCACATCCACAGAAACATGATACCTTAAAAGATATACGCTAATAACACTGCCGAATCTGGTAATCAATAGCTGGTAATCTATAAATTAATACGTGAAGCAAAAACTTTGTACCCCTTTTTACGAAAATTGCGCGGACGGAGGAGTGTGATATTTGGCACAGTTAAAGTTTATATGGAGAAGGAGAGGCGAATCCTAATATTTTTATAAAATATGCATTAGAAATACGTTAAATTAATGAGAAAGCACTACACGCACACATACATGCATTTGCCACACGCAGTCGAATCGCGTTCGTAGTATTTCGGCATTGTTCGTCTGACGTCGTACAATTCTTTGTAACTATGGTTACCTATACCTTATTTATATGTAATAAAGAAGAAAAGATGACTCCGACCAGGTGGGATGACGATCTGCGAAACACTGCAGGCAGATGCTGGATGCGGCAAGCTGAAGACAGGGCGCTATGGCGCTCTTTGGGGGAGGGCTATGTCCAGCAGTGGACTATTATAGCCTGATGATGATAATGATGATGATGAAAGAAGAAAAGAAAACAAAGTAGCAAGCTTAGGAATTTTGGTTGAATTTTGACCACTAGGCGACCGCTAGTAAATATAATTTGTTAAACAATATTGATAGATTCGTATTGTCATTGTGAAATTGTAGTATACATTGTAATTTTAATTTATTTAACATACGAGTATGAACTCCCTCTCGCAAAAAACCCTAGTGTGTTAATTTTTGGTCTCATAAAATAAGCGCAGATTGATACTAGTAGGCGCTTACGGCCTGTTTTTAATATAAAACTAAAGGTACACCAAGAAACAAGAGTAAAGTGAAAAGTCGATATACGCACACTTCGTTAACTTGCCAAGTGGCCCGTTTAAAGTGCTACAACTGTTGTATAATATTGTAATAAAACACCCGAAGCGTTTCCTCACCAATTTATTCTGACTTATACAATCTACCATGTTTCAGGATTATTTTGTACTAGCTTTTGCCCGCGGCTTCGCTCGCGGTAATTTAGAATTTGACAATCAATTCGGGTTGTACTCTGCTTGTAATAATATAATTCAATCATGATTCGAAAGACACGTGGCGCCATCTATTATCATAAGAACGTTATTATTATTTTCCTCGGGAACAGTAACTTTTTCGGGATGAAAGGTAGCCTATGTCCGTTTCTGTACACCTGTCAACGTATATGCAAAATTTCAGGATGATCGGTTCTGTAGTTTAGGCTGAGGCTACAGTAGGCAGCGATTCGCGATGCGACTGTGAAAGCGAAACGATATAAACAAAGTATGGCTACATTATAAACGAAAATGTTTAATGAATTCGCTTCAATTTCGCTGACAAGTTGATGTAGCCGATGCCGTGATTACACTAATGTTGTTTCTATCGCATAAATAGATCAAAGATTAATAGCGATATATGGCGTACGGTGTAGCCATAAACGTGAGTATGAACTTGTTTGTTTTTGTTTAGTAGTAGTAGTTTGTTTTTATCGCTTACGTACCGCAGGTCGTGTCGCGGACTAATGTAGCCTCAGCCTTAGGCGTAAAAAGGTAACAAACAAACAAACAAACAATCTCATTTTCGCTTTTATAATATTAGTTAGGATATAGTCTTAAGTAGCCGAAAGGGTAGGCAGAGGTGTGTTATATCCATATTTTGTCAGCGCTGGTTTCAGGTCTCGCGTGGTTGGGATCGACCAAGGGATCGACCCTATCCTAATCCTACCTAGTATAATTTTTTTTTTACAAACATCTAGCCCAAACTAAGCAGAGCTAGTATTATGGGTACTAGACAATGGATAAACATACATATAAACATTTTTTTTTGTAAATGCATCATCATTAATTCAGCCTATTGCAGTCCACTGCTGGACATAAGCCTCCCCCAGGGTGCGCCACAAGGCCCGATCTCCCGTTTTCACCATCCAGTCACCTCCAGCCACCTTTTCCATGCCATCGGTCCATCTGGCCGGAGGGCGTCCTACACTACGCTTGTCGAGTCGTGGTCTCCACTCGAGAATAAATAAATACATATTAAATATATAATACATATTATACATAGAAACACCCAGACCAAGACAAACATCCATGTTCATACACACAAATGTTTGACTTGTGCAGGAATCGAACTCGCGACCTTAGGCGTGGCAGTCGGTTACACTAACCACTACGCCATCGAGGCCGTCAATTCGTATTATAAATGTAATTGTGAGTCCGTTTGTTTGTTACGATTTACATACATATATACACGCCTGTATCCCAGAGGGGTAGGCAGAGACTACAGATTTCCATTTGCTACGATCCTGACACACTTCTCTGGCTTCATTCACTTTCATCACATTCCTCATACACGCTCGTCTGTTCAAGGAGCTCTTAACCTGGCCTTTGTCCAGAACGCCTCCAATCTGATCGAGAAACGATTTAACGTGTTAATTACTAGTACCATCATCATGAAATTTCGCAGACCCATTGTCAGGAGTACAGAAAAAGACGTAAGGTACCTTTCAACCAGAAAATGTACTGTAACCTTATGTATTTATGCTAGCGAAGCCACGGGCAAAATATGGTTATACGACCAATAGGAGGGGAGCAGCAATGAAAATTGTTGCAAAAACGGAGAAAATTCTCTTATATGAAGCAGACGAAGTTGCGCGGGTCAGCCAGTCATCTATACATATAATAAAATCGTAGGAAAGTCAAAACTGTACATTGAATATTCTTTTAAAAGAATACTGGGGGCGTGATCTACAATCGATATCGAAGCCAAAAATATAGTTTTTATTAGAATTTTTGTCTGTTTGTCTGTATGTATGTCCGGGCTAAACTCAAAAAGTACTGCATGGATTTACTTCAAATTTTGCATGAATATTACTAACAGGTCGGGTCAACATATAGGCTACATATTATCACGCTATCATCTACGGGGGAGGAGCTGTGAATCTTTATTTTTCTTACGCATTCTGTGACAGCGTGTAATCTAACGACGCATATTTAAATGTTGTTTTTGAGTAAGCCATGCTATTATCTAGCACTATAAAAACCACTCCATTTAAGTAACTTGGGCAGAGAAATATAGTTGGGTTCCGCGGCTACAAACACTTTTAAGTTAAAATCTACGCGGACGAAGTCTCAGGTAACAGCTAGTTATTATATAAACTGTTAAAATAGCTTAAAACTCTTTAACAAATGAAAATGATCCGAAAGTTTGATCATGTAAATATCTAAGGCAAAGTTGTTCCAACTTACTAGTAAGTCACTGGATAACTATGTAATAATTTGTTATAATATATAAGCAATCCATACAATTAATAAATAATTAACTATGATAACTTAGATCATTCATCATGTATCAATAACTCAATTATGATAAATATTTTTTATACTAAAACAACAATGCCTATTGGGTACAATTTACGTTCAGCAAACTTTATTAATTTGTTGAAGCTACTTCGTTCCAATTGCGGGTACAACTAGATATATATAGCGTGTTTCAAATAATAGGAGTGGGAGTAAATTTCACTGGGTATCATGTAATATATTCTGTTTCATATAATTGTAAGCTAATTAGATTTGCGAACTCAACTACTATTACTTGTCAGATAAGGGCCTGACCACCAATCGTCAAGATGTTTTCGGTTTAAAGAAATTTATTTCTCATAAGAACATAATAGTCCACTTATAATGAGATATACCTACACAGAGTTAAAAGCAATTAAATTAAAATTACCTCTAGAGATTTAGAAGCTACAATGTAAATACATATATTTCTTAACTTTATTTTTAAACGTGTTTACGTTATCGCATACTTTTATATCGGCCGGTAATCTATTAAACAGCTGTGCTCCTTCAAACAATATGGTTTTTTTACCGTAATTAGTGCGTGCGCTGATAAGTTCGAGTTTATTTTTGTCTCTCAAATTATGTGACATTATAAGAATAAGAATAAGAATTCATTTATTTGTTTGAACATGGTATACATACATTGAATGCAAGATATTATTACAAATAGTGTTTAGTTCGTACATGTTCAGCCTCATACAGTGGCGTACAAAAAGAGAAATAGTGCTACGAGCCAATACGAGAACTTTGTCCGAAAATTCTTAGTTCATAAGTGTGACATCATGGTAAATGTTAAATTGTATGTCATAGGAAACAATATTAAATAATGAAAATTAAAAGAAAAGAAAATCACATAATAATAATACAAATAAGAGATTATGTGTCAACATTAATAAAATTGCAGTCATTTCGTTAATAAATTTCAAATTACATGTCCAGTAGAAAAAATAAATTATATAGGTAAGGGTAATCATTGACACTAAAATACAGATAATAATCGATTAATTACATTTATGATTCACACTCATTCAATTAAAATCCTTTTCTGAGAAATTGTTGTTTTTTCTTTAGTTGTAAGTTAGTTTGTACTGAGTTAGTAGTAATGTTTTTGACGAGAATGCAAGTATAGTAACTATATAGCTGTCTAATATTCAATAGTTTGGTTTTTTCGTATAGGGTTTTTGTTGAAGATGTTTTGAAGATACTGAACTTATTAGTTAGTTAGTTATTTATTTCATAAACAAATATACATTTGTGTCGAAATATTTGAATACACACATAAATACATTAG
The DNA here is from genome assembly GCA_963564715.1 of Catocala sponsa. NCBI lineage: Eukaryota > Metazoa > Arthropoda > Insecta > Lepidoptera > Erebidae > Catocala > Catocala sponsa. Next base: position 2,099,525 of record OY751339.1, read on the forward strand.
AATCGTGATTACACTTTACCAAATATATAAATCAATTTTCATTCATTAAAATAATAATACTATAACGAAAATACATAATGTCAAATCATCTGAATTATTGGAAGTCAAAATACTATTATTGATATATTAAATTATTGCAATAAATTATAAAATTAATCATTACCAATTATAATTTATTTTTATCCTTATAAAATTCGTCAATACTGTAATAACACTTCTGAATCAATAATGTCTTGAGTTTATTTATAAATATGTTCACATTCACAATATTCTTTAATTCTGGTGGTAATTTGTTGAAAATATTTACAGACTGCACATTTGATGAGTGTTTTACAACTTTAAGCTTTGCTTGGAGCATAGTAGGCAGATCTTTTCTCCGAGTTTTTACCCTATATTCTCTCTCAGTGTCAGTCTCAAGCTTGTTTAGATTTTTATGTAAATGAGTAAGGAGAATTAAAATATAAAGGCAAGGTACTGTTAAAATACTTAACTTCATAAAATGTTCCCTACACGATTCAGTTTGGTCTAAACGAAGCATGGTTCTCAATGCTCTCTTTTGCATAACGAATGCAGCATTCACGTTATATTGGTAACTGTTTCCCCAAAATTTAATGCTGTACCTAAGTTTAGATTCAACTAGGGCAAAGTAAACTGTACGAAGTTGAGCAATTGATAAAACATCTCTAAGAGATCTGATAGCATAACATGAACTACTTATTACATTTGTCACTGAATTTAGCTCTGCCTTCCAGTTGAGGAGAGAATCAATTTGCACTCCTAAAAACTTTAGATTCTCTACTATATCTATTCTATTTCCCAAAGATAATACGTTCATATGAGCATTGTTTCTAACTGTAGATTTAAAAAGCATACATTTGGTCTTTTTTACATTCAGTTTCAAATTATTTATAGAAAACCAGTTTTCACAGGCAGCTAGAAAGCTATTTACTTTATATTCTAAGGTCAATATATCATGAGCAGTTATAACAGCACTGGTATTATCAGCAAACATAACTAATTTAACATCCGGCAAAACACTTTGTATGTATGCTGTTAAATCATTTACAAATATTAAAAATAAAATCGGACACAGCACTGAGCCTTGAGGAACGTCTCTATTAATAGTATATAATTTTGATTTATGAATTTGTTCCACACCTTCTTCAACTGTTTTAATTTCAACATAATATTGTTTTCTGTTTGTTAGGTAAGAATTGTAGAGCTGTATAATATTTTCTCTTATGCCGTAATGCTCTAGCTTGTCCAGTAGAATGCCATGATCTACGGTATCAAACGCAGAACTTAGGTCTAGGAATAAGCCTGCAACCTTTAGTTTAGTATTCAGATTATTGACGATATCATTAACTAACGAGTCTATTGCATCTAATGTCTCTATGCTTTTTTGATATCCAAACTGATTATAATTTATAATTTTTTGATTATTCAAAATATTGGTATTGATTTTAACCGATATCCATGACAGCCATTACTTTACTCTCATAGTGTGAATTAATCTTGTGATCTGTCCCATCAGATTCCATAATGATCCGATTTCTGTAATGAAAACCCAGTAATGTTTTCCTGTCCTGGTAATCAAATCTAGGATGTCAAGATAGGCAGTTATGCATGTACTTCCATTTACGCCAATGGGGTAACGTGGCAGCCATGACTTCATTTTTCTTCCCTTTTATCATAGACTAGCTTTTGCCAGTAGGTATAGGCCAAAGTACACTAACGACTAAAGTACTAAAGACTGAAGATTATATTAAGATATGTAGCAGGTTTTAAAAAAAAGCTTACAAAGAAACAAGAAAGCCCCTCTTTATAATATTAGTATAGACGTAATCAAGTGTAGCAAGAATATTCTAAACCAATACCATTTCTACTAAAATTTGACAAACACCTACAATCGTGTTCCACCTGTCTTATTTTATGTTGCCCCTTATCTGGGTTCTATTGATAAATAAAATAATTACTATTTAAACCCCACTTAGAACGTTTAGTTGAGGTTTGGGGAAGTGCAGCCAAAACAAATCTACATGAAATACAAGTTATACAAAATAAACTAATTAAAGTACTATACAATTATGACTACTTAACATCTACCAGTAAAATATACAAAGATACAAAAATAATAAATATTATTAAACAACTATACACTTACAAAACATGCATACTTATAAAGAAAATCATCACAAAAACAATACACTCACAACTAGAATTCAGTACAAAATCACACACATACCACATACGACGACTACACAAACTACAATTACCAACACCCAGAATTCACTATGGAAAAAAGAACATATTATATGAAGGAGCACAACTGTACAACAAATTACCAGATGAAATAAGAAACACTAAAACCCTAGCATTGTATAAAAAACTTTTACTGGATTTTGTCATAAAATATTATTAATTTATCATCTCTTACCTTAACGTAGCTCAGACTGTATTTTATAGAACACACAAAAATTGTATAGAATCTCAATATAAGTGAACTGTACCTGTTCTTTTTGAGAATAAATGAATCTTTAACCCGAAAGTAAGCGTATTTTATTTAGAAACAGCCTATACATCGCGATTAGAATCCAAAGAGCCTGGACTTTCTAGATTACGCTGTAAATAAAAGGTATTATCTTAATGCCTTTCTAATACCGATTTCAGTAACCCAATATAGAAGTATTCGGGTGTTCAGAAGATTGTATTGTAGATTCCATTGTGATTGGATTGTTGTCGATCACGCGTTTTTCCTTTGCGAATAAATGCTTGAGTAGACGCCATCTTAGGTTTGTGTAACGTACTTAAATTATGTATATTGTGCTTGTGCGTGTTTTATGATATTGTGTTACTTTTAGTTTTATGATTGATGTACTCTATGATTGAAATTAAATTACTTTATATGAATTTTATCGCGTTGTTCATTTATTTTATATAAAACACTCGTTTTTTCTTCTCCCTAGCCTTTATTATTTCCAAGTCACTTGGGGTCGGCTTTCTAGTCTAACCGGATTTGACTGGATATCAGTTTTTACACGGAGCGACTGCCATCTGACCTCCGCAACCCGAAGGCTAACGATACCCTAAGGCTAGACCAGTGTCAGGATATTAGAGAGCACTGACTTCCCAATAACGACTGCCATAGATGTTCATGGCAGCCGGGACCGACGGCTTAACGTGCTCTCCGAGGCACGGAGCAGGCGATAATTGTCAATCAATACGTACATAATTTCGAAAAGTCATATAACTTCCGAAAGTCAGAGATGCGCGACGTGGGTTCGAACCCGAGACCCTCTGCATTGCAGTCTGTTAGTCACCCCACTGAGCTATCGCTGCTATCATGTATTATATATATATATATATGCTATTATATAAAACACTATTATTACATAATTTGGAAACTGATAAAATACTATGGGTAAAGATTATTACTAGTTACTGTGTTACTCCCCCGTGAACATGATTCCTAAAAAGCAACTGAAACGTCGGGAAAAGTGTAAATGAAATCTAAATAGATTTGATAATTTAAATTTTTAAAATTTAAGTAAAAAGTAACTTGTACCAATGTTTAACGATAGTAGTTAAAAAGTTTTAAAATTAAACAATAATGGGGCTTACAATTTATACTAATATTATAAAGCTGAAGAGTTTGTTTGTTTGAACGCGCTAATCTCAGGAACTACTAGACCGAATTGAAAAATTCTTTTTGTGATGGATAGCTCATTTATCGAGGAAGGCTATAGGCTATCAACATCAGGCTACGACTCACAGGGGTGGCGCAGTAACGATAAACGCGGGTGAAACCGCGGGCACATATAGTTAGTATAGATGAGTTATCCTACGCTGCGCTGCTATAAATTGTTAGTATAACAATTTTGGATTACAAATTAAAGGAATTTGGATTCAATAAATCTTAAATGGACTTGCATAATATTGTCTTATGTTTACACGAATGTTATACATAAAATTAAACTACATTATTTATACATTGAAATTAAACTACATCACCAACTATAGAACTAACAGTCTAAATTAGTTTACCCCTATATATCTCTAAAACATTCTTTGAAAAATATTAAAGAACTAGATTTTGCCCGCGGCTTCGCTCGCGTAAATGTAGGTTAGGTAGGCAACAGTACTGTTTTCTGGATAAAATACCATTAATCAGAAAAGCCTTGCCGCTATGTTCTTTTCTGTACCCCTGACAACGTGTATACGAAATTACATGATGATTGGATTGATTATTTAGGATTACCTCAGCTTAACATCAACCATTTCATATAAAACTTTCTTAAAAATATTATTCAATAGATACTGTACAAGGACATCCAGAGTTATCTTTGAAGAAAGTACACAAGATTTGCACACAGCTTAACCCATGTTAAAATTACAATATCACAAATACTTTTGTTAAACGCGCGTCGACCCTTACGTCTCTCGGGGCCATATTACTGGATGCCTTTTTATGTGGGTGTCTTCATTCAGTAAGGATTTTGTCTTCTTAATTTTTTTTAGAAGCAAAGGCTGACGATGATTTATACTGCTGCTTATATTAAATTAAACGATAACAACGTTTTTTTTAGTATTTATACAAAACAGTGGACGCATTAATTTACTATTAGGGACCATCATATCAACTTCTATATATTTGCATGCCTAACCCTCAACTGTCGAGCGGTCATACGTTTGTTCGCAAAAAATGACACATTAAAAAAAAATAGACAAACGTATGTCCGCTCGACACTTGACTCGTAAATGAGTCAAGTGTCGAGCGGACATACGTTTGCCCGTTTGTGTATTGGTTGCACAATTTATTTTTATTTTTTTCCCGTATTTCCCCTTGACACTCAAAAAGCTAATACAAGCAGAAAAATGGTTAAATATGGTACCACCTGTATTTTGTGCAAATAAATGTTTCTTTCTTTCTTTCTGATACAAGCCAAGCGTCAGTAAAAACTACACAGGGAATATAAATATGATATATATGTCGGAGATGTATTGTTCTCTATGGCAACGTCAGTAGTAGTTGCGGGTTTAGTGGGCGTTATCTGGGTAATATGCGAGCACAAAACACAACGATGCCGGTTTTACATTATTTGTATTTAGAATAAACAGTAATTTCACTTCACAATAATGTCGAATGAAAAATAACAGTTAAGACCGAGCAGTGGGTTCAGGGCACTGATCTTCCTTCTTTTTACACAACTCACAACTCAACGTTCTGACTCGATCAGCCGCTATCGCTCAAATGTGTCTCAATAACTGTCGGTCTTCCTAAAGTAAAGATGGCGCCTCGACCCCACTCAAGCACGCGCTCTGCTCTGATTGGTCGTTACGTGAATTACAATATTCATAACTTTTATTAGATTAATAATGTTTTTGAGCTATAGAATAATTTAACAAATCAAATTAAATTAAATTAAGAATTTTAAAAGTAATTAAAACGTAGACAATTTATACTGTGAATTCTACGTGCAAATATCAATAGCTTCCTCCGATATATATATATATATATATATACTGTCGGTGCCTTGCGCAAGCGAGTTCAGTATATATATATATATATATATATATATATATATATATATACTGAACTCGCTTGCGCAAGGCACCATCATGAATTCTGCGCTGCGCTGTTTGCGTTTGGTGCATCATTTATTTGACATTTATGTTATACGAACTGTCACAGAATGAACTAGGATATTTAAGTGGTTATTTTGAAATTATATTTAAGAAATAGCCTAGAAGAAAAGCAATAAAGAAGTATGTGTCTCGTAGATATGCATGAATTTAAATTACTCAAATGTTATATTATTCAATGCACTCTACAGGTGATTTTGAAATCGTGTAATTCCTTTTAACCTCGCATTCTACTGGTGATATAGAATAACCCTGACCATATTTTTTTTTATTAGAATTGTGTTTTTGTGGAAATTAATGTACCGATTTTTACGTCAAATGGTTTCAGATAGTCATATGTTAACCACCCGACATAATCTTAATATTTTATAAATTTAAAAAAAATAACATAATAATAACTGATGTCGTAAATAATAAGGGGCAATAAAAAGGACCGACCGTTATTATTTATGACATTCATTATTGATATGTAATTTTTTTTTATTAGTAAAAAATTGAAATTGCCTCGGATCGTTAACATATGACTAACTGAAATCATTTCACGAAAAAATCGGTACATTAATTTTTCCAAAAAAATAATTCTAATTAAAAAGGAATATGGTCAGGGTTATTCTATACCACCAGTAGAATGCGTGGTTAAAAGGAATAACACGATTTCAAAATCACTCTGTATAGTGTGTGTTTAGTTCGCGGCGCTTCGCTGCGGTACCGACGACCGACGTACTTGTGGGTTAGCGTGGCGGGCGTGTGTAGTGCCGGTTGCATGAGCTGAATCCTACGCGCAGTGCAACCCATGATAATACCATACGAGTGAAAATGTATAAAAAATTTGCCTCCATGGATGGCGTAGTGGTTTAGGTGGTCGCCTCGCCACTGCCACTGCGTCGAGTGTTCTGGGTTCGAATCCCACACGGGATAAAACTCGTTGTGGTCCACAAATGGTTGTTCCGGGTCTATCTGCTTTGTGTCCGTCGTTTGAATGTTTGTAAAGTCCACGGTGACACAGGATTTATTTTTAAAGCTCCTAAAGCGATGTCTAAAAAAATAAAAAATTGGGTTAGTCTTTGGGGACTGCCGATAGAAGTGAAAACTTTAATCCTTGATCATAAACACTTCTTTATAAACCAAAAAAAAAAACAAAAAGAAAGGGGGCGAGTCGGATTCCTGATACCATCTTAGGGGTTATTAAGGAGGTCAAAATTTAGTTATTTTTTGCGTACGACGCACCATTTCTGAGATATTGTTAATATTCTAAAATAATTCAAAAATGGAAAGCGTGGAAGCGTGACGATGTCGCGAGTTCTATGACTTGTTCACCCAAGAAGTGCTCAACGCGCCTAAAGAAGTTTGCACTTCAAAAACTAGGATATTTTTTTTATTGAAAATTGTAAGACAGCTCTCGCACTAGGAATAATGCCTTTATCACGGGGCACCTAACAAACATTAAAACAATGGACACCAAGACCACCCAGACTCGAAACAAGTACTTATGAATCACACAAATTTTTGTCCAGTATGAGGATTTCTTTTTTTTGAAGTGAAAACTTCTTTAGCGGCGTTGTGCACTTTTTTGTGATGGGTAAAAAATGTTAAACTCGCGTCAGGACACGTGACCTGATCGAAAATTCGTAAGACGGAGGGAGAATTGTTTTGTTTGTGTACGATAGCGCAATAAATGAATATTGTATTTTACCACATAAATGATAGTACTTTTATACTGATAATTAAAGCAATTCGTGCAAAATTATTCCCTAACCATTCCAAAATATCAAATGCACACGTTAATATTCAAGTTTTCACTTCTGCCGGCACTCCCGGAGTGCAACCCGTTGTTTTTTTTTTTAAATCGGCACACAAACAGATTTCAGCCTTAACATAGTAAGTAGTAATAATGAACATAATATATAAACCGGACAACTAAAGTAGTGTACACAACATGTACATGTATTAGAGAAGATTACTCATGCAAAACAAAAAACATTATTAAAATCTTAAATTCGTTAGCGTAGGATACAATTGAATAATTGTAAGTAGGTTTTTACTTAATAACTGTAATTTTACATTATAACTAGATTAGGAACTTTTTGGTACTAAGCACACCTAAAACAATCTTGTTATATCTATTAAATAATAAATAAATAAATATTCTTTATTTCGGATAAGCAACATCCATATGGGTAAGTAAACAAAAGATAACTTATACCTATGTTAATAAACTTATTATCTATTTGGAAACCAGGCTGTTGTTCAAAATACACCTTTGAACAACATCACCTAACAAAGGGGAATCATACGTCCTCGCTATGGTCTTCAGGATGGAGTTGGAGCTACCCCGCACTCTGCAGAGCAGAGGCAGATTTCTGTCTGACGATGGCGTGGAAGCCATCGACGTGTGCTTGTGCAAACATACCTGATGCACTGCAGAAACGGGGCAGCCCCATCAACGTCCTGAACCCGTTATTGTATTGGACCCGTAGAGCGCTGATAGCCCGCTGAGTATAGTTGGTCCACAAGCTGCACGTGTAAAATACTTGGCAATAGGCTTTAAAAAGCGTTATTTTAACTGCCCTGCTACAGCGTGCAAACCTGCGAGCCAACATGTTACATCGGACTGCCAGCGCCGTACGTTCCCTCTCAATGTCTACCTGGTCATCAAGGCCCTCGGTTACATAATGCCCCAAGTACTTGAACTGATACACACGCGACATGTCATTCCCATTAAGTTTAATCGGGGGCACATACTCAGGACATTTAACACCGACAGCCCTAAAGACCAGGAACTTGCTTTTATTAACATTATAAACTAGGCCATGCTCTCGAGCATAGCCCTCACAACACTTAAGCAGCTCTCTAAGCGCCCTAACCGTAGGGCTCAGCAGCACCATATCATCAGCGTAGCTGATGTTATTGACACTAACGTCATCAATGCGACATCCGATTTTCTTGCTGCTGAGCTCAACGATTAGATCATCTATAAACAGGTTAAAAAATATTGGTGACGTAATTCCGCCCTGTCTTACCCCACATTCTAGCCCATACGACACTGACAGCCCATCGGCCCATCTCAGACTGTTCGTCTGGTTATAATACCAATACTGAAAGATACGCAACAGCTCTGCTGGCACTTTTCTCCCCCGTAGCTTTTCCCACAAAACCTCGTAAGATACAAGGTCAAAGGCACGGGAGAGATCTAAAAAACAAGCGTACACTAGCGTTCGACGTTTCGTGTAATATTGCACTGTATGTTTGAGGCCTAGAATTGCACTATCAGTGCCAAGATCATTACGAAACCCAAACTGTGCGTCGTGTAGTTGTAACAAGCCATTAACCACGCTTCCAGCTGACTGTCAAGCACCTTCGAAATAATAGTAGCCAGGGAGAAGGGTCGATAGTTACACTTATCACCAAAGTCACCCGTTTTATTCTTAAGAATAGGCACGACAATTGTTTGCATGAGATCACAGGGAAGGTACGAGTGACACATACATAGTGAGTAAAACATAGCAAGCACTCTACCTATGTGAGGACTGGCATGCTGCAAGTGCTCAATGCTTAAACCATCGTAACCCGGGGACTTCCCTCTCGTCATTTTCTTAATGGTGCTTGACACCTGCTTGGCCGAAAAACGAACCAGATCAGAATCACGACAGCATCCGTCATCGAGCACTCGCAACGAGGAGCCGAGCGGTGACTCCACTTTAAAGTGGTCCATAAACATGCTGGCAATGCCGTCCGGCTGATCAGTACCACCGACGCTCACAGGTAGGCCAGGCCTAATATCAAACTTTTTGGTAGCCTTCCAGAACTTCTGAAAGTTATTGGCTTTACGGAGAGAGGCAACAATATCAAGCTTAATTTGTTCTTGATGTGTCTGACACCACACTAGTTTACTTTTAAACACCTTTCGAGTCAGGCACATGTCATTGTAGACATCGCCAGAAGTTGGTCTATTGTGCCATACCCATAGCTGATACTTAAGCCTCGCCGCCGCGTGGGCGCCTCGCACGTGCTTGTTCCACCCGACAACACGGTCAACACGCCTATGAATCCGAGTTTCCACTCGGCTCTGTACCGCGACTTCTGATAAAATAGTAACAATAGTTTCATACATCTTGTCAAGAATTACCCTATGGTCGGTATTATTACAGTGGCCATTACTACACAAACCAAATTCCTGAGGGTATTCAATTAGCTTTAATTTACTATTACATACATCATAGTATACGCGTATTTGATCGCTATCCCTTTCGCCCCAAATTACTCTGGTACGTGATGTTTTATAGTCTATTAATTTAGGTTTTATCTTATCTAGCCTACACTCAACAAATATGGGATAGTGATCAGACCAGAACACATCTTGCACTTATCCCATCCCAGTAACTGTTAATCAAGCAGACTGTGTGACGACACAATGGTCAAGCCATCGCCTACAACCGTGCGCGTCACTGACAAAGGTATATAGCTATTTGAATGTAAGCCTAATTTTTCAATGTCCGCACATCTCCACTTTTGTTCGTTACAGAATTCTAAGAGTTCACAACAAAATAACTCACCGGGATGTGCATTGAAATCGCCAAGTATGTAAACTGTTTCAACATTACTAGCTTCGACAATCGCACTCACTTCACTTAGACACTCTGTGAATTCTGTCAAATTTTCACTCGAGTCAGACGGCATGTAAACACTGAACACTATTATGAATCTGTCCCCGAGTGAGACTTTAATCGCCGTTAAACGCACACTGACACAGCTGATTACCGTTACCGATTCAAAGGCACGCTTACGCCACAGGATCGCAACACCACCACACGGTCGTCCTCTCAATAATCCTGCTAACAGCTGAGTTTCCTGTGTACTCGAATTCGCTATGAATTTGTCCGAGATAGGGTATATCATGTGGAAGAAGCCATGTTTCCTGGAGGGTAACTATATCAGCTGACTGACACAGAGTAAACCGCTATTGAAATTTATGTCAAAAATGTCGACCTCTTTCAATACTCAATACTCAATACATTTATTGCACTCCACAAGTTAAATAGATGTTACAATGGTATAATATAAGAAACATGTGTGGGCCTTGTCGGCACGGCAAGATGTAGGAGAGAGGAGGAAGTTTTACATATTTTATTATTTACATATTTTACTTATGATTGATATTTATTGACTATTATAATATATATATAGGTAATTTTATTAAGGTGCGCTTACTATAGTTAGATAGACATATTACTATAATTATTTTTATTATATGGTATTCTATTATATAATTATTATTATATTATTTTATTTATATGATTTAATATTTTTATTAATTATATATTATTGTAGATTATCATTATTATCAAAGTTTGTAAAAAGAAAAGGAATTAAATGTCCCAGATATTATTATTATGAATGTATGTCATGTTTGTTTATATATTATGTATTTATTTGTATTTATGTTATTATTAGGTATATTATTATAAGTATTCATTTAAATTTCCATTTATTATGTTTCATATACATTTGTCATTTAGGTATTCATTTATATGGTAGTAACATTTGGTTAATAGAAAGTGTTTTAATTTTTTTATAAATATACTGTCTTTAATTTCATTTTTTATTTGCGGGGGTAGCTTATTATATATTTTTATCGACATGACATGTGGACTAGATGAGTGCATTTTAAGACGGGAGCTTGGTAGGTTTAATCTATTTCTATGTCTTAGTCTCTGGTTTTTGTCTTCTCGTGTTGTATAGAAACTTTGGTGACTTCTAACAAACTTACATATTTCTAAAATGTATAGGCTAGGTAGCGTTAATATTTTGTGTTCTATAAAGTGTGGCTTACAGCTATCAGTATCTTCTATGTGTACAAGTATTCGTATAAGTTTCTTTTGAAGGGTAAAAAGTGATTGCGCCTCTGTGCTGTTTCCCCATAGGATAATGCCATAGCTGAGCCAAGCGTGCCATAGGCGTAATAGGTGACGAGTGCGGTTTGGATATCTGTGGATTTTTTTACTTCGCGGAGAGCATATGAAAACTTAGCTAATTTTGATTTAATTTTATTTATATCAGATTTCCAATTTATATGGGTGTCTATGTTTAAGCCTAATAAGGTAAAGTTGCTAAATACTTCTAACTTTTGATCTTCGAACGCAAAATTTATATTTAATGGCGCTTTTTGAGGCGGATGGAAAGTTATCAATTTGGTTTTGGAATAGTTTATTTCTAAGTTATGTAGGTTCATCCAGGATTTTATATTGATTAGGAGAGTATCGAGTTGGTTATTTCATTTTATATTGTTTCAGCATGATACCAATAGGGAGATGTCGTCCGCGAATAAAACGCAGGGACCGTGTGTATTTTTTGGCAAGTATACAGCAGAAATAGTAGACATCCGATGACGCTACCCTGTGGGATGGAGGCGTTGATAATTTCCTTGTCAGAACGTCTACTTTGGATTTCTTTGGTATTGTTATTAAAAAATTCTATTTCCAGTGTGTGCTCTCAGTTTAATAAATAAGATGCGAACCATTCATGCGCTTTTCCTCTGACACCTATTCCATGTAGTTTATTTAATAAAATGTTATATTTAACTTTGTCGTAGGCTTTAGTCATATCTAACAGTATACCTATTGCGTATTCTCTGTTGTTTAAAATATTAAGCGCTTCCTGTATGTATTTGTATACTGCTAGAGTAGTTGACCGACTTTTGCGAAAACCATTTTGAGCTTCATCAAATATTTTATATTTCTCACAGAAAGAGTAAACTCGTACGCACATGGCTTTTTCAAATATTTTTGAAGCTGTTGACAAGAGGGCTATAGGACGGTAGTTATTAGGGTCTTTCTTTGAATTTTTTATGGATAGGTTTGATAATAGCTTGTTTCAATATGTCGGGTAACGTTCCTTCTTCAAAGGATTGGTTTATTAACAGATAGAATGGAAGAGTCAGTACGTCTGCACACTGTTTGATTAGAAATGGTGGTAGTTCATCAATGCCGTAGCTCTTTTTATTTTTTAAGTTTTTAATCAGGTTGTATACTTCTTGAGGGTCTGCTGGTCGAAGGAACATGGTATTTTCGGTAGGTGTGATAACATTTGTACCGCGGGGTGTATCATTTCCTAAATGGCAGCTCCCCTGCCCGATAGACGCGAAAAAGCTATTAAAAGTGTTTGCAACTTGTGTGGGCTCAGAGATTGTAGTATTATTTATTTTCAACTGGATATTGCACCTTTCATTTTAATTTTTTTATTAGTACGCTCGTTTATTATACTCCACATAGTTTTAACTTTGTTGCTTGATTTTTTTATTTTATTTATATAATGTATTTTTTTAGCTGTATTAACTATTGTTTTTAGTATTTTTTCATATTTTTTGTAGTATTTGGTAATAATAGGATTTTTACTTTTTAATGTTAGAATTTTTAAAAGTCTTTTATTTTTGCATGACTATTTTATGCCTTTAGTTAGCCAGTGTTTTTTTATATTTGTTTTTAAGTTTTATTTTACGTACCGGTATGCATAGGTTAATTCTTTATTTACACACAGGATTGAACCCACAACTCGGCACGGTGGCAGTGACAAGAAGGCGACTTAAACCACTATGGCGTACGTGCGTTCTATCCAAATGCGAAATAAATAGGTATCCTAAACATTTAAACATCTCCACAAACTCTCACATTTATAATATTAGTAGAATTCTCCGTCCTCGCTTACACCTCATTTAAAAATAGCAGCAACATTTGTATCAATAATTTAAAAAGCCATGAGCCGAGAGCCATAGTTAATTTATATAAAACCTTGTACACTAAATAAACAAGACAAATAAAATCGTCTGTCCATAGTTCTGTCTTTAATATTGACAATGTCAAATACTGTCATTCAACAACAGGCAGTTTTGACGATCTCTCCTATCTTGCTTTTCCTTCATTAATTTTGCTTTATAAAGCACAAGCAGGTACTTATTTTTTAATTATTTAGTTTAACACTGATTTTATTACAGTAGGTATAAATATTCGATCATATATATTTTTTTAGAAACGCTAGGGTCATGGGGTCCCAGTGCTCGTGTTCTCTATAGAGACATAGCAAAAAGATTAATCGACGCTTCCCGTGACCAGAGGGCTGGCCTTTATTTTAAGGAAAGAATAAGCATTGCCATTCAACGTGGCAATGCTGCCAGTCTGGGCACACTATCAGTCTACTGTGATGCGAAGAAATTTTATGACGCCTATTAGAAGGTTTTAGTTTTCTTTTTCTTTCTGTTTTATAATATTTTAGGTATAAGTTAGTTTTAAAGTATTGTGGGTATATGTTTTAGTTAATAATCCCATATTTTCAATAGATGTTCTTTTGAATAGAATATTGAATGTAAAAATGCAATGAAAATCGTTCTGCATGCTTTGCGTTTTATGATTTCTGCCTAAAGTCTTTAGTACAAAGGAATTTTTATCTCGTCTGTATGAAGGTCAAGGATAAGCCAAAGATGAAATATAATATAGTCGCATTGCATTCTAGCTATGTTGTAGTCCAGTGTTGTAGGTGAGCCTATCACCGTCAAGCAGATATAGCTTTTGCATACTACCAAAGCAAACAAGTATACAGCTCACCTGATAGTAAACGATCACCATAGTTCACATTGCTTGTAAGTATGTAGGATATAACGATATAACATGAGATTATTTGGCTGTTCATAGAGGACTATTAGTGCCCACATTTATGTATGGAAGTGAAAGTTGGGTATGGCAAAATAAGCATGAGAGCAGAATAAATGCTGTAGAAATGAGAGAACTAAGAAGCATAATATGTGTTGTGACTCTGAAAGATAGAATAAGAAATAATGTTATTATAGAGAGATGCGGCATGAAAGTGAATATAGTGACAAGAATAGAAGAGGGTATATTAAGCTGGTTTGGACATGTAGAAAGAATGGACGAGGAAAGACTGACTAAGAAAGTTTCTAAGGCTAGTGTGAATGAAACAGTCGCAAGAGAAAAACCTAGGCGAACGTTTCTCGATCAGATCCCAGAGAAGTGTGTCAGGATCGTAGCAAATGGAAATCCGTAGTCTCTGCCTACCCCTCTGGGAAACAGGGGTGAATCTATGTATGTAACATGAGATTGATCAGACTTTCTACTTAAATACAAGCGTATATCTCGAAAGGTTTATTCCACTATGTCCAGTTGAACAAACTGCATTTTTTGGTCGCAGCATACCACTTTTAGACGCGAATTTGTTCCCGTAATTCTAAGGATAAATAGATGTCAGAGAGAAACCGTGTTTTTGCGAATATATAGCTTAATACATATATATAATTATATATAATCCTATCAGCCCTATATATTATAAACTGTTCTATCTTTGGACATGGGCCTCTTCGCAATGTGAAAAGTATTAAGTCATAGTCTAACACGCTAACCTAGTACTGGTTGGCAGAATTGCCATATCTTCGAGAATATTATGGAGAACTCTCAGACGCATCTATGAATGGGGTGCCAAGAACTTGGTCGAGTTCAACGCCAAGAAGACCCAGGCATGCGCGTTCTCAACAAAAAAGTCTCCGTTCCTTCCCCTCCCTTCTCTGAAGAACACTCCACTGGTGATACGTGACAGTCTCTCCATCTTAGGTATGGATCTTTGCCGCTCCCTTAATCAGAAAACCTATATCGAGAGCGTCATTAAGCAAGCTTCGCGAAAACTCGGAGTTCTGAACAGGGTGAGGTGGTTCTTCACGCCTGGGCAACTGTGCCTATTGTATAAGGCACAAGTGCGCCCTTGCGTGGAGTACTGTTCTCATCTTTGGGATGGCTCCGCGCAGTACTTGCTGGACGCTCTCGACCGGTTACAGCGGCGGGCTGTCCGTATCATCGGAGATCCAGAGGTCACGAGTTCACTGGAACCTCTGCAACTCCGTAGAGACATTGCCTCATTGGCATGTTTCTACAGAATATACCACGGGGAGTGCTCTGAAGAGTTATTCCACCTTATCCCGCCCTCCCCTTTCCTATCCAGAACAACGCGTGCTGGGCTCAGATGCCATCCTTACACGGTAGAGTCGATTAGAGCGCGTACCAAAAAGTTTGGGTCCTCATATCTCTGCCGAACGACCAAGGCATGGAATTCTCTGCCAAGGCACGTGTTTCCTTCTTCCTTCAATCCTGGGTTCTTTAAGCGGGGCGTGAAAAAGCATCTTCTCAGGCCGTCAAAGTAGAGACCTCAACATCGCCTCGGCTACTGTGGGGGCGATGTGGAGGCCACTGCTCTTAGACCACACGACTGCTTACCATCAGGTGGAGTGTGGTCATTTTGACGAGCAAAATAAAAAAAATAAAAAAAATAAAAAACGTGCAGGTTTCCTCACTATATCTCCTTCACCGTTAAAGCGCAAGATAATTACTATTTAATACGCACATAACTACAAAAAGTCAGATATGAGTGCCTTGGGATCGAACTCGAGATCTTTGCGTTGCAGTCTAACAGTTTCCTACTCAGGCACCACTCCTACGTTGACTTATGAACTATACATAATATCACGTTAGTCTAATACTCAGCAAACAGACTTTCACAGTTATATCTATGACTAGCTGTTACCTGCGACTTATCCGCGTAGATTTTAACTAATGTGTTTGTCTCCGCGGAACCGTATTTTTTTTCTAATATCAAAGTAGCTTAAGTTACTCCTTATAACATCAGCTATCTGCCAGTGAAAGTCCCGTTGAAATCGGTTCAGCCGTTTCGGAGATTACCCGGCACAAACAGACAGACAGACAGACAAAAATTTTAAAAATATATGATTTCGTTTATGAAAGTATATAAGGTACCTTACCTTATACACTTTCATATGCATTAGATAAAAAGCTGTTATTTTGATATTACAAACAGACACTTCAATTTTATTTATTTGTATAGATAGATATGAATACTACACAAAAAATCTACATAATAATAATTCTTCCAGGTATAAGACCTTCAGAAAATGGGGAACTCGAGATTCAGGTACACGCCATTAATGATCTTCCAGATTGCCATCATGTGTTTGTATTTTGTGTTCGTCAGATACGATGCTGACGAGGATGCAAGTCTGAAAGGTATGATTGTTCTTATTTCTCGACGTAAAACATTTTTTTTTTTCTTTAAAAATATTGCACTAGTCACACATTCCTGTGTCGCGGGAGACTTTCCAAATATTCTAACAAAGGACACAAAGAACGTCCAGACTCGGAACAATTATTTGTGAATAGAAAGAAAGAAAGAAAAATGTTTTATTTGAATCTCCATACATACATAATTTTAAAAACAATAATAAATATAATTAAGCAGAAAACGTTACATGGAGATCAAATTAGGCAACTTCGTCAGCTATTGTTGCAGTATATACTGCAACGCTGGTATTCTCGCAGGCCTAATAACAATAATTTATTAATACACATCAATTCATATGAAAACAAAACGAAAACAAAAAATGAGATAGACATAATAAATATAAACTTATACAATATGTTTATACTATATATATATATACTAGGTATCCCGACAGACATTGTCCGGTACATAAGAGAAAAAAAAAACATCTAAACCATTCTCGAATCCACTTGAACAAAAAGTTTCATCAAAATCGGTCCAGCCGTTTAGGAGGAGTTCAGTGACATACACACGTACAGTAGAATTATATATATAAAGATAGTAGTTTATAAAAAAATGGTGTAATATAACCTGATATACTACAAAAAACTGCATGTGAAAATGACACTTAAAATAAAAGCAAAGGAACAATGTAGTGTGTTTCCGAACGCCACTTATAGTTGATAGCTTGAGGGCAAACACACAATTTTAGAGATAGATAGATACTCATGTTTTTAATTTTCAAATTGTATTGTATAGTATAATGTAAATTCTAATTGTATTGTAATTTGTATGGTATGATAGTATCCAGCAAGTACCTATCCAGTTAAAACTTTTCCAAATGTTTCTAAATAAGTAAGCCGCAGAGAGTGAAGTGTATTAACCTGACCAGAATGAAGATACTTTGTTGGGCAGGTGCAACATATTATAGTGGTTGAGCTTCTAGCTGCTTTGTTAACTGTATATGAACATGCATAGAGAAACAAGAGCACTGGTGTGACATGTAATTATCACTGGGAACTGCAAGATGATGCTGTTCTTCCAAGTTGCTAAGAAGTTTGCTTCGTTTAATGATGGTCAACATTGATCATGGTCGTTTCAGTTTCCTAATCAATTTGTTGCTCTGTTGTTAAATTGATTAGGAAATGTCTGTCTGTTGTGAAATTCTGGATTATTCTTAATATCATATCATAATAATAAATAAAGTATAAGTAAAAGAGAAGTAATTTTTTGTCCCATATGGGGATCGAACCCATAACACTCGGCGCGGTGGCAGTGGCAAGGCGACCACTTAAACCACTACGCCATCCATGTAGTCAAAATATAATAAATACATACATAGCCTGAGGCCTATGTCCTCGATAAGGTACGCAGCGGAGTATAACACCACATTTCACTTACTACGATTTTAGGATCCACGAGTCTATTGCTGGCTACTGAGTATAGTTCAAGAATCCAAGCTTCTACTAAATATTTATTGACAGGCAAACCTAATAACACTGCCCGGAAATCGGATACGATACCGCATGCAAGTAATAAAAATATCCATGCTGCACTGCATTCTACAGAATATACCACGGGGTGTGCTCTGAAGAGTTATTCCACCTTATCCCGCCCTCCCCTTTCCTATCCAGAACAACGCGTGCTGGGCTCAGATGCCATCCTTACACGGTAGAGTCGATTAGAGCGTGTACCAACAAGTTTAGGTCCTCATACCTCTGCCGAACGACCAAGGCATGGAATTCTCTGCCAAGGCACGTTAATCTAAGTAAAACTAACATTATGACATTTAGAAGTAAAGTTAATAAAATAACAAATATGAATATAAATTACCTAAGTAACAAAATTCAAGAAGTAGAAGTAACTAAATTTTTAGGTTTAAATGTAGATAATACTCTCAATTTTAAAGAACATATTGACCTGCTATGTTCTAAATTGAATACATATTCTTATGCACTATACATGCTTAGGCAGACGGTCAGCTGTACGACTCTTCTTACCGCCTACTATGGGTATGTCGCGCCTCTTCTAAAGTATTGTGTTATTTTTTGGGGCAACTCTACCGAAAAAGAAGCTGCATTTAAAGCACAAAAGAAATGTATTCGAGCCATTGCTAATATAAAACAAACGGAAAGTTGTCAACCATTCTTTGTACAATTAAATATTCTAACTTTACCATGTTTATATATATTGGAAGTTGTATTGTTTGTTAGAAAAAATATGCACTACTTTAAGAAATTTAATAGTAAAAGACATGATAAGAACACATGTTTCCCAGCTAATAGGACTGCATTGTTAAACAAAAGTATTTTTTGCATAGCCCCACGCCTATATAATCATTTGCCTAAATCGGTTCTTGAGATTTCAAATTTAAATGTATTTAAAAAAGCAGTCAAAACTCTGTTGTTAAATAAATCATATTACTCAGTAACCGAATATTTGCAGGATAAACTATTATAATTAATTTACTGTACCTGTTTAAATAATTGTTAATTTCATCTTTATATTTTAATTTTAGTTTGCATGCCTTGTGGTAGGATATGGCTAATGTACTGTTATATTTGATATAAGAACTTATTTGTACCCATATTCGCAGACAAATAAATGATTTATGATTTATGATTTACTTCTTCCTTCAATCCTGGGTCCTTTAAGCGGGGCGTGAAAAAGCACCTTCTCAGGCCGTCAAAGTAGACCTCAACATCGCCTCGGCTGCTATGAGGGCGGTGTGGAGGCCACTGCTCTTAGACTACACGACTGCTTACCATCAGGTGGAGTATGGTCACTTTGACGAGCAAAAATAAAATAAAAAAAAAAAGAAACACGCTAGTATGGCAATACTTATTATTTGCATTCCCACTTTTCACTTGCCACTATTTCTTAAATTTTCTAGTTTTGCATTTTCTTTTTTCTCTTGTTTATCTTGTAGTTGCTGTACCTATGCATGATTGCTTTCAGGTAATCAGAAGCGTATTATACAAGTATTTTGGCGTACATGGTCTCTGGCCTATATGCGTGAAAATATAGGCATTTTCCAAAAAAATATTTCAACTAACAATAGAATCATATAGTCTATATAAATTACTTATTTTTCTAGATTTTGTTTCAATATCGGTAGATCTGTAGCTATTGGAATCCTAAATAAAATCAGTGACACGTTACTAAAATGGAACCCAAATCCAACAGTATGAAAGTTTTAAAAACAGAAATGTGCGAGAGTAAATCCTTTAGACTCGAGCTATTTCAATGTATTGATTGTAAACACTGAACGGATTAATCAAAACATGTAAATATACCACACAAAACGAACCGCAAAAAAATGAACCACCATTTTGAAAAGTAAAATATATATTTACACTGCATCTCGATAAAATACAAATAAACTTTATATTTTATTTTTCATACAACAGAGTCTCGCGTGATACCTAAAGGCAAGAATTTGTAGTATGAACATTTTATAAAAGAGAAAAATATATGCACTATTATTTTTATTTACAACATAGTTCCGTCTGCCAGTATCAGGTGGGTTTATGAGTAATGTATATGCATAGGCAGAGATGTACTACACCCAGTTTTGGCCAACTATATTGTTTTTAGGCCCCAAGTAATAGAGCAAGCCTATTGCCGTTTAGCGGGCAAAGCTCCAGACACTGTGATACTACAGATAATTTCTTGATATAAATCTCACACTTTATTAAGCAGACACTTGCAGATTTTGTATTCCTTCTATACAATAAAGAAAGATAGTTTTCTCCATCTTCCCTAGCCCTATTTTGTACTTAGTATTTTCTCACTATTTCTGAGAATAGATTGTAACCATTTGTGAGGCTTATATTAATGTAATTATCAGAAGGTAGCACTGGCTTCTAAGATACAGGTCCATACCTAGTTTAGAAGTCAGGGTCTCCAGTTTGTTATGTATTCCTTAAGCCCTAGTTTTGTACTTAGATTAAGTGTTTCTGAAGTAATAATCTAATAATAATAATAGATAAAGTCAATACCACTTTGCCTGACCGATATCGACACCGAGATTTCATATACAGTAGTCGCATACACAACTACGCAATGAGCACGCTTCGCTCGAGTGTGCTTTACAGACATCCCAATGATACATTACTGGTTGCACTAAGACAGGTCATCTGATGCGATCTATTAGGGCCAATGATATCAAAGTATGATCGAGCATTACTAATCATAGCAAGTTTAGCTTTGATTATCACGTAATCTATATCTAACCTTACAAGGCAAGGCGAATCACACTATAGGATGGGCACTATGCACTGCATAATTTTGCTAGGCCTACGTAACAAAAACCGGTATTATGAAAAAATGCCGCTCAGCCCGCTATACCTTGGTAAGCATCAAAACTCATCAGCTACATTTGGCATGAACTTGTGTGATAATCAATATGATGACTTTCAAAGCAAAGTTCTAACTAATTTAAGCGTTAAACAGTAGAGCTAAGTCCATATCTGTTGGGTGCTTGTGTTAAAAATGATTGTTATTAGGGTAGTTGATATACGAAGAAAAATAAACGCGATAGAAAATGCATTATTTTATTAGTGGCAGCGGCCGCTGCGCCTTTTTTAGCAATGGTACTATATAGTGGGTATCTGTGTTACTGTACTTCACTCGGTGGATAAAACTGTCGAGTTCCCTCATAATTATCTCTCCCACCAGGTCAGATACCCGCTATTAATTCCAAGTATCGATTACTATACTCGTCAGCATTGTAATCACAATTAATGTTTTGCTCGACTTTGATATGTTGATAAGAACATAGCTACCTCATATTTCTAATAGCGTAGCTTAAAACAATATCTCCTGCACTAAAGATTGCTGTATTGCGGGAGGTTTGCGAACAATAAATGGTGGATCTCGCAATTTTATGTCTTGTGTCGAATCCTAGCCCATAACACCTTGGGCAGCAGCAGTGTCCAGTCGACTACTTAAACTACTAGGCCATCCATGTAGTCAAACGTAGTGAAGATCTTGGAATTAGTTTATTTTGAGTAAGTAATGCAAAGCACTGTTAGAATTCATTTTTTGTAAAACTCATAAATGTGGGCAATAAGAATTTAAAGATATAGGACACATTTATTTAATAGTGAGTCAATATTTAGACGCCAGGCCTAGCGTATTGACCAAATCATAATACTTTATGCACAAAAAATTTATATGATACATGAAATTAATGTCAGTAAGAATTCTATTTCCTACTTGCCTCAATCTCTCTTTTCACTTTTTGATGGTACAGTAGGACAGCAAAGTAAGTGATTATACTGGCAAATAATGGTAATTGGTACCAAGTTTTTTCCAAATGTAATTTGCAACATTTGAAGGGTACTTGAGATAAGATTTTGAATGCTTATCCAAAACCTTATAAATATATATCTTTATATATATAATTCTACTGTACGTGTGTATGTCACTGAACTCCTCCTAAATGGCTGGACCGATTTTGATAAAACTTTTTGTGTATTCAAGTGGATTCGAGAATGGTTTAGATATGATTTTTTTCTCTTGTGTACAGGACAACATCTGTCGGGAAAACTAGTATATTACTTTATTGTTTCAGGATTTGAAGACACGCATGTCATGATCTTCATCGGTTTCGGCTACTTGATGACATTTTTGAAGAAGTACTGCTACAGTGCTCTTGGCTTCAACTGGTTCTTGGCTGCGCTCGTGATACAATGGGCTCTGCTGTGCCAGTCTTTCTATCATATGCATGATAATACTATTGTCGTTACCAAAAAAACTTTAATAGGTGTGCTTCTTTGTCTTATTTCTTATTATTTATAGCGTTTACTTACAAAACAAAATCTGTTTCGATGATTAAGGGCAAATGTTCTTTATTAATGTCTGTCCAGACGATTTATGGTGTAGGATCCGATAGACAAGAGACGTAAGAGTTGGAAAAGACACTATAGACTAGAACCAAATATTGCTAAATTCTCTTGTGGAGCCTGTGGTAGATTATGCAGTAGATTAAAAGCATAATATTATACCAATACTTAATCACACTGAATCCTTCGCAATTTTTCTTGCAGAATGAGTGCACTTGCAACTTGCAGAATTTGTTTTACATAAAATGTTTAGCAAAATATAATTTTCAATAATCCAAACTATCTTAACTAATATTAAGAATGCGAATGTGAGTTTGTTTGTAACGGTTTCACGTCTTATATACTCGACCGATCAACATGAAATATCGCACGCACTTTGTCAGGGATACAGAAAAGGGCATAATATTGTAGGGAAACTCCAGAATCAGTTCTCAGGCATTTATTTTCCTTTAATAATTTGTAACATAATTAGAATTTATATTAATAGTTTACACTTTACATAGTTATGCAATATGCATACCTTATCTAATTCAGTGCAATATCCGCTACTTAATACATTTTACTTCACAACCTTATCCGATCGCCACTCAATGCACGACTGCTCGTTATCGTTCCGCGCGTTAGTTTTTTACTATTAAGCATAGTGGGTCAGTCGGGCAAAATCAGTGTTGCCAACAGAAAATAACGGGTACAATTAAACATTTTCAAATAATGCTTATACATCGCTACACTTTACAATTATTTTATAGAAATATTTAATATTCTACCTATAATCGCTAACTATATGGTGCCTTAATTAATGGTGCCAACCAGAAAAACTACTGTTACCATAAGATAGCTGCTGGTAACCTATAAACCAATGAACACTTAAACCACTACGCCGTTCGTGTAGTCAACTTCGAATTAATAAAGATTTTTAGACAATTTCTATGGAGTCTTATTCCATTTTTAGTTCATTTACTCTCATATGCACGTCTTCTGCTTTCCCTTTGGAATGCTGCCTGGGCAGTACATAAACCTGTGTTTATACACTATGTATGTACAAAGTAATAACTACACATTATCATTTACAGAGGCCGATATCATGTCAGCAACTGTTTTGATCACCTTTGGATCGCTGCTAGGCCTGACCAGCGGACCTCAACTGTTGATCATAGCCATCATCGAGACGGCTGTGGGTTGTGCCAATTTTTATCTCGTTGAAAGTGTTTTTGTGGTGAGTATGGTTTTAGTTGGTGGACATTTCAATGAATCTTATAATTGGCTCTTTGCAGCATGTCGCGTCTATTACCAGGTGGACCGCAGGCCAGTCTGCCACCATCAACTAAAAACAAATTAAATAGCACCAGGGAATCTAAAGCTATGCCCAACAGACAACAAGGATTTCTGGGGTCCTATACAGATCCTATACAGTGGGTTTATGTGTAGGACCTAAAACTGTGTAGGTGTAATACACACCTGGGTAACCATTCAGCAGTAATACATAATATGTGTGATTCCAAGGCCAGAATTTTTTTTTGAATTTTTCTGTCAACGAATCAGTACAAAGTTCAGAATTGTACCCAGTAGATGACAATAAGTTCCATTACTTGTGACATACAACCAGAGTTAGCGAAAACTGAGTATAATACACCCCTGTCTAACCCATTCAGGGGTATACGGCGTGAAACTATGTATGTATGTGATAGGTATTCATTAAAGAACTGTTTTCTGCTACACGACGTACATTTGGCCTCGAAACGATATTTGTGGGCGTATTAAACATTATATGTAAGAGCAGCGATAGCTCAGTTGGGAGACCAACAGACTGCAATGCAGAGGGTCTCGGGTTCGAACCCACGTCGCGCACCTCTGACCTTCGGAAGTTATATGACTTTTCGAAATCATGTGCGTATTGATTGACAATTATCGCCTGCTCCGTGCCTCGGAAAGCATGTGAAGCCGTTGGTCCCGGCTGCCATGAACATCTATGGCAGTCGTTATTGGGAGAGTGTCGACACAAAAGATACCACTGGGTCGAAGTGACGCCGGTCTGCACTGACTGGCCCCCACATAAGATAAGATAAACATCATACGTACGTAACAGTATCGTGACGATAACGTTAGTACGTTAGAGCATGTATTTGTTTATACTAAAACTGTCACATGTTTGTGCAAATAAAGCGACCGCGCTCGAGACGTCTCGACTTGTTTACTCATCATACAATAATTGACATCGCAAATAAATATCCATACGACGTTATAAATATATACTGATATATTTTACTTTATTATATAGAGATATATAGTATGACAATATCAGCCCTGTATTAAACTGTCCCACTGCTTGGTATTGGCCTCTTCTCAGTGTGAGAAGATATAGCCATAGTCCACCACACTGGCCCAGTGCGGGTTAGCAGACTTCACATGACTTCGATAACATTATGTAGAACTCTCAGACATGCAGGTTTTCGATGATTTTCTTCACGGTAATAATTAACTATTTAATACGCACATATCTTTAAAAAGTTGGATGAGCGTTTTCTCTATGCTTAGCAGGGCGTCTGCGTCTGCTTAGCAGTCCAACGGTTTCCCACTTGGTTATCGCTACTTAATTTATTTAATTAATTTATTATAGTGTAAACAAAGATTAAGGTCATTATACAAGAATCAGACAGACAAACGCATGCCAACGTTAAAAGTGGCGGTACAACATTGGTTTCCGATCGGGTACCAATCAATACTAACATGAACTCTCATATAACACAAGGGTTCTAGATTAATTGGAGGACAGCGCAGGCCCTAGTTCCTGTGCAGGGTAGAGCGCGATTATCTTTTGATGCGTTTTTTTATACTACGTAGTTGGCACACGTACATTTCATCCGCCTGATGATAAGCGGTTACCTTAACACATGAATGCTTTTAACACCAGGAGGGCTACAAACGCGATGCCAGCCTGTCCCTTCCTCCCGAAGCAGCATGGATATTCTAATCATTGCAGGAACACAAAGCAAGGTTGCTTGGCTGCGATCCTCTGTGGAGCGGAGGTATATCACCAGTCGGGCTACTCCAATCCGAGAGGAATTTAGGATTCCTCTGTTTCTTACCTCTCTTTGGTCAACGCTTTCACTTTTTCCAAATTTGCTTTGGCAATTATTTCTCGCATTTGGCTTTTTGGCGCTCCTTGCCATTTGGCGCCTAGAGCGACCACTCTCCTCACTTCACCCCAGGGCCGCTGGTTATCAAGAACAAATTATTAGTATAATTTGTAACCCAAATTGCTGGTTTGAATGGCTGATTGAATTAACAACAGCCAAAAAATCACTTTACATGTATTTGATTTTGACAAGTCGTTGGTAAGCCTCAGCTGTCACGGTAGTTCAACGGTAATGAATGTGACTGCTGTACAATTGGCTCGGTAGCAATTTGGCAACAGAAACCAAGTTACTTGATTGTTCCAGGCTTCTGACGTGGGAGGGTCTATAGCTATTCACAGTTTTGGCGCATACTTCGGTCTTGGCGTCAGTACTGCGTTAAGAATCAAGAAGGCTGAGGCACCGGCAGCAGGTTCTCACGAACCCGCACCTCCTAATCTTGGATTACCAAGCTATAGTTCTGATGTTACGGCTATGATTGGTTCGTATTATATATTTATGTTTAAGTACATAAAGGCTTAGATAGACTATTAGGAAGGTATTGTTACGGTACTATTAATAACTTTTGTTTTTGTAACCATCATGTCATCAATCATCATCCAGCACCGTGGTGCAGCGGGTTTTTCTGTTAAGAAATCTCAATAGCAGCCCGGAGTTAGGAAGTTGGCTGTGCTAAATACCTCCGTGCCTCGGAGAGCACGTAAAGCCATTGGTCCTACGCCTGATCTCTCTCCGGTCGTGTTGGATTATCCGTCTCGTCGGATCATTAGGGTTAGGGAACAGAGAGTGCACTTGTGTTTGCGCACATACTTGTACACAATAATATCTCCTGCGCATATGCGCAATCTCCGTTAAGATTGGCCGCCGTGACCGAAATTCGGTCTGGAGGACATTATTATTATTAATAACTTTTAAACTTTCGCGTTGCATTATGTATACCTATATAAATATAATTGGTAAGCGGAATTCCCTCATGTCCCTTTGATCGCCTGATGATCATGCATTGTTTACCCTTTAGAACCTTACCGTTTCGACCATGTTGCGGTCGTGGTCGTAGACGTCAACTAATCAATCAGTTTGTGATCATGTACAGCTTGATCGAAATGTCAAGCTATAAAAATTCTACAACATACATACAATATTTATTAAGTATTAATATTTACTAAGGATTAAAAAAATAGATCAGAATAAAGTTAAAAAAGTTTCGATCATTAATATTCATACCATTCAAAAATATATATTAAATAATTCTAAATTTCACCCAAGACTGGCAGTCACAATCTTTGAATCTGTTTACCTTTTTGTAACGTAAAGAATGTTGTCTTATCATTGTACATTTATTAGAAGATTTGAAGGAACCTATGTTTAGTAGGTTACAATCAAAATATGTCATAGTGAATATTTTGTGTGGTATTTATAAATTAAGATTGCATTATCTTGAAAATGAACTGTAACATGTAATAGGCATCCATTTTAAATCCTAACTAATATTATAAATGCGAATGTGAGTTTGTTTGTTATGCTTTCACGCCTTAACTACTTCACCAATCATTATAAAGTTTCGCATTCATTGAAATTAAACTACTATATACGGATTTTATCGCGTTGTTAACTTGACACTTTATATTTTATACGTACATATATAGTAGTTTAATTTCAGTGAATAACATTCGCGTAAATAGAAGACAATATTTCGCATTCATGTTGTCAAGTTATCAAAAAAGGACATAGGGCCTTTCATCCAGAAAAAGTACTGTTACTCATCTATCCTAACCTCATTTACGCGAACGACGCCGCGGATAATATCTAGTCTAGCACATCTATACTAATATTATAAAGCTGAAGAGTTTGTTTGTTTGAACGTGGTCATCTCAGAAACTACTGGTCCGAATTGAAAAATTATTTTACTGTTGGATAGCTCATTTATCGAAGAAGGCTATAGCCTATATAACATCACGCTATGACCCACGGGGACGGCGCAGTAATTATAAACGTGGGTGAAACCGCGGGCACATCTAGTTGAAATATAAAATAGAAATACCGAAACTTGTCATTTGAATATGTTGTGACTTTTATTATCTGTTCACCAGGTTCAATCTTCTTATGGATCTACTGGCCCTCGTTTAATTCTGCTTTGACTTCTTCTGCAACTGAGTACCAGAGGGCTGTTGTCAACACGTATCTATCTCTGGCTTCTGCTACGGTAAATTATAAAACAACAATATTATTTATATTCTTTTTTTTATTCATTAAGCAGCGATAGCTTAGTGGGGAGACCAACAGACTGCAATGCAGAGGGTCTCGGGTTTGAACCCACGTCGCGCACCTCTGACTTTCGGAAGTTATGACTTTTCGAAATTATGTGCGTATTGATTGATAATTATCGCCTGCTCCGTGCCTCGGAGAGCACGTTAAGCCGTCGGTCCCGGCTGCTATGAACATCTATGGCAGTCGTTATTGGGAAGTCAGTGCCCTCTAATATCCTGACACTAGTCTAGCCTTAGGGTATCGTTAGCCTTTGGGTTGCGGAGGTCAGATGGCAGTCGCTTCGTGTAAAAACTGATATCCAATCAAATCCGGTTAGACAAGAAAGCCGACCCCCAAGTGATTTGGGAATAATAAAGAATATTATTTTTATTCTTTGAGTATTTGTTATTGTTTGATTTGGATTGGATATCCATGAAGAGACAGCATTAGAAATACAAATTATTAACTGATATACAGTGCGCGAGTTGCCTTTAAGCTAATACACTGAATACATTAAACCCCAGTGCGATATTGCGGATACATAGTTATAAACAAAAAAAATGTTATTACATTTACATGTAAAAAAATGCACGGTGAAAATAAGGAAAATATGGCAGGGCTTGTGTTATATTTACACAAGTACCTAACAAAAATTTGTGTGTGATGGTTGTGTGGGACCCGCCACGTCCATCGGCGGGTCGAACCTTCGGCGGGGTCGCGATTAGAATGCGAGAGCGATCCACGCCGCCCCGCCATAAAGGTGTGAGGAACACCGCGGTGGTTGTAGTCGGTTCAGCCCAAATTTCCATCTTGGGCTGGATCCCGACATATCCCCATCGCCCGCCAAAACCGGCGATGGGGAATGTGAATTATAATAATAATAAATTTATAATAAATTTATTTGTTCTCAAACATATACAGCTGGCTCTTAATCTAGCATATAAATATAATTTGCGATGCGCACAATCGAGACCCAAATTACAACCGGATACAATCATCTATATAATTTAAGCTAATTATATGTGCACATCGCTAAACACAACCATGAAAATGATATTATACAAGGAGTAAGAGGTCGTCGTTGGCTGCTATACTAGTGTAAAAGTGTGTCACAGCAGCCAGCGTCTTCCACCCTATATGACACAACATAATATCACTTAACGTAAAAAAATAAAATTGTATATCTTAATATAAATAAAAATTACTTCTGAAGAAATCCAAAATAGGTAACTCGTCTATTTGTCTATTTTAAAGCTGACATAATGAGTGTGTGTGTATGTGTGTGTGTGTGTGTGTGTGTGTGTGTGTGTGTGTGTGTGTGGGGGTGTGTGTGTGTGTGTGTGTGTGTGTTGTGTGTTGGTGTGTGTGTGTTGTGTGTTGGTGTGTGTGTGTATGTGTGCGCGTGTGTGTGCGTATGTGTGTGTGAGTATGTATGTATGAGTGTGTGTGTGCATGAGTGTGTTTGAGTTTGTATTGCACATTACCATGCGTTAAAAAAGTACCTAACAAAGATAACAAATCTATACTAATATTATAAAGTTGAAGTTTGTTTGTTTGTTTGTTTGAACGCGCTAATCTTAGGAACTACTGGTTCAAATGGAAAAATATTTTTTTGTTGGAGAGCTTATTTATCTAGAAAGGTTATAGGCTATATAACATCACGCTACGACCCACGGAGGCGACGTAGTAATCATAAACGCGGGTGAAACCACGGGCACATCTAGTACCTACTTAACATAATGCTAGGTAACTGGCCTCATTCGCGATGAAGTATTTAGAAGGTAATAGATACATATTGATTGCCCGATGCTTCGACCGATTTGCATCGATCGTGGTCACGGGTTGATTAGTGTGAGCTGAGCGTCACTTTCGTGAAGTGTGGGTTTCGGAAGCTACCTCACTTGGTTACTTTTATTTATAATTATTAGCACTTTTAGTATTTCGACACACAACACTAACGATGCTGATGACCTAGGTCACTGCAGCGACGATTACATTTGCTGATGGCAGGATCCCAAGATAAAGACAAACGGTACCCATCCAAACAAAACAAAATATTCTTTTTATTTATTATATACTAGCTTTTGCCCGCGGCTTCGCTCGCGTGAATTTAGAAATTGACAATCAATTCGGGTTGTACTCTACTTGTAATAATATAATTCAATCGTGATTCGAAATACACATGGCGCCATCTATTATCATAAGAAAGTTATTGTTGTTTTTCTCGGGAGTACATTTTTTCGGGATGTAAGGTATCCGTTTCTGTACACGTGACAACGTATATGCAAAATTTCAGGATGATCGGTTCAGTGGTTTAGGCGTGAAAAGGTAACAAACAAACAAACTTATTTTCGCTTTTATAATATTAGTAAGGATTATTAGCACTTTTAGTATTTCGACACACAACACTAACGACGCTGATGACCTAGGTCACTGCAGCGACGATTACATTTGCTGATGGCAGGATCCCAAGATAAAGACAAACGCTACCCATCCAAAGAAAACAAAATATTCTTTTTATTTATTATATATTATTATCTATTGTTTTTTGTTTGTTATCTGTCGGCCTCGATTGCGTAGTGGTTAGTGTTACCGACTGCCACGCCTGAGGTCGCGGGTTTGATTCCCGCACAAGTCAAATATTTGTGTGAATCAACATGGATGTTTGTCTTGGTCTGAGTGTTTCTTTTTTTTAATTTTTTTTTATTTTGCTCGTCAAAATGACCACACTCCACCTGATGGTAAGCAGTTGTGTGGTCAAAGAGCAGTGGCCTCCACACCGCCCCCACAGCAGCCGAGGCGATGTTGAGGTCTCTACTTTGACGGCCTGAGAAGATGCTTTTTCACGCCCCGCTTAAAGGACCCAGGATTGAAGGAAGAAGGAAACACGTGCCTTGGCAGAAAATTCCATGCCTTGGTCGTTCGGCAGAGGTATGAGGACCCAAACTTTTTGGTACGCGCTCTAATCGACTCTACTGTGTAAGGATGGCATCTGAGCCCAGCACGCAATTCTATGTGTAATATGTATGTATTTACAAAAAAAAAGTATATATGTATGTTTATCCATTGTCTAATAGCCATAGTACTAGCTCTGCTTAGTTTGGGCTAGATGATGTTGTGTGTATTACATATTATTATTATTTTTTTCAAAATACATAGGTACTGTTGGAGACCTAGCCTAGGTCTATAAATAAATCCAGTGGACTGTAGAAAACTAGTATAATGTTTATATAATTGGTAGTTACAAAACAATAACTTTTAGAAATGCGCGAGTGACGGTCACGGAGTACGGTAGCGAAGCGAGGTGCGCGGGCGTCCGCCCCGCACCACCGCGCGCCGCGCCGGCGTAGGCAGCCGACGTGGGATGGAAACGCCCGAACATCCTGCCCGGAGTTGAAGTCTTCAACAAATGGGAAGCGGACAGACGTTATTGAACGCCCGTAGCATTGTCCCCTTGCTGGTCTTCAATTTGACAACGCGTGTCTCTCCATCGCTGCCAGGGATAATTTCTATAATACGCCCCAGTGGCCACAGCAGAGGCGGTAGTCCTCTTTCCTTGATTAAGATGAGTGTTCCCACGGATAACTGGCCTGTGGAAGCGGTTCATTTAGTTTTGGTCTGGAGCAGAGAAACATATTCTAAATGAAAACGATTCCAGAAATGCTGCCTTATATGCTCTATTTGCTGGTAACACTCCAGTCTCCCGATGGTGACATCAGAAACCTGTGGATGTGGAATTGATGTGAGTGGTCTGCCAATTAAAAAATGGGAAGGAGTTATAAAGGTAAAATCTAATGGATCAGAGGAAAGAGGAGTGAGGCGACGAGAATTTAGTATAGTCTCTATTTGTGTTAGACACGTAGACATTTCCTCATAAGTGAAGTGAGTTCAATCTAGTATCCGCTTTAAGTGATGTTTGGTGGATTTAACTGCACTTTCAGTGATGCCATTGAAATGGGGGGTAAAAGGTGGAATAAAAGAAAACTCTATGCCTTGTTGCCTGACTTCAAAGTCAATTTCAGCATCTTGCAAAAATTGCCCTAACTCATTACAAGCACCTACAAAATTGGTACCGTTATCTGACAAGATACTCTTGGGCTTGCCGCGACGAGCCACAAAACGGTTAAGAGCAGCCATATAACCCTTTTTAGTCAGGTCTGTAACGAGCTCGATGTGCACGGCTTTAACAGCCAAGCAAACAAATATGCGCAGGTATGACTTTATAAGCTTACACCCACGCCCTTGGCGGTTGGCTATCAATACTGGGCCAGCATAGTCGACGCTACAGTTAAAAAATGGATATTGCAGCAATGTTCTCGAAGACGGCAATTGACCCATTATCGGCTGCACAGTTTGAAATTTTAATCTAAAACATTTAATACATTGTTTGACTGTGACTTTCGATAAATTTCTGCCACCAAGAGGCCAGTACATCTGTCGAATACTCGCCAACAATAATTGAGGGCCTGCGTGTAACAACTTAAAACGGAAAGGCCCGAACAGGTACAGTAGCAATTTTTAAATAATAAGAGCCACAATTTTCTCCAATTTAGTGGAGATATTAGGTACTACTATTCATTACGAATTTGGTAATACTTTTCTATTACGCTTTGTACCTTACCCTTGTTTTTCTAAATCGGTGTGTTCTTTGATTTCGTTGTATAGAAAGGCTTACATGACACGTGGATTATGTATCATCTCTTGCGTGGGACGTGTATTTTTAGAGAAAACAAACGTCACGACGTCTCCGTTTACTTATTTTGTAATTTTCTTCGTCACTGTAATTAAACATAAAGAATGATTTTTAACGCCTAATCTCGTAGGTACAAATTAAGGAGAATCAAACAATAGTAATACAAAAATAATACAAGCAGGCTTCATTATTCAAAAAATCTGAATTAGCAATTACCAACCCAACTTCCAAAGTTACAATGCTATACTACTTCCCAAACGATGACAAAATAAAATAAATATTACAGCTACTTAATACAAAATAAATAAAAAATAATCTTTTTATAACTAATAAAATTTATTAAAAGGTTTTCAAATATATTTTTTACATGGATCAGTATCATCATCATCATTATCATCATCATGTCAGCCAAAAGACGTCCACTGCTGGACATAGGCCTCCCTCAAGGTTTTCCACACAGACCGGTCTTGGGCCACCCGCATCCAACCAGGATCAGTATACTTGTTTATAATTATTTACATTATATTAGCATAAAACACTTCAATTTGGTAATTTTTTTTATGATTATCATATCGTATAATGAAGATTTTCTATAATTAAAATTTTTCGGTTTTTCGTAACACATACAGCTGTTGAAACATCCTAACTAATATTATAAATGCGAAGATGAGTTTGTTTGTTTGTTACGCTTTCACGCCTTAACTACTCAACCGATCAACATGAAATTTTGCATACATGTTGTCAGGGGTACAGAATAGGACATAGGGTACCTTTCATCCAGAAAAAATACTGTTGCAAATCTAACCTAACCTAACCTACATTTACGCGAGCGAAGCCGCGGGTGAAAACTAGTTTTCACCCGCGGCTTTATGTTTTTATATAATACTAGTATTATATAAAAACATAAAGTAGAATTAATTTTGTTTGATGTGAAAATAATGATCAAATCAAAATATATATATTTATTTATTTAGGTCACAAAATAACACTTATGAACGTCAAGTTTACTTATTAAACTACAATATAAATTTACATTTACATTCACCTGCAAATCGAGGGCACAGAACCAATGAGAACGGGCAAGGTACTCACGGCCACTCTTTTTAATCGCCAATTTTGCAATGCTGCTTATTTTACAAAATATATGCCTATATCATACTTGGTCAAATGATTTATTGATGTTTTGTTCTACAGGTGACAGCCTTTGTAGTATCATCGATGGTGTGCCACAAGCACGGCAAGTTCGATATGGTTCACGTCCAAAACTCTACCCTGGCTGGTGGAGTGGGCGTAGGTTCTGTATGCAATATGTTAATCTCTCCAGGATGTGCTATCGCAATTGGAATCGGCGCTGGTCTCCTCAGTGTATTGGGATATCGGTTCTTGACTGTAAGTATGTCTTTTAGAATTTACAAATCACCTAATTCAATCTTATTCTTTATTCAATAGCAGAACGACGTCTGACAGTAGAGGGCAATAAGCTCGCTCCTTTTACATTGAATATAACAACATAGTTGACTATTTTGATATATTCTAAGCAATATAAATATAAATCGCTTAAAAATAATACTAGAGTTCTCAAAAGTTATCATGTAAATAAATTTAAAAAATGTTGTTTAATTTCAATAAGTAACATTTATGTAAATGTAAGACAATACATAAGTAATTGTAATATTTTTTAACAGCCTGCATTAGAGAAAATTGGTATACAAGACACGTGTGGAGTAAACAACCTTCATGGCATGCCTGGAGTGTACTCTGGCCTTTTGTCCTGTATAGTCGCTGCGTTGGCAACTGATGAAATATATGGCGCTGAGCTACACCATATCTTCGAAGCTATGGAAGTAAGTAATACACCCCCGTGCCTCGGAAAGCACGTAAAGCCATTGGTCCTGCACCTGACCTCTCTCCGGTCGTGTCGGTGTACCGTCCCATGGGATCATGAGAGTTAGGGAACAGACAGTGCACTTGTGTTTGCGCACACACTTGTGCACTATAATATCTCCTGCGCAGATGGCCAGTCTCCGCTAAGATTGGCCGCCGTGACTGAAATTCGGTCTGGAGGACATTATTTTTATATCGTTTTAAAATAAACTTAGAATAAAGTAGGGTTTGACAATATCAGTTTGAAAACCTAATGAAGTCTCTTAATATTCGAATTCTAATTCAGCTGTGACAGGTGCAGAGTTACAAATTAAATATTTCTTTGAAGGTCTAAAAGCAATTTCAGTAAATTAACCATAAAATTTCGAATAGCAAGAATATCTTCGGCTTTCTTACAAGTGCTATCGTCAGTTGAATTATTTAGATTACAACCTTATGTTTTTGAAATAAATTGATGTCTGTTTTAATTTGCATTTTACTTGGCTGATGAGAACATTGCCAGTTTATAAGGCAGTAGAATACTAACTAATATTTATATGCTAATTAATATTAAAATTTCGCATACACGTTATCAAGAGTACTGAATAGGATATATTGTATCTTTTATCCAGCAAAAAGTACTGATATTTATTTAACCTAACCTTCTTTTATGCGAGCGAAGCCACGGGAAAAATTCAGTAACATTATAAATGTGAACATTAGTTTGTTTATTACGCTTTCACGCCTTAACTACTCAACCGATCGTCATGAAATTTCGCATACGTTGTCAGGGATACAAAACGGGATATAAAAATCTAGCAACTAAAGAAGACCCTAAATAGTGAGTAACTGCACAACATTTGAAGGTGTCACAGTATACGTAGTGTGGGGTTGATACTTGTTTGCCTGCCTTTGCGAGGACATAGGCGTGATACTATGTATCTTTATCTATACGAGTAGTAGAGCCTCGCTGATTTCAGCATGAATGGGTCGGCCCGACCGGGGAAGGCCTACCCTCTCACAGAATATCGATGTGAAATATCAGTATTCCTACTCTTGTGTTTCGTCCGGTGATTGAGGGTGGCCGGAGGCCCAATCACGCCCTTTCCCCCATCGCGCTCCTTCTCCTTCCCACTTTATTTCCTAAAGGGTAAGCAACGCGCAAGTGATGCCTCTGGTGTTGCTGGCGTCCATAGGCTACGGTGACCACTTACCATCAGGTGGGCCGAATGTTTGTTTGCCACCTTAGTTGTATAATATATAAATCTTTATATTTTATATGTTTTCAGGACGGCAAACGAACAAGTACACAACAAGCGCTATATCAATTGGCTGCATTGGGAACGACCCTCGTTGTAGCTTACGGAGGCGGCATCATTACTGGTATCTACCCATTATCTAGACAGAATATAACTATCACAGTGGCGCAGCGGTACTATATACGACAGCTATGCATAAGGTCTAGGGTTTGTAATGTATGTGTATTGCGTCGGTAGTTCAATAATAAATAATATCAATATTTATGTGGGTATACAACAAATCCATAAAGTAGACTAACGATTATTTGTGAATCAGTCGGAATATACATCTAACAGTGCGAAGGTGTTTTACTGCTCATCCCGATATCCTGGCTATCCCTGCGTTCTTGATACTTCAGTGGCGACGAGATTTATAAGAATATACGTGTGCAGTATATGGTGTGTCATACGTACCAAAATAGTACCGAAAATATGGCGATCGGTAAAATTGGAGAGTTCAAAGTGCAGTCAGATGATTGGAAGTTGTATATTGAACGTCTCGAGAATTACTTCGTGGTTAACGATATCAAGAAAGAGCTGCAGGTGCCAACGCTGATAACAGTCATGGGAGCGGAGAGCTACGAGTTGCTGGTCAATTTGTGTACACCAGATAAACCCAACACGAAGACATTTGAATTTCTAACGGCCATCATGGAAAAGCATTTGCAACCGAAACCGAGTGTCTTAGCCGAACGCTATAAATTTCGTCAACGGAAACAAAACGAGGGCGAAGGTGTAGCACAGTACATGGCGGTTTTAAAGAAAATGTCAAAGTCTTGTGATTTTGGTACGTGGCTAGAAAAAAGTATCCGGGATCAATTTGTCTGTGGAATCAGTAGCGAAGTAATACGACAACGTTTATTCGCGGAGGACACGTTAGATTATTCCAAGGCTTATAGTATGGCTACGAGCATGGAAGCGGCCGAGAAAAATGCGGCCGTTGTTGAGAGCGCAAATAGTTTTAAGTCGACAGATAAGACAAACACATCGACTGAATGTCTTGCTATGGCGACGATGAATCATCGCGGCGCGGATACTCGCGGAGCGGCGCCGGCAGCGGCGCGAGTCGAGAGAAGGACAGGGGCAGCGCGCGCGATACCGAGCGGCCATCGACGCGTCGGCGGTCGCGGCACGCGTCATACGTCGGCGGACTCGCAGGTGCCGGCGGAGCGGGCTCGGCGGGACCAGCAGTGCAATGTCTGTGGGTGGAGCCACGACACGGCTGCGTGCAAGTTTTCGCAATACGTATGCCGCGTATGCAATAAGAAGGGTCATCTACGTCGTGTGTGCCCATTGGTAGTGGGTCAGCATCATTTGGCAGGGCTTCGACCAGCATCTAGCACATCGGAGAGTGAAGGAAGTGACGAGGTAATCACTGTTGAGATAAATAATTTATCAATAGCGGAATGCCCGCCAATTTATGTAAAATTAATAATACACGGTAAAGATATTAGTATGGAGTGTGATACGGGGAGCGCCGTATCTTGCATTGATTACAGAACATACAAACGGTTGTTTAATGATTTACCGATAGAATCATGTAATTTAATTTTAAGGTATTATACAGGAGAAACCGTAAATCCTATTGGGGTTATTAGGCCAGAGGTTAGATTTAAAAATATCTGTAAGGTATTAGATTTATACATAATTCAGAATGGTAAAACTTTATTAGTGGGTCGACAATGGATGGCCGAATTAAAAATACAGTTATATTCGGATCTCAATGGCAATATAGTGCCAGTTAACAGGGTAATGAGTAACGAGGAATTTAATATGGGCGATTTCAGTTCCAGATACTGTAAGGTATTCGAAGACGGTCTGGGACGATTCACCGGTGGTGCGGTGAGCATACACGTGAAGCCCGGGGCGCGGCCCGTGTTCATACGCGCGCGCCCGCTGGCGTACGCGCTGCGTGCGCCGGTGGAGCGTGCGCTGGAGCAGCTCGTGCGGGACGGTATCCTCACGCCGGCGGAACGCTCGGATTGGGCCACGCCTATCGTGCCCGTGGTAAAAAAAGATGGTACTATTAGAATCTGTGCAGATTACAAGATAACCTTGAATAAAGTTTTAGAAGTCGACCGTTATCCTTTACCGCGAGTAGAAGATCTGTTAGCTAGGCTACATGGAGGCGACCGGTTCAGTAAAATAGACTTATCGCAGGCTTACGCACAATTTGAATTAGATGAATCGAAGAAATATACAGTAATTAACACACACAAGGGTATGTTCATGTTTAATAGATTAGTATACGGTTTATCATCTAGTCCCGGTATTTTTCAGAGACGTCTAGAACAGTTGTTTGCGGATTTGCCTAATGTGGGAGTATTCTTGGACGATATTGTTGTAACAGGATCAACAACCAAGAATCACATTAAGAATTTGTACAACGTGTTTGATCGTCTACAGTCTTATGGCTTAAAAGTAAAAAAAGAGAAGTGTAGTTTCTTTGCCAAGAAAATAACATATCTGGGTTACGTAATTAGTAAAGATGGCATACAAACATGTCCCGATAAGGTTAAAGATATAATTGATACACCGGCTCCCTCAAACATATCAGAGTTGAGGGCATTTATAGGTATGACCATGTACTATGCCAAGTTTATAAAGAACGTAAGTACGCTTCTAGCACCTCTATATAGGCTGCTTAGGGCGGATGTACATTTTGACTGGTGTAGGGAGTGCGAAGCGGCATTTAGGCGCGTAAAACAGCTGTTAGTTTCAAGTGAAGTGTTGATACATTATTCACCTGATTTACCGTTAGTGCTGACGGCCGATGCGAGCAGCGTCGGTATCGCCGCGGTGATATCTCATGTGACCACCGCGGGCGAGCGCCCGATAGCATATGCGTCGCGTTCTCTCAACACGGCAGAGCGCGCTTACTCGCAGATTGATAGGGAAGCACTAGCTATAGTTTTTGGTATAAGAAAATACCACCAATACCTGTATGGGAGGAGGTTTTTACTTAGGACAGATCATCGGCCGTTGACACATATTTTCGGTAATAAGGTAGGGATACCCATTATGGCAGCCTCCAGGTTGCAAAGGTGGGCAATATTATTGTCAGGTTACAATTACGAAATTGAATATGTGCCATCAAAGAAAAATTGTGCGGATGCTTTATCAAGGCTACCACAAGGTATACAAGCAAACGGGAATACTGAAATCACGTATTTAAATTTTGTAGAAAATTTTCTACCTGTGACTAATAGTGAGGTTAGGAAACAAACAGAGAAAGATAAGGTGTTGAGTAGAACTCTCTTATATATACAATCAGGTTGGCCGGTAACTTGTCCGGATGAACAAATTAAATCATATTTTGTAAGGCGTAACGAGCTGTACGTAGATTGTGGGTGTATAATGTGGGGTTATCGGATAGTGATACCGCAGACATTGCGAAGACAGATACTAAAACAATTACATATTAGCCACATAGGCATAGTCAAAACTAAAGCGCTGGCTCGGAGTTATGTGTGGTGGCCGAACATAGATAGTGACGTAGAAATGTTATGTCAAAGCTGTGAGACGTGTGCGGTGGAGGGCACGGCACCACCACGAGCACCTCCGCAACCGTGGCCCTTCTCAACTCAACCGTGGAGCAGAGTACACATAGATTTCTTAGGACCCTTTCATGGCAATACGTACATGGTTTTGATTGATTCAAGTTCAAAGTGGTTAGAAATTTGGGAAATGCCGAGAACTAACGCGAGGCAGGTAATAAAGGTTCTCCGTGACACTTTTGCTCGTTTTGGTCTACCGTTAGAATTAGTATCAGATCAGGGACCCCCGTTTACGAGCGGAGAATTTAGGGAATTTTTAAAAAATAATGGTATACGCCAATGTTTTTCGCCGACGTACCACCCATCATCAAATGGGGCCGCAGAAAATGCCGTGAAATTATGCAAATCCGTTATAAAAAAAGCGTATAGAGAAAACAAAGATATAGATATAGCCTTACAAACGTTTTTGCTAAGTTACAGAAACTCAGCTCAAAGTACAACGGGCGAGTCGCCCGCAATGTTATTACAGCGGCGTTCATTGCGGAGTCGCTTAGATCTATTACGTGCGGACCGCACCTTAGTGGATAGGGTGCGGGCAGCACAAGAACGACAAGTGCGAAATTCGGGTGGTGTCTTACGCGAGTTAGCTCCCCAAGATACAGTGTGGACTAGGAACGGTACAAAAGGGGATAAATGGCTAAAAGGCGTAATCGAAGCGCGGGCAGGCACGCGAGAATATTTAATAGATAACGGAGACGGTCGACTATCTAGGAAGCATATAGATCATATAAAACGCAGATCCCGATTGTCCGATTTCATGGGTTCTGATAGTACTATCTCGGATACTTTGCCACATAATCCAGCACAGGTTTCGACGGCTGAGGAGGCCGTTCCAGTATCGAACGCGACGGGGGAAGTAGATAGTGCGGAGCTGCTGAGCGAGGGTATGACGGGGAGAGTAGATGGGGCAAGTGATAAACAAGCCACCACCGGCGAGTCGTCCCAGACGTACTCGTAAACCCGTTGTTAGATTCCAACCAGAGTAACTAGCTAAATATATGTTAATAAAGGAAGTTATTATATTATGTCATTCACATTGTTGTTATTTTGGTTATGGCTATGTTGTAATTATATGTATTTTGTTTGTATCACCATTCATTATCAATGTACCTAATTAGTAGATTAAGTGGTGAGGTGTAATGTATGTGTATTGCGTCGGTAGTTCAATAATAAATAATATCAATATTTATGTGGGTATACAACAAATCCATAAAGTAGACTAACGATTATTTGTGAATCAGTCGGAATATACATCTAACAGTGCGAAGGTGTTTTACTGCTCATCCCGATATCCTGGCTATCCCTGCGTTCTTGATACTTCAGGGTTCAAATCGGTTCGGCCAATAAAATGTCATTGAGTTTTTCTGTCAAGAAATTCTTAGAATAGCAGCTTGGAGTTAGGTAGATGTCAGCGATAGCTCAGTGGGGAGACGAACAGACCGCAATACAAAGGGTCTCGGGTTCGAACCCACGTCACGCACCTCTGACTTTTGGAAGTTATATGACTTTTCGAAATTATGTGCGTATTGATTGACAATTATTATCGCCTGCCCCGTGCCTCGGAAAGCACGTTAAGCCGTTGGTCCCGGCTGCCATGAACGTCTATGGCAGTCGTTATACAAAAGATCCCACTGGGTCGAAGTGTCGCCGGTCTGCACTAACTGGCCCCCACATAAGATAAGATAAGATAGGTAGATCTTGCACACCCCCGTGCTTCTTCTACGTCTGATATCTTTCCAGTCATGTCGGATTACTGGCTCATCAAGTTATGAGAGTTAAGGAACAAAGAGTGCACTTGTGTTTTCGCACACACTTGTTAGTAGATGTAATATCTCCTGCGCAGATGGCCAGTCTCTGTTAAAATTGGCCGCCTTGACCGAAATTCGGTCTGGAGGACTTTATTATTTAGACATACTGAAAACCTATTGGGCACAGCAAAGCATGAGATAGGTCGATAAATCCAGTGTTCTTTTTTATATTATCACCATAATATTATACATATATTGACTGCAGGGATGAAATAATGTTCTTGAAGATATGTGGAGTCTGCCAACCCGCACTAGTCCAGTGTGGTGGACTATGGCCTAATCCTCCTCACACTGAGAAGAGGCCAGTGCCCAGCAGTGGGACAGTTTAATACAGGGCTGATATTGTTATTTTGTATCTATCAGTACATACAGAATAAGACAATACGCGGTACAAACTGGAATACATTTGCAATGGAGCTGTACTTATGAATATAACATAACGAAAGTCATAAATATTGTGTTGTCTTGTTATATTGTATTCCTGTCTCATTGTGCCCTCGCTAATGTAGCTATTTAGGAACCCTGATAAACTATTACTAAGTAAATATACATTTATTTGGACGTAGGGTTTCCGACCCTAAAGAATACTTGTAGTCCTATATAGCAATTGTGATTTAGGTATGAATGGTATGATTTTCTTTGTATGTGGATGGTATTTGTCGTTACCTTGTTAATTATACATCTAGAATTTCGAAAGCTCGAAGTTTCGACACATTTTAGACGGATATCAGATAATAATATATAGTCCAACATTCACTCAAGACAGAACCTACATTACTCGCGCAGCAATACACAGTCAAATTCAAAATTGTTTATTTTGGAATAAGTATATGGGTATTACAATAATAGTTGTTACAATCTAAGTAGTGAGTACCACCATATTTCATCCAGGCTGGCATGCAAAATGTTACATAAAATAAGAAGATTTAATAATTCAATTTCAATAGGTATCAGAATTAAATAATAATATTTACCAAGTATAGTCAACATTATAATATTATACATTTATGTCAATTTATAAATCTACAAAATTATAATGTCAATATTATCAACAAATATTTAATAAGATAAACACATTATTAATAACCAAATAAAAATAAAATTAGGTATAATGTATAAGTGTGTCAATTAACTGGAAATGTCAAATTAGAATATCTATTTTGTTTGTTATGTACTCACAACATTTTGTCCTCCAAATATTCATTGAACGAAGAGTAACATTTTCGTAATATATTGATTTTATTCTATTCCTAAAGATATTAAATTCAGTAATCTGTAATATTGAATTGGGTAATTTATTGTCGTGGTGCCGCGTTTACTGCTGAGGTCGGTATACGCGTCGAATTAACGTGGGTTACCTTAGATCCACGTTGCCGACTACGCCCGTAGCGTACATGCTAGTCCGCTCGTAGAGGTGAACGAAAATAAACCTTTTAGAAAGTATTTTTTTTACACTACTAAGGTGGCAAACAAACATACGGCCCACCTGATGGTAAGTGGTCACCGTAGCCTATGGACACCTGCAACACCAGAGGCATCACTTGCGCGTTGCCGACCCTTTAGGAACGGAAGTGGGAAGGAGAAGGAGCGGGAATGAGAGAAAGGGGGTGATTAGGCCTCCGGCACTCTCACTCACCGAACGAAACACAACAGTAGGAATACTGCTATTTCACGTCGATATTCTTTGAGAGGGTAGTCCTTCCCCGGTCGAGCCGGCCCTTTCATGCTGAAATCAGCGAGGCTCTACTAGATACCTACCTTCTAAATAAAGGGTTAGGAGGATTTTGGATTCACCCATAGTCCGCGTATAGTTCAACAACTAGCAAAGACCAAATTACTCGACTGCCTGGTTGGTCTCGAAGCATACAAATGAGCTTATGACAAACTGTATGCATACATGTATATTTTTATATCTACGCGGCTAAGTGTGACTGCCTCTGTTTTAGCGTTTCGTATTCAGCTTTACGTTTCTATGTAATTTTGTCAGTGCTCTAAAATTTTTAATTAAAAGACAGTATTGATAAAATTGGTATCTGATAGCTGGTCCTCATAATAAAACTGTTCAAAATAGAGTCCTGATCCACTCTCAGTGTCGCAAATGCCAAAAATAGTGTTCTTCTAATTGAAAATAAACGTCAAACGTAAACATGAATTGCATTTAAATTCATATTTGACGTTTATTAGACTAGGATCGAAATAACATGTTACTATATTTTTAAAATAACGCAGTCAGAACCACGGTATAATACATGTGTTTGGAATGTAATAAGTCTCGTTTGGCTCTCGAAAGGTCTTATTACGTAAAACAATTTGATTACAGAAATAGGTTTGATTAAAATCCGTGAACCGGAATGTGGAAATGCATCGATATTCCTATCGTTCTAAATTCGTTTCGAATTCTATTTTGGGACTACCATAATTGTATGGGTCTGTTACCAAGTGTACGCCAATACGAACGATATCACCTCGGGTTTTAGGGGTAAATTACAAAATTTTACCCTCCCTTCACCAAATGTGTTCAATTTAATAATTGTGTGTTTCGTAATTTCGGTAACGGCTGGGTATGGACTGAAAATAGTTTGGGTTTCTGCTAAAGCTGTGACCATAGTAATTATGTGGGTTATGTTCAATGCAGTATATAAGTGGTACTACTTTTCTATCTTTTATAGCAGTATTTATTGTAAATTAGACCCACGTCGCGCACCTCTGACTTTTGGAAGTTATATGACTTTTCGAAATTATGTGCGTATTGATTGACAATTATCGCCTGCTCCGTACCCCGGAGAGCACGTTAAGCTGTCGGTCCCGGCTGCCATGAACATCTATGGCAGTCGTTATTGGGATGTCAGTGCCCTCTAATATCCTGACACTGGTCTAGCATTA
The DNA here is from genome assembly GCA_963564715.1 of Catocala sponsa. NCBI lineage: Eukaryota > Metazoa > Arthropoda > Insecta > Lepidoptera > Erebidae > Catocala > Catocala sponsa. Next base: position 2,143,606 of record OY751339.1, read on the forward strand.
GGGTATCGTTAGCCTTCGGGTTGCGTAGGTCAGATGGCAGCCGCTCCGTGTAGAAACAGATATCCAGTCAAATCCGGTTAGACTAGAAAGCCGACCCCAAATGACTTGGGAATGATAAAGGCTAGGAAGAAGAAAGTGTAGATTAGATCCAATCTCATAATCCTGCGTGAATGGCATAACGGTTTAACAGATCGCTTTACAACTGCTACTACGACAAGTATAATTGTGCGTTCGTTCTTTTTTCTTTCTTTCTTTCTTTCTCAATTGTTTGTCCAAAATCGTGTGTTCCACAAATTATTGTTCCGAGCCTGGCTGTTCTCTGTATTCGTTGATTGTGTTTTTTGTTCCTCGTGATACAGGCATCATTTTCATCTTTTCTTTTTTTTCTCTTGTGGAAATGCACCTTATGCATACCCCTTCGCCACAAGGGAGGCGAGAGGGCAATGACGGGTTCTCCCGAGACTTCGGGCCTATCGACTATAATCACCACGGTGTGCCACTATGTGATTTGTAAGGTGGGTGGGTCACTGGAACTATAACTTCACCAGGGATCCACCCAGCAGGTCCCAATACAGAAACAGGGATCATCCCTAGTGCAACAGTATTCCTAAATACTTAAGCAACTACGCAATCCATTCAAATAAAATACAAAATATTTGCTGAATTATAATTAATGTTTAATTTCACAGGTTTGTTGGTGAAAATTCCTCTGTTTGAGCCCCTGAAGGAATCAGAGAGATACGACGATGAAGTCAACTGGGAACTGCCCTAACTTCACATAGCAGTGACGTCCTTATTCTAAAAGCCTCAAATTTTAAATCCCTTTTCTATATGTCACGTTAACGAAATTTCCGATAGAGCAAGAAAAATAGGCGATGGTAGCATTATTGTTCAAACAAAATCTTAGACTGTTGTAATCCAACTTTAAACTTTTACAAGACTGCTTTGAATGTGAGCTGTTAGAGAGAGAGGTATGGTAGTCATGAATGATGTAAGAAACATCAGTAATGATATTATACGCAATTTTAATTTTAGTTCTTGGAAGGTCGACTTTTCAATCATTAGATAAATGTTATTAGGAAAATAATTTTATTGTCTTGACATAATAAAACTGGCTATTTATAAATAATATTGTTTAAAAAATAGCTGTTTACCAGGGCTATTTTTAAGCAATATTATTATAGTCAGATAGATAGCTTTATCTATCTGACTATTGCAATCTTTTTTAAGAGACGACATTCAATAAAGTAAATTTACGGATTTCCTGCACAAAAACAGTCAAAAGCAAGTAGGTAACGCAAGCTACATGCGCAAGCCACTCTGGCTGGTTTCATGCGCGAGTAAACCATGCGGATTACTTGCGCATGTAACAAGTGATTTACTTTGTAGGTGACAACCAATTATTGTAATATCGACCGTAAGTTATGTTATTTTATATTGATATTATGTAAGCTTATTAAATCGACTTATTTTAAAGAATAAAACATTAATAAGTTTCTAGTATATAAACAATCGTAAGGTGTTGAAGTGAAATGAAAATATGAATGCTTAATTTCTTAAAAAAAAGGTTGCCATTTTTTTATATCGTGGTCTTAAAATGTCCTTTTGGTTGTTACACGTTACCTATCTACAGCCAATGTAATTATATGTAACCGACCAAGAAATTAATACCTTATTAGCACGGCTTATTCGTATTTCTGCATAACGTAAGTCCTTAATAAACACTTAAAAACTCTTAAAAAATAAAAGGCTTTTATTAAAGTAAATCTAGTAACTAACATCACCTTTTTTAGGGTTCCGTACCTCAAAAAGAAAAAACGGGGACCTTATAGGATCACTTTGTTTTCCGTCTGTCTGTCAAGACCCTTTTTGCAGGAACACGTGGAGGTATCAAGCTGGAATTATTAATATCAAATACTCAGGTCTACTGTCCCTTGGAGCTGTGAAAAAATCAAACTTCTAAGCCAACGCAATCAAAATTTATTAAAACTAGTCAGTCAGTCAGCATCGTTATTTTTCTGCTCTGTCATTTATTTTCATAATCTCAGTAAAAAGTGGTTGATTGTGTAGTCAAGTGACACCATTACATTGCTGGTGAACTGTACTTTCGATTGGTGAAAACTGTACTTCGATATGACCACGCAGTGAAAATTTATCGGTAAATATAGTTTAAAATTTTTTACCAACCGCCCGAACCTTGACCTACCTCAACCCGCGGAGAGCTCGATACTCCCCGCGCGCCCGCACCTCACCGTCGCGGTCGCCGTCGGCAGCGGCACTCGCCGAGCGCCTGTGATTCATCGCTCACTTCAAGCGTAATAAAACGTTTTTATAAACAGTGCAATTACGGCAATTACGGCAAGATCAGAAAATCACTGCTTAGACTGATTACTACATTGCAGCTAGCTCGAGTAAGGTGCCATATCTCTACTGTTATACGCATGCCACTATTATAATAATATTAGTAGTTGGAATAGTTCCCCGTTTATATCACAATGCCTAACAAATGCAGCGGTTGTCATTCACCCATATCTAACAGCAGTTATATGGAGTGTTCAAATGTAAAATGCAGGAAGAAGTACGACCTATCATGTCTTAATATTAACCTGGACTCTTACAAAGATCTTACAGTAGAGTACAAAAAACAATGGACATGTCCGGCTTGTATGTCATTAAAACCAAAGGCGAAAAATACAGATGACACTCCAATTAGAGGCAATAAACTTTTTACGCCTTGCAATGTAAACACTCAGAGAGGTAGTAAAGCTAAGTTCTCACCAATAATCACACCTGATGTAGGAACTGATAGAATGGATTCGCAGTTGCTAGAAGAGCTCAGGGAACTGCGATCAGAGATGATGATGCGCATGGACAGCCAGGCAAATGCAATTAAGGACCTTCAAAACCAATTCTGCCAAACAAAAACTGATCTGGATCGTCTAGTTAAAATTATAAATGTAATGGAAGAAAAAGTTCTAAACAGACTATCCGAAATCACTTGTCAACACCAGGATGTCAGAAACATAGAACATGAAACCTCTTCTTCTTCTACCATGATAACAAGAAATTACAAAACAAGGAGTCCGCTTCATAAAAACTCAAAACAAAAGTCCGGTAATATACAAACACAAACCGCTACAATACAAAATGTCAACACGTGTGGGGCCACGAAATCAAATACGGCTTCGGATATGACATCGACTGTAAATAGCGAGGTGAGGCCAATGTTAGCACGGCAAGATGATAACAGTAATACAGTAGGTTGGACAATAGTAGAAAGAAATAATAATAATAAAAATTCGAGCAGGCGCTCTAAGATTGTAGGAACGGGGAAGAATACACAATTAACGGCTATCCAGGCCACGGAGCGGAAGAGATATCTGCATGTATGGCGTTTGCATCCGGACACAACAGCAGATGCGATGTCTGAGCATGTGAAGAGTTTATGTGGATCAAATGTTGATATAAAAATAGACAAAATCAGTCATAAGGCAGAAAAAGAATATTCTTCATTTCGAATTGGAGCACCAGTACAAATATTTGATAGGCTGATGCAAGAAGATGCATGGCCACTAAATACAGAATTTAACGAGTGGATATTTTTTCGTAAATCAACCAAAAAAGTTGACCAATAGAGAAATAGATATATATTACCAAAACGTTAAAGGCTTACGAACAAAATTGGAAAGTTTTAGAAATGGCATAGTTTTAATGAGTTTCGACTTATACGCAATTACTGAATCTGGCTGCAACGAATCAATCCATGATACGGAAATAGTGCCGCCAGGATATCAAATATTGCGGTGTGATCGAGCGGACGGTCGTAAGCAGGGCGGCGCGTTTCTCGTGGCCACACATCGCCTCGAACTTCGACGAGTACAAGTGCACTGCGTCGGGGCGCGCGCCGGCGCGGGCGCAGCCGCGCGGAGCTCGGCCGCGGACGCGGGTATATCGATAAACGATTGTGTGTTCGAAATTGTTTGTGCTACCGTACATTTAAAAAATAACTTTATTTTTCTATGTTGTGTGATTTATATACCTCCTGCAAGCACTGAGACTGACTATATGATGTTATTTAATATAATAGAAAATCTGTGTACTAGATATAAGAAGGTAATAGTTTTAGGAGATTTTAATTTGTACTCTGCTTCTACAAATATTGTAAATTACTATGAATGTTTTGTGTCCTTTTGCGAGTTAACTCAGAGTAATAAAATTTTAAACTGTTTGGGTCGTCAATTAGATTTGGTGCTAAGTGCAGGCATCGTTGGTACAGTGACAGTATCGGCGTCAGACGAGGTGCTAGTGCCGGTGGACCCGTACCACCCGCCGCTGGCGGCGCAGTGCGTGCTCACGCACCACGCTCGTGCCACCGAGCCCCCGGCGGAGCTTTCGTCTAGTACAAGTGCGCCATGGCCACAATGGAACTTTTATAAAGCGGATTTTCAATCGTTATACAACGCTTTAACGACTACAGATTGGAGTCCGTTGTACGAAATAGAAGACATAGAAGTAGCAATTAATTACTTTTACAGTTGCTTAAGTAATATTTTAGATCAGTGGGTGCCTAGGAAAAAACAATCTAGCGAGCATTCAGTGAACAGATATCCAGAATGGTACACTAGTGCCATTATAACTGATTTAAAACTTAAAAGTAAACTTCACAAAAAGTACAAACAGTCTAAATTAAACGAGGACTATATCGAATTCACTAGATGTAGGGCGCGTGTAAAAATAGCGATCGATTTAGCACATAAACAACATATTGATAATATGCAATACCGTTTTGCAAGGGATCCGAAACAATTCTGGGAGTACGTTAGGAAGAGAAGGGGAAGTGTGAGTAGTGGTGCCATTAAAAAGGATGGTGTAATCCTAACGCATGACGAATGTGCAAAGCAGTTTGCGGAGTACTTCCAGTCGGTGTACAACAACTCTCCACCGCAGCTGGATGCGACATCGGCACAGGCGGCGGCGGCAGAGCGCGGCAGCGCATCTAGCGCGCGTATTAGTATAAAAGCCCTGAGTTTGCAAGAGGTAAGCGTAGCGCTCGCCCGCCTTAAACCAAAGCGTTCGTCAGGACCGGACGGTTTGCCTGCTTTCCTTTTTAAAGACTGCGGTAAAGTACTTTTGAAACCCCTTCACCATCTGTTTAACGTTAGTTTAAGGTATCATACATTTCCAGCTCGATGGAAGATCACGCGGGTTATACCAGTACCGAAAGGTAAAGCGGTACCAGATGTTACTGGATATAGACCAGTAGCAGTGTTGTCGACTCCGGCCAAGGTGTTCGAGTCCGCTCTTCAGCGCAGCATGCAGGCGCAAGTGCAAGCGCAGTTGTCGGATTCGCAGCACGGTTTTCGTCCGGGGCGCAGCACAGCTACAAACCTCATTAATTTCATGTGTCAGGTGGTACCTGCTGTAGATTCTGGTGGGCAGGTCGACGTTGCTTACTTCGATTATAAAAAAGCGTTCGACTTGGTTGATAATGACGTGTTATTAAGTAAACTGGCAGAAGTCGGATGTACCCCACACTTGCTGAAATTCTTCGGTAGTTATATGAAGGATCGACAGCAATATGTAGACTACCGGGGGTGTGTGTCAGGTACATATTATACAAGGTCTGGGGTGAGTCAGGGGAGCAATTTGGGTCCCCTAAAATTTATTATCATGATTAATGATTTGCCTGCAGTCATCAAACATGGGATGGGTCTATTATTTGCAGATGACCTCAAATTGTTTTTACAGATCAATAATTTATCTGATTGCAAACGTCTACAAGAAGACATTGAAAGAGTAGTTAGATGGAGTCAAAGGAACAAATTGTCCTTCAACGTTTCTAAATGTTCCACTATGTCTTTTACTCGTTCGCGTACACCTATCACTTATAACTATAGAATAAACACAGAACCAATCCAAAGAGTCGCACAGGTAAAGGACTTAGGCATTAGTATGACTCCTGATCTTTGTTTCAGAAGTCATATTACAAACGTATGCAAAAAAGCATATAGGAATTTGGGATTTGTACTTAGACAGTCACAGCAATTCACTAACTTGAGCGCGATCATGGCCTTGTACGATGCACTGGTGAGAAGCCACCTCGAGTATAGTGCTATCATATGGTCTCCCTATGAGGCTAAATATATTTCAATGCTGGAGAAAGTCCAGAATAAGTTTACCAGGTACCTGTACATGAAATTATATGGCGTATACCCATTCTATCCATTAATGTACCCCACATTGTTTGTCCTCGGAATGGTCGGGTACAATGAGCTAAGAGTACGTCGGGAGTTCTCACTTGCAATGTATGTAATTAAAATCCTTAGGAGTCAAGTGTGTAACGAAACTGTGCAAAGCCGCTTGAGCCTATGTGTGCCTGATCGCTATGTGTGGAGGAGGCGACTTCCACCGATTCTGGTTGTCCCTGCTGTCAGGACCAACTTACTGGCCAAAACGCCACTTACTCGCACAATAAGGGTAATCAACGAGCTCAGCACTAAAATTGATATCTTCTCCTGTAACCTGAACGAACTCGCAAAAGCAATTCTATATGTAGTAGCATATAAATAGTGTGTATGATAATATTTTAATTTCATAATTTAGGTTTACGATTTTGTCAATTTTCTTTGTCTATTTTTAAATTTTAATTTTTGTTATGTATTATATATTTAAGTTTTGAGTATTATGTGTGCATTTTGGCCCCACAATCGCATTGGGCTTCCTGTAATGGTTGTGTGGGATGTGTTATAAATAAATAAATAAATAAATAAATAAATAAAAGATACAGCCGTTTATGCTGCAAATTCTCGCAAGGGAATCAAAACCTACAGGGTACTTCCCGTGAACTCAGAATCTTGAAATTTGGTAGGAAGCAACGTCTTATAGCACAGATAAAAAAAAAATTGCGAATAGCATAAATTTTTAGTTACATCATATAATAAAAATATTTTTAATAATCTTAAAGGATTACTGAAACGATAAAGAGACCTTTGTCTTAAATTTATGCTTCTCGAGCTTTCCACATTGTAATATTATGGATTTCATTTAGCAATAAAAATACCATAACTTTTACTTATATACCTACAGGTTTGTACGAAACCCTCGGTGCGCGAGTCCGGCTAGCACTTGGCCGGTTTTTATTTATTTAGTGCAGTGACGCATACCTCTCCGCTGAAAAAGCATCAAGCCGCCATGTATAGTGGGTCGCTGGATCTGACACTCCATTAGCGACCCATCCAGCACAGGCAAAAAATGTCTGCGGACGACGAGTCCTGGGTGACGCCCTGGTACGACAGAGGACGTTGCTCCGACTCAATGGCTGGCGGACCGAAGATCCCCGTTCTGCGGCCTGCGGCTTTTAATGCGAGCTTGCACTGTCCGGATCACCGGCGGCGGCTCGAATCTATCCGCTCTGCCGCTTCCTTCCGCGAGATAACGTCCTCGCAAAAGGATGTGACTACTACCCACTTCCTATCGCAGTCGATCATAGCTTTGATGACGGCCGGCAGCGAGAGGTCAACATCCATAACGTCTGCGAGTGCCACCACTGCGTATGTGTTGAAGACATGGAGCTGCACCGCTCAGGCAGGACATGCCTTGAGCGTGTGCTGCGTCCTGTCTTCAACACATTCGCAGACGCATGGCAGATGGGACTCGGTTCCGTCCTAGCGATCTTGTATAGGTTAAAGCAGCCGTGATCTGGTAGCATCTGCATCAGTTGGAAGGCAATTGTCCCGTGCTGCCGCCCTGCCCACCGATCCAACACTAGCTGGAGGGCCCCAACGGTTCTAAAACCGGCTAAGGAAACCTCCAGCCGACTTCCATTTTGAAAATACGCTCTGGCGGGCTTGGTTTTGTGTACCAGTTATCAACTCCGGGAGGGGAAGAGTAACTACCATCACCTAGTCTGCCTGTTAGACATTGGAATCAAACTAAACAGAATCCTAATTCTTTAAATAACTAATTCTCATAACATCCAATTCTATAAATGAATATTCAATTTGTAATTAATGGCGATAAAATCTGTAATTTATCGCGGTTTAAACACAAACAGGTAGTTAAAATGTGTCATTTATATTTCCAGGTAGTAGAGCCAAGCTGGTTACAGCAGGAATGGGCCGGCTCGACCGGGGAAGTACTACCCTCTCACAGAAAATCGACGTGAAACAACAGTGTTTCACTGCTGTGTTTCGTTCGGTGAATGAGAGCGCCGGAGGCCTAAGCATGAGGTGACGATTCTCGTAGCTTATGAGGGACCTGCAGAGTATCCATAGAGTCATTGTGTGGGTGGCGCGAGTCGACCCGGCGGCCAGGGAGAGCCGTAGAAACGGTGCTCTGCTGGCCGCCCGCGGTATAGTCCAGAGGCCCAACCGAGTCTAACCAACTAGGTTGGCTGCCTTATCATGCCGCGCATAATCTCGAGGTGGCTCGTCGTGCCGGATGGTGACCGGAGGGTGGGTCCCGGCGACCACTTTCGGGAGGGTACGGGGGTCCTTCCGTCCGTCGGATCGGCTATCGCCATACCATACAGTTATATGACAAAACTTGCTCTGCGCCTTGCCCCACTTTGCTGCGAGAATAGCCGCCTCTTTTTTTTCACGTTTCCCCTTCCTTTCACTCTATGGCAGTACGAACAAAGCATTGTCGTTCAACAGCAGCCAATCGCCGTAACCCCACTGCTGCTTCCTGTGTCGTGGAGTTTATTAACATCAGAGGACTCCACGCTAATCTTAATGCCATCCATCACCACCTGGAGACGGCTCGGCCGGCAATGCTTTTTCTAACGGAGACACAAATACGCCGTCCTGCAGACACGAACTACCTGCAATATCCCGGCTACGTGCTAGAGGAGTGTTTCCTCGCGAAAGCCGGGGTATACTTGTTTGTTAGGGCGGATATTTGCTGTCGCCGTCTACAATGCCTAGAGGACCCTTCCTTCTCTGTCCTTTGGGTACACGTAGATCATGGCTCTTTCAGCCAAATCTACATGTGCCTCTACCGATCCCATTCAGGAGACGCTGAAACAACTCGACTCTTCAATTACCTGAGTCAGGCGGCAGACGACGCGCAGGAGCGGTTTCCGAACGCTGAGTTGGTGTTCTTGGGAGATTTCAATGCCCACCATGAGACCTGGTTAGGTTCTCCCAAAACAGACCACGCGGGACGAACTGCCCATGCGTTCGCTCTCACGCATGACCTGTCTCAACTGGTACTCCAGCCCACCCGGATACCAGACATTGCAGGTCAGGCGCCCTCTGCTCGATCTGCTGCTGACGAGTAACCCGAACCGGTACAGTGTGTCGATTCGTGCTCCTCTGGGCACCTCAGACCACTGTCTGGTTTGTGCCACAGCTGTTTTTGTTACGCCCCCACGACCCGAGGAGGCAAGACGACGACTGTGGCACTACTCGTCGGCAGACTGGGATGGAATGCGGGAGTACTTCGCATCCATCCCTTGGGCTCAACGCTGCTCTGAGAACAGGGATCCATCAGAGAGCGCTACTGCTGTCGCTGGTGAAATCATCCTGGGTATGGAATATTATTTTCCATACAGTGATGTCACGAGCGGCGGCAGGAAAAGGCCCTGGTTCGGTCGTGAATGCGCTGATGCTGTTGAACGCAAACAGACAGCGTACCGCGCTTGGACCAGGGCTCGCACTCTCCACGACCCTAACGTGGATCACCTGAAGGCAGCGTTCAACCAAGCCACAAAGGTCTGCAAGAGGGCATACTTAAGAGCGGATGCCCAGCGCGTCGCACGGTTCGGCCAGGAACTCATGGCGCATCCTACGGGCAGTCGTAGCTATTGGCGCCTGGCCAAAGCCGTGCACTCCAACTTCTGCAAGACCTTGCTGCCCCCTCTGAGGTATCCGAATGGATCACTGGCTCATCGGCCGCAGGAGAAAGCAGATCTGCTTGCAAATCTCTTTGCGGCCAACTCCCGAATCGATGACTGCGGTTCGCAGCCGCCTAACATTGCCAACTGCGGCTACACCATGCCTGATATATGTATCAGGCAACGAACCGTTCGTGCGATACTGCAGTCTCTCGATGTTCGGAAAGCCAGTGAACCTGATGGCATCCCAGCTTTGGTCGTTAAAAAATGTGCAGCGGAGTTGTCTCCCACGCTTACGCGCCTATACCGGACGTCTTACGCCGCAGGCATTGTGCCTGAGGCTTGGAAGGAGGCGAACGTTCAACCGATTCCCAAAAAGGGGGACCGTTCCGAGCCAAGCAACTATGGTCCCATAGCTATCACCTCGGTGCTCTCCAAGGTGTTCGAGCGGATTATAAACACCCAAATTGTCCGCTACCTGGAGGATCAATCGTTGATCAATGATCGCCAATACGGCTTTCGGGCTAAACGATCAACGGGTGATCTTTTAGCGTTCGTCACGCACCTCTGGGGTGAAGCTATGGACAAGCACGGCGAGTCTTTGGCTATCAGCCTTGACATAGCCAAAGCTTTCAACAGAGTCTGGCACCGGTCTCTTCTTTCCAAGTTTCCGGCCTATGGCTTGCCCCTCAACTGTGCACCTGGATTGCAAGTTTCCTGCAGAAGCGTCGTATTCGGGTCCTTTGCGACGGTCGCGCTTCCAAATTTATGCAGGTTAATGCAGGAGTGCCTCAGGGTTCTGTCTTATCCCCTACGCTCTTTCTTCTGCATATCAATGATATGTTGAATCTCGGCAACATACATTGTTATGCGGAAGACAGTACCGTGCATGGGCGATATCTTGGACATCCTGGGGCCAAACAGGCTGAGGTTGAGGGGAAAAGGCCGAATCTTGTCGTTGAACTTGACCAGACCTTGGACCGCATCTATGAATGGGGTGCCAAGAACTTGGTCGAGTTCAACGCCAAGAAGACCCAGGCATGCGCGTTCTCAACAAAAAAGTCTCCGTTCCTTTCCCTCCCTTCTCTGAAGAACACTCCACTGGTGATATGTGACAGTCTCTCCATCTTAAGTATGGTTTGCCGCTCCCTTAATCAGAAAACCTATATCGAGAGCGTCATTAAGCAAGCTTCGCGAAAACTCGGAGTTCTGAACAGGGTGAGGCGGTTCTTCACGCCTGGGCAACTGTGCCTATTGTATAAGGCACAAGTGCGCCCTTGCGTGGAGTACTGTTCTCATCTTTGGGATGGCTCCACGCAGTACTTGCTGGACGCTCTCGACCGGTTACAGCGGCGGGCTGTCCGTATCATCGGAGATCCAGAGGTCACGAGTTCACTGGAACCTCTGCAACTCCGTAGGGACATTGCCTCATTGGCATGTTTCTACAGAATATATCACGGGGAGTGCTCTGAAGAGTTATTCCACCTTATCCCGCCCTCCCCTTTCCTATCCAGAACAACGCGTGCTGGGTTCAGATGCCATCCTTACACGGTAGAGTCGATTAGAGCGCGTACCAAAAAGTTTGGGTCCTCATATCTCTGCCGAACGACCAAGGCATGGAATTCTCTGCCAAGGCACGTGTTTCCTTCTTCCTTCAATCCTGGGTTCTTTAAGCGGGGCGTGAAAAAGCATCTTCTCAGGCCGTCAAAGTAGAGACCTCAACATCGCCTTGGCTACTGTGGGGGCGATGTGGAGGCCACTGCTCTTAGACCACACGACTGCTTACCATCAGGTGGAGTGTGGTCATTTTGACGAGCAAAAATTAAAAAAAAAATTTAAAAAAAATTTATGCGAACCGTGATACAATCCGTATAAATTTGTCCGATTATGACTGAAATTAAAATTTTCGGAATAGGTCAATTTTATAGGATGGGCCGTTTTGGGAACTACTTATTTGAAGAATAGGAATTTTGTAGAATTACCTATTTGCAATTTAAACAAATTACAATGTCATAATCCAAACTATCCCTATCTATGCTAATATTATAAAGCTGAAGAGTTTGTTTGAACGCGCTAATCTCAGGAACTACTGGTTCGAATTGAAAAATTATTTTAGTGTTGTATAGCCCATTTATCGAGGAAGGCTATAGACTATATAACATTACGCTACAACCAATAGGAGCCGAGCAGTAATGAACAATGCTGCAAAAACGGGGAACATTCTCTTATATGAAGCAGACGAAGTTGCGTGGGTCAGCTAGTCACTACATATTATAAAACAAAGTCTTCCGCCGAGTTTCTGTCTGTTCTCAATAAACTCAAAAACGACTGAACAGATTTTCATGCGATTTTCACCAACAGACTCAATATACTAATAATACTCAAAGTATGATCAGATCAGAAAAAGCCACACTGTATATAGGAAAAAGACCCATACAAATAGGTACTTAAACGGTGAATCTCACCACCATCCTAAACAGTTAGCTACCGTGGGAATGTCTTTGTTTCAGAGAGCCCACGGGATCTGTGACAAGAAACACCTGGACGCCGAGCTTCAACATGTCAAGCAAGTACTGCAAGACAACAAGCTCCAACAGCCGCGCCGCTGTCACAGATCCCGAGAAAAGCCAGCCACAGTCGAGCGCCAGCCTGCTATACTACCTTATGTGAAGGGTGTCACTGACAAGATTGGCTACATCTTGAAGCGAGCTTCAATCAATACATACTTCAAGCCGCCAACGAAGATAAGTCAATTTTTACCATCTGTCAAGTGCCAACTACCTTTACAAGATGCAGGGGTCTATAAAATAGATTGTGACTGCGGACTCTCATACATTGGTCAAATCAAGAGAAGCATAGGCACCCGCATAAAAGAACACATAGCTGATGTAAAACACCAACGCTCGTTGAAGTCTGCTGTGTGTGAACATGTGCAACAGGGGACCAACCACTACCTGAGATTTGACAAACCACAGATGCTCGCTAAAGAACACCGATTCCTGCCAAGGATGCTTCGCGAGGCTATTGAAATCAAGAAACATCCTAATTTCAATAGAGAAGATGGTTGGAGTGTACCACCAGCTTGGGATCCAGTAATTCAAATAGTCAAACCCAAGAAGGAGCAAACCACAGCTAGACTTCATGATACTTTGAGCTCATTCTGCGTAAATAGAAACACCCATGATTAAATTATGTTCGGGTACTTTGAAATAACTACACTGGAACATTGAAACAACTACCATCTTAGTCTCCCCGTGACCATGGCTGCTGAAAAGCAACCGAAACGTCGGGGAAAGTGTAAAAATAAATCTAAATAGTATAATAGTATAGTAATAGTATAAATAGTTTTAATAGTTTCAATAATTTAATTAGCTTAAAAATTTGTAAAGTTTAATAGTGATTATAGTAGTGTAACAGTTTTTCAAAAAATTTTGTAACAGTGTCAAATAAACAACGCGATAAAATCCGTATATAGTAGTTTAATTTCAATGAATAACATTCGCGTAAACAGAAGACAATACTACACAAATTAATTGAATGGAATCTTACACTACCAAACATATTAGAGATAAACAATTTCTATATCCCAATATTGCAGGATTCAGTTTCCCGATAAGATGTTTTAATTAACAACTACGGTGAGCATAGCGGTTTTCCAAGCCAAAATATATTAATCAAACCATAGTATTACATAACGGGGTCAAATAATATTTCGCTTTTACTAATTGGTGTCGTATTTCCCGCGAATATTCACTCCGTTACATGTTAGAGTGCTTTTTACAAGTGTGGGGGTAAATGAGAAGTGTTCTTGTGGAGTCCAAATAAAATACTTCTTGATAGATATGGTTATATATATACTGGTACCAGATATAAGTACTATCAATACATATTGGACTATGACCTAACTGGTTGGTTGCGGGGAGACGAGTGTAGTGGCGCTACTGTATACTTGCGCCTAACTATACAAAACTAAAGCGTCAGCAGTGCCGCTACATAAGGTTCGGTAAATCGAGATTTATATAGAAAGGAAGAAGTAAGAAAGAATGAAAGATTTATATGGCTTGTTATAAACGTATTGGCTTTAGCCGATTTTTGGACTGTCTGTCATTGATATTTGTTATCTTTCATCCAGAAAAATGTACTGTTCTGTTGTAAGCGTAGCTTGGCATATCCAAACCCTGAAGACTTCAGGCTTCTCCATCTGAATTGTACACTGCGGCTAATGCAGTACATTCATAAGGAGATAGCTAATGGATGAATCCTGGGACTGACACAAAAGATCCCACTGGGTCGAAGTGTCGCCGGTCTGTACTGACTGGCCCCCACACACAAGATAAGATAAGATAAGCTTCAGGCAAAAGTATAATATTATAACAATTATTTTAGAGATCATTTATATTATACTAGCTGTGCCCGCGGTCTCACCCTCGTCATTGGTATTTGTGCTTACTGTGCCGCGCACGTGAGCCGTAGCTTAATGTTATATAGCCTATGTCCTTCCCAGGGTCTCAGGCTATCTCCATTCCAAATTTCATCTAACTCGGTTCAGCGGATTGAGCGTGAAAAGGTAACAAACAGACAGACAGAGTTACTTTCGGATTTATAATATTAGTAAGGATTTAGCATATACAGCAAATCATAGAATCAAAACAAACGAATTCGTGAGTTTTCATGTTAATTTTATAAATCATGTATTATTTCTCTAACGTACATGTTCGTCTGAATCCCGGGATTCCATCGATCACCGCGAGGCACATTATTTCATAAAAAAAGCCATGTTGACATACACATACTTTTAAAATACATTTTGAAATATATTTTACTTTTTACCAATTAATACTTTATGTGATATCTACCAATATCTCTGATGTCTTTGGGATAGTTAAATGAAAGAGTTCTGGTTAATCACCGAAATAGTTTGGTTTATTAACTTTACACCAACATTAATATTTACAAATGCCTAACATACAGACTGCCTAGCTATCGGTCTACCTATCGTGCCCGGCGGGTGACGACTGGTTTAGCTCGCATACATTATGAATTGCATTCTCTAACGTCAGCAAAACGGAATGTACATGCATGTGTCGCTACACACTACATACTGGGTCGATCACCTACGCGTTGGACAGACAATTGGTTAGACAGTTATAAAAGCTGCGACACAACCTCCATGGTTTTGGACCATGGAGCTTGTGTCGCAGCTTTTATAACTTCCAGAGACGTTGAAGACTGCAACAAGTGGAAGCGCATCGCAGGGGCTGTTTTAGCCAATGAAAATGCAGCGTCATCAACCACGACCACTCTGTCAAGAGTGAACGACTAAGGAGGAGGAGAAGGTGTCGCTACAACTTGTTAAGAGGTGCACCAATTAACAAAATAAGATTTTGATTAATTGTGTTGTCAATACTAGTTATTTCCGCCACCTTTACCCGTGTAAATCCCACAGTAAAGGGAATCCAGAATCAATGTTCTGTATATTCTTTTTTCGTACGGATTTCGGATGTAACATGCCACATAGTAAAATGATTATAACGATGTCTTAAATTTCATCCAAATTCTTTTAGTGGTTTCAAGTGTTATGTAACAAACATCTCCAACGATTTGCATATAATAACAATAATAAAAATATTCTACTACATACACACAACACCATCTAGCCCAAACTAAGCAGAGCTTGTAATATGGGTACTAGACTATGGATAAACATACATGTATACCTTTTATTTTTGTAAATACATACATATAGACATAGAAACACCCAGACCAGGACAAGCATCCATGTTAATGCACACAAATGTTTGACTTGTGCGGGAATAGAATCCGCGACCTCAGGCGTGGCAGTCGGTTACACTAACCACTACGCCATCTAGGCCGTCAAAAAAAATAATAGAAGATAAAAAATTATGACTTACCAATCTGCTATCAGGCCTTCAAACTAGATAAAAGCCATCGTCCTTCATGATTCGTGTCCAGCGGTGACACACTTTATAAATAGCACTGTAATGTTTATTAACGTACTGTACGTATTTATTATGTCACAAGGCTGACCACAATTTACCTGATGGTCATTTTTGTACTTTCTACAGATGCATTAAATCTATGCACTATCCGTGCAATTAATTCGTTGTGTAGGACGAATCCTTTTCTTTTACACACTCGTGTGTTCACTGACAACTAAACTCGGGTGAACATTGTCTATCGTTCATATCAATCTAATTCCATTAAATTAGATTTGATTTCCCTGCGAACATTATTTGCGGTATGTAAATGAACTGTTTCAAGTTAATTAGTCAATCTAAATCAATTATATTACTATCGATTAAGGTAGCTTGTGATATAAGATGATTGTTTTCACTTAACACGAGGTTGAGCATACCTTGCCGCGACAGGTGATTTGATGGGTGACCAAAATTATAAGGTAAGTTACAAAGTAAATATAAAGGGCTTTATGCCCCAATATGAAAAAAATAAAACAATTTAATTAAAAACCGGCCTAGTATCTTTTCTACCTATATAATTAATTACTAATTTAATGTTGAAATCTTAGCAAGTACGCAAACAGCAGCAGGTAGTAGAGCCTCGCTGATTTCAGCATAAATTGGCCGGCTCGACCAGGGCAGGACTACCCTCTCATAGAATATCGACGTGAAATAGCAGTATTCCTAGTAGTGTTTGGTTCGGTGAGTGAGAGTGCCGGAGGCCCAGTCATCCTCTTTCCTCCATCCCGCTCCTTCTCCTTCCCACTTTCCCACACCCAGTTCTCTTCTTCCTTTCCTAAAGGGTCGGCAACGCGCAAGTGATGCCTCTGGTATTGCAGGCGTCCATAGGCTACGGTGACCACTTACCATCAGGTGGACCGTATGCTTGTTTGCCACCTTAGTTGTACAAAAAAAGCAGCAGTAGCAACGACGCAAGCCTCATTCTTACAGATAAGATACTTAAATATACCTAATTTGTGTATATCATAAATCAAACCAAAAATATAATTTTTAAATATTATTCGTCAATTAATTCGTCCATCGACGTCTGGTAGACGTCTGTAGGAACAACGATTGTATCATCACGTCTCGATACGGTTGAGCCGATGAGTTTAAAGGTATTGTTTATAAATAAATTCTTCATAACGCTTAACTTCTAGAGTGTTAAGGGGAAATACGGGAAAAAATTAAATATTCATTGTGCAAACAATACACAAACGGACAAACGTATGTCTGCTCGACACTTGACTCATTAATTTATTAACGATACCTATTATTCGACTCATGAACACGTACATGATCAACTACGTTAGATACATTGATAAAATATTTATTTTGCCGATACGGCCGGTAATAGTCGGTTGCTGATTTGATATTAGAAAATGGATTGAATGGAAAATTTCACAGCAAGTAAAAGCTAATCTTACTAAATTCAATAAACATGAAAGTTTGTGTAAACGATTTAATCAATCAATCAATAATGTTGTGCGAGATAATTTAATAATCTTTTATTTCTTCCTTATTGTTTTTAAATATCGCCTGTGTGCAGACATCGATCAGTTACAAATTTATTATATATGTATAGATATTCCAGACAATGCGTTAACCAATGGATCGAGAAGTCCAACCATTGATTACTGCATATTATTTATTAGTGGGTTCGATTCCCGGGGCTTTAGTGTACTAAATGGGATATCCGATGGCCGCCGTTAGAGCAAACATGGCTTGCCTTTGGTCACCCTGAATTATTGCGTTGGCACTTCAGATTTGGGATGTTCTGTACGGCAGTTACGGCCTGTATGGTAGGATAATTGATTTAAAGATGTTTGTGGATACCATCAGTTGGACGTATATACATAGGTATTTTGCCAATAAAATAATGGTTTAGTAATCATTGGGACATTCTTATTTCCATTTTGTACGGATGCTTTTTGGCGAGTATATTGTAAAATTATATAAGTGAATTACTACCCGCTTACTTTTTCATCCGATTACCAAATTAAAAGGAAATGCGTTACTTTTATTTAATAACTAGCCTTTACCAGTAGTTTCGCTCACGTAAATGTAGACTTTGTCAAATTTCCATCCCTAGGGAACAGTACTTCTTTTCTGGACAAAAGTTATCCTATATTCTTTTCTGCACCCATGAAAATGTGATCGGTCGAGTAATTAAGGCGTAAAAGCGTAACAAACTCATATTCGCATGTAGGTATAATATTAATAAGTTTAGAAAAAATACTTCATACTTCATTATAAACTTATAAAGGAAGAAATATGCCTGAAATTCCACTTGTACGCGCGAAAAGTTGTCTTAGTAGGTACCTTGTGTAAGTACAAGATCCACCGTCAATACGACATTTTAGCAAACCTGCATTTTTACTGCAAATGTGTGATTAATCTGCCAGTTGTTGGAATGCCAGAAATAATTGAA
Organism: Catocala sponsa; assembly: GCA_963564715.1. Classification (NCBI taxonomy): domain Eukaryota; kingdom Metazoa; phylum Arthropoda; class Insecta; order Lepidoptera; family Erebidae; genus Catocala; species Catocala sponsa. The sequence continues at coordinate 2,161,850 of OY751339.1, forward strand.
AACTTACTGTGTCTGGCCGCCGGTGTGCCCCTGCCTCTTAATAGGTTAAACAGTGTATGCCTTACCCGCAACTTCAAAAGTGAGACCATTTTTTATTTTGTTATTTTGCTACGTCTGATAGGCCTTTTGGATCGAACTATTTGCTTACAAATATGCGTTAAATAGTTACTCAAACAACGTATATTATATAAAACTCAGGCATACAACTATAAAGTAGACTAGGTACATAACATAAGAAAAGATAGAATTGTGTACTAACATGACTTAGCGTACGTTATAGTTCTATATTTTAAGCCTATTTGTAAGCAGACAGATCGATCCTAACGGCTTATCACTGTGAAGAAAAATTACAAAATAAGGCTTCACTTTCAAACTAGCAAATAAAACATACGTTGTTGGCTTACATAATTCACATTTTCTGTAAAAGTTCAGTCTTGATAAAATGAGTCATGTCTGGCGACTGCAGGATCTAAGTCTATTACCGGTGTGTATCGTGCCGGTCAGATATAGTCTTTGTTTTCAAGACTAAAGTGAATTAGTTGTGTGTTATATAATATTCGATAACCATCGCACTGACATCACGTCAGATGCCCAAGTCTGCTATTTTTATAAATTCGTCATTCCGACACGACGTAACTGCAATCCCATTGTCATTTTGCTAAAACTTCGTAATCTGTTAAATTCATAATGGTCGATCATTGGTCGGTCAATGGTCTCGTAATAGGATTGTGGTAGAATGACATGTGTATTGCCATTATTATAAAACCCGTTTGTAGAAGTGATTTTCGAAAAACTACTACTAAACTTGAATATTTATTCATGCCAGATTTCCTTTAATATAATTTTACATGTTATTTATTAGTGTTAAAAGCAATCTGATCAAAGGAACTGTCAAAATTTTAGCAGATTACCGCATACGTCAGTCATTGGTCATTTTGTAAGAGATTACCATTCTATGCCATTTTTTTCAATGGAGTGTCAGTGGTTGACCATCGGAAAGTCATAATGATGCCATTATATTAGTAGATTACCAAACTTGTCAAAATCAACAATTATGAAATCAATGATAGACCATTCTGACACTATCGTAATAGCAGACTTGAGGCCCTGGTAAGATAGCAGTCGAGCGAAAACCACTACATTGAAATAGTAAAATGGTGTATTATTTTGAATATTTCTGTAGTGCATTTTTAATTTGCATGAAATTACGGTTGAGGTTCTGATTTTCAATGTTTCCAGTACGCAGTCAATAATAAACCAGTGATCGCAAATAATATAAACATTAAAATTAATTCGAATTTATCATAATTATGTTTATCTGTAACATGCATCAAGAATTAATGATTTAAATATTTATATCGTTCAGTAAATCTGTCAATTGCTGGAATCCAGATTACAATGTTGATCATAATTGATCTAATTCTGCTTTATAATACATGTTTCTTTTTCTTTAAAAAAAACGATGACAACCGCACTATGAATAAATACTGATTTCCTTTTTTTTATTGCCATTGGTGGCAGACGAGCAAGTGGCCCACCTGATGGATAGTGGTAACCGCTGCTCATGGACTTCAGCAATGTCAGGACACAGCAAAGCCGCTGCCTACCGTGAAAGAAGAACTCTTTTTAAACCTCGTTTGACGAAGGACATATCATAGCGCTCGGGAAACACCGAAGCAGGCAGTTCATTCCAGAGCTTGCACGTACGTAGGAGATGTGATCGCTGAAAGCGTACCGTCTGTGTCACGGGGGACTTCACAAACATTCAAACAACGGACACAAAGAACACACAGATTCAAAACAACCATTTGTGGATCACGTAAAGTTTTGTCCCGTGTGGGATTAGAACCAACTGATAGTGCTCGGCGCAGTGTCAGTGGTGAGGCGATCATTTCCACCACCACGCCATCTGTGCAGTCACATTGAGTTGATGGGCCATTGACATTGGCCTTCTACGTATTTTGAGAATTCATTATTGTAATTATAGATTTAATCTTAAAATTTCTCCAAATATACTATCTTTATATATATAATTATTCTGTACGTGTGTCGACAGTGAACTCCTCCTAAACGGCTGGACCGATTTGAATGAAACTTTTTGTGTGTGTTCAAGTGGATTCGAGGATGGTTTAGATATGCTTCTTTTTTTTTCTTCTCTTTTGTACAGGACAACGTCTGTCGGGACAGCTAGTAATGTATATTAATTTTTAAGAAGTTACTCCACAAGTTACAAGAATTTACTTCTAAATACACTATATTTTATATAAGTTTTTAGCTTTTCTCAAGAAGTGAAATTTTGTATTTATAATTATATTATTAATAAAAAAATGTCATATTTAAAACCCCACAAAGGCTAAATTTTGCTCGAATCAGGCCTTTTTGTGGGGTTTAAATATGTACGCCGAAATTCCAAACACGGCACTCTACAAAGCTGGTTAATCTTTGTTTCCGTTGTTATATTATAACAAAGTTTCACCAGTTTTATAATAAGAATTTAATATTTTTATTATTCTATTATTCGCCCTCTAACAAATGCAATCAAAATATTTTCCTTCCAGTATAAAGAAAAGTGGAAAAATAGCTGGCCAGAATATAGAAATTAAACTATTTTAAGACGGAAATACCATGCTGTCGCGTTAAGTATTTTGATACCAGCTTTTGCATGCGGCTCCGCCCACGTGGTACATGTATCAATAAGAAGTAGCCTATTTTCTTTCCTTTATCTTAAAGTATGTTTGTACCAAATTACATCCAAATCAATTTAGTGGTATAGCTGTGAAGAGGTAGCAGACAGACAGAGTTACTTTCGAATTTATAATATTAGTAAGGAGTAAGAATTAATATCAGAACTTTCTCGTATTTAATTGTGCAGTACTAATTTTCATATACAGTAATGAAAGGAAGTAAGTAACTGAATCAAATACGTACGGTGTGTTCGTTACTTGTGACTTCACCGCACAGAACGTTGTTAGAAGCCATTAGAATTTAATCTAACCCGTTGGAACTCGCCGGCGTAAACTTGAAGTTATAGAACTTTACATACGTAGTAGGTATATGTATAGTTGCATTATATACAATAATTTCACTTACAAATAATTAAAATACCTCAAGAAATTAAAAAGAGACGGTATGGCTGAACCTACGATTAACAGTTTCAGACTGTAACCGTAAATCGTTAATCCATCGGTATAAGTTTACGCTTATGTTTGTGGGCGATCCTGAGATATTGGGATCAAGCTCCTGATCGAGAAATAGTTTTTAGGTTTATGAAGTAAAACCTTCTTTAGGCGCGTTGAGCACTTCATGGGTGAACAAAAATCATAGAACTCGCGTCATCGTCACGCTTCGTCATCGTCACGCTTCCACGCTTTCCATTTTTGAATATTAACAATATCTCAGAAATAGTGCGTCCTACGCGAAAAATAATGAAGTTTTGACCTTCTTAATAATCCCTAAGAGAGTATCAGGAACAAGCATCCGACCCGCCCTTTTTTTTTTGGTTTATAAAGAAGTGTTTATGATCAAGGATTAAAGTTTTCACTTCTATTGGCAGTCCCCAAAGACTGCCCCAATTTTTTATTTATAGAATACGAATGGAGATGATGCAAAATGAAGGAATGAGGCATAGTACCTATATTATATTAGCCCTGTGTATGATTTGTCTCACTGCTGGGCACAGGTAAGAAGTCTCAGTTTAAGAAGGGTTTTTTTTATACTACCAAGGGTGGCAAACAAGCATACAGCCCAACTGATGGTAAGTGGTCACCGTAGCCTATGGACGCCTGCATCACTAGAGGCATCACTTGCGCGTTGCCGACCCTTTAGAAAAAAAGGAAGTGGGAAGGAGAAGGAGCGGGAAGGAGAAGGGTGATTGGGCCGCCGGCACTCTCACTCACCGAACAAAACACAACAGTAGGAATACTGCTATTTCACGTCGATATTCTGTGAGAGGTTAGTACTTCCCCGATCGAGCCGGCCCATTCATGCTGAAATCAGCGAGGCTCTACTAAGTTTAAACCATCGTCTATCACGCTGGCCCAGTGCGAGTTGGAAGACTTCATCTTTGAGAACGTTATGGAGCACACTTAGACATGCAGATTTCCTTACGATATTATTCTTCACCGTTAAGGTAAGTGATAATTAAATATTTAAAAGCCTTAGTAGCAAACTGGAGACTTCTGCATGGTAGTCGAACAGTTTCCTACTTGTCAATCAGAGCTACAAAAAAAAACAGCTTGGATTTAGGCTTAGTGGTACTGAGTTAGTACATTTTTTTTATTTACATAAACATTGAAGAATCATAAATCTAGCAGCGATAGCTCAGTGGGGAGACCAACAGACTGCAATGCAGAGTATCTCGGGTTCGAACCCACGTCGCGCACCTCTAATTTTCGGAAGTTATATGACTTTTCGAAATTATGTGCGTATTGATTGACCGTTATCGCCTGCTCCGTGCTTCGGAGAGCACGTTAAGCCGTTGGTCCCGGCTGCCATGACCATCTATGGCAGTCGTTATTGGGAAGTCAGTGCCCTCTAATATCCTGACACTGGTCTAGCTTTAAGGTATCGTTAGCCTTTAGGTTGCGGCGGTCAGATAGCAGTCACTCCGTGTAAAAACTGATATCCAGTCAAATCCGGCTAGACTAGAAAGCCGACCCCAAGTGACTTGGGAATAATAAAGGCTAGGGCGAAGATTGAAGAATGTATCTTTATGTTTCTTATATCAAAATATAATTATGCGAAAGTGTGTTTCTTGGTTTATCCATCTTTCACTTAGTAGCCGAATAATGAACTAACATAATTTTCTGTATAATGATATCTTATGGGCCGGTGAGTGACTGTGTGAGGCTGCTTATTTCAAAAAACGGTGGCAAAGCGGCGGGAATAAATAAGTTTTTAATATGTTCTTCTTGCTAGAGATTGCAATAAGACTTATATTTGTTTAGTAAAGAGCGGCTGAAGTTTTTCATACGAGAAGTATATGTCCCGACGGAAATCATAATCTTCAGCCAACAATATCAAAAAGATAATGCGTTTTGTTTTACCGCAAACTTTGCCTTCCAAGTGATGTATTTCTTGAACTTTTATGACAAAACTTATACATATGAAAGCTGAATGTCAATTACTGTCTGTTTTGGATGCACGAATAGTGCCTTGATTGCCTCAGTAGCGGTAGTGAATGTGACTGCTGTGCATGAGGTCTCGGGTTCGAATCTCGGGTCGGCCAACGAAAAGTTATTGGGTTTTTCTGTTAAAAAATCTCAATAGCAGCTCGGAGTTACGAAGTTGGCGGTGTTAGATACTCCTGTGCCTCGGAAAGCACGTAAAGTCGTTGGTCCTGCGCCTGATCTCTCTCCTGTCGTGTCGGATTACCTTCCCATCGGATCATGAGAGTTTGGGAACAGAGAGTGCACTTGTGTTTGCGCACACACTTGTGCACTATAATATCTCCTGCGTTGATGCCTCCGTTAAAGACTAGCCGCCGTGGCCGAAATTCGGTCTGGAGGACATTCATTCATTAGTGCATTGATTTGAGTGGTTTCTCTACTACCAGTGCTCTAAATGTTGTAGGTTCCCAAGGTTGAAATGAAAAATCGTATGATCAACAAATAGTTATTGCGTTTTTGGTTCTTTGTGTCTCCTCTTTCAATTGTTGTAAAGTTTTGCGATAAAAGATCTTAATGTAGAAATAGCTTTTGAAAAAGAAAACGTTGTTTTTGTGCAATAGACCATTTATGTATGCTGTTAATTACCTCAAAATGGTAGAACTTTTAAAATGGTAGACTACAGATTTGAGTTTGATTTTGGCCTACCTTGTCGTAGGTTTATTAGGGTGTCATATTTTAAATACTTGAGTACAATATCCATGTCAGGCCCAAAAAGAAAGACGATGATTAGAAAATTATGATCTACTGAAAATTCACTTTACTAAGCAACGTAATTCCAGACATTAATTTTCTGTGTTGCGATTTGAGCAATCCTTCTTGAAGTTTAGCCAAGACGGCATGCTAATTGTTGTAACTTAACTCTTTATCATGTATAATAGAGCGCTTCTGAAGGTGGCGATGTAAAATATTGTGAACTTAAGTATTCATTGAAGAATTTTTGGTCGTGAATTGGTTTAGTTCGTTAATCAGAAACAAGTTGCACATACTCGTAATTAGATTATGATTACATCATCTTTACCTTTCTCAGATAATTTAACCGTTTAATTGAAACTTTTGTGCGACGGGTATTTAAAGAATGCTTTAGTATTAGTTCTTTGATAATTGTGTTGTAGAATATATTTTGAAGTAAAATTCCTAAAATTTCGGGGAGAAATAAACAGATGGAATGATATAATTATTATATTCTATATAAATATACTATATATATATATATTATTCTATATTCTATCACATACACACAACACCATCTAGCCCGAATTATGCAGAACTTGTACTGTGGGTACTAGACAATGGATAAACATATATATTATATACTATTTTTTTATTTTTGTAAGTACATACATATTATATATAGAAACACCCAGACCAAGACAAACATCCATATTCATGCACACAAATGTTTGACTTGTGCGGGAATCGAACCCGCGACCTCAGGCGTGACAGTCGGTTACACTGACTACTACGCCATCGAGGCTGCGTCTATACTTTTCAAGTTCGAAAAATCTCTTATACAACAGGTTTGTCCGTCCGTCCGTCCATCCATCCGTCTGTCTGTTATAAAACTCTCAACTCAAGAACCGTAAGAGCTAGAGACTCGCAGTCAACGCCATTCGACTCAGCATAGTCGATATACCCTCGAAATGACTATGACCTTTGACCTCTGACCACGGTCACGTGATACCATTTTTCGAACTCTATGATTTACGGCAATTCATGGCCGTTTCTTACTTGTTTGTACTTTTAAAATGATCTAGTTATCACCTGTGAAAGTTTCACATTTTAAGCGGGTACACCGTGACCTGCACAATGTAAAAAGCAACTGAGTTTTTATTAAGATTCAAACATACAAATTGATTGCACAGATGGCACAGCGAACAAGCGGTCGGTTGTAGGCCTGCATTGTAATGTCCCAATTGTATATCCCTAAGTGTAGTAAAATCCCTCGCGAAATTTTGAAATAGAAAAATCAAGGATTACAAAGTGCCTGCATTTTCTTTTAAAAAAATAGGATTTGAATGAGATGCAAATTTCCAATAACCACGAATTTTAATCTACAATTTTATTTTTATTCGCTTCTAACAAAGGTTCATTATGATGTATTCTAAGTATCTTTTTAATAAACTGTCGGGCGAAATCCTATCGATCTGGCGTTTCCCCGCCATCATTATGGGGTATTATTTATTAGCGAGGCTTGTGCAGAGCTCCCGCTCTAAATGGAATATCAAATGAGTTTGACGTGATAGCAAACACCGCCTCAAACGGATACTTGTCTGAGTGACGTTTGATTTGAGACCAGTGTTGATAGTATTGCTGTGATTATGTCGGCGTAATCTGATTAATTTGATGATGACAAGAGGGTGCTCCGATGTTGGCAGAATTACGTTGAGTGGTACTTAGAGATTAATTATAATAAATTGTAATAGAGTAGTAAGCAGCGATAGCCTAGTGGAAAACCGTTGGACTGCCACCCAGAGGTCTCGAGTTCGATCCCAAGGCTCGCATCTCTGACTTTCGGAAGTTATATGACTTTTCGAAATTATGTGCGTATTGATTGACAATTATCGCCTGCTCCGTGCCTCGGAGAGCACGTTAAGCGGTCGGTCCTGGTTGCTATTAACATTTATGACAGTCATTATTGGGCAGTCAGTGCCCTCTAATATCCTGACACTGGTCTAGCTTTAGGATATCGTTAGCCTTCGGGTTGCGGAGGTCAGGTGGCAGCCGCTCCAAAAACTGATATCCAGTCAAATCCGGTTAGATGTGACGTGGGTTCGATAAGCATTAGTTTATTATACAAGAAACTGTTTTTTTTAGAGGTTTTGTATAATTTGAGGGATCTTTTTTATGTTGATTTATTTGTAGTTAGCCTGTTTGTTATGGCGTTTACTGAGGAAAAGGCCTCGGATATCCATCTCCCTTTGTTGTAAGATATCCAAAAGGTCCAAGTCATATCGCCATCTACATTATGTTCTACTAATATGGTTGACATGTTTGACCCAGTTCCAGTTGAACTTAATAACTTAATATTAAAGAGGTAATAATTGTGACTACAAATTACCTTTATTTACCAAAGCCCAGCTTTGATTTTTCAGCCGTTTGGGGAGGTACAATCCTCTCTCTGAGTTCGACGTTTAATAACGCTGATGATCAAATCAACGTCCTTGGCCTCTTTCTTCCTCTTCCATCACTTTTTTCATGTACCTATTCGCCTTAGGTAGAAAGGTGGAATTGACGTCCGCACTATCGGAAAAGCATGTACGTTAGCATATGCATTAGCAGCTGGGGGCTGGCTCATCTGCCACCAAAAACTATGTAAAATAAACATGTGGCAACGACAAAAGATAATAAAGCTTTAAATATATATTTTTTAAAGGTCATTAAAATCATGTACATATTATACTTAAACCAAAAAGGGGTAATTCTACAGATTTCTGAAAAATAAATAGGACTAGCTAACAAAAAGCACAACATGACTAGCGATCAAAATTGATTGAATACAAATTCAAATTTAAAACAACCGATAATATGAACGATTAAATAACGAATGTTCAAAACAAACTGCGAAATATTTCAAATGCAACAAACAATGTTGCAAAGAATATTTCCTCTTGAATTCTATTGTTCGCTTCTCATGACAGCTATAGTGAGAAACACTCGGACTATGACAAGCAAAATTGAACCATATCCCATTGTAATAAACGTCATTTGTTATCCCCTTGTCACGGTCTCAGGTGTTTACCCCAAGCAAGAATTGAAGAATAATTCCCAACACCTTTTTCGAATACGTAAACACTTTTTATTTAATAAAACTTACGTATTTAAAGTGTATCTTGCGTAACAAGGTGCAACGAGAGTTTATTTGGATTAAGGAAACTGGGGTAAGTACGCCGTGGCATAATAAAGAATAATATTAAGATAAGAAAGATATAATATGAAATCATTTAAGTCATTAGGATTAAAATCATTTAGATGGATTACAGTCATGAAAGTAATGAAACACATTTAAAGTTCATTAGAGTTGATTTTCAACTACAAGATAATTCATAACGGAGGTATAAATTTGGCATCTTTACAGGTTTTGTATAAGAATACTGTCAAAATTAATCCTTCTGTAAGCTATTTAATGACAAAAAAGCTGCCCTTAGGTGACAAGTAAGTATATGGCCCTCCCGACATTAATCTTACGCCAGTTAGTCCCCAAGCTTACGTCATAACCTAATGAAATTGAAAACGAAAATGGCCTTTATTTTTCGGACCAAGAGCCGTCTAGGTGGGTATCACCACAGTGCCACTTATTCTACCGCCAAGTAGTAGTGTGCAAGTATGCACTATTATTTTTCGGTTTGAAACGTAGCTAGTGAAATTTCTGTGCAAATGAGACTTAAGAACAAATATCTTGGGATTATAATATTCTATCACATACACACAATACCATCTAGCCCAAACTAAGCAGAGCTTGTACTATGGGTACTAGACAATGGATAAACATACATATATACTTTTTTTGTAAATACATAGATATTATACATAGAAACAACCAGACCAAGATAAACTTCCATGTTCATGCACACAAATGTTTGACTTGTGCGGGAATCGAACCCGCGATCTCAGGCGTGGCAGTCGGTTACGCTAACCATTACGCCATTGAGGCCGACAAAATTTGATTGGCAGTGCGTAAGTGATGCCTCTGGTATTGTAAGCGTTCATAGGCTGCGGTAGCCGTTTACTTGTTTGCCGATTTCATAGCAATAAAAAAAGCTAAAGTGTGTTGAGTCTCCCCGTGAACATGGCTGCTACAAGCAACCGAAACGTCGGGGCAAAGTGTAAACTTAAATATATAAATAGTTTTAATTAATTTAAGTACGTAAATTCAGTTTCTCGATCAGATTAGAGGCGTTCTGCACAAAGGCCACGTTAAGAGCACCTTGAACCGACGGGCGACGGAATATGAAGAAAGTGAATAAAGCCAGAGAAGTGTATCAGGATCGTAGAATATGGAAATCCGTAGTCTCTGCCTACCCCTGTGGGAAATAGACGTGAATCTATGTATGTAAATTCAGTAACGTTCAATAATAGTAGTGCTAGACTTTCAAAATTATGTAATAAAACTGTTTTAAAATAAAAAACGGGACAAAATCCGTATAAAGTAGTTTAATTTCAAAGCAAAAGTGCATTAAATACATATACGTGTACAAAAATTATATCAACAACCTGATTCTTGATAGTCAGGTTATCTGCACATATAGTGCAACTCCATTTCCTTCCAAAAACGTTGGTCTTGAGCTAGTCTTCACCAATTTGGTGATAGATTGTCCTCCCAACTTTGTGTGACTACCTCGTAGCTTTTGGCCGTTTTTGGGGTACGATTCTGGTCCGGTGTTTGTCTTTTTATCTATTGTTCTTATCATCATTAATTATTGTCCTTTGCTTTATAGTAAGCTTTAATTTTATGTATATTATTCAAGTGTGTATTTTAAGAACAATATTTGTAAACAGCTTGACCGATAAAAGTGTCCCATAACACCCAAAGCAAAACAAAGAGATGGTGCAGTTTTCCTAATTTAATACTGAATAAATAATGTGTACCCACAAATTAAATGTATAACGTGCATCTCTAAATCTAATAAATCTGGGATCTTGTTCTATAAGCAATTATGATGCTCCATGGACGTCAACGACACGCGATTGATAACCCAACACCGGGGGTATCATTTACACGTTAATCAATTTCGGAAAAAAAGGAAGCGACGCCGGCGGTGTTCCAATGGATAAGGCATTAAACTTTTTATCGAGAAGTTGTGAGCTCGGATTGCATGATGGATGCACTACCTAGTACTTTGACATTCATAAGTATTACTTTGTGACCTAAATGAATAAATGATTTTGATTTTGACTTTGACTTTACCAGCGTGAACTGACTCCTAACACAGGCATTTTAGTTTGGCTAGAGCAACTAACAAAAAATACAAGTAACTCGTAACACAAAAAAAAATGCAAGGTATAAAAGAAATTGGTCTACTTTTTGTAAACTTTATGTCTTCTCTAGAAGGTAAGCTATATTATGCATTATGCATTTAGCATTATGAGCCTATATAACCAGTTTTTTTTTATTTCAGCTGTTCGGTATTTCAGCCCGTTTTTCACCTGTCAATACTCTCGATCCAAATTTCGACAGCTTCAATTACATGTGACATCATAACTTCCGCTTATGTTTTATGGACTACAGCTTAAAGTTCTGAAAAATAGAATGACAGTTATACCAGCTAACAAAGAAGCCATTTCCCAGTATATGTACGTTGGTTTACAACACTTGATTATGAGTTTTCTTTGAACGTTAGATGTTGTAATTCCTTTATGGCTATCGTTGTTTTTCAAAGACTCCGTCGTCTATTAAATAACGCTACTAAGAAGTCGTTGACCTTCTCTTCTGAGTGATAGTCTTAGCAGGTTCTTGGCTTTTTTATGGTGTGTTTGTTTGCGTTTAACTATAATCGCGCCTGAAGTTATGCGATGTAGACGACGTTAAACGTCGCTTTCCTAGAAGAAGGCTATTCAATTGCCACTTAAAGGCACCTAGATGAATGAGTTCTTTATTAGAAAATAGACACTTTTTGAAGTGGAATCTTCTCTAGGCGCGTTGAACACTTCTTGGGTGAACAAAAATCATGGCTCTCGCGTCATCGTCACCGAACGCTTTCCATTTTTGAATTATTTTTGGTTTATAAAGAAGTGTTTATTTGAATTATTTTTGGTTTATAAAGAATTGTTTATGATCAAGGATTAAAGTTTTCACTCCTATCGGCAGTCCCCAAAGACTGCCCCACATTTTTTTGAAGTGAATACTTCTTTTGTCGCGTTGAGCACTTCTTGGGTGAACAAATATCATGGAACTCGCATCATCGTTACTGAAAGCTTTCATATCGGCAGTTCCCAAAGACTGCCCCAATTTTATTCATACATACTCACATACATATGAGTGAATGTATGATCAGAATTAACTCGATCAAGCATATTATTGTTTACCTTAAGATGTTTGACATTTAGACCAACTTGCACCAGTCGTGGTGAACTCTGTGGTCGTGGTACCTACATACTGTCTACCCCTTCAAATAATGTTGTGAGTTCGGAATTATTATTACTTCTGGCAGATTCTCGAATTTTTAATCCTTTGTATGAATTGTTTCGATAGCCATTTTGTTATGTTTTTGAGTCGCAGTCCAGATTTAGGAGTTAGACTTTGTATTATTGGTTATTTTGATGGCTGTAACTTGTTATGGGCATAAAATAAAACAAATAAAGTAAAATTTTTATAAATAGATAGTTTCAATATTCGCGAGAAATTTTGTAAACAACATTTGTGAACAATTTTAATGAAGTAAATATATGAGGGTGATGGGATTTCACTCAACATTCAACAATAACGACTTTCTATAAATATATATAGGTATATATTATATTAAAATAAAAACGGTTTCCTTTCTAAATCTTTTTTGAGGTCTTACATTCTATAGAAAAATATACTTTAACCCTGTTAGCGTACTGTTTTCTTTCTTGGTATTATATATTGACGTGTGTAGGCAACGTATAACAAAAAGTGGAGGTCATGTTAGATGGCATACTTCTTTAAATCCTAACCAATATTATAAAGGATTTGAGTTTTTTTGTTTGTTTGTCTCACTCCTTAACTACTCGACCGATCACCATGAAATAGTACTGTTCCTGAGGGATAAAAAATATTGACAAATTCTACATAAACGCGAGGGAAGCCGCAGGCAAAGACTAGGAAAAACGGAGAAATACTTTACTAATTTGTTGATAATATCAATTTCCTATTTAAATAACTATTTGTGTATTACACACACAAACACACACACACACACATACACACACACACACACACACACACACACACACACACACACACACACACACACACACACACACACACACACTCACACACATACACACACACAATGGATGGAAGTGCTAAGAGAATTACGCACCCAAGAGAGAGCTAGATCGAGTGGTAGCCAAACAGCAAGAGTAAATAGCAGCTGAGCAGCTAAGTCCTTCTCCCGTGATGAAATACCTAACGGTGACCCCATGGGGAGTAAGAAGGCAGAGAAAACGAGGTGGTTTTTTAGTCGGTATAAGTCGCTACCAGCCCGAGTCCGACATACGGGGCGCAAAATACCATAGCCCTATGATACGCAATTGCATTTTTGCCCTCAAAAAAAAACATACGCATACACAAATCACACTCCAAAATGAAATAGTATCCTCCTTTACCAAAGTAGTACTCTTTGTTTGTTACATTTAGACTTAACTCAGTCGCACAACGAATTTTACGATAAAATGAAACTCAAGAAAGTGATGGATTATGTTTTAATGAAACACAAATTAAGTCGCAGCTTACAGCCTGTTGAACATAAATCAACGATTAAATTCAAGATTTGCTACAATCGCTCAAAATAATAATCCAAACTAATGTTATAAATATGAATGTGAGTTTGTGTGTTACGTTTTCACGCCTTGACTACTCGACCGATCATCATGAAGTTTCACATACACGTTGTCAAATATACCCCTGGACAATATAATATTATGATTGCTGGTTTACGTATATGAAGTTTGTCTAGTGACTTGATTCTGACTATGGCTTTGACTGCATGAATCCCTCAGGAGCACATATCGGGTTGAGAAGTTTTACGAGTTCATCCATAATATAGGCTACCGACGTGATAAGTTTCATTTAAATTGTTCTACAGTTTAAGCATGATTAAGTGATAAACATCAAACATCTTCCCAAATTTTCACATTCATAATATTAGTAGAAATTGGTAGGATTAGGTAGAAATAAAGTATGATCATTTTTGTTACACAGTGTGTATATTAATAAACTAGTGCTTCGTTTAGTACCTTTGGTAGAGAGCTATTATTATGAAATAATTATTACTATTTAACAAAATTTTATGCATATTCATCTTATTACATATTTAAAATAACAATCAGCGTATAATATAATAATACTTTAAAAACCTTTAATAAATAATATTTTCGTTACGCTTTTCATTTGGTACCAACACATAACTGACTTTCCATCTTTCTTTTTCTTTATATGTACTTAAGAGCTTTTCTCTTGTCGGTGGAGTACCTGTACGTCATCTTTCTCGATTTTCGGCCAATACCTTGAGGTCCTTATAAGACATGACCTTCACCTTTTCTTTTAATTGATCTGTGAATGCCCTTCTGGGTCTGCCTCTTCCTCTATTTCCTTCCACTTTTCCTTCTATGATGTTTTTTATAAAGTCGTGATGTCTTATAAGGTGGTCAAACATCTTTCCTCTTCTGTTCTCAATTGTCGTCAAAATATTGCATTCTTCTTGGACAACTTTCCATAACAAATAAAATACGACACTCCATAATTATAAAAAATTTAAATAACTTGTTTAGTTTATTATTTTCATCACTGGAAATAGGGTCCAACATAACGATAGTTAAGGCTCGGAGATTTTTAATAAAAAAATCAAAAGATAAACCTTTTATTCTAATCCTTGCCGTCAAGGGTTAGCGACCTCTACATGATACTCTGGACCCCAAACGTCTCGCAAGCCGTAGAATTTAATATGCTTCAAAATAATTCGTTTCAATAACCTTACAAAATATCAATTACACTTAATAATATAAAATAACATGACTTACAGAACTAAAACTAAATTTATGTATAATACTACTATCTCTACATTTTCATTGTAAACATTACCAATGAAAAGTATCTCTAAAATATTAAACGCTAAATGCTTTTATACTTCGATTCAAAACAATATTGAAAACGTATGAGATTACAACACTTGAAATTCAAAATCCAATTAGTTTCAACCATTTATTTATCGTCTATTTTTCTTATTCTATCAAAATTTTCCTTAGCTTTATCTATAGATATATTGCTTACTGGTACTAGGTACTTAAGAGTCAGGAGGTTTACAATTCGAGGCTTTCAGTATAAAGACGTCATTGTTATGTTAAGTTAGGGCAGTTCCCAGTTGACTTCGTCGTCGTATCTCTCTGATTCCTTCAGGGGCTCAAACAGAGGCAGTTTCGCGAGCAAACCTGCGAAGTAAAACGTTAAAATTGTTCAGTAAATGTACTTCGTATTTAAATTTTCGAATATTGGGGTAACTGACAATGCGAATATGGGGAAGAATATAATGCCATCAAAGTTTCTACAGCTTTTAAATCCCATGGAGATTTTAGATAATTTTGCTTTATGTACTACGTAAACATATAGACCCGTTGGATTAAGCAGAAAATATGTACAACACTCACACTTCACCAGATACATTATGTTGACCTACCAAATGATATATTATCCGAACTAATATTATCGTAACTATAATCCTAACTTCCTAATCCTAATCTTAACTGATATTATAAAAGCGAAAATGAGTTTGTTTCTTTGTTTGTTACCTTTTCACGCCTAAACCATTGAACCGATCATCTTGAAATTTTGCATATACGTTGACAGGTGTACAGAAAAGGACATAGGCTACCTTTCATCCCGTAAAAAATTACTGTTACCGAGGAAAATAATAATAACGTTCTTATGATAATAGATGGCGCCACGTGTCTTTCGAATCATGATTGAATTACCCGAATTTATTGTCAAATTCTGAATTAACGCGAGCGAAGCTGCGGGCAATAGCTAGTATTATATATGAGAATGTGAGTTTGTTTATTTATTACGCTTTTACGACTTAATTACTAGAACGATCATCATGATATTCCGCATACAAGTTATCAAGGGTATAGAATAGGATATAGGGTACTTTTCATCCAGGAAAAGGTACCTACTGTTATTAACCTAACCTAATCTACATTAAGAAATCTAGTAGATTATAAAAATGAATGACCCATTTTAATGCTATTAATATAATTGTTTTCTTTTTGTCTATTTTATTATAATTGTTATTTTGCTTTAATTTTTGTATTTACGCATGACATTTATAACTGTATTATTTGACACATGTATTTTTATTATTTTGATTATTATGGCAATTTTTACCTTTGAATTTTATAAAAAATTCAAGAAATTATTATCATAAAATTATTTAAATATATAAATAATTTTAAAGTATTTTTATTGAAACAGCGAAATAAACGAAATAAAATTACATTACTATCAAAATTGCGCGTGACCATTTTCGGGTTATCGAAAGTCACCCAACTCGGCAGCTGGTGTTGTCTAAGTATCGACAAGAATCTATTGTATTGATATGTCAATAAAGAGAAAATGTTTTGAGTGACAATAATGTACACGGATATATTTGTCACGATATTCTATTGTACAGGGGCTGTATTGTATGACCATATCTTTCTGTTACAAGCTGTATATGTCTAACTAAAATGTCATTGAACCTAGTTGAACCTACGTCCCAATTATTGTCAAGATAACAAGTACATACCGGTAACAAGTCCAGATCCATAGGACAATAGGAGTGTCAATCCCAAAGCGGCTAGCTGATACAATGCCTGCCCACTGGCCGTTCTGCCTTCCTGCAAATATAAAATATGGTTTTTAGTAATTTGCTATTATAATCCTTACTAATATTATAAATTCGAAAGTAACTCTGTCTGTCTATCTGTCTGTCTGTCTGTTACCTTTTCACGGCTAAACCACTCAACCGAATTAGATGAAATTTGGTACAGATATAGTTTCCTTACTAATATTATAAATTCTAAAGTAACTATGTCTGTCTATCTGTCTGTCTGTCTGTCTGTCTGTTACCTTTTCGCGGCTAAACCACTCAACCGATTTAGATGAAATTTGGTACAGATATAGTTTAAAACTTGGGGAAGGACATAGGCTACTTTTTAGTGATGTATGTACCACGCGGGCGGAGCCGCGCGCAAAAGCTAGTACAGATATAATTTAGGTTACATGTCAATTTATTCTCGTGACAAAGTATGATCTCACTATTTTCGAAGTGAAAACTTCTTTAGGCGCGTTGAGCACTTCTTGGGTGAACAAAAATCATGGAACTCGCATCATCGTCACCGAACGCTTTCCATTTGTGAATTATTTTTGGTTTATAAAGAAGTGTTTATGATCAAGGATTAAAGTTTTCACTTCTATCGGCAGTCCCCAAAATAGCCCTAACTAAGCAAAATGAAACTTAATATTGAATTCAATTTATTTAAAAAAAACCTAGTAACATGACATCTTAATCTCAATAATTTAACTGACAATAGCACTTTAAAGAAAGCTGATTTCTATTCAAAGTTTTATAGTAAATTTACTGAAATTGCTTTTAGACCTTCAAAGAAATATTTAATTTGTAACTCTGCACCTGTCACAGCTGAATTAAAGTTCATACATTAAGATACTTAACCTGTCAAATCTTGATAAAACAGACATAATTAAAAATCTATAGTGTCTTGTTTTTTTTTTACAACTTAGGTGGCAAACAAGCATACGGCCCACCTGATGGTAAGTGGTCACCATAGCCTATGGACGCTTGCAACACCAGAGGCATCACTTGTGCGTTGCCGACCCTTTAGGAAAGGAAGTGGGACGGAGAAGAAGCGGGAAGGTGGAAAGAGGGTAATTGGACCTCCGGCACTCTCACTCACCGAACGAAACAACAGTAGGAATACTGTTATTTCACGTCAATATTCTGTGAGAGGGTAGTCCTTATCCGGTCAAGCCTGCCTATTCATGCTGAAATCAGCGAGGCTCTACTACTCTAAAATCTGCCCGCCGGTGTGTCGCTGCGACTCAATAGATTAATCAAGTATTTATTTATACTAGCGGTCGCCTAGTGTTCGAAATTCGACCAAAATTTGCCTGTAAGATATTGCTGATATATGTCATGTATATTGATATATGTAACCATAGTTACGCGCTTCGACTGCGTGTGTCAAATGCATCGTTGTGTGCGTGTAGTGTTTTTTCATTAATTTAATATATTTCCAATGCATATTTTATATAAATATTAGGATTCGCCACTTCTTCTCCATATAAACTTTAACTGTGCCAAATTTCATACTCCTCCGTCCGCGCAATTTTCATAAAAAGGGGTACAAAGTTTTTGCTTCACGTATTAATATATACCATTGTGACAATTTTAAAGGAAAGTAAAGTTCTTAGGTAAAACTAAATCAGTTTTATGTACCGTCATAATACATAGTAATTAATTAAAAAAACATTTTTGCATTGCTGGTTTTTAGTGTTCTTCTATTAATCCTGACTAGATTATGAATTTATTAGTAATATAACATTTACAATATATATACATTATTAATTTTAAAATTAATTAATCTAACAGAAATAAAAATGAAAAAGAAAATTAGAACCCCCTAATAGGCGTCATAGAATCCTTACACATCACAGTCGACTGGTAGTGTACCCAGAAGACTGGCAGCATTGCCACGTTGAATGGCAATGTTTATTCTTTCCTCGAATTAAAGGCCAGCCCTCTGGCCACGGGAAGCATCGATTAACCTTTTTGCTATTTATCTATAGAGAGTAAGAGCACTGTGTCCCCATGACCCTAGTTTCGACTCCAAACGCCTCGAAAACATAATCCCCTAGCAGATTTTTGTATTTGCGCCGTTTGAGAGTTTCCGCGAATGCAGCAGCACCGCCAGCACAACCCACCGTGTTGGTAAGATGTGATGGCGCAAGGGTGTCGACACACGTTGCGTCCCACACCAAAGTTCTACTCATCTTCCAAGGCATCAATGACATACCATCCGGTCTCTTCCCACCGTCACGTGCCAAACCATTAGGTTCACGATGAGCTGGCACGCTGGCGGTAACAAGTGCACGACGGATAATGTCATTAAGGTTGGCGTGCCGCGAAAAACGACAAGCACGCCTGCTACATGATATACCATGGTGGCCAAGGCCATCAACGGCTTCACCACAGTGACATAGATGCGGAGAAACACATGGAGCACCCAACTAATAAAACTTACCTTACCTATCCTAATATTATAAATGCGAATGTGAGTTTGTTTGTTTGTTATGTATTCACGCCTTAACTACGCGACCGATCAACATGAAATGTTGCGTACATGTTGTCGGGGGTACAGAATAGGACATAGGATACCTTTAATCCAGACAAAATGACTATTACAAACCTAACCTAACCTACATTTACACGAGCGAAGCCACCGGAAAAATATAGTTAGTAATATTTTGTTGATCACTCTAGCTATGTAAGTTGTAGAAGAACCTACAACATTCGCAGCATGGAGTCCGATGTTCCATTGCCATTAATTAAAATAAATATATTTAAATTAATATCATTACTTACACTCATAGCAGAGAAGATATTGGGGAGTTCAGAGCCGTATCGTTCAGAAGTTGCCAACGCAGCAAAAAT
Organism: Catocala sponsa; assembly: GCA_963564715.1. Lineage (NCBI taxonomy): Eukaryota > Metazoa > Arthropoda > Insecta > Lepidoptera > Erebidae > Catocala > Catocala sponsa. Next base: position 2,181,405 of record OY751339.1, read on the forward strand.
TACGGACAGGATACCAGAGTACACTCCAGGCATGCCATGAAGGTTGTTTACTCCACACGTGTCTTGGACGCCAAGTTCTTCCAATGCAGGCTGTTGAAAACAAAAAGAATAATTTTAGAAGTTTCTCTCTCTCTCTTTGTCTTCTTTAAAGCAATAAATTAAAAAGCACGGACCAAGTATACACAATTGAAAGTTTTGAAATAGAAATAGTTTTCTCACTAGTGACATTTGCCAATTTACATACAGAGAGTTTCACGATATGTACACATACATAAGACTGCGCCGAGCGTAAGACAGATAATGACAGAGCTCGTGCGGCGCATATTCAAATCGGCGCGCGGCCGCCATAGTAAAATTGTATGGAGGATTTGAAGTGCTTTTTCGATAAATATGTATCTTTATTGTCAACCAATAACTTAAATGTTTGGGACGGACAAATTGTAATATAACTATTTATGTTTCGTTTAAGCTATAAAATAGGATAGATTTCTACTGTTATACTGTTATTACTGTTTTTCGTGCAAATTTACGTAATTTTGTAGGCGAAAATATTATTTTTTTAAGTTTTTTACACGGAGTAATTGTAAACACATTCATTGTTATAAATGTACATTTTATATTTGTATTAAACAAAAAGTGTTGATTTTATTCACTTAACTGTGACCGCCTGTTTTGGCACATTTCGCTCGCAGTCTTAATATAATGCTAAATGCGTGTGTCAAAATAACGACAGAGCTAATTTAAAGAATAATGAGTAAGTGAGTTTAGTTGCCGAAACCTGCACGTCATAAATACGCCGCTGACCTCACACCAGTCAATCCGTGACCACAATCGATGCAAGTCAGTCAAAACGTCGGGTAATCAATAGGTATTTATTACCTTGTAAATACTTTATCGCAAATAGGACTCGTTAACTAGCATTATATGAAGAACAGCGAGTCTCGATTGTATATATACGGAATGAGTGTTATATTTTGACTGCTTGCTTTTTACATTATATGTAAAAAGTGGTAAGCCTATTGAAGTATACTTCTAGTCCCCTACATAGGAGTTAAGTTTAAATTTAATACGTCAAATATATTGTTAGACTATTACCAAAGAGATGCTTTAATTGTGCCATTAGTGATGTTAACCAAACCAAACACAAAAAATTTACATAATTAAATAAAATTAAACAAATATGACGTAAGTCGAGAGTCACTGGACCAATACACTAGACCTTTAGGTAGACACGGCCGATAGTCAAAAGCTAAAGCATCGAAACGTAGAAAATAAAAGTATAACGACAGCAACCTGTCAGATCACTCAACGAAACTTCTTTAAATCCTGAAAATTGTTACGAGCCGTAGATATCGGTAATCTCCAAGGACTTTCAGATGTTAAAGAAACTTTTCACAAAAATATTATCTACTTTTACACTTGGACGTTTTCTCGAAAGTTCTCTCTAATTTCGTCTCTAGATAGAGAAACTTTGTACTTTCATAGCTCTAACGTCATTGTGTCACGGGGTAGGCAGAGTATATTGCAAAAATTACCAGATTCTTTCTCCTACATACAATATTATGTTGAAAACTTAGTCTGGCATTCTGAAGATTACTGACTTTATTGAAGTGAAAACTTCTTTAGCGGCGTTGTGTACTTTTTTTGTGATGGGTAAAAATGTTAAACTCGCTTCAGGACACGTGAACTGATCGAAAATTCGTAAGACGGAGGGAGAATTGTCGTGTTTGTGTACGATAGCGCAATACATGAATATTGTATTTACTACATAAATGATAGTACTTTTATACTGATAATTAAAGCAATTCGTGCAAAATTATTCCCTAATCATTCCAAAATATCAAAAATGCACAACGTTAATATTCAAGTTTTCACTTCTGCCGGCACTCCCGGAGTGCAACCCGTTGATTTTTTTTACATTCCTTAAGAATTATACTATCGTGGCATCTATGATAGTAATTAACATATTTTTAAGCATTGCCCAGGGGCCGGGTGGCTGGGCAATGTAAGTAAATTAGTGAAAGTAAAATATATTCAGTGAGCGACGACATTCTGGCGCGCTATTTCGTTGGACCTAAAGACTCAGTGTAATTGTGCTATAATGTATAACATTTAATTGTGGCAGAATTGTACTCTCCATAACTTTCGAGAACATACATAATAAACTATACATTATTTTCTTTTCCCTAGCCTTTATTATTCCCAAGTCACTTGGGGTCGGCTTTCTAGTCTAACCGGATTTGACTGGATATCAGTTTTATACGGAGCGACTGCCATCTGACCTCCGCAACCCGAAGGCTAACGATACCCTAAGGCTAGACTAGTGTCAGGATATTAGAGGGTACTGACTTCACAATAACGACTGCCATAGATATTCATGGCAACCGGGACTGACGACTTAACGTGCTCTCCGAGGCACGGAGCAGGCGATAATTGTTAATCAATACGCACATAATTTCGAAAAGTCGTATAACTTCCGTAAGTCAGAGGTACGTGACGTGGATTCGAACCTAAGACCCTCTGCATTGCAGTTGGTCTCCCCAATGAGCTAATAAACTATACATATGTGAACAAAAACTACGTACCGTCAAGAATCGATATCCACATACACTGAGGATACCAGCACCAATTCCAATAGCGATGGCAATGCCGGGAGAGAAGAACATATTGCATACAGCACCCACGGCTACTCCACCAGCCAGGGTCGAGTTCTGGATGTGAACCATGTCGAACTTGCCTTTTTGATGGTTCACCATTGAAGACACTACGAAGGCTGTCACCTGGGGAAAATATGTACAACATTCGTTCTTACATCATGATCTGATCATGACATGACTCATGTCTGTTTCCAGTTTTATAATCCTAGCTAATAATATAAATACGAATGTGAGTTTGTTTGCTTGCTTTCATACCTTGACGACTCAACTGATCGTCATGAAATTTCACATATACGTTGTCAGGGGTACGGATAATGTACGGGTCCCAAGGGACTAGTTTTAAATAATGTAAGTGTGGAGTGGTTAAAAAAATGTTGTAACGTTTCGTTATAATGTGTGTAAATCATACAATGTATAAAATGCATACTTTTAATTGTTTATTTTCGCGAAGTTTTAGTCCTCTCAAATCCAAGCTAAGATAGACATAACATCTATCATCTATAAATAGCTGTATGTTTCAAGAGACCTGCAGCAGAGTATTAACCAAAAAAAGCTATATGATGTCGGCAAACATTTCAAACATTGGCTATTATATTAATATAATAATTATTTTTGGTAAATTATTCTTTGAAATTAAACTACTATATACGGATTTTATCGCCATAAAATCCGTATATAATAGTTTAATTTTAATTAATAACATTCGCGTAAACAGAAGACAATATTAAATTACTCTTTTCTTGAACGCAAGCATGTATTGTCTTATTTAAAAAATGTCATAATTTTTCACTAAACTTTTTTGTTACATTATTTTATATAAAAATATAGTTTGTGCTTTGTACGAGGATAAAAACAAAAGTGCAAGAAATAAGCAGGGCTGTAAATACTTGTACTGTCAAAGTCTTTATAAATATTCTCGCAATCAACATGGATTCATTATTTAAAAAATATTTTCATTTCTTACCGTAGCAGCAGCAAGCGATAGATAAGTGTTGATAACAGCCCTCTGGTACTCAGCCGGAGTGGAAGTCAAGGCAGAATTAAACGAGGGCCAGTAGATCCATAAGAAGATTGAACCTGATGAATAGAAATTAAACAGTACAACTTATTGAATTGCAAATTATGGTATTTATATTTTATATTTAAACTAGCTTTCTCTACAGACGTTGTACTGTACACACAAAAAATAAATAAAACAAAACCGAATCTAAACCATTCTCGAATCCACCCAACACACAAAATAATGAAAATAATGAACACACACAAAAAATTTCATCAAAATCGGTCCAGCCGTTTAGGAGGAGTTTAATTACAAATACACGCACAGAAGATTTAAATATATAAAGATGTGCACGCACATAATAATGTATAATTATGTATAAGGATATTTGAATTTGTATTTAGAATCTAAGAAGGATTTCTTCTCCCTAGCCTTTATTATTCCCAAGTCACTTGGGGTCGGCTTTCCAGTCTAACCGGATTTGACTGGATATCAGATTTTACATGGAGCGACTGCCATCTGACCTCCGCAACCTATAGGCTAACGATACCCTAAGGTTAGACCAATGTCAGGATATTAGAGGGCACTGATTCCCAATAACGACTGCCATAGATGTTCATGGCAGCCGGGGCCGACGGCTTAACGTGCTCTCCGAGGCACGGAGCAGGATTCTAGTAAGATTCGACACAGTCGCAGCAGCAGTAAGGGTCAGCGCTGACTGATGAAGTGTCGGCGAAGATACTAATTCAGTAACAATTTCAATAACTACCCGACCGATCATCAGGGGTACGGTGAAGGATTTGGGGTACTCGAGCAAGCGAAGCCGCAGTGAAATCTAGTAATAATATATTTAAAAGTATAAGGAATTCAGAAGCAGCTCATTTCCAAGACAATTTCCTTCTTTATTCAAAAAGTACACAACGAAATAAATTGCAACTTTTTATTCCACTGACTTTTGAACTTTTATTTCCACATTAGCATATTTTGATCGTTAGCCCTATTCATTGAAGACATACTTTCATAGGTTTCGTAAAAACTTCCATTAAGCTAACAATGGAAAGACAGCGAGTCCTTTAACAAAACAAAAAGATAGACTGTATCAAGGTTTATGTACAAAAGTCAGGCACAATCTAGATAAATCTAGGTCATCCCGTTGGGTCCGGATAATGGAACGAACGGGCGCAACGGAAAGAATTTTCAATAATATTATAATATGAAGTTTTTATAAACTTACTGCTAAGTTGCATTGGCTTGCAATATTAAGAATGATTGCAAAGATATGGCGTCGAAATATTGGACAGTCTTTATTATTTTAGCATTACGAGTAATGAGACTCGTCGTTTAATCTCGGAAATGAAATTGATACGGTGGTCGTCTTTATCTATACTAATATTATAAAGCTGAAGAGTTTGTTTGTTTGTTTGTTTAAACACGCTAATCTCAGGAACTACTAGATCGATTTAAAAAAAACTTTTAGTGTAGGATAGGCTATTCATTGAGGAAGGCTATAGGTTAAATAACATCACGCTATGACCCACGGGGGCGGCGCAGTACCGATTAACGCGGGTGAAACCCCGGGAATATCTAGTTATATATATATATATATATATATATATATATATATATATATATATATCATGCAACGCGAAAGTTTAAAAGTTATTTTATTTTATTTATTATTGTATAAGTAATATTCAAACATAATACTAACCGATCATTGCAGTAACATCTGAGTTATAGCTTGGTCCATCAAGCCTGGATGCTCCCGGCGCCTCAACTTTCGTGACCCGTAAAGCAGAGCTCACGCCAAGACCGAAGTATGCACCAAACGTGTGAATAGCTATAGAGCCTCCTACATCAGAAGCCTGCAACAATAAACAACAATACAATCTTTTGATTGGTCTGCACATTCAAAAATAAGAGTATAATATGATGAACTATGCACTCAAATACATTTACTTTGTAAGAGCACGAGCTAAAGAAATATTCCAAATTAAAAATAATTAGATTTATTCTATAGGTATCTTTTTTATACAACTATGGTGGCAAACAAGCATACGGCCCACCTGATGGTAAGTGGTCACCGTAGCCTATGGACGCCTGCGACACCAGAGGCATCACTTGCGCATTGCCGACCCTTTAGGAAAGAAGTGGGAAGCAGAAGGAGCGGAATGGGGGAAAGGAGGTGATTGGGCCTCCGGCACTCTCACTCACCGTACGAAACACATCCTTCCCATTCATTCATGCTGAATTGTTTGTTTGCTTGAACGCGCTAATCTCAGGAACTACTAATCCGATTTGAAAAATTCTTTGAGTGTTAGATAGTCCATTTATCGAGGAAGGCTATAGGCTATATATCATCACGCTAAGGTCAATAGGAGCGGAGGACCAATGAAGAATGAAAATTCAAAATCGGAGGCTTTTTTTCCTTTTGAGAGCTTCCGCTGCGTGCGCTGCGTAAACAGTTTCGAAAAATCATTTATGACAGAATTGTTTACTTTTAAAAGTTAAAAAAAAAAGTCCACAACAGCATATATCTATCTTTTAAGGTTGGCTCACTACAACCTTTTTTATGCTAACCAAATTTGTTCTAAAATAATGCATTATTTGCGAAGGTGCTTTTATAAACATGATATTAATCCTTATCCAAATAAATACGTTATTCATCACAAGTATTTAATTTAAAACAAAATTGCCCTGTACATCATTCAATTTTAATGAATATCTTATGAGATATCGCAGTTTTAAAATAACATCGCAGCAAAATAATTACCCATTACACACATACAAACGATGTTTCTTCTGGTTTATTCTGCGTGATTTTAAATTAGCACTGTAGGTATATATATAAAATTTTGTTCAATGGTTCTTATGTGGTTCGTGGATTTAACAAAGAAAGTTTCAGCTACTTTAAAATTGTATTATAGGTGCCTACGACCCACTCTCCCTCTTATGTGACGCAGACGAAGTTGCGCGGGTCAGGTATAGATTATAAAGCTGGAGTTTATTTGTTTGATCGCGCTAATCTCAGGAACTACTGGTTGGATTTCTAAAATTATTTTAATGTTGGATAGCCCATTTATCGATAAAGGCTATAGGCTATATAACATCACGCTACAACTCACGGGGGCGGTGCAGTAACGATAAACGCGTGTGAAACCGCGGGAACATCTAGTATCAATATATAATGACATATGTCATTCAGCAATATCTTACAAGCAAACTTTGGTCGAATTTCGAGCACTAGGCGACCGCTAGTAATAATTAATTTACAAGTTATAAATGTGTTACGGACATACACTTCAATATTAATAATTTATTCGACACTTTCTAAGCTAGCCACTTCAGTATATATATATATTTTTAAAGCTAAAGGTCATGTGATTATACTAAGTATATAGGTATACTAACTTGGTCTATTTTTAGTTTACATCGCAATATGTATAAGTCGTGGTCTTGAAACATAAAGTTTGGTTCGAAATAAACAAACTTATAAATACATAAAACAGTTTACAAAATTATTTGCCCAGTAATTGCGGAATAACTTTTGGATGTTGTTGGAAGTTAATGATTTATATTGCTTTAATTTATATTTGGGATATAACTTTCAGCGCAAAATAGAAACTTATCGTATCGTCATGTCGTGCAAAGTTGCGAATAAATTTTGTCGAAGATTTCGATGCAAAATCTCGTGGTTACTGTGAGTATCTATATTGAAGAATGCAAGATATAAGTGTTCGTTATTATTAATCCTTTGGGGCTATTGAAATAAGACTATATCTATATATATAGTTATATTTCAATAGCCCCAAAGGATTAATAATAACGAACACTTATATCTTGCATTCTTCAATATAGATACTCACAGTAACCACGAGATTTTTCATCGAAATCTTCGACAAAATTTATTCGCAACTTTGCACGACATGACGATACGATAAGTTTCTATTTTGCGCTGAAAGTTATATCCCAAATATAAATTAAAGCAATATAAATCATTAACTTCCAACAACATCCAAAAGTTATTCCGCAATTACTGGGCAAATAATTTTGTAAACTGTTTTATGTATTTATAAGTTTGTTTATTTCGAACCAAACTTTATGTTTCATGACCACGACTTATACATATTGCGATGTAAATTAAAAATAGACCAAGTTAGTATACCTATATACTTAGTATAATCACATGAACATAGACGTCCCGTTACGTCACGTGACGTCACGTGACATGACAAAAAAAATATTTAGAAAAATATTATTCAGTTGATAAATATTAATTCGAAAAGCTGGGTTCATTCTGAGAACATTGATATGCAACACAATATTTTAAATACAGGCCTTATAATAAAAAAACGGCAAACAAAACACGTCCCAACGCTTCGACCCCATATAGCGTCACCGGGGTTTGAGAGGTTAATACGTGAAGCAAAAACTTTGTATCCCTTTATACGAAAATTGCGCGAACGGAAGAGTATGAAATTTGGCACAGTTAAAGTTTATATGGAGAAGGAGGGGCGAATCCTAATATTTTTATAAAGTATGCATTACAAATACATTAAATATATCTTTAAGTAGTAGAGCCTCGCTGATTTCAGCATGAATGGGCCGGCTCGACCGGGGAAGGACTACCCTCTCACAGAACATCGACGTGGAATAGCAGTAGTCCTACTGTTGTGTTTCGTTCGGTGAGTGAGAGTACCGGAGGCCCAATCACCCTCTTTCCCCCATCCCGCACCCTTTCCTTCCCACGTCCTTTCCTAAAGGGTCGGCAACGCGCAAGTGATGCCTCTGGTATTGCAGGCGTCCATAGGCTACGGTGACCACTTACCATCAGGTGGGCCGTATGCTTGTTTGCCACTTTAGTTGTATAAAAAAAAAGTTTATGAAAAACACTACACACACAACCATACATTTGACACGCGCAGTCGAATCGCATTCGGAGTATTTCGGCATTGTTCGTCTGACAATTCTTCGTAACTATGGTTACATAATTATATACCTTATTTATATGTAATAATAAAGAAAAAAGAAAACAAAGTAGGAAGCTTAGGAATATCCTCAATGAAAGAGTAATAATTTGTTTGAAAAAGATAGGTAAATTAACCCGTATCGCCTTAGGGAAATCTAAATGAAATGTCATTATAAGGATAACCTTAATAACGATCAAACTTAAAATTCAAATCAATTATGGTCGAATTTTTACCACGACCGCTACCTAGTTGGTATTATTGTGTATATTATGTTCTATTATATATTACAGAGTATTAGTACACTAACACTCTTATTTGAGCTCTATATTCTAGAGTAAAATATATCAGTATGTATTTATAACGTCGTATGGATATTTATTTGCGATGTCAATTATTGTATGACGAGTAAACAAGTGGAGACGTCTCGAGCGCGGTCCCTCTATTTGCACAAACATGTGACAGTTCTAGTATAAACAAATATATTATGCGCTAACGGCCTAACGTTATCGTCACGATACTGTTACGTAAAATGTTTAACACGCCCACAGATTTTGTTATAAGGCCGGGACTCCACCAAAGCGGAGACGAGACGAGCGGAGAGATGTTTTTTAAACAACCAATAGAATTGTGTTATTGACACATCTCCTCTCCGCTCAGCTTCAGTGGAGATTGCTGTGCGTAGATGTGTAATATTTGTATGGCGCGATGGAAGCGGAGATGTGAGCTGTGCGCGGACGACGCTCAGTGGAGACGAGAGATCTGAGCGATATGCAGTGAGCGATGTCACCCTCCCTCCTGCCCGCCAGCAACCCGCAGAGCCCCGCGCGTGCGCCGGCCGGCCATCTTGCTTGCTGAAAAACGTCTCTTCTCGCACAGCACACAGCACACCGCACACATCTCTGCTTTGGTGGAGTCCCGTTTGTAACAAGAGATGTGTGATTTTATATTTTGTAGTGGTTTAAGTAGCCGCCTTGCTACTGTATCCGCACCGAGTGTTGTGGGTTCGATCCCAGGACGGAACAAAAAATTGTGTGATCCACAAATAGCTGCTCTAAAACAGGGGTTCTTTGTGTCCGTTGTTGAAATGTTTGTAAAGTTTCTCGCGATACAGGAATTAAAACTAATGGGGGCGTAGAAAAATATGTAAAATATTTTACTTTTTAGGTGTGTTATGTCATGTTTTTGTTTTTTAATAAAATAAAGACGAAAAAGCCACCAGGTAGGCTATATAAACCTGCTTTGGTGGTAAATTATTAATGTACCATACATATATGCCAGGCGTACCTTTTGTACACTATTGTATGCTGCCGACCATAGGGTGAAATAAAATAGGAAAAAGGAGAAATAGTACTGTGGGGATTGGGTATGTGTCTCCAGGACCCTTACACATTAAGTGAGCACTAACTAAATACATTTATACCAGTTTCCTGTAAAGAGTTGGTACTTCAGATAACATCAACTTATGCGTACCGTTCCCAAATAAATGGCAACGACAGGTCGTTCTTTACTTATAGCATCTGTTAAATTGCCTGCAAGATAGCAACCCCCTACTAGTAGCAATAGTGAGATTGTAAAAAAGGGCCGTTTAGGTATTACGTAAGCATCTATAAGGGATGGCGTACTCTTTAACTGCACGAATGGCGTAGTTGTTTAAGTAATCGCCTCGCCACTGCCGCCGCGCCGAGCGTTGTGGATTCGAATCCCACACGGGACACAAATTTGTGTGATCCACAAATGGTTGTTCCGATTCACACCAAAGTGGAGAGATCTTTGCTATGCTTATTTTGTATGATATTATGTTATGCTTATTTTTACTGACAAGGGAGAGAGAGGTTAAAAACGACTATGTTGTTTACGGAATTCTTGAAATTCGGCGCCAAAGCTGTACCTATCATCTCAAACAATTACACAGAATGCATCTCATTATTAAATGTTTTGCAGCAGATAGGTATAAGAACCACGCAGCACTTAACTTTGACTATCTTAAGTCTTTTTGACTTTGCGACCTCGATGAATAAATTATTTCCGACTTTGACCTTGATTTCCCCTATTTTCATTGCCACCAAAACAAAACTATACTAACCTTGAAAACACTTCCAACCAGGTAGAGATTCAAACAGGCTACAGCTACTTCCACGATAGATATGAACAGCAGTTGAGTTCCACTAGCCACACCGAGCACCGATCCAAAGGTGATCAGAACAGTCGCTGACATGATATCGGCCTCTGTGAACGGTAACTTAGAACATTATTTTGTACATATGAATAAAGTATACGTTGCAGCTGTTACACTTATAGCGATTACCTTCTCCATTGGTAATGGCGAAGCAATCATACAAATACTGCCTATACCACCTGCATTATTCAAATTATAGTAACTTTTTTTTTATACATCTAAGGTGGCAAACAATCATACGGCCCACCTGATGGTAAGTAGATACCGTAGCCTATAGACGCCTGCAACACCAAAGGCATCACTTGCGCCTTGCCGACCCTTTAGGAAAGGAAGTGGGAAGAAGAAGGAGCGGGAAGGGGGAAAGAGGGTAATTGGGCCTCCGGCAAGAGCACTCACCGAACGAAACACAACAGTAGGAATACTGTTATTTCACGTCAATATTCTGTGAGAGGGTAGTCCTTCCCCGGTCGAGCCGGCCCATTCATGCTGAAATCAAAGAGGCTCTACTACTCAAAACTACTCCTCTTTCTTCATAATTTAATTTTATTATGGATTTCAACTGAGTGATTGTTAATTCGATTTACTCATTAAGCAAGTATTGTTTATTCATTAATATCAGTACTAGTAACCCTTTGAACTCATATCCTTTGATAAAATAGCATGATATCTTTTTATCTCTATCTTTTATTTATTATTACAAATGTGACTTGTGCCCTATATACTCCATTGAAGTTTAGCGGTAACTTGTTAAAATCAGGCAGTTTTGTACAAAAGTATGTTGAGCTGAAGACTCCGTTAAGTGCTTATTGCCAGCAAAACCTTTATAAGGGCAGCCTCAAATTTAGATACTGTACTAAGAATGCAACAAATATAAAATTGCTATAATTTGTGTACATAATATTAGCTATATGTACAGGTGGCCTAAGTCGTCATATAAATATTTATAATAGTAGTAGAGCCTCGCTGATTTCAGTATGAATAGGCCGGCTCGGCCGGGGCAGGACTACCCTCTCACAGAATATCGACGTGAAATTCCAGTATTCTTACTGTTGTCTTTCGTTCGGTGAGTAAGAGTACCGGACACCCAATAACCCACTTACCCTCTTCCCGCTCCTTCTCCTTCCCACTTCCTTTCCTAAAGGGTCGGCAACGCGCTAGTGATGTCTCCGGTGTTGCAGTGTTGCAGGCGTCCATAGGCTACGATGACCACTTACCATCAGGTGGACCGTATGCTTGTTTGCCACCTTAAATGTATAAAAAAAAAGAAAACCAGATAGCCTCGCAACATCGAGTTTTTGCTTAAAATCGCTTTGTATGCCATATGACGTTTTTAAATTGTAAACTTTAGATATAAAAATTATGCATGCTGTGTATACCTGTAAGAGATTGTAACGGTAGTAAATGAGTTTTGTGAATGTATCACATCTTGTAACAATGTAATCAACTGTTGGTGAACCTTAAGAATAAAATAAAAATAAATATTTTACACTGCCCTGCCAAAATGACTTTACTAAATGGTATAGTACCTACAATATGGGTTAATACAAGAGCTTTGTGGGGCCTGCCCGCCATTCGTTCAGCACCAGGTCCGAGAGGCGGCGTGCGTATTCCCACGCGCGCCTGTGTCGAGTTCGTCTCCCCTCTAGAGGGGCGACCGTAGAGTTTTATTGAGAAGTGACCAAAGGTCTTATCGTGTAGTGGCCTGCCGTGTCATACGGTGGGCGGGCTGAAACCTTGGCGGGGTCGCGACCGCATTAAGCAAATGATACGCGCGGCCCCGCCGATTGCGGTTTTGTCGAGGAACACCGTGGTAGGTTTAGTCGGTATTCCGGGAGGTCTAATATCATCATTTCAACATCTTTTTTTACACTGGTGAGTCCGACATAACCCCTCCGCCCGCCCCGGCGGACGGGTATGCGTCAATGCACTCCCCCACGTAAAAAAAGAGCTACCATTCCAACCACATATATCACGGATGGTTATTATCCATGTGATAACGATTGCCTTAAATGATTAATCTTTAGATAAGTCACTCATATTATTATTATTATCATTGCCACCTTATACGGATGTGTGTGTAAAATCCCGTCAATCATCTACGGTAACTCGTAATAAAGGCGGATGGTTACGTATTAAACCACCAAAATCACGCAACAAAACAAACTTAACTCAATTAACTGTTAAAAAAACTCAGCTATACAAAATTGTAATTCAATTCAAAACAATATCAAAACATTTTTGATGCTTAAGGCTTTCTTTTGAGACACAGTATTGAGAGGAAATTGAGCATTTAACATTTTGCCTTCATTAAAATTGAAAGCAGCATCCTGCGCTATTATTAGATACAATACTTATTTGTTTCTACCGAAGTAACTTTACAAATTGAATAAAATACAAGGTCTTAGCGAATAATTGAAGAGTTTATTGTTTTGTAAGGAAACCTTTTCAAGTGGTGGTTGGTAAGCTTTTGTATAAATTGTTGAGTCTTTTATTTAGACATATTCGCAGATGTATGATAAAAACATAATAAAGACTGATGAATTTATGATTCTATTTATGTCTAAGGTCAGGAGCCCTGGGAAGGTAATTTAATTGCTATTGTGGCTATATCACGCAAAGAGCTAACGCCAGGTATATACGCAAGATACTTGCTTAGGCTAGACGCAGGAGTTAATTATACGAGTAGCTTGCGAGGGTAACTCAAGCTACCGTTTACACAATGCATGTATGCATCAACTTACACTAACGTCAACTTACGGTAATACCTTGTGCCAGTGTATAATAAAAGTGCAAATGCTATAATAATATTCTATCACACAACACCATCTAGCATAAACTAAGCGGAGCTTGTATAATGGGTACTAGATAATGGATAAACATACATATTATATACTATTGTTTTTTGGAAATACATACATATTATACATAGAAACACCCAGACCAAGACAAACATCCATGTACATGCATACAAATGTTTGACTTGTGCGGGAATCAAACCCGCGATCTCAGGCGTGACAGTCGGTTACACTAACCACTACTCCATCGAGGCTGGTTATCTTGCGTTTGATGGTCCCATTGTTTACAAGAGTCATTCTATGATCATTGGAATTTATTATAAGCAAGGTTGGTCAAAAGTTTCTTGTCTGATTCTTTTTATGTAAGTTCTACACTTAAATCTATCTTATTAATTTAATATTCCATTATTTGCTATTTGAGTTACTCTATAATTTTGATGTATTTGAAAAAAAACTATGATAATAAATGAATTTACATACATACAACTTCTTAACCTACAATACAATAACTGTATGTATTAAATTAATTTGAATCTTCAATCTAGATAATGTTAAGTGGTGACTATACAATAATATTCTTAAACTTTTTATAACTTGATGTCTCTACTCAAAGGCATAAAATTATTTAGAAGTTATATTTTTAATAAAGAACTCACCTAACAATGATTTTTTGGTAAGGAGGATAGTATTATCCGTCATATTGTAGAAGGACTGGCACAGCAGAGCCCATTGTATCACGAGCGCAGCCAAGAACCAGTTGAAACCAAGAGCGCTGTAGCAGTACTTCTTCAAAAATGTCATCAAAAAGCCGAAACCGATGAAGATCATGACATGCGTGTCTTCATATCCTGAAACAATACAATAATATGTAATATAAATCAACATTTATTTGTCTCAATTCAGATGAGTAATTGATATTAGTAATATAAATTACCCTTCGAGAGCACGTTAATACGGCGATAGTAATGGGATCGATAATTTATTGTACTTATATTGAAATAATAATATTTGTAATTTTTTAAAGATATCTTGTTTCATTCTCACACCTTACAATCTAATTGGTGCCGCACCAAGCGGTTCCAAAGGAATTTTCTCCCGCGGACGTTTAGGTTGTGGAATGAACTTCCTGCCCAGGTTTGCCCACAAGACTACAGTATGGCGTTCTTCAAACAGGGCGTTAAAAGGTTTTTACAAGGTCGGCAACGTGCAAGTGATGTCTCTGGTATTGCAGACGTCTATAGGCTACGGTGACCACTTACCATCAGGTGGGCCGTATACTTGTTTCCCACTTTAGTAGTATAAAAAAAAACATGCCTGCATCACAGAGGACTTTACAATCATAATATTGTCTTCTGTTTACGCAAATGTTATTCATTGAAATTAAACTACTATATACGGATTTTATCGCGTTGTTTATTTGACACTTTATTACAAAATTTTGAAAACTGTCATACTACTATTACTATTAAACTTTACTAATTTTTAAGCTAATTAAATTATTGAAACTATTAAAACTATTTATACTATTACTATACTATTATACTATTTATATTTGTGTTTACACTTTCCCCGACGTTTCGGTTGCTTTCCAGCAGCCATGGTCACGGGGAGACTAAGATGGTAGTTGTCTCAATGTTCCAGTGTAGTTATTTTAAAGTACCCGAACAATCATTTTTTAACCATTTTGTTTATGCGGTCGACATAACCTAAGTGAAAATTACAGCTATGAGAAACACTGACCATTATGAAAGTGGGATAGATAACTAGAACTACGTAAAGAAGCGATCCTGACATAGCAGTATGTCTGACAGTACTGCAGTGCCGGTGTCATTCGATTATTACCCCTCGCGCGTGGACAAAAAATACTTATTGCGTTGTCGTCCTCGATGAGCTCAGCTCTGTGATATTATCTCGATAGCAGTAGGTAATAAAATCAGTATATAAGCATGAAGTCTCGAGGATGTGCTGTTATGTAGACCTGACCTGAAATATTTATTTGCCACACGGGTACAGAATATATCTCCAGGCCACAACTGTTCCAAAACACGGTGATCCAATTGAAATGTTCAAGCACTTTTTGATCATTCCTATTAAATATACTTTTAAACGTCCCAAATACACCCATTACGAACTCCATCACGCATAAACAGAACAATACATATCCCTTTATATTTTTCTTTTATCTTTTTATTTTTTCCCCACACAGTAATTGTTAGAATGTCAAATGAAAAATTGCAAATGAAATTACACAATTCATTGTTTTCTGGCATAAAATGGGCCGCGAGAGGATAACAGGACTTAAAATGGTTACATATATAGAATGGAACATGTACTATTTATATTCTTTTCTTTTATTGCGTAAATCCTTTTTTTGTTTTGTTGTATATAGGTTTGTTATATGCGTACATAATATCGAGGGGTTGGGAATCGTGAACGTCGTTATTTATTTGGTGTACGACACGAAGTGGTTGAATTTCGTTTTTCTTTCCATGATGTCCGACTATAATAACTTGAATTTTCTCCAGTTGTATATACATAGTCCATAGGATAAGGTAGAGTCTCTACCTTTAACAGTACGTAATATGGACATTTCACATGGCAGACATTGATAAGTTTATCACTCACTGTATTCAGGTATGTGTTCTTAACATATTATGTACTGTGTTTTAGGAACATACTGTATGGTTTTTGTAATATTTTCAACAAATACATTATTACTAATATTGTTTAGAACTATGTTTATTTCTTTTCAATTTATTTTTTGCTTTATCATGTATGTTTGTTTTTAATCGTAAGTGTTGTATACACCTGTAAAGTCATTTGAAATGAAATGAAAATGAAATGAAATGAATATATTTTTATTTTTGTACCATCATGACATGCATCATCAATTATTATAGAATGCGGGTATAACAAAAAGTAAATAAAAATATATAAGAACAAAGAAATTTTTAAAAACAATTAAAATGTTTATGTGCAGATGCACGTCCCACCTGACGGCACAAAAACAACGGTGATGCGCTCATCATAATGCTGTGGCACTTGCATTACTGCAAACACTACACAGCGCTGATTTTCAGCGAATACCGAACACTTTGTATCATTCCCTAAATGTTTTAAATTATAATTGGATAGTGATGAGTTGATGGTGTATCTTTAAATAAATAAATAAACGCAATATAAACATTTTGCATGTGTATTGTTTCTAGAGGGAACACTTTTTTTATTTTTTTTATTCTAATTTTGTTTGAAAGCTTTTAGCCCCAGACGGCCATGTCAGCTCCATCATACCCTAAACTTAATAACTATTCATATTCTACCTTAAGTCAACTTTATCTATTATCTTATAAACTAAAATAGCTGCTTTAGACAGGGGCTCAGCTAAAATACTTATAAAGGCACCAACATCTATCATACGCATTTCAAGAGATTGAAGTATAATAGTCCTTAGCTCTTGGGTTCTAACGCACTCCACCAATAGGTGATGAACATCGTTAAGAGTGCCGCACTCTGTGCAATTCGGGCTGGCACTTATCCCCATGAGATGTCGCACTTTTTTATCAAGATATTATAAAAACATTCATACATAGTCTCACGCCCTTGTCCCGATGGGATAGGCAGAGGGGTATGAGACTACACGGATGGCGTTGTGGTTTAAGACTGCGCCTGCGCGAAATGTGCCAAAACAGGCGGTCACAGTTAAGTGAATAAAATCAACACTTTTTGTTTAATCCTAATCCTAATCCTAACTATCCTAACCTAACTATCCTTACTAATATTATAAATGCGAAAATGAGTTTGTTTGTTTGTTACGCTTTCACGCCTTAACTACTCAACTGATCAACATGAAATTTTGCATACACGTTGTCAGGGGTACAGAATAGGACATAGGGTACCTTTCATCCAGAAAAAAGAACTGTTGCAAACCTAACCTAACCTAACCTACATTTACGTGAGCGAAGCCGCGGGTGAAAACTAGTAATATTATAAAAGCGAAAATGAGTTTGTTTGTTTGTTACCTTTTCACGCCTAAACCCAGTGGTTTAGGCGTGAAAAGGTTCAGTAACCGATTATCCTGAAATTGTGCATATACGTTGTCGGGTGTACAGAAATGAAGATAGGCTACCTTTCATCCCAAAAAAAATTACTGTTCCCGAGGAAAACAACAATAACGTTCTTATGATAATAGATGGCGCTACGTGTCTTTTGAATCATGATTGAGTTATATTATTACAAGCAGAGTACAACCCGAATTGATTGATAAATTCTAAATTAACGCGAGCGAAGCCGCGGGCAAAAGCTAGTACAAATATAAAATATACATTTAGCATAACAATGAATGTGTTTACTATTACTCCGTGTAAAAAACTTAAACTAATTAATATTTTCGCCTACAAAATTACGTAAATTTGCACGAAAACTGCAAAAACTTAAGCTCGTATTAAGTGAATTTTAGATTATAACAGTAGAAAACTATCCTATTTTACAGCTTAAACGAAACATAAATAGTTATATTACAATTTGTCCGTGCCAAATATTTAAGTTATTGGTTGACAATAAACATGCATATTTATCAAAAAAGCACTTCAAATCCTCCATAAACTTTTACTATGGTGGCCGCGCGCCGATTTGAATATGCGCCGCATGAGCTCTGTCATTATCTGTCTTACGCTCGGCGCAGTCTTAAGTATGTGTACAAATCGTGAAACTCTCTGTATGTAAATTGGCAAATGTCACTAGTGAGAAAGCTATTTCTATTTCAAAACTTTAAAATTGTGTATACTTGGTCCGTGCTTTTTAATTTATTGGTTTAAAGAAGACAAAGAGAGAGGGAGAGTAAAACTTCTAAAATTATTCTTTTTGTTTTCAACAGCCTGCATTGGAAGAACTTGGCGTCCAAGACACGTGTGGAGTAAACAACCTTCATGGCATGCCTGGAGTGTACTCTGGTATCCTGTCCGTAATTTTTGCTGCGTTGGCAACTTAGCCGAGCGTAAGGCCAAGTTCTTCCAATGCAGGCTGCATTGGAAGAACTTGGCCTTACGCTCGGCGCAGTCTTAAGTGGTCGCTTCGCCACTGCCACGGCGCCTAGAGTTGTGGGTTCGATTCCCACACGGGACAAAAATCTGTGTAATCCACAAATGGTTGTTCTGAGTCAGGGTGTGCATTGTGTCCATTGTTTGAATGTTTGTAAAGTCCACCGGGACACAGGAATCATTCCTGATGCGGGAGTTGTCTTTTTTAAGAAAGAAAGAGAGAGATTGGCAATGAGTCCATCAGACTACTAACTAGGCTAGCTACTAGTTTATTGTCAATCTATACAAATAAATAAAATTGAAGTGTCTGTTTGTAATGTCAAAATAACAGCTTTTTATCTAATGCATATGAAAGTATATAAGGTACCTATACGAAAACATCTATTTTTAAAATGTTTGTCTGTCTGTCTGTTTGTTCCGGCTAATCTCCGAAACGGCTGAACCGATTTTGACGGGACTTTCACTGGCAGATAGCTGATGTTATAAGGAGTAACTTAGGCTACATTGATTTTAGAAAAAAATAGGGTTCCGTGGAGACAAACACTTTTTAGTTAAAATCTACGCGGACGAAGTCGCAGGTAACAGCTAGTCTATACTAATATTATAAAGCTGAAGAGTTTGTTTGTTTGAACGCGCTAATCACAGGAACTACTGGTTTGATTTAAAAATTTATTTTAGTGTTGGATAGCCTTTTTACCCACGGGGGTGGCGCAGTAACGATAAACACGGGTGAAACCGTGGGAACATCTAGTTCCATATAATTTTACACGAAAGGAGCTATTATTATTATTTTGTAACGACTTATAAAACGTCGACGTCGTAACTCATTACAATGGATTGCACGTGACGTGTAATTACTATCAATTAAATTGTACCAATTTGAGTTTATTCCAACGATATTTTTAGCTCTGGCTTCGTTATAATCTTATTTCTCGACCGAGATTTTTTGTTTAGTTAACTTTGAGCTGTCTCGGAGCAATTTTATTGCTAGTCAAGTTTATCAACCGTTGCGGCTTTTTGATTGAGAGCGTAATTAAAATTGTTGGAAAGGTCGATATTATTTTCTGTCTAGTCGATATTGGCAATTTGATGAGTATACATTTTCGTCGTTCATATCAAAAGAAGTTATATGTGCGTGGGCAGGTTTTTAAACTTCACACGGCTTACCAGCCTGACATACGGCCTGTTTAGTTCTGCAATACACAGCCTTAATATATTATGTGGGGACCAGTTAGTGCAGACCGGCGATACTTCGACCCAGTGGGATCTTTTGTGTCGACACTCGCCCAATAACGACTGCCATAGATGTTCATGGCAGCCGGGACCAACGGCTTAACGTGCTCTCCGAAGCACGGAGCAGGCGATAATTATTATTGTCAATCAATACGCACATAAATTCGAAAAGTCATATAACTTCCGAAAGTCAGAGGTGCGCGACGTGGGTTCGAACCCAAGACCCTCTGCATTGCAGTCTGTTGGTCTCCCCACTGAGCTATCGCTGCTCTAATATAAGATAACAATATGTATTATTTATAACCATTAAAAAATATTTATGAATGCAATTTATTTTTAAAGTTAGGTCGTTTAATCTCTTCCCAAATTCATTGCTTACATTTGCTATGATAAATGAACAGCGTTAGTCTAGTGTGGGAGGCTATTAGACGTCTACGCAGAGGTCTGTAGTTCGATGCCAAGTCATGCACCTCTAGCTTTTTAATTACAGTGTAAACTCCATGTAACGTCTCTCGACTTAACGACAAACTCCCTAAAGCTTCGAAATCACTCGGCTTTGGTTGGTTTAGCTTGTCTTCCATACAATAGTACACTCTATATAGCATTACACGACAACAATCCTAATCCTAACTAATATTAGAAAAGCGAAAATGAGTTTGTTTGTTTGTTACCTTTTCACGCCTAAACCACTGAACCGACCATTCTGAAATTTGGCATATTACATTGTCAGGTGTACAGAAATGGACATATGCTACCTTTCATCCCGAAACTGTACCCGAGGAAAACAACAATAACGTTCTTATGATAATAGATGGCGCCACGTGTCTTTCGAATCATGATTGAATTATATTATTACAAGCAGATTACAACCCGAATTGATTGTCAAATTCTAAATTAACGCGAGCGGAGCCGCGGACAAAAGCTAGTTAAATAATAAAAAGTACTTTTTAAGTTGCCAAAATTATTAAAAACTGCGCAGCTGTGTACATTATTTTGTCGCTTTATTATCCTAGCCCATAATAAACTCGACTGTCGGCATCATACATACCGAACTTTCTAAGAAATCCGTTCTTTTGTTTACAAATTGGGATTGCTTTCTACGAAATCCATTCTTTTGTTTACAAATTGGGATTGCTTGCACGTGTAGACTGTTGTTAGTAGGAGTCATGAATTAAAAAAAATACAACAAAATTACTGGTGCAACAAAAGACGTCAGACGAAAATAACAGACTATACGCTATAGCGTTCAAATAAGAATTGTTTTTTATGTAATTACTAACACCAGTCTGAAATAAACTTTTTCTTTTTCTAATACAGATTTTCTTCTCTCCATTAACGACAACTCTCTATAACGTCAAAATACGCACAGTCCCTTTAATATCGTTATATAGAGTTTACACTGTAGTTAATTATTGCTTGCTTTAATGGTGAAGGAAAACGTCGTGAGGTAACCTGCATGTCTGAGAGTTGTTGGATGTATGAGATCTGTCAACTCGCACTGGGCCAGCGTAGTGGACTATGCCCAACCTTTTTCACACTGAGAAGAGGCCCGGGCCCAGCAGTGGGACAGTTTATTACAGGGCTCTTATTATCATAAAGATTACTACTTTTAATACTTTGAAATACTAATAATGTCCTCCAGACCGAATTTCGGCCACGGCGGCCAGTCTTAACGCAGACTGGCCATCTGCGCAGGAGATATTATAGTGCACAAGTGTGTGCGCAAACACAAGTGCACTCTCTGTTCCTTAACTCTCATGATCCGATGGGACGGTAATCCGACACGACCGGAGAGAGATCAGGCGCAG
This sequence comes from Catocala sponsa, assembly GCA_963564715.1. NCBI lineage: Eukaryota > Metazoa > Arthropoda > Insecta > Lepidoptera > Erebidae > Catocala > Catocala sponsa. The sequence goes on from OY751339.1 coordinate 2,203,080, forward strand.
GACCAACGGCTTTACGTGCTTTCCGAGGCACGGGGGTGTCTAACACCACCAACTTCCTAACTCCAGCCTGCTATTGAGATTTCTTAACAGAAAACCCAATAACTTTTTGTTGGCCCGACCTGGGATTCGAACCCGAGACCTCATGCACAGCAGTCGAATTCACTACCGCTGCGCCACGGAGGCGAATACTATACTTGGCCTAAAATAAAGCAACTACACTGTACTATCATTAACTACAGAAAAGCCATTAAAAATCAAATGATGAAATTGTTTGTATGAAAAACATAACGGAATCATAAGAAAATAATCAATGTAACAATGACTGAACAATTCATAATTAGAAATAATTAAAGAAAGCACACTATTAGTATCAAAACGATTCCCCTACATAAAGGTTCGTATATCAACGGTTGCCAAGCTTTCATTTATTATTTTGCTGCCATAATACCGTCCCTGATAGAATTACTTCGTCTCTATCTGATATATAGCAATAATAAGGGATGATTGTTCTGGACTTAAGACGGCAACAAAGGAGGGTGGCCATATTTTTTCATTGTACAAAATTTGCTTATGTAAGCGCTTGGTGTTTCAAGATATTTTCTTTTGTACAAAGATATCACTGAATTAGATCTTTTTTTATATATACGGGTATATTGTGTCAGTCAGATTGACTAGGTCAATTATAAGCGTTTGTGTTTAACTCTATATTTGTAAAAAAAAATATACAAAATATAAATTGAAGAATATTCTGGTTTAGTATTACCCAATCAATGAAACGTAAAGAAATACGGCAAAATAAATATCGATCGATTCTACAATCAGATAAATTATAATACTGTGGCAATTATTATATACGTTTTCATTTTTTTTAAGGAAAACAACTTACTCGCTAGGAATAATTGATCTCTCGCGGAGGATCTTAAAAACATTCAAACAAAATAGCTAAGTACATCCAGAAACGACGCCCTCCGACCAGGTGGGATGACGATCTGCAAAAGACTGCAGGCAGATGCTGGATGCGGCAAGCTGAAAACAGGGCGCTATGGCGCTCTTTGGGGGAGGGCTATGTCCAGCAGTGGACTATTATAGCCTGATGATGATGATGATAATGATGATCCAGAAACGGAACAACCATTTGTGGAACACACAAATTAATGTCCGTGTAGGATTTGAACCCAAGTGGTTTCGAATCCCACATGAATACGCCGTAGGTGGGTCCTCACCATGGCGCCCCATGGTAGCCATTCATGACTCAGTGGCAGTGGCGACTAATTATACCATTGCGTCATCCGCGTAGCCAATGATATATAATTCCTTTTTTGGAGTATTTTGATTGTAATTAGCAATTCAAGTTGGCATTTTTATTATAAGACGTCAAGGGTGCTCTACTGTACGCCATTTATTGGAAGCCTTGTTTAATAGCATGTACTGGACACAAATCAATACAGGGCTAATATTAGATATTATTAAATGTTTGAAAATAACAAAATTAAGGTTTTAGATTTCTAATATCAAAATTTCATTGGAAAATAAATGTCTAAGAAAAGTTTATTATTATTAATTACTGTTGATGAACGTCAGAAATTGTTGCTTTAAATATATTTCTTTGAATTACTCAATGAGAAACTCTTGTATGTTAGTAATTTATTATTACGCCTACACGAAAGCTAAATTAATTTTAATTACCTATTTATGTTCTTAAACTGTCAGTTAAACAGATAGTAACGGCGTTTTTACGTAGAGTATGTCCTTTTCTTTTGCACTAACTGGTAATTTTTTTTAGATGAATTGTAGCATGTTGTAGGTCGGTAACAGTTTTTTACGCGAGCAAACCTGCGGGAGGAAATTTAGTATAGATATAAATTGAGTAAGTTTTCATGAACCAAGTAATGCGGTAACTTTGTTTATCATTCTTTTTCCTGTTTTCTTCTTGCATTAAAGATTTTCCTGTCACCCTGTCCACTTAATTTTGTTAAATGAGTAAACAAACCACCCATCCTTAAAGCCACCCAAGATGTATCTCACTCGTGTTTTGTTAATCTCTCAATGTCATTGTTGTTTTTTCCTGTCTCCATTCCTTCCAGCCCTACAGCCTTTATTGCTTTACAAACGTAACAATTACGGAGATAAAATACATTCAGATTAATCTATTGTTTCATAATTGGTATCGAGATTTAATCCTTTCGCTGTCTATAAATATATTTTATAAATGTAATGTAAATATATTTTATATAGAAACTAGAGACCCGCCCGGCTACGCACGGGTAGAAAAAAATCTTAAAAAATTATACACCTAAGCCTTCCTCATGAATCACTCTGTCTATTGGTGAAAACCGCATGAAAATCCGTTCAGCAGTTTTTGAGCTTATCACGAACAGACAGACACGGCGGGGGACTTTGTTTTATAATATGGAGTGATATCATTTATTATTATGAATCAATTTAACATTTTCTGGGTAAAAAAATTACTTTAAAATAGCATAAGCATCACTAGAACCTACCAATAAGCTAATATAGTACTACCCTACGACAAGTAAACAATTGTAACGACAAGTTTATGTAAATATAGGTACACATTTTCCTTTGCATAAACACCCGGTATGCTTTCATTGAAGCGCTTGCTAACAGATATTCCGTGACGTCAGCGGCTCCCATTGACCTGGATTGAACTGGTTATCAATAAACGAGGTTCGAAGTTCTTAGTACTGGTATAGACTGGCAACTTTTTGTGGCAAGGCGATAGTTTTGTTGTTGACAAGTGATCGCAACACAGATTAATGACAAGTACATAATTTAAAATCACCTACTAAATACCTAAACTCATCACCTGTACTGATTACCTAAAATGTTGGACTACTTGAATTTGTTAACATTTTAACTTTAATAATTATCATATTAAGTAGAATAATAATTATGTATTAGTCTGTTAAACACGGCGTATGTAGTGTTTACTAATAATTGTTTGTTACAATAACTTTATGAATGAGGAATGTAATGAAAGTGAATGAAGCCAGAGAAGTGTGTCAGGATCGTAGCAAATGGAAATCCGTAGTCTCTGCCTACCCCTCTGGGAAACAGGCATGAATGTATGTATGTATGTATGTACAATAACCTAAAGTTTCCAAAATTGTTACATCCTTACTAATATTATAAATGCGAATATGAGTTTGTTTGTTTGTTATACTTTCACGCCTTAACTACTCAACCGATCAACATGAAATTTTGCATACGTGTTGTCAGGGGTACAGAGTAGGACATAGGGTACCTTTCATTCAGAAAAAAGAACTGTTGCAAACCTAACCTAACCTACATTTACGCGAGCGAAGCCGCGGGTGAAAACTAGTAGTTATATAAGAAACATTGTATATAAGCGTTAATGAACCTTATCAAATAAATAAATATGGCAGGACCATTGTATATATGTAAATGATCTGATCGCATTTATAAACTACACAAATTCCATTTCTATGACGGAACGGTACAATATATCATTGCATTGCATGCGACTTTGTACAAAAGTCTGCATGAGGCGCAAACACAATGGTTGAAGAGAAATGGTGTAATCACAATAGTAATAAGGTCTACTATGGACTGGCACTGGACATAACTTAGCTTCTAGTATTATCAACGATTACTACCTTCGTAATAATTTTACAATACATTTATGTCATGAAATGTCCAAAATCCATGTTCATTGTTATAGCAAACATAATAACATTGGATTTTTATTTTGATTCCGTGTAATGTGAAGTAAATTGCTTTTTTATCTATTACATATTGTGATAACTGTTGCCTAATTGTTATTACATTCAGTTAATTTTCTATTCATAAAATAGCAACATATTGTAATGGTTAGCGACATTTAAGTTTGCTATCTAGATTTAGTTTTAATTACCTTTCTTTTATAAAATTAAATGTATCTAACATGAACTCAATAATAACTTTAATTGATTTTAAATTAATAGAAAGATCAATCAGTATTTAATATTACCTATGTACTTATAACCACAATTATTTAAAACTAACTTATACCTACCTAAAATATTATAAAACAGAAAGGAAAAGAAAACTAAAACCCTCTAATAGGCGTCATAAAATTCCTCCGCATCACAGTCGACTGGTAGTGTACCCAGAAGACTGGCAGCAAAAATGACTTTAATTTAATATATAAAAAAAACATTTGCTTGCCTGTCAATAAAGTGCGAATCTCTACGTAAGAGCTAAATTACCGCTTATTTGAATTATTAATACTTTTAAAATAATATAACACAGCATGCTCTATACAATACCTTAATGCAGCTTATACAATATATACAATAAACGTATTTGACTTAAATAATAAAAAAACTGTAAAGTTTTATTACTATTTAAGTGAAATAAGTTTATTTCCCGAGCTCTACAATACAAAGAATTTCTAAAATTTACTTAAAATAAATCAGATACAAGCAAATTATCATTTTAAATCTGGTAATAGGGATAATTGTCAAATGACAGAAGGATGCACGGATACAAACTGTGATGTAATCGGTATTTAAATGCAGCTGCCAGAGGGAGATAGCGAGATATTCACGCTACACCCCCACTATTACTTATATCCAAATTTAAAATATTTGCTACTACCTTATTTTGTAATCAATACTGTTTGCACAAATAGTTTTGATTGCTAGTTGCTCTTATGTATAAAATAATATATCAAACAAAGACAACTACCCTATTATAATTCCGATAGCTATATATTATTTCAGAGTTATTTTTCTTTCCTCTTTATATTCCGTGCTGCTAGTTAAATATTACCCGACACAAAACTCAAGACACTGAGGTCATTGAACTAACGAGGATCAGGCTGCAGCCTTATTGTTTTCAAAACGTTGCGCTACAAAAAGTTTCTCGTTTGCACACTTTCTCAGTGCATTTCAATTAACCGGATTATTTGCGCTTGACTGCTGTAGTTGTTGTGTTAACCAGTTATCCGGATGAGATTAAAAATTTATATCTACGGACGTGAATATTTAGTCCGAGATTTTTATTAGGTTATGAGTGATTGAGTGGCTACGCTTTGTTGAATGAAAATTTTATCTATGTAATACAATTATTTATATATTTTATAATAGACAAGCTTTTTTCAATAGCATAGGTGAACCAGAGATTTGAATAGTTTTTGAAATTGCTTGTCCTTTTGTTTCTATAAATAACATAAAAAGTACTAACTAAATAATAAAATTAAAATCTTATTTATATTTATATTTCGATATTAATTTTTATAATAATCTCATTTTTAATACTACTGTACAATATAGTTAACACAACGTCAGTGAAGTAATCAACCCCACGAATATCAAACAACAGCTAGACTTAGAACAACGATCTATGGATCACACAAATGTGATTTCCTTGTGGGTATTGAACTTATAACAAATGGTTTACTGACATTGGCGACTCCTGTGCATGAGGCTATAGTTAGATGCCCTGATTAGGATAGTCTATATATTAATACGTGAAGCAAAAACTTTGTACCCCTTTTTACGAAAATTGCGCGGACTGAGGAGTATGAAATTTGGCACAGTTATAGTTTATATGGAGAAGGAGTGGCGAATCCTAATATTTTTATAAAATACGAATTAGAAATACATTAATAAATTAATGTACAAACACTACACGCAAACAACCATGCATTTGACACACGCAGTCGAATCGCGTTCGTAGTATTTCGACATTGTTCGGGTGATGTCGTAGAATTCTTCGTAACTATGGTTACATATTATTATGCATGTAGAGTAGGTGACTAAATGAAATGTGATTACAAGGGCATAGTTATCTTTACATATGTATTAATATAGTTATCTTATATTAATATAGTCATCTCATATATATATAGTTATCTTTACATATTAATACGTGAAGCAAAAAATTTGTACCCCTTTTTACGAAAATTGCACGGACGGAGAAGTATGAGATTTGGCACAGTTAAAGTTTATATGGAGAAGGAGGGGCGAATGCTAATATTTATATAAAATATGCATTAGAAATACATTAAATTAATGAAAAAACAGTACATGCACACAACCATGTATTTGACAGATGTAGTGGAAGCGCGTAACTATAGTTACATATGTAACATATATCAGCAATATCTTACAGGCAAACTTTGGTCGAATTTCGAGTACTAGGTGACCGCTAGTAGACAATAATAATAATAATAATATTCTATCACATACACACAACACCATCTAGCCCAAACTAAGCAGAGCTTGTACTATGGGTACTAGACAATGGATAAACATACATATATACTTTTTGTTTGTAAATACATACATATTATAGGTACATAGAAACACCCAGACCAAAACAAACATCCATGTTTATGCACACAAATGTTTGACTTGCTCGGGAATCGAACCCGCGACCTCAGGCGTGGCAGTCGGTTACACTAACCACTACGCCATCGAGATATAACGATCAAACTTAAAATTGAAATCAATTATGGGCGAATTTCGACCACTTGGCGACTGCTAGTATTATTAATAACATTGCCGGTTCGTACCATTGTATATTGCTGTCTACTGAGCATACAGAGCTAGTTAGCTGGCTAATTATCTATTATGTGGAACCAAAAACTATAGCTGGCAATCTTTTTCTCCCTAGTCTTTATTATTCCCAAGTCACTTGGGGTCGGCTTTTCTGGTCTAACCGGATTTGACTGGATAGCAGTTTTTATACGGAGCGGCTGCCACCTGACCTCCGCAACCCGAAGGCTAACGATATCCTAAGGCTAGACTAGTGTCAGGATATTATAGGGCACTGACTTCCCAATAACGACTGCCATAGATGTTCTGTTGGTCTCCCCACTGAGCTATCGCTGCCAATATGTTGATGTAATACACTGTTGCCTTCCATTTAGAGATATAGGTGTGAGGGTATATTATGATGTGTATATGTAATTAGCAATCGAATTTATCATTGCGCGCTCCCTGCAGTCTGAAATGATTTCAACTAATGATTATCATATAAATTCTGTGTAAAAGGGGTGGGTATTGAGCTGATTAACGCTTGTAGACCAAACGAAATTATCTACGAATATATAAAACAAACATTATCGGCCTATTTTGGCAGCGATTCTGGTAGATTAATTTAGATTAGGTGACGTATTTTAGTTGGTATACGATATATCACAGTTGGTATTTCAGTTTGCTGGTGCAGTCAGCGACATAGGGCTATGAAAATTGCCAAGATTTTTAAGTGCTCTGTCATCCTAACGAATGTTCAAATGCGAATGTAAGTTTGCTTGTTTGTTATGCTTTCACGCCTTAACTACTCGATCGATCACCATGAAATTTCGTATATACGTTGTCAGGGGTACAGAAAACGCCACAGGGTACCTTTCATCCAGAAAAATGTACTGTTTCCGAGAATAGAAAATTTACACACCCTACATTTACGCGAGAGAAGCCGTGAGCAAAATGAAGTTAGTAATAATATCTGCCACAATTACCTCACTGCTGGGCTTGAAAGGTTCAAGCCCAGCAGTGAGGTAATTGTCTAAAGGTCATTGAGGTCATCTCAATGTGAAATGGGTTCGGCCATAGCTTAGGTATCATAGGTATAACATAGGTACTAAAAGTTACGTGAATGAGCATATTAGTACTGCCAAGACAGGGAATGAAAGTTATTTTTTATTTAAGTTATTGAAAGATATCTTTTGTAACTTGGAACTCTGACAGCATTGACATACAAAATTATTAAATATTAATTATATACTAGTGGTCAAAATTCGACCAAAATTCCTAAGCTTGCTATTTTGTTTTCTGTTTTTCTCTATTACATATAAATAAGGTATAGGTAACCATAGTTACAAAGAATTGTATGACGTCAGACGAACAATGTCGAAATACTACGAACGCGATTCGACTGCGTGTGTCAAATGCATGGTTGTTTGCGTGTAGTGTTTCGTCATTAATTTAATGTATTTCTAATGCATATTTTATAAAAATATTAGTATTCGCCCCTCCATTTCCATATAAATTTAACTGTGCCAAATTTCATATTCCTCCGTCCGCGCAATTTTCGTAAAAAGGGGTACTAAGAAAAAGAAACTAAAAACATGACTATTAATTACATCGGCTACATTTTTTTAGAATATTCTAGACATTTACAAAAGGCATAATAATTCTAATAAAATCTAACAAACGGATTATTCTTTTTTATACGCCTAACGTATTCTAATAAAGCATATGAAACTTGCCTGAGGCGTAGCGACACAAAGAGATGAACTCAGTTAGCAAATACTTAGGTACCTATATATTTTTGTCCTTATTATCTTTTATATTTTTATTCAGTAATAAGCGATGTTAAATGAGGGCTTTTGAATATGAACTGATAATATTGATATCATATAAAGTTGTATGTTTGTGGCCTATTATTAAAGCATTTATTTTTGTAATATTATTTTATTTCGCTTTCCAGAAGTAAATTCTCTTTTTTGTTTCAACTCAACGCTGCACTACCAAGTCAGTAATTATTATACGTATCGTTTCTTAGACCAAATGCACGGCTAGTACAAAACCTTAAAAAACACCTAAACCTTTCTCATGAATCATTCTACCTATCGGTGAAAACCGCATGAAAATCCGTTCAGTAGTTTTTGAATTTATCGCGTACAGACGCAGCGGGGGAGTTTGTTTAATACATACATACATGCATAGATTCACGCCTGTTTCCCAGAGGGGTAGGCAGAGACTACGGATTTCCATTTGCTACGATCCTGACACACTTCTCTGGCTTCATCCACTTTCATCACATTCCTCATACACGCTCGTCGGTTCAAGGAGCTCTTAACCTGGCCTTTGTCCAGAATGCCTCCGATCTGATCGAGAAACGTTCGCCTAGGTTTTCCTCTTGCGACTGTTCCATTCATACTAGCCTTATAAACTTTCTTAGTCAGTCTTTCCTCGTCCATTCTTTCTACATATCCAAACCAGCTTAACATAGGTACCCTTTTCTATTCTTGTGACTATATCCACTTTCATGCCGCATCTCTCTCTAATCACACTATTCCTTATTCTATCTTTTAGAGTCTTTGTCTTCTTTTTTGTTTAACAATATGTAGAGATATATAATATTTGAAATTCTGCAGTTTTTCATCCGTACAAATTTCGCGTTAAAACAGTACAGGGACAGATTTTCCAAATAAAAACTCTACATATTCGTTTTTAAAAGCATATTGAAATATTCGGTTTTGTTTTTAAAGTAATTTTTCGACAGACTGGGATCTTATTTATCAATATTTGACATCCTATATGCGAAACTATATTATGGGCGGTGTGGAGGCCACTGCTCTTAGACCACACGACTGCTTACCATCAGGTGGAGTGTGGTCATTTAGACTAGCAAAAAAAAAAAAAGAAACTAGTGTAATGCTATACACACATCAATATTAAATGCATAAATGGAGCAGTGCGTTGGTTATTCTCATATATCCTTTTGTACATTCGGCATGTTATAATTTGTGAAATGGAAAAGTGCTTGGTATATTTTATTTGAAGTCGGATTTAAATATGGCCGGCGAAAAATGACTGGGATAGACCCTTAATAGTTGACAATATACAGGCGGTTATAATATATATATAATATCAGTCCTGTATTAAACTGTGTCCATTGCTGGGCATGGGTCTCTTCTCCGTGTGAGAAGGGTTAGGCCATAGTCCACCACGCTGACCTAGTGCGGGTTGGCAGACTTCACATATCTTCGAGAACATTATGGAGAACTCTCAGACATGCAGGTTTCCTCACAATGTTTTCCTTCACCGTTAAAGCAAGCGATAATCAATTATTTAATACGCACATAACTTCGAAAAGTCAGAGATGCGCGCCTTGGGATCGAACTCGAGACCTCTGCGTGGCAGTCCAACGGTTTCCCAGTAAGCTATCACTGGTATTATTTTAGGCGCTTATTATATTCAAAATATATTGCATATCAGCCAATATTACTGGGGAAAAGTGCAGATTTCAAATACTGTATCTATTTGAATGTTGAAATTATTAGTTGCTACAGCGATTACCTGCCTCAAACCTCAAACGGACATACACACCAAATTTATCTTTTTAGAATATTAGAATAGTATAGATTTAGTTATGATTGCCTCCGTGGCGCAGCGGTAGTGAATGCGACTGCTGAGCATGAGGTTCGAATCTCGGGTCAGGCCAATAAAATGTTATTGGGTTTTTCAGTTAAGAAATCTCAGTAGCAGCCCGGAGTTAGGAAGTTGGTGGTGAGACACTCCCGTACCTCGGAAAGTACGTAAGGCCGGTCTTGCGCCTGATCTCTCTCCGGTCGTGTCGGATTATTCGTCCCATCGGATCATGAGAGTTAGGGAACAGAGAGTGCACTTTTTGCGCAAGCACTTGTGCACTATAATATCTCCTGCGTTGTTGGCCAGTCTCCGTTAAGACTGGACGCCGTGGCCGAAATTCGGTCTGGAGGATATTATTATTATAGATAAAATTGCTTCGCTTCTCCTCGAGCTTTGATTTCGATCGCAGCCAATTTTGAAGTACCGGGTTCAGAGTGCCTAGTGCTAGTTTGTTTTACGTTAACGCGATCGACACGTTTATGACGTTTGGCGCTCCAATTGGCACGCTCTAAACTTTTAAATAAACAAAGAGCCAAACGCGATAAGCTTTTCGAGCGCTTTAACCACCAGCCAGATTACTTGCCAGGCAGTGTTATTGGACATTTATGTTCAGAAACTCTCGTTAGTAGAACACCTTTGGAAATGTACCTCGTAAATGACAATAAATTCTTCGTTAAAATACGTAGCATCTAAAAACTTAGGTAACTGTAATGCAATTCTAGCAACTCTGCGATATTCGGTTAAATATTTTGAATTTTCATAATATGCATATTCTAATCTATTCGACTTATTCATTGTTATTTGAATACATACATACATATATTCACGCCTGTTTTCCAGTTACATATCGTTTCTTAGAACAAATGCACGGCTAGTACAAAACCTTAACAAATTATACACATAAACCTTCCTCATGAATTATTCTATCTATCGGTGAAAGCCGCATGAAAATTCGTTTAGTAGTTTTTAAGTTTATCGCGTACAGACACAGTGGGCGAGTTTGTTTAATACATACATACATACATTCACGCCTATTTCCAAGAGGGGTAGGCAGAGACTGCGGATTTCCATTTGCTACGATCCTGACACACTTATCTGGCTTCATTCACTTTCATAACATTCCTCATACACGCTCGCCAGTCTAAGGTGCTCTTAACCTGGCCTTTATCCAGAACGTCTCCGACCTGATCAAGAAACGTTCGCATAGGTCTTCCCCTTGCGACTGTTCCATTCATTAGTTATTTGAATACAATAATCGTTATTTTATTATGCAATGACCTCTCGTGTGTTTTTTGCACACCTGGTGTTCATAAGCGCCAAGGACTTTCTTTTCACTTTCTTTTTGCCAGACACTCAACCCTTACAGCTAATACACATTAATGCCCGCCAATTATACAGTTGCAAATCCACTTTCGTGGTGTAACAAGCTCATAAAAATCGATCGACCATTTTGATGACAATTGAACAAAACATAAATAGTGCCAAAGTCAAACTCAAAAATCATTTAGGTCACAAAGTAACACTTATGAACGCCACTGCCACCGAGCCAGTTGTGGGTTTGATCCTCAGACAGGACAGTAATTTGCGTGATCCACAAATGGTTGTTCCGAGTCTGGATGTTTTTTGTGTCCGTTGTGTGGATGTTCGTAAAGTTCCCCGCGATACAGGATTTATTCCTAGTGCGGAAGCTGTCGTAAAAACAAAACATGGGGTTTAGTGAGTTTATTAGATTTACTGAAGTCGCATTTATGTTAGTTGCAAGGTTCAGGCAAAAGGTTCAGCCTACGACAAGATACCTGCAAGAAACTCAAGGCCTCTCTTTTAAATCGCCATCAAATTGTAATTTGAGTATTTTACAACTCGTTTATGTCCCAGGTGTTGCAGTCCATAAAACTATTACTATCACTACTGTCCATATTAAACGAAACTTTAAAAATAAATGATTAATGTAGTTGGAAAATTCCTCGTTAATCGAATAATAGACACGGACAACACATACAATCAAATTTTGTTCTAATCATAAAGTAATTTATTATAATAATATAATATTCTATCACATACACACAACACCATCCAGCTCAAGCTAAGCTGAGCTTGTACTATGAGTACTAGACAATGGATAAACATACATATAAACTTTTTTTGAAGTGAAAACTTCTTTAGCGGCGTTGTGCCCTTTTTTGTGATGGGTAAAAAATGTTAAACTCGCGTCAGGACACGTGACCTGATCAAAAATTCGTAAGACGGAGGGAGAATTGTTATGTCTGTGTACGATAGCGCAATAAATGAATATTGTGTTTTACCACATAAATTATAGTACTTTTATACTGATAATTAAAGCAATTCGTGCAAAATTATTCCCTAACCATTCCAAAATATCAAAAATGCACAACGTTAATATTCAAGTTTTCACTTCTGCCGGCACTCCCGGAGGCAACAATTTTTTTTTGTTAATACATACATTTTATACATAGAAACACCCAGACCAAGACAAACATCCATGTTCATGCACACAAATGTTTGACTTGTGCGGGAATCGAACCCGCGACCTCAGGCGTGGCAGGCGGTTACACTACTTACTACGCTATCGAGTCGTCGAATCATTCGAATTTTCTCGTGACAATCGCTCATCACCTTTACCTTTCTTCATTTATATAAGTGGGCATCAATATAACATGAACTAGAAAAATAAAAAGACTGATAAATATACGTCCTTTCTTACTATTCTCAGCAATAAAACTACTGATGTGTGATATTAATAAATGACACTTCAACTAACTGATACGATGACATACCTACACTTGACATACATTCATTCAATTCTTACAAATAATATGAAGTAGAATGTGTATTTATTGTCTGTGAAGACAACAATGATTCGTCTCTTTTGTTTTTATCATATGACTTAATATAACGCTTCTGTTTGGCTGGAGAGGCAGGCAGAGATGTATAAAAAATCTTACTCGAACACTTGCTCTGGATGGCTTATTTCTTTATTTAAACACATTTATAATATGTTTAAACGATATATTATTGTAAGGTAAGTCTACATCTATATTAATAAAAAATCAATTGCCACATGTATGACGGAGCATCATTATGAACGGCTCGACCGATTTGGCTGTTTTTTTTGTTGTGTTTGTTATTGTCAGGACAAGGTTTGTATGAACGAAAATTAGCGAAAAATCCGCGGGAAATGTCGACAATATAATGGTATTTTTATATGAAAAAAACGTTGCTTGACGTTTTGAGAGCTGATTTCAGCTTGAATGGGCCAGCTCGACTGGGTAAGGACTACCCTCTAACAGAATATCGAGGTGATAAAGCAGTATTCCTACTGTTGTGTGTCGTCCGGCAAGTGAGAGTGCCGGAGGCCCAATCATCCTTTTTCCCCCTTCCCGCTCCTTCTCCTTCCCACTTCCTTTCCTAAAGGGTTGGCAACGCGCAAGTGATGCCTCTGGTGTTGCAGGCCTCCATAGGCTACGGTGACCATTTACCATCAGATGGGCCGTATACTTGTTTGCCACCTTAGTTGTATGAAAAAAAAAATCAACGGGTTGCACTCTGGGAGTGCCGGCAGAAGTGAAAACTTGAATATTAACGTTGTGCATTTTTGATATTTTGGAATGGTTAGTGAATAATTTTGCACGAATTGCTTTAATTGTCAGTATAAAAGTACTATGATTTATGTGGTAAAACACAATATTCATTTATTGCGCTATCGTACACAGACATGACAATTCTTCCTCCGTCTTACGAATTTTTGATCAGGTCACGTGTCCTGACGCGAGTTTAACATTTTTTACCCATCACAAAAAAGGGCACAACGCCGCTAAAGAAGTTTTCACTTAAAAAAAACTGGTTTTATTAACACATAATATATCATGTCAATTGCATGACGCCAAATATTTTTTTTAAAACATCGGGAAATGACTGAAATTTTAGTAAATATACAATATACAGCTGAATGAGAGGGTTTTTAGTAACGGAGTAATATAAACTAATAAATACGCAAAATATCATTTTTTTTATAGAAAGTCCCATTCTGTTATCCTTACTAATATTATAAATGCGAAAATGAGTTTGTTTGTTACGCTTTCACGCCTTAACTACTCAACCGATCAACATGAAATTTTGCATACAGTTGTCACGGGTACAGAATAGGACATAGGGTATGGTTCATCAAGAAAAAATAAGTGTTGCAAACCTAAACTAACCTAACCTACATTTACGCGAGCAAAGCCGCGGGTGAAAACTAGTTGTAAAATAAAATTTGAATTTATAAATACATTTGGTAAGTTTATTTTTTAACTTGTATTTTTATGCATAACAAATATTATAGTTATGCATGCATAATGAAATTATGAATAACTAGGCTTCGCTAGCATTCATTTGTTGTTGTTGACAATAAATTGCTATTGCACAGGAATAGTATTTTTTTTATGATAAGTAGTCTACGTCCTATTCATGATAACGTGTATGTGAAATTGCATGATAATCGGTCGAGTAGTTTAGTAGCGAAAGCGTAATAAACAAACGCATTTCTTGCATTTATAATAATACTAGATTTTGCTCTTGGCTTTGCTCGCGTTAATGTAGATTTTGTCAATTAATTTCTGGTTTAATCTCAGCTTGCTCGGGCACCTAGCATTTTTCTACATAAAAGGTACCCTATGTCCTTTTCTGTACTCCTGACAATGTTTATGCTAAGTTTCATTATGATCGGTCGAGTAGTTGAGGCGTGAAAGCGTAACAAACAAACTTACAATCGCATATTAATATTAGTTAGGAGTTAAGATATTAGTAAGAATTATTTAATTATTATTAATCTTATGAGACATAAGTTTTTTATTTTTTTATTTATAGAACAAAGAACATATGTCATTACAGGAAACCTAATGCGCTATAGTGGACATTAATCCTTACTAATAATATAAATGCGAAAGTAACTCTGTCTGTCGGTCTATCTGTCTATCTGTCTGTTATCTTTTCACGCTCAATCCGCTGAAACGATTTCGATGAAATTTAGAATGAAGATAGCCTAAGACCCTGGGAAGGACATAGGCTATATAACGTCACGTTACAGCTCACGGGAGCGGCGCAGTAACCACAAATACTAATGACGCGGGTGAGATCGCGGGCACAGCTAGTACATATTAATAGTCTATAAATTTATGATTATGGTTAGCAAAGAAATCGAATTGAATTGTAACGAAAATGTCCTAAACATGATATTTTCTGAGCGAAATACTGCGAGTTGCATATTGTTGATTTTTAAATAAGTGGAAGTCGGTTTTATAAGAATAAACGTTTATTTTAAAGGAATTTCAACTTCATGTACTGTACTCGTAGTGTCACGGAATAGAGAAGAGAATATATCATAAAGTATAGAATAGCCAGAGACACAGTCTAACAAACTAGGAAATTACATTAGATGGCGAGAAATTTAAATTAACATTTCAATACATAATTACTTACATTACTTCTAGCCTGATCATTATATTACGATGGATTTTCACCGGCTAATAACAGCCTAATTAGGCGTTACTACTAATCATGTATTGCATCGCTTATAGAATACATTTTTATTTTATAATGCTACATAATATATTTGTCTGCTTAATAATTATTGTATGCTTATTTTTTTTTTATTTACCTCAAAGAAAATGTGCTACATTTATCCTTTTACATAACTTCGCTAAACTGTGTAACAGTTTGTTGGCGAACACTGCACTCACTTAACAAATTAAAATTATGTATACACACTTTTAAGACACATTAGTTTAGTATTAGGTACAATATAGTTATTGTCAATGCACTTAAACTTTTTAGAAATTAAGAAGAGATACATTTAACAATAGTAAGGCTGTTTAATCTTCAATTTAATCGTTAAATATGCTGCTATTTACCCAGATTCTATAGTTATTCTGGTTTCCAGATCAATTGAAAGTACAGAATATTTATAGAATAGTGTCATTTCTCTGCTCTCATATTTTTAACTACCTATGTTTTTTTTTCGTTATCATAAATGTCTTTTGATCATGCTGTTGCTCTAGCGCGCTACTTGTAAAGACTTATATATCCATATGTTTTTCGAGTTTTGGTAGAGAATTCCTAAAAAAATAAAAAGGTCAACCCGCCTACCGTGGTAAATTTAGTTCTGAGAATTTCTAAAAAGGAAGTTAGCCCGTAGAGATTTGATCAATTTTTTTACTTGCATGAACTTGTTTAGTGGCAGGGGCTACCGGAATCAGCTAAATTTTGAAAGTGGTCTACCAGAAAAAAAGTTTATAAGCCTCTGCTCTAGCGCATGCCGTTAGTCAATTATTCTTTTATATATTTAACTGTTATACTGCGATTCGAATCAATATTACTTACATAGTTTAATACGTGCATGCCTGAAATGCTAGGTAAGGTGCATCACAGCCACATTTCATAAGCTATATCTTTAGATTTCACATAACAGGAAGAGAGCCTATCGCTGGCTACTGATCTACAGACTCCGTGCCCCTACTAAAAATCTCATGACAGAAAAATCTAAATAGACTGCACAATCCGCGATTAAAATCCAAGATGTCATGCACAACTGTTCACTATCATTGCGCTACGGAAACACTCACATATACAAATTACTACAAATCGTTTCGTTTCATATTTAAATGAGGTAGACATGCATAGGTTTCCATTTTTACCGACAATCGATAATATATTGCCGTCTGATATTGACGACAGTTTCGAACGCATTACGACATGGCTGTGAAATATTTAAAAATATGTTTCGTGTATCATTGAATTACTATCTATTTATATACAATAATGGCGATAGAGCATTACTGTAGTTATAATATATACATATATCTATATTTGATGAAGGAGATAAAAATGAAATAAACGGAAAGGTTTAGTAGAAGTGGGTATGTGAGCCTCTTACCTGCCGAGCTTATTCTGTTACAGTTCTAAGACCGATCCGGCTCAAGTATTTACTATCACTAAATAACTGCCACCAGTGACCTTTTTAAAAATGACACTAAAAGCCACAGATTACAAACGCACAAAGCAGACGACGACAAAAACGCAAGCGAATTACCGTCTAGCGAAAATAGTATTAGATTCAATGCTGCTACTTAAAAAAGTCCAATAACACTTTGCCGAATCTGGGAATCACTCTCCAGGTAATGCCCAGTAGTATTCTCAACCGCTGCTTCACCGACTCTATTTTAACATACATACATAGATTCACGCCTGTTTCTCAGAGGGGT
The DNA here is from genome assembly GCA_963564715.1 of Catocala sponsa. Classification (NCBI taxonomy): domain Eukaryota; kingdom Metazoa; phylum Arthropoda; class Insecta; order Lepidoptera; family Erebidae; genus Catocala; species Catocala sponsa. The sequence goes on from OY751339.1 coordinate 2,220,466, forward strand.
AGGCAGAGACTATGGATTTCCATTTGCTATGATCCTGACACACTTCTCTGGTTTCATGCACTTTCGTCACATTCCTCATACACGCTCGTCGGTTTAAGGTACTCTTAACCTGGCCTTTGTCTAGAACGCCTCCGATCTGATCGAGTAACGTTGGTCTAGGTCTTCCTCTTGCGACTGTTTCATTCACACTAGCCTTATAAACTATCATGCTCAGTCTTTTTTCGTCCATTCTTTCTACCCTATGCCCAAACCAGCTTAACATATCCTTTTTTATTCTGGTCACTATATCTACTTTCATGCCGCATCTCTGTCTAATCACACTATTCCTTATTCTATCTTTCTTTTAATTAAGGTATTATTGGTTGTAACATACTCATCATCCTCTTGCCCTGGTCTCAATTTATTTGGGGTCGGCGCAGTATGTCCTTCGCTTCCATACTTCTCTGTCACCCGTCATCTGATCATTTACCCCTTTCCCTTTCATATCCATCCTCACATAGTCCATCCATCTTTTCCCTGGCCTTCTTGGGGGTGATTCTGTCTGTTGGTCTGTCTGATCATAAGACAGGGCTTCGGGTACGCGCGCCCGGTTCCTCGAGCTACTGTAGTTACCAGCCAATATCCCTCCGGTCTATAGACCCTACTTTCCTGTCATATATCCCGTCAATATACCCCATATCTCCTATCCCCCCTCTTTCTTTAACAAAAACATTTCCAAGGAGGGTTGGCGTCAGGCAGGCGGCCGGCTGGTAAAAATACATGCCACAACAATTGCAGTATGGGCAATGTTATAAATGGTTGCAGCATACTGATAACAATAAATTCTATAATTTAAACTACAAATGTTTTTGTTACCTTGTTTTTCCAAAGTTAAGGTTTTCACAGAAACGCATTTTCATTACTTTTCACGCTATCCTGCAGAGAAAGAATCACAAAACTCCGCTCATTTCGAGCCGGTTATATCTCTTTTTGCGGTTTGGCAACGTGTAATGCACCGGAGTTATCGTTTAGTTTCACTGCGCAAATGGACCGAAAAAACATATATGCACATTTTATAAATAAAAAAGGAAGCCATGTATAAAAAGCCGTAGATGCAATGTTACTTCCAATCCATACTAATATTATGAATGAGAAAGAAACTCTATCTGTCAGTTGTCTGTTGAGATTTCACGGCCAAATCTCTCAACGGATTTTGACGAAACTGGGCAAAAAGATAGATTATATTCTAGGAAAGGACTTAGGCCTTTTATCTCGGATGTGTCCTCATGGTTTTCACGGGGTGTTCGATTTAATGCTAACATCGAACACGTGAACTGTGACCGGCTGGCGACGCATTATATTACTTAATTCATTAACATCAATTAGTGTACTTTCGGAACCGTCGCGACCGGGTGCATTCACAACATTACCTAACATTTTAACATTAACATTTAGAACATTTAGTTAAGAACAGTTTTATGATCAGTGATCGTTTTAGTGTAAACTTTTATATACCAATAAACGGATATTTCTTACTTTAACATCTAGTATTTTAAACATTCCCGAACGCATCCCCAATACGGGAGCATAGCTCCAGTAGATTTATATAAGTATAAGTAACTAATATTATAAATGGGAAACGAGCTCTGTCTGTCTATAAGACTTTCACGGCTAAACCACTAAACCGATTTCAATGAATTTTGGCAAAAAGATAGACTGTATCGGCCTCGATGGCGTAGTGGTCAGTGTAACGGACTGCCACGCCTGCGGTCGCGGGTTCGATTCCCGCACAAGTCAAACATTTGTGTGCATGAACATGGATATTTGTCTTGGTCTGGGTGTTTCTATGTATAATATGTATGTAATTACAAAAAAAAGAAGTATAATAATATTTAAAATTAAATTTAATAATTCGTTTCACCTTCTTTCACACTTACTCTACATGGATGATATCAAAATTTATGCAGCAAACAACACCGAACTTACAAAACTAGCCGACACCACACAAACATTCTCGACGGATATCCGAATTGAATTTGGAGTTGATAAGTGCAAAATACACTCTATAACTCGAGGGAAAACTGAACACAATATATATACTCTTAATACAGGTGAACAAATAGAAGCCATGAACGAACACAGCACTTACAAATATTTAGATTTTCATCAATCCAAGCAAATTCAGCAAAAACAAACAAAATTAGAGTTAACTAAACAATTCAAAGTAAGACTAAACCAAATTTTAAGAACCCAGTTAAATTCTCGCAACATCATAAAGGCAATAAATACCTATGCAATACCTGTTCTCATCTATTCCTTCGGGATTATAAATTGGTCTCAAAGTGATTTAATTAAATTACAGCGCACAATCAACACACACATGACAGCCAACAGAAAACATCATCCCAGATCGTGCGTACAGCGTCTCACACTGCCACGCCAAAGTGGAGGAAGAGGCCTCATCGACATACAAAACTTACACAATAATCTAATAGACAAATTACGCAAATACTTCTACTCCAAAGCTGAGCAATCTCAACTTCACAAATACTTAACGAATGCAGATAAAAAACTAACCCCCCTTAACCTATTGAATAGAAATGTACAGCCAAAATTATTGAGCAAAGAGCAGAAAATAGTTTTGTGGTCCCAAAAGTCTCTGCACGGGAGACATCTCGCTGATCTCGGCCAAGAACACGTCGACAAAGAAGCGTCGAACGAATGGCTACGGCGCAGAGAGCTCTTTCCGGAGACGGAGGCTTTTGTGATTGCCATTCAGGATCAAGTAATAGACACCCGAAATTACCAGAAATACATAACCCGTATACCTAACCTTCTCACTGACTTATGTAGACGTTGCCATAGTAGTTCTGAAACTATTCAACACATAATTGGTTCATGTAATTTATAGTACAAACTGATTATAAGCATAGACACGATCAAGTCGCAGCAATAGTCCATCAGAACCTAGCCCACAAATATTCCTTTATTGAAAAAAAAACTGCCTATTACAAATATAAGCCCAGTACTGTTTTAGAGAATAATTCCTTTGAAATGTACTGGGATAGGACCATTATTACCGACAAAACCATACACTACAATAGACCAGCCATAACTATACTAGACAAAACAAAAAAAACTGTTTTCATAATAGACATCGCAGTATGTAACACACATAATCTCCTTACTACGCATGCGGAAAAAATGTCGAAGTATGTTGATTTAGCTACCGAAATAAAAAGGCAATGGCAGGTAGACACTGTAAAAATCATACCTATTGTCATATCTACAACCGGCGTAGTCCCTAAGACACTTCGACATAGCCTGAGCATACTTGACATGCTGAAATCTACAATCACACTGATACAAAAAGCCGTTCTTCTTAACACATGTCGCCTCACACGTAAATTTCTTGCATCATCTACTTCTTAACTCTTTCCCCTCTGGCACACTTGGCTAAGGCCCGTGTGTCAGGTTTTTACCCCTTTTAAATGAAAGGGAGACCAAATATAAAACAAAACTATAATAATAATAATAAATTTATTGTTTCAAAAATAGCCACAATACAATGACATAAATACAATTTTTATATATTACTGTTTCATTGAACTCTGGTACCCAAGATAAGATTAAACTTGTGTTATGGCTACCAGCGCCCTCACAAAGAATTTCCCATTTTTGTTCAACGAACGTGGCAGACATGCAATTGGGAGTACTTGCTATAGCTATGCGCGAGTACGCGCGCGTACGTGTTTGTGTTCACATGTGTTGTGGGTATGTGTGTCTGTGCATGCATGTGTGTGTGTGTATGTGTGTGTGTGTGTGTGTGTGTGCGTGTGTGTGTGTGTGTGTGTGTGTGTGTGCGTGCGTGCGTATGTATGTGTGTGCGTCTATGTACATTAGATGGTGACCCTTTACCTACAAGATAGATAAGTTAATAAATCTTCAGTTTCAGTGTAGTTTTTGGTCAGAAGCCACTTGATTACAGCAGATTTACAGGCGTATTTGCATAGAGGATATATGTTGCAAGCCTTGTTTATGACATTATAGAGGTGACCCCCGATAATCTGATAATGTCTCCTCGCAAGTGTGGTTCTGAATTTCTGTACTGGGCATATTTGCTTAGACCGTCGTCGTTGTAGTTTGCTATGATCATAATTTAGAGAGGCGTGTTTTTTAATAACTGTATGGAATACAAAAAGCTGCCTCACGGTAAGTATTTTACATTCCCTGTAGAGTGTAAACGTCGGGTATCTATATGGTTTACAGGTCATAACCTTGAGTACAGCTCTCTGTGCCCGTTCCAGTTCCAAAAGGTAAGTCTTTGCGGCTCCTCCCCATACTGATATGCAATAGCTTAGAATTGACTGGCATAGAGCAAAATAAACTGTTTTTAAAGTCTGCTTTTCTGCAGAGTAACGTAACTTTTTTAAAACGTATATTAGTTTACACACACGGGCAGTAAGCTTGTCTATGTGAGATTTCCAGTTTAATTTATTGTCTATATAAACGCCGAGGTATTTCACACAGCTCGATTTAGACAGGCATGGGCAATCACACAGGGTAGAAAAGTGGTTATTTGTGCAGGAATGAGCCTTAAATTGGAAAGATTCTAGAGAGGGTTGGCTCGAAGATGACATCGAGAACGTCAGATAAGTTGTTTTTGAGACATTTAGGGTTAATAGGTTAGCAGTTAACCATCTCATTACATTATTAAGTGCCTGCTCCGCCAATCTAAAAGTAGCAGGCCAGGTACGACCGTGGACAAGGAGGGCTGTATCGTCGGCGTATGTATATATAGAGCAATTAAGAAGAGAGAGCTTGCAAAGGGCATTAATATATGTCAGAAAAAGAGTAGGGCCTAATATTGAACCTTGCGGAACTCCAAATGTTAGTCTTCTCGTCACTCACCATAGAATCGATTTTGACACATTGCGTTCTATCAGACAGATAATCTTTGAACATCTCAAGTGCGTGTAGTATATATGTATGTTTATCCATTGTCTAGTATCCATAGTACAAGCTTTGCTTAGTTTGGGCTAGATGACGTTGTGTGTATGTGATAGAATATTATATTATATTATATATTCTGAGGAAGGACACAGGCATTTTATCCCGGTGTGTGTTCCTATGGTATTCACGAGGGCATAGCTTCAGTATCATTATACAATATAAATACATTTGACTGCTCGGCTGGCATAGTGGTTTAATCGGTCGCCTTGCCATTGTCGCTGCGACAAATGTTATGGATTCTATGGATGGAACAATTCTTTGTTGATCCACAAATGGTTGACCTAAGTCTGGGTGTTCTTTATGTACATTGTTTAAGAATCAACATCCCCGCAACACAGAAATTATTCCTTTTGCGGAAGTTGACGTTTTTAACTTCTTGAACGTCTAGGGGAAATACGTAAAAATAATTAAAAATTAATTGTGCAAACAATACACAAACGGACAAATGTATGTGCGCTCGACGTTTGACTCATTAACGAGTATAGTGTGCAGCGGACATAAGTCTGTAGCTCTTTTTTATTGTTTTTGATGACTCATTTTTGCGGACAGACGTATGTCCGCTCGACAGTTGACGGATTAATCGAAAAAGAACTGGTCATACATAAATGAATTACTCAGAGATCTTTTAAGTAACAAACAATTAACTCTGTATACCTTTGTATTTCTGGTTTCAAAGCCCAACAAATATTCAAAGGGACACAAATAGATATACCATCGTAAAGGTAATACAGTCTTAGTAATAAGAGACTCACTAAATGAAACATAGAATTTATAATAAGAATCTCCTCATATGCCGTGAATTCAATTTGTGGTACATTCCTTGGTAGTTATCAGTTAGGGCTGCCGTGACTTATTTTGAAACTATTTTACGAATTTGTTTGTGAACTAAAATAAACATTTCGACAGTGCTGGTGACGTCACATGCTTTTCGAATTAACTCGTCAACTAGCTGGGAACTAAACACAATGAAAATGCAAAAAGTGTTAAACAATGGCGCTTGATTGAGAAAGCACTATTTTCGGTGTTTTGTTTGTTTTTTAAAAAGCAATTTTCGCACTAGTGGTCATTTTTATATCACGCGGCATTTCAAAAATTCAAAAAACGAAGCATTCTCTTTTATTTTAGCTTTTTGTTAGCCTTTGAGAAGAATAAAATAGTGACTGATTCACCAAAAAGAGCAAGCTCTTATATGAGAGACATTAAATATATAATATTAAAATTATCGCAATTTTTTTATAAAATATATATTAGCAAATATTACTTTCTTTTGTTTTATACACCTAAGGTGGCAAACAAGCATACGGTCCACGTGATGGTAAGTGGTTACCGTAGCCTATGGACGACTGCAACACCAGAGGCATCACTTGCGCGTTGCCGACCCTTTAGGAAAGAAAGTGGGAAGAAGAAGGAGCGGAAAAGGGGGAAAAAAGGTGATTGGGCCTCCGGCACTCACTCACCGAATGAAACACAACAGTAGCAATATTGTTATTTCACGTCGATACTCTGTGAGAGAGTAGTCCTTCCCCGGTCGAGCCGGCCCATTCATGCTAATATCAGCGAGGCTCTACTACTTTAACTTAGGCTCTATTTCTATATTAAAAAAGAAATTATATGCCTGGCTACACAGGTGTATTGTTCAGACTAATCCCATAAAATATATATCCACCAGTGTAAACCTAGCGTGGTATAGATTAGTTGTATGCAGCAGTTTTCTTAGTAAGCTGTATCATGACGAATACTCAGTAAGCTATTGTATGAGACTGAATGACGATATAGATGAAACAACAAGAGGTACAAGGAACCTATCATCTTTGCATCAGACGCAATAACAATTCTTAAGTAGACAAGGCAAGATGCCTAGAATCAAGCAAGAAGGCTTAGTTATATTGTGTTTCGGCAAACATATTTAAATAAATAATTTCTGTGATATTAATACTGAAAGTAACTTCTAAGAAACAGGCTTAAAACTATAGGTATTGGCCTGTTTCTTAGAAGTTACTTTCAATTAAATCTCTGTCACGTAATCGACTCGCGGCGCACGGTTGCGTGCGCGACGAGCGAGGAGGTGCCATCTCTAGTCCCCCTCCGAGCGGCGGCGGCCTATATAAGTGGATCGCGCCCTGGTGCAGTCCTCCTTCTTTCCGCTGCGCTTAACTAACAAGCGAAGTGGCTCTTCCATTAAAGAACCACGTAGGATGCCTTAAAGAACCACGTCCTGTGTATTGTTCGCGTAGAATTCTTATAAAGTGTAATTCATATATAATTACTTGTTCATTAAAAGTGTTAATTGTCGCACTATCTTGAAATCATCTTCGCTTTACATAACCTCAAGACACCACGGCCCTACAGCGTGGCCTGTCGTATTACTATCAAAACCCTTAAGGTTACATCTCTTTCCTTTGAATGTTCATATACACTTTACCTTCAATTAAATCTCTTTCTTTTGTGTTTAAGGTTTATATACCTTAGATATATATATATATATATATTTAAAGACTACGACCGCACTAGTTATAATTCCTATATAGACTTTACACACATTCAAACAACGGACACAAAGAACATCCAGACTTGAAACAACCATTTGTGTATCACACAAAGTTTTGTACCGTGTGGGATTCGAACCTACAACACTCTGCGCAGTGGCAGTGGCGAGGCGACCACTTAAACCACTACGCCATCCGTGCAGTCGTTAAATTCCAATAAAATACTAAAAAATATATTTTCAAATAATTAATGTACCAGAGTGGAGCAGCGGTAGCCTACAACTGCTATGCATAAGGTCCTAGATTCGATTTCTGGATCGAGTTAAGTATAACGATCCTTTGTCTAGAAATTCGTAATAGCAGCACGAAATTTGATACAGTGCCTGGAAGCACGAACTTGACAAACATACACGAAAATTAAATTAAAAAGTTTCGCACGTAAATAAAAACGTGCGCGTAACGCGATTTTGGATCGCGTTGATCGATTATAATAATATTCTATCACATACACACAACACTATCTAGCCCAAACTATGCAGAGCTTGTACTATGGGTACTAGATAATGGATAAACATACATAATACTTTTTTTTTGTAAATACGTACATATTATACATAGAAACACCCAGACCAAGACAAACAACCATCCAGGCGTGAATCTATGTATGTATGTATGTATAATAGCTATCAGAAAAATATAAAAAAATATATAAGTTACGTACTTTAAAAATTACAGGCATTTTAAAAAAATCAAAATAATCTACAGCCTTTGACGATCTTTTCACTCCTGTTACTACAGTTGACGTCGACTTCTGGGACAGCCTGTATAGATACGCTTCTAAATTAATCTATTGAACGGCTGATGCCCGCGTCTTCGTTATATTTGTGTATTTACAAATAACATTATAAAATGCTAAAACACAATTTGGAACTTGTCCAGAAAATTGCCTTTGATTTTCTGCAACAAAAGTTTAAAATTGTTTTTAGCTACCAATGATAACTCTTGTTCAAGAAAACTTATAAGTTGTATTTAAGATAAATTTGTAAGAGATAACGTAATCAAAATTTAAATTGAACATCTTAGTTAAAGAAATTGGATGCCTCTTTCAGATATACTCTAGTATAAAGTTTTATGATTCATAGAATTTCTTATTGGCAAATTTCGCCTGTGTCGACGACATAAATACGAAAATTTGTTTGCTACTTTTCTTTCTGAAGTGATTTCGACGAAATTCTGTAAAGTTCAAAGGACTTATATGTATGGATATGCAAAAGCATGTACACATATCATTCATTTCCTTCAGAAATAAGTAAATCTACTAATATTTGGGATGTGTGAAGATTTTCAAAAACTGCTGAAATGATTTAGGTGAAAGTAGACATACAGAGTACAGACATACAGAGTATGGGTGGCCCAAGAGCGGTTTGTGAGGAAAACCTTGGGGGAAGCCTATGTCCAGCAGTGGACATCTTTCGGCTGAGATGATGATGATGAGACATACAGATAGAAAGTGTCCTAGATTAGCACTACGGATACTTTTGATCACAGTATGTGTTCCTGTACGAACTATTTACATGGCTGAAAATTAGGACAGTGTCGTGCTAGTCTCTTACATACTATGTATGTCTTACGTTTATAACTTCTCTGAATCTTCTACGAAGTATGTTTTTTTAAATTGCCCGTCAAGATCCACACTCCGCCTGATGGTAAGTAGTCATGTGGTCCAAGAGCAGTTGCTTCCAGACTCTCTTCATTGCAGCTGAGGCGATTTTGAGGTCCCTACTTTGACGGCCTAAGAAAGTGATTATTACGCCCCGCTTAAAGGACCCAGGATTGAAGGAAGAAGGAAACACGTGCCTTGGTAGAGAATTCCATGCCTTGATCATGCTGAACAGAGGTATGAGGACCCAAACTTCCTGGTGCGCGCTCTAATCGACTCTACCGTGTAAGGATGGCATCTGAGCCCAGCGCGCGTTGTTCTGGATAGGAAAGGGGAGGTCGGATATACTTTTTTTATACAAATAAGGTGGCAAACAAACATACGGCCCACCAGATGGTAAGTGGTCACCGTAGCCTATAGACGTCTGCGACACCAAATGCATCACTTACACGTTGCCGACCCTTTAGGAAAGGAAGTGGAAAGGAGAAGGAGTGGGATGGGGGTATTCCGACTGTTGTGTTTTGTTGATTTCAGCATGAATGTGCCAGCTCGACCGGGGAAGGACCACTCCTTCCCCGGTCGAGCCGGCCCATTCATGCTGAAATCAGCGAGGCTACAAGGACAGGGCTTTTGCTTCTTCAACACGTAAGTGGTTAAGTTTACAATATTTTTTTATTAACGTGAATGTGCTTGCCCTAAATTATACTTCCTAATATTTCCCTAAATTATTAGAAATAATTATTATGTTAATAAGTAAAAATACTTCACACCTTTTTAGCCACTTCAGCAGTTTTACCAATTTTGAAGAGGGTCCTATACATATATTAATTATCTAATTATGTCAGGTTTATAAATAACCTAGTGTTAGGGATATGCCTCTTGTTAATATAAAAATTTTAACAAAAAAGAAAACCGACTTCATGAAAGAATATTCTAAAACTTAAAATGCCCTAAAAAGTTACTAAATAATTGCATATTCTTGTGAATAATTAAATTATTGTTATTTTTGGAGTCGGTATCAGCCGCCCGCGCCGCGTGTTGCGTCTATGTGTGTAATTGTGCATGCCAATGTTATGTTATGATTATAGTAAGACATCTTATGTTTAATTAGTTACAAACCTACCTTCGCTGACACCGATTTCAATAATAACAATAATTTAATTATTCACAAGAATATGCAATTATTTAGTAACTTTTGAGTACATTTTAAGTTTTAGAATATTCTTTCTTAAAGTCAGTTTTCTTTTTTATTAAAATTTTGTTTGTTTCTCGGTTTTTAGTGAACCTTGCCAAATATGAGAACATCATCAATGTAGCCAAATACACATTATTAAGGATAACTCGAAAACGAATGGTCAAATCTTCATAAAAATTAAATGGGACCACACGGGAAGCACCAGCTTTCAAATAAAAAAAGAATCATCAAAATTGGTTCACCTAGTCGAAAGTAACGAGGAAACAAACATAAAAAAAAAGAAAAATACAGACGAATTGAGTACCTCCTCCTTTTTTTGAAGTCGGTTAAAAATAGGTTACTCTATCTGTACTTAATTTAATAAAATCACTCCTAAATTATTTGCAAAATATGAGTCATATTTCGTCATACGAAAAATACTGACGCCAACATATATTTATCTTAAAATTCGAGCTAAATAAGAATCCAAAAGTCATGCGTCAATTTCAAATACCGAAATCATTTACAAAGAACACACATGGAATAAATAGACTCTACTGTAGAGTATTTTGCGTTACAAGTGTAAAGTCACCATCACATACCAGCCCTACGATACATATAAACGTACTCGTAGCTGGCCTCGACTTCGCTTCGGATTAATGTGGAATTTCAAGCAAATTAATTCTAAGCCAGACCTTATTCACACGGAGTTCATTATTTCAATTGACAATGCGTGCGATGACATTAACAATTTAGTGTTGCAATATGATACAGCACTAGTTTTTGTGTCAACAGTTGTTGTGACTAATTTATACGTTGACAACTTATTCATTTGACATTTTATTAATTTGTGTCAACCCCTTAGTACTGGTACGTAATTTGAGAATTGCTGTTATGATAATTCATCATCATTAATTTGAATATCTCAGGAGACTTATTTTGTCCAATTGTATATTTCTTTTTTGGATATTACATCAATCTAAATTTGCGTTATGCAAATAAGCGAAGTTACAAAATGCTTACATATAGAACTTGTATATAACGCTAAAAAGACACATGTCAACTCACGATATCTGTCCAGCGGTTTTTGATCTGGATCTAGCTCCACTATAAACACACAGCAACACATCAACCTAGACTGTTTGGACTTTGAACTATTATAAGTTGAACGCTGCGAATCGTACAAGAGAGGGCGTTATATTTTTGTTACGCTCTATCCTTACCATTACATCGACACCACTATGCACTGTCCCTTTCCGACGATTCTCTATTTTGTACACATCAAGTTAGACACCCTATATACGCATAATTACGCTATAGTTATGCGTATATAGGGTGTCTAACTTGAGGTATAGCCATGTGTACAATCATACATATCACGTAACAGAAATGTATCTTATCTTATCTTATACCTTAGCCAAAATGCCGAGAAGCGATTGAGAAATGTATTTATATGAATTGAAATTATTGATTATATTAATGTATTCGTATGTAATGTTTACAATAATATAAATACGTAATAGTATCAGCCCTGTATTAAACTGTCCCACTGCTGGGCACGGGTCTGTTTCAGTATGCGAACAGTTAGGCCATAGTAGACGATCCATAAATAAATAAATAACTGCATCCATTTTTCATTATTACAACGAAGAGACATACGTAAACTTATTGCACATCACTTATTAAAGCATGACATTATTAGCTGAAGGTAAGATGGAAGACTCTGGCCAAATACGTGTTTGAGTATTACGTGGAGATGTGGATAACACTTACTGCTTTTTCTGAAAGATTTATGCTAATGTCATAATGTAAATAAAGTATGTATTTGAATTGTGAAGTACAGGAAGATGAATAATTCACTTTTACATAAATAGTTATCTTATCTTATCTTATGTGGGCGCCAGTCAGTGCAGACCGGCGATACTTCGACCCAGTGGGATCTTTTGTGTCGACACTCTCCCAATAACGACTGCCATAGATGTTCATGGCAACCGGGACCGACGGCTTAACGTGCTTTCCGAGGCACGGAGCAGGCGATAATTGTCAATCAATACGCACATAATTTCGAAAAGTCATATAACTTCCGAAAGTCAGAGGTGCGCGACGTGGGTTTGAACCCGAGACCCTCTGCATTGCAGTCTGTTGGTCTCCCCACTGAGCTATCGCTGCTCTACATAAATAGTTAATATTATTGTTAATGCACTGTATGTCCAAAGAAGATAAAGAGAGGAACGACCAATGGAAACGGAAATTAGTTGTCAAAAATCATAAGCAGTGCCAGTTCCCTAAAAATAGTCCTGCAAGTTCTGGGGTCCATTTTACGCAACCATGGATGGCTGGAGCAATATTCCAGCAACCTAACATGTTTTATAATGTTAGACTATAGAGTTCATGTACTATCGCAAATAAAGTAAATTTTGCAAAAATAGATTTTACCAAATATTTCACCATTTTATTTATATTCTAAGGTAGCTAACCCCCACGGTTCACCAACGTTTATGATTACCGTTGCGCTCCTATGGCTCGTAGTATTATATTATATAGCTTATGATACGTTTGAATTAAGTAGTTTTTAATAGAGAAAGAGTTCCGTAGTTTCAGAGTTTATTCATTGCAAACAAAAATACCAACGTACAAAAGCACATTTCATTGCTCTTTATAATCTATACTAATAATATAAAGCTAAAGAGTTGGTTTGTTTGTTTGTTTGAACGCGCTAATCTCATGAACTACTGGTTCGATATTAAAAAAATATTTTTGTGTTGGGTAGCTCATATAACGAGGAAGGCTATAGGCTATATAATATCACGCTTTGACCCACGGGGTTGGCGCAGTAATCATAAACGCGGGTGAAACCGCAAGCACATCTAGTATTTTAGATATAGACTAGTATCATACGATTTTTATTAATGATTATTTTATGTACAACTATTTAGATAATATAAAACGACGAAAATCCTAATCCTAATCCTAACTAATATTATAAAAGCGAAAATGAGTTTGTTTGTTTGTTACCTTTTCACGCCTAAATCACTTAACCGATCATCCTGATATTTTGCATATACGTTGACAGGTGTACAGAAACGGAGATAGGCTACCTTTCATCCCGAAAAACATTACTGTTCCCGAGGAAAACAATAATAACGTTCTTATGATAATAATAGATGCCGCCACGTGTCTTTCGAATCATGATTGAATTATATTATTACAAGAGTACAACCCGAAATGATTGTCAAATTCTAAATTAACGCGAGCGAAGCCGCGGGCAAAAGCTAGTATATAATAATTAGTGGAAAACAATCGCAATAAAAATCCATATCTCACACTCCTTAAAAACCTATTTTACAATTTATAATTAATTTACTGACTCTAAATTAACCGATATAATAGTAAAAGTACGTAAACTAGAAATAACAAAAATTAATTCACGCGATGTAAAACAGTTTGCATAAAAGCTAGTTTCAGTCCAGTTCGTTATAACAGATCATCCTTGTTTAACAATTAGTACGCATATGGATTCGTACAAGCGCCATATGAATTAATTACTAACGTCGAGGATTATTATTAAGATAAAGATGGAATGTATTAGTCTGTTGGAATTAGACGTAATAGTGATGGAACGAATCAATGTCAAATGTATGTAAGGATCGTTCATAATATATGTTCTCACGTTAAAGGATTATAAAAGAATAGAATAGAAGTCCTTTTTTGTCAAGAATATAGGTAATATAATAATAATAAAATAATAAAATTTATTCGGCTAAAAAAGAGTACAATAGTCGACTTAATCAACTTCAAATTAAATCTTAATATCTAACAATAACTCAATGCCTTAATAAATTAGTTTTTAACCAAACTAATAATTATAGTAATCTGTTATAGCAAGAAAGGATATTTAAAAATCTTTAAATTATTATAAGCTACTTGCCTGAACTAGGTTAGACCTGTGTTTCAGGCGATCACGTGTCTATCTATTTTAAAAGTGATCTTACATCTAAATTCATGTAGAAAACAAAACGTACGGTTACGTAAAGTTTTACTATATTCAAAAGGATTCACAAATCGGTATTCTGTAATAGATTTTAGTAGCGTAAACGTGTTCAGGTTTTCACACATACATGTGAAAACCACAGATCACGGTACACATTAGTTTTCCACTAGAGACGAAAAACGACCCACCCTAGATAAATCTTGTGCCATGTAAAGGTGGTTTTAAAAAAATCTACCTTTCAACAGTTGTAAAGCTAACATCGCCAAACCTATCATTGCGACCACGGCCGCTCTATGAAATGTAAAGCCTTTCAAAAAAGTTTATCTAAATACCACGCAGGGTTAGTATAAAATTGATTAAAGCTTACCTTTGATATCAGAGTCCTGCTCACCGCCATACTGGACGAAGATTAGAAACAACACCATAATAATGATCTGGAAGACCATCAATGGCGTGTACTTGAATCTCGTCATCTTCTCCATTTTGTTAAGGTTTTATATCTGGAACAAGAAAATATAATTTGAACATAGTAATACATTAGGCTAGCAGCGATAGTTCAGTGGGGAGACTAACAGACTGCAATGCAGAGGGTCTCGGGTTCGAACCCACGTCGCGCACCTCTGACTTTCAGAAGTTATATGACTTTTCGAAATTATGTGCGTATTGATTGACATTTATCGCCTGCTCCGTGCCTCGGAGAGCACGTTAAGCCGTCGGTACCGGCTGCCATGAACATCTATGGTAGTCGTTATTGGGAGGGTGTCGACACAAAAGATCCCACTGGGTCGAAGTGTCGCTGGTCTGCACTGACTGGCCCCCACATAAGATAAGATAAGGTTATTGGAACATTGTATAATCAAGTTTGTATTATAAACTTAGGCATTATAATATATAATGCATTAAAATCATTTTTAAATTAAAGCAAAAATGAATAACATTTAACAATTGCTGCCTACTCCAACTGTATTCTTAGGACGTCTTTGCAAGAAATCAAATCAAATCAATCAGTTTATTTGCAATAAATATAATAGAAAGTATGATAGTTTTAGCTTCACACAAAAGATACTTTCCAAGAGCATCGTGACTGAAAAAGTACCTTGACGGTGCAGAAGAGCAAAACGTATAAATCTAACGACAGATAAAAGGACAGACTAAAATTTAACGATCACTTGACTATTCAGAATAGCACTATTAGTTCCGACCTAAGCGAGGCTTTTAATTACGAGCAGGACAGCTTTGTATAGCATCGCCGAGCGCGAAACTGCACCTGACAATCGATACGCACGAATCAAAGTGCAGTCCATTGAAATATCCCGATCATATCTCACAATAACATCCATCGTGTGAATTATACTGAAGTGGATTCAATTACTTTGTCTTTGGTACACTGTATTGAAATTGCATGTGTTTAGTTCTTACGCGACGCAAATGTTTGTGTAAATATGCTGGATGCCTTAACAGTTTAGTAGTTACCTCGCAACTATACTACAGTGAGTACTGAGGGTCGATGCCCGCATAGGGCATTTATTTGGGTCTTCTTTCTCTTCTTTTCGTATGGTTAGTGACCAACCTGTTGTCAAGAGTTGTTCAAGCCGCCCGTAGGCCTTTGACATGCCTTAACGACTGCTATCAATTTGACAACAACCGGGACTGACCGACCGACCGGGATTTTATTTGGGTAAATTTATGTAACTAAAGATTCATGACATACGGAGCCGAGACGCGGAACCTGACAGTGAAACTAGCCCACCGATGGCATGTCACTCAGCGAGCTATGGAAAGGTGTATGCTCAGAATCTCGTTAAGGGACAAAGTCCGGAAAGAGATTATTCGACAAAAAACCAAAGTCACTGACGTAGTTCAGAAGTGTAGCAGGCTGAAGTGGCAGTGGGCTGGTCACATCTGTCGCAGAAAAGATGATCGTTGGAGAAGACGGGTTCTCGATTGGAGACCACGACTCGGCAAGCGTAGTGTAGGACGCCCTCCGGCCAGATGGACCGATGACCTGAAAAAGGTGGCTGGAGGTGACTGGATGGCGAAAACGGGAGATCGGGCCTTATGGCGCACCCTGGGGGAGGCTTATGACCAGCAGTGGACTGCAATAGGCTGAAATGATGATGATGATGATGAAAGATACAGAATAAAAGTCGCAGTGGTAAAGGCAAGCTGTGGATATGTCGATTGCCAAACGACCATAGCATAATTACATTGGTACAAACATTGTTAGCATACGATGGACTTTAAAGTTATTAACTAGTTAAATAATTATATTCCATCCATGATACCAGTTCTAAGTGTTCTAACACAAGGCTATAAATACATTTAATATTAGGTACTTGATGATAGATGGGAGAGGTCTATTTTCAGCAGTGGACTACAACTGGCTGATTGATTTGTCAGCCTCGATGGCGTACTGGTTAGTGTAACCGACTGCCACGCCTGAGGTCGCGGGTGGGTTGGCTTCCCGCACAAGTCAAACATTTGTGTGCATGAACATGGATGTTTGTCTTGGTCTGGGTGTTTCTATGTATAATATGTATGTATTTACAAAAAGAATATATATCCCCTATCCTTTTCCATGTATTCAACCTTTAATTCCTTTTCCTAGCGTCAGTAACACGCAAGTGAATACTCCTGATACTGTAAACACTGTTTTGCTTTGATATCCGCTTACCACATCTAGATTACAAAGTTAGCCAAGACACGTCACACAGAAATGGCGTGTGTTACTGATGTGGCGCGGGCATTATGATATCTGTTTCTTATTTCGAACAAAACATATGTGAGTGACCTGAAATAGCATGCTATGGCCCGCCATTCGAGCGCCCTCGCGTATAGGCATGGCAGACCGTATGCTTGATCGCCAACTTGGAAATATAAAGGTCGCAGGCAATTTGTATGATACCGCGTTTTACAAACGGCGTCGTAATGATTCCGCGTTTTACAAACGGCGTCGTCGGTTTAAAAATGCTCGTTGATTGTTATAGTAGGATGACCGTCGACGGGGCCCCGCTTCGTGAGGCTCCTATTTTTGGGTGGGTTTAAGAAGGAACCTAACATAACCTAACCCTTCCGAGACGGAATGCAGTAATTTGAGGCGTATAGGTGCTCGTTATGCTTTTGAATTGTCTATCAAATATTGTAGCATATTATAAAATGACAAGGCAATTTACATTTTGCCTTCGGCATATTTTAAAACATTGAGCGTTTTTAAACGGAAGACGCCTTTTGTAAAACGCGGAATCATACAAATTGCCTGCGACATATACATAGAGTCATCTAAAAAGACATAGTTGTTGAGAGAGAATAAATCCTAACTAATATTATAAATGCGAATATGAGTTTGTTTGTTACGCTTTCACGCCTTAACTACTCAACCGATCAACATGACATTTTGCATACACGTTGTCAGGGGTACAGAATAGGACATAGGGTACCTTTCATCCAGAAAAAAGAACTGTTGCAAACCTAACCTAACCTAACCTACATTTACGCGAGCGAAGCCGCGGGTGAAAACTAGTTATTTATAAACCTTAATATCAAACGTAAACAATATTAATAGATAACACGCCATTCGACAGGCATCCTAAGCCACGAGGTTCATATTAGACGAATTAGTTGAAGCATTCCATTAGCATAAATTAGCACCGCCATTATCAATCTAGTAATATCGCGAAGCCGTGATTACGGAATCACGTCTGCTTACGTATATAGCCTCGCGGCTGTATCCCCGAAGGGGTTTGGCAAAGGTTTATTACCACATATCTCTAGCTATGGACTTAGGAAATGTGAAAAACATAAGCATACTCTATCATCATAAAACAATATTTTTTAAGTGAAAGCTTCTTTAGGCGCGTTGAGCACTTCTTGGGTGAACAAAAATCATGGATCTTGCGTCATCGTTACCGAACGCTTTCCATTTTTGAATTATTTTTGGTTTATAAACAAGTATTTATTTGATAAATACTTGTTAATACAATAATATTGTCTTCTGTTTACGCGAATGTTATTCATTGAAATTAAACTACCATGGCTGCTGAAAAGCAACCGAAACGTCGGGGAAAGTGTAAACATAAATATAAATAGTATAATAGTATAGTAATTGTATAAGTAGTTTTAATAGTTTTAATAATTCAATTAGCTTAAAAATTAGTAAAGTTTAATAGTTATACTAGTTTATCAGTTTCTAAATTTTGTAATAAAGTGTCAAATAAACAACGCGATAAAATCCGTATATAGTAGTTTAATTTCAATGAGTATTTATTTGAATTATTTTTGATTTATAAAG
Organism: Catocala sponsa; assembly: GCA_963564715.1. Taxonomy (NCBI): domain Eukaryota; kingdom Metazoa; phylum Arthropoda; class Insecta; order Lepidoptera; family Erebidae; genus Catocala; species Catocala sponsa. Next base: position 2,239,057 of record OY751339.1, read on the forward strand.
AAGTGTTTATGATCAAGGATTAAAGTTGTCACTTCTATCGGCAGTCCCCAAAGATTGCCTCAATTATTATTATTTTTTTTATGTTATAGGATGCAAACTAGCAGACGGATCGCCTGATGGTAAGCGATTGCTGCCGCCCATGGATACCCGCAACACCAGAGGAGTCACAAGTGCGTTGCGTTCCATTTAAATTTGTCCCCACCAGCACGAGGGGACGGTTGGGCCTCCGGTACCCTCACACACTCGACGAAACACAACGCAAACGCTATTTCACGCCGTTTTTTTGTGAGGCCGTGGTATCATTCCGGTCGATTCGTGCTGAAGCGTGGCTCTCTCACGGTTAAAGATTGTCTGTCTGTTTGCGATAAACTCAAAAACTACTAAACGGATTTTTATGCGATTTTTACCTATTGACAGGGTGATTCATGCGGAAGGATTAAGTGTATAATTTGTTAAGGTTTTGTACTACTCGTGCGAAATAATAAATTATTATAAGGACTTTGGACTAAGGAGCCATGTCAGAGGCCTACGGGCGGCTTGAACAACTCTTGATAACTGGTTGACCACTAACCACACTAAAAGTAGAAGAAAGAAAAAGAGGACTTTGGTTAGTTTGTCTTCCTTGGAATTCTGTCTATGGGCAGCTTATCATTGCTCTACGTGTATGACTACTATGAGTCAACCCTAAATAATAGGTGTGAAGGAGTTTAATAGGTAGAACCTACATGTAGATAAAAATAACAGCATGAAGAAATCTGCTTATGTCAATAATTATACAACAACAGTTTACGACTGTTCTGTACATTTAATCACAAGATTTTGATAACGGATGATTACTTTTTTTATGATTACAAAAGATTATTTTATTTTATGGAATGTCATAATTTCGCGCATCCATATGTGTTGCCAACTTATAGATTGTAATGAAATCATAATTTAAAACATGCTATTTTTATTCATCTCGTCTTAGAGTGGTATTTATTCTCGAATTAATTTAATTACAATGTAACACACTATACAACAGCGATAGCTCAGTGCGGAGACCAACAGACTGCAATGCATTGTGTGAAATATTTAGTAAAATCTATTATTGCAAAGAAAAATTTACTTTGTTTGCGATAGTACATGAACTCTATAGTCTAACATTATAAAACATGTCAGGTTGCTGGAATATTGATCCATCCATCCATGGTTGCGTGAAATGGACCCCAGAACTTGCAGGACTATTTTTAGGGAACTGGCATTGTTTATGGTTTTTGACAACTAATTTCCACTTCCATTGGTCATTCCTCTCTTTATATTCTTTGGACATACAACGCATTAGCACTGGTAACAATAGTATTAACTATTTATGTAGAGCAGCGATAGCTCAGTGCGGAGGCCAACAAACTGAAATGCAGAGGGTCTCGGGTTCAAACCCACGTCACGCACCTCTGACTTTCGGAAGGTATATGACTTTTCGAAATTATGTGCGTATTGATTGACAATAATTATCGCCTGCTCCGTGCCTTGGAAAGCACGTTAAGCCGTTGGTACCGGCTGCCATGAACTTCTATGGCAATCTTTATCGGGAGAGTATCGCCACAAAAGATCCCACTGGGTCGAAGTGTCGCCGGTCTGTACTGACTGGCCCCACATAAGATAAGATAACACACTTTGTGACTTAAATGATTAAATAAGTTAATTTTCACGATAGTTTAAATATTCACAGAAGGCATAGCCTTTATAAAATAAATTTAGGCTAGCAATCCTATCTTATCTTATGTGGGGGCCAGTCAGTGCAGACCAGCGACACTTCGACCCAGTGGGATCTTTTGTGTCGACACTCTCCCAATAACGACTGCCATATATGTTCATGGCAACCGGGACCAACGGCTTAACGTGTTGTTCGAGGTACGGAGCAGGCGATAAATTGTCAATCAATACGCACATAATATCGAAAAGTCAAATAACTTCCGAAAGTCAGAGGTGAGCGACGTGGGTTCGAACCCGAGACCCTCTGAATTGCAGTCTGTTGGTCTCCTCACTGAGCTATTGCCTCCTCGAGTCTTTACCTATATAAATGTATAAAATCTAGTGGTGCAAGTTTATGCTTCTTACTGACTTTGAAATTAAACTACTATATACGGATTTTATCACGTTGTTTATTTGACACTTTATTACAAAATGTATAGTAGTTTAATTTCAATGAATAACATTCGCGTAAACAGAAGACAATATTCTAAATATATATATATATATATATATATATATATATATATATATATATATATATTATATTGTAAATTCTTACTGAATATCAATAATAAGGTGCAGATTTCGATTGAGAATTCAATGTTAAAATCTAAATAATTTTTTTTGTGGGTTGCACGTTAAGAAATCCTCAAGTAGGAACAATAAAGAGGCCGAAATTGTGTCTGCAAAATATTTAGATCCTTCTATGGGTCATATTGTGAGATATGTATGTATGTTAGATAGCCTCTACCCTTCCTCGATAAAATACAAAATACTTTTTTCAGATTTAAATGTGAATTCCAGAGATCAGCGCGTTCAAACAAACGATGAGTTTCCTTTATTATATTCTTTACTTTAGATTTACTATAAGTCATTTAGTGGAAAGCAAGCAGTATAACAGGCCTATGTCTAGCAGTGGACTACGGTGGGCTGATTGATTGATTGAATTAGTATAATTTACAACCGTATCTATACATCTATATAAATAAATAAAATTGAAGTGTCTGTTTGTAATGTCATAATAACAACTTTTTATCTAATGCATATGAAAGTATATAAGGTACCTACACGAAAACATCTGTTTTAAAAAATTTTGTCTGTCTGTCTGTTTGTTCCGGCTAATCTCCGAAACGAACCGATTTTGACGGGACTTTCACTGGCAGATACCTGATGTTATAAGGAGTAACATAGGCTACATAGATTTTAGAAAAAAAAATGAGGTTCCGCGGAGACAAACACTTTTTAGTTAAAATCTATGCGGACGTAGTCGCAGGTAACAACTAGTTTCTATATAAAAATCGTAATATAGAAAATTTGGAGAACTCTTTTTATACATATTCCAGCTGTCCCGACAGACATTGCCCTGTACACACGAAATAAAATAACAAAAAAAAAAACAAACCTAAACCATTCTCGAATCCACTTGAACACACAAAAAATTTCATCAAAATCGGTCCAGCCGTTTAGGAGTTTAATTAAGAACACACGCACAGCAGATTTATATATAAAGATTGACTGCATGTTTATTATTACTGTTATACAATCAGTCCTACTGAATTAAACAATAGATACTTACATGTTTCAGCGTACCAGATTACACAAACGTAGAAAAAGTACAATAGAACAAATCGTGATGTAACTATCTGTTTAAAATATAAGCTATATAATATATCTATACTAATATTATAAAGCTGAAGAGTTTGTTTGTTTGTTTGCTTGAACGCGCTAATCTCAGGAACTACTGGACCGATTTGAAAAATTCTTTCAGTGTTAGATATACTAATATTATAAAGCTGAAGAGTTTGTTTGTTTGTTTGCTTGAACGCGCTAATCTCAGGAACTACTGGCCCGATTTGAAAAATTCTTTCAGTGTTAGATAGCCCATTTATCGAGGAATGTTATAGATTATATATCATCACGCTAAGATCAATAGGAGCTGAGCACCAATGAAGTATGTTTCAAAATCGGAGGGTATTTTTTCCTTTTGAGAGCTTCCGCTACGTGCACTGCGTAAACAGTTAAAGTTTCGCAAAAATCATGTATCACAGAATTATTTCCCTTTAAAAGTTCTAAAAAAAAATCTGCGACAGCATATGTCTATCTTTTAAGGTTGGCTCACTATAACCATTTTTATGCTAACCATATTTGTTCTAAAATAAAGCATTATTTGCGAAGGTATTATTATAAACATGATATTAATCTTTATCCAAATAAATACGTTATTCATCACAAGTATTTAATTTAAAACAAAATTGCCCTTTACATCATTCGATTTCAATGAATATCTTAGGAGATATCGCAGTTTTAAAATAACATTGCAGCAAAATAATTACCCATTACAGACATAGTACAAACGATGTTTCTCCTGGTTTATTCTGCGTGATTACTACTGGTTCGATTTGAAAAATTCTTTTAGTGTTGGATAGCCTATTTATCGAGGAAGGCTATATAACATCACGCTACGACCCACGGGGGCGGCGCAGTAACGATAAACGCGGGTGAAACCGCGGGAACATCTAGTATTTTATATTAGTCATTGTCAATGCCAATATAAAATGAACTATGGCCATAACATACGCTTCATTTGTTTTGCTGTATGTAATGACAACGCTGTGGTCCTCAAATATCTAAATAACTAGAGTCGGCGAGGCCGCGGGAATTATTTTCACATGCAATCGCAATCCCGCCGAGGTAAACCCTTTTTTTTCTTTTTTTTTTACGTGGGGGAATGCTTTGACGCATACCTCTCCGCGGGCTGACGGAGAGGTTATGTCGGGCTCACCGGGGGAAAGATACCCCGGTAATACCGACTAAAGCTACCACGGTGTTCCTCGACATAACCATAGATGGCGAGGCCGCGTGAATCGCTTTCACATGCAATCGCGACCTCGCCATGGTTTCGGCCAGCCGTGTGAAACATCAGGCCACTTCCCAAAACATACTTCCTCAACCGTCCCCCTAGGGGGAGGGGGACAAGACACAATACAGAGGCGCACGTGGGAACACGCACGCCGCCTCTCGGTCCTGGTGCTGATCGGGTGGCGAGCAGGCCCACGCAGCCCACTACCCCCAGGTCAAACCTCAGGGCCCAGGGTGGCTGGCGGTCGTCTCGCGCCCTCCGGCGCCCGGTTCTGCGGTTTGGGAGAGGGTGTAAGCGCTTACTCTACCGCTCCGCCGCCTCCTTGATTGAAATTACTTCATCACAGAAGGAGGCGACGGCGTTCCACGATCTCTCACTCCAGACCATAGACTGAACCACGGCCGGGAGTGAGAGAGCAGCCAGTCCGACTGCAGCAATCAACGCCGAGGTAAACCCTGACTTAACCTAACCTACATTTACGCGAGCGAATCCGCAGGCAAAATCTATGTAATTCGAGTTGATAATATGGTAATCAGTGTCTCCAGCATGTTCCTGAGTCTATGATCCATACTCCACGATGATCGCTTATCATTATTTGTACTATAGTAATACTAGTATACCACCTTACTAGTGTGAATAAAGTAAGTCTTCTGTCGAGAAAGAGAAAGAGTAATAAAACGTGTAACATGGTACGTTGAAACAGGATGGAATGTAACTAAGTCTAATGTCATTGTTTGTTTTTTATTACAAGCGTTAATAATGACTGCGGACTTTAACGAACTAATGCTGATTGTGTTAATTAAGGAACTGTCTCAACACACTTTATGATTGTGGTCCGTTACAATTAAACTACACTCTTTTTAATGTTAGTAGGCCCTCTTTAGTACAGTGTACCTAGTACAAGTTTTGTTTTACGTTAACGCGCGGCCAATCCGAGCGCTGAACGTCATAAACGTGTCGTTTATGACGTCTGGCGCTCTGATTGGCCCGCTCCAAGCTCTTAACCAATTAGAGAACCATACGCGGTAAACGTTACGATCGAGCGATCACAGTAACGTTAAAGCAACTCGCACTAGGCACCTTGATAGCACAAAGAATCGTACGATAATAATAATTGTTCTTTCAATAGAGTACAATATTTGATAATGAAATGTGATGTGACGTCAGAAGATAAATATATATATTGGCACCAAACATGAAAAACAAGTTCCCTAACTCGTCAATATCCCAATATCTGAAGCTTCGAACATAATTATCACGGAATAAAGAAACCACCTTGACAGAAATGGCATTAGGCGTAATTTGTAAGGAAACCGGTGTTACCGAAAATATTTGTGACTTTTTTTAAAATACATGTCCCGCACTAGGAGTAGGTCTTGTGTCACGAAGGACTTTGCAAATATTCAGACAACGGACACAATGAACACCCAGAATCGAAACAACAATTTGTGGATCACAGTAATGTTTGTGTCGTGTGAGGATCGAACCCACGACACTCGGCGTGGCGGCAGTGGCGAGGCGATCACTTAAACCACAACGCCATATTATACTTAGTTGATATGTTCTAACATATCTGAAAATGAAAAATAAAGTAGCTTCTATTAAAATTAATTCATTTTTTGTATTTCATTTCTGATAGACAATAGTACCAGAAATTTGAATTTACACAAAACTGTTACAAAACATACTTGCGAAAAGTATATGTCACTTCAATCATCCGTCATTCTGAGTAAAATTGCATTTAATTTTATTTAAACACGAAGTCAAATTAGAGTTTTCAGAATTGAACAGAAATTACTACATACATACATACATAGATTCACGCCTGTTTCCCAGAGGGGTAGGCAGAGACTACGGATTTCCATTTGCTACGATCCTGACACACTTCTCTGGCTTCATTCACTTTCATCACATTCCTCATACACACCCGTCGGTTCAAGGAGCTCTTAACCTGGCCTTTGTCCAGAACGCCTCCGATCTGATCGAGAAACGTTCGCCCAGGTTTTCCTCTTGCGACTGTTCCATTCACACTAGCCTCATAAACTTTCTTAGTCAGTCTTTCCTCGTCCATTCTTTCTACATGTCCAAACCAGCTTAACATACCCTTTTCTATTCTTATTTATTTATTTATTTAGTTTTACAGAAGGCTTACGGACTAATTAAAACTATGAAATATAACAATTATAATATTTTCAGTTTGCCAATTAAAAGCCCTCACATGTATATAAAAAAAAGAATAAAAAAGAATGACGATTTTTGTACTCGTTTTAAATATAACAAAAAAAGTATATTCATTCAGACCATCCTTGTCACTATATCCACTTTCATGCCGCATCTCTCTCTAATCACACTATTCCTTATTCTATCTTTTAGAGTCACACCACATATGCTTCTCAACGCTCTCATTTCTACAGCATTTATTCTGCTCTCATGCTTCTTTTGCCATACCCAACTTTCACTTCCATACATAAGTGTGGGCACTAATAGTCCTCTATGAACAGCCAAACGTGCCTTTTCGGATGCATTTCGACTGTTCATAAAAACGCGTAGAGCTCCATTCACTTTTTTGCCAGCAATCGTTCTCCTTTCAATATCTCCCTCATGTTTACCATCCCTTGTAAACAAAGTACCCAAATATACAAACTCTTTCACTTGCTCCACTTTTTCTCCATCAATCATAATATTACACATTGTCACGCACTCTTCCTTTTCAAATACTATTACTTTCGTCTTGCTTACATTTATTTTCATTCCTTTACTCTCAAAAGCACTATGCATAATAGTTACCATCGCCTGCAACTCTTCCGCTGATGACGCAAATATTACTTGGTCATCGGCATAAAGAAGACATTTGACAAGTAACTCATTCATTCTTAATCCGTATTCACAATCTTTTAAATCTTTCAAACAACTTGTTCATGTATAGGTTAAACAGCCAGGGTGACGCTACACATCCTTGTCTAACACCTTTTTCGATGCTAAACCATTCTGTGTAGGTCTTTAGAAATTACTAAAGTGAAATAAAAACCCGTATAACGTTTAGCCCACTAATCATACCTGTAGGCATAAAAGTTAGTCCATACCTAATTCATTTTAGTTGAGAGACTCAATATCAATTCAAACAAGTTAAAATCGACATATAAGCTATCTCATCAAGTCAAAAAACCACAATAATAAGGTTCTTTCATATCATAGCAGCCAACAATCAAGCATCAATTCATTGTACACATCATAAAAAATCCATTGATATTAAAACGATTAAATTGCTGCAAAGGGTGAAAAATATCATATTCAGGAGAACTAGATAAATACGCGAAACCGTTCAGGTTAAAACGTGCAAAAGAACTTTCAGTAGTTATGCCCAATTAAAGACTGTTAGATGTGATTTGCATTTAAACGGACTTCGTCGATCGAGGAATTATTAATGCAATCGGCTGCATTATAAGGCTTATCCACGCTTAATAGCTTTGAACTTTAAATTCATAGAAAATTATGTGATGCTCATTCAAAATTTATTTTTTCAAATTTGCTGCATAACATTCCAAAAAAGTAATTGTGTTACAACCATAAAGTTTCTGTAAAAGGAGCACCTCTTCTTTTATCATCTATTTGTAACACTATCGTCGCGGCTTCATAGTCTCGAAGTCAACCTTTAGGTGGACCTCAAAAATATTGGGCAACATTCATACTTGAAAGAACTTGAAACATTTATTCCTGATTCAACAATTATGACACCGCCATGTAAATATTTTCTTTTGGAAAGTCTATTCCCGCACTAAAGATAATGTTTGCCTCGGAAGAAGGTTTTCACAAACATTGGACGGACACAATGAATACCCAGACTGATAACAACTAACCTATGGATCTAAATATTTCAGAGTAGGAACCTGCCTTACAACTCTTGGCAAAATGACAGAGCCGAGGCGACCACTTAAACCGTGGCGAAATCCGAGCAGACCAATCGTTAAAATATAAAAGATGAAAACCGCAGAATTCCTGAAGGCGTAACTGAATAATAACTATACGATGTTTAACTAAAAATAATTTGGTATTGCTAATAAATAATCGCAATAAATAAATCATTCTCGTTTTGGCAATGCTGGCGGTCAAATCACCGAATCGCTGGATCCGGTGATTTGAGTCAGCTCAACCATTTATCGTTTTATATAAATGGTATAAAGATGAATAAGATAGTCGGTATTTTTTCGTAAATAATAATATTCGCGCAATAACGCACTATAGTGTAGATCTAGGCTAACTAAATGGAAATATTCACATTTAATGCCCCATCTCTAATATTCGAACTATTAAATATTTGAAAAGGACTAGCGGTGATTGCTTCTGAATCGTTCTGATTTATAAAGTTTCTTTTAGCATTCAGTTTTGTTGAAATGATAAGTTTTTCAATAGAAGTTTTGTTTAACTTTCTTATGCTAATGCTCGGATCATGTTTAATTTTAATTTTATGAATAAGGACACCAAGTTATGTTGGCTTTTAAAAAAATAAATCAAAGTCAAATTGAATATTGATCTTGGCAATTTGAATTTATATTAGTTGAGTATTGTTTTAGTATAACATTTTTATGAACAAATAGTTTTAATTTTATACAATATTAAAATTTTTGATAGCAATAATTATAGTTGGATGACTTAGAACCACATTACAAGACGGGCACTAACATTTAATATATCAAAATAAATTAAAGTAAACGACTGTTTGCTAAAAATTCAACGTCATTTAAAAAACTATTTGTATATCTACATATAAATGTTGTCATCATTTTCTTTCTTTAAATTTGTTGCAAATATTATTATGTTTATATAGCTTGAAAAATACAAACATCCTCATTATAATAACTGATCATGGACGTACCTCTTTCACGTGCGTTGTTCCCCACGTCTCGAAGCACACACCCGCGGCAGACGAGCCCCTGTTTGACAAACATCACTCACTATTACGTTGTACGTATTATGCTACAGTCAATATGTGTAAACAGACAATTGAAAACTTCCTGTAACAGTTTTAGACGTCGCGCCGTTACGTGCGCGGCACTCTGTGTGATACCGTTTTATTCTCGCGTTGTATCTGGTACTAGTTATAATGATATCGTCATTAAAACGCGCTTCTAGTGAGCATTAGATAAAGTACAGGTTACGGACGTTAATTACTCATTACCGAAACATTACTTTACTTGGGATTTTGTTGTCAAAAGACTTCTCCCGTATTAAGAGTTGCTTCTGTGTTGCGGCGGACTTTACTATTATCAAACAAGGGACATAAATAACATCCATACTCGGAACAGCCTATGTGGAACACACAAATTTTTAAAAGGAACCCTCAGCAGCACTTGATTTATTACGTGACAAGGCTATCACTTATACAACATCACATACTCATACAAGAAAGACAAGAAAGAGTGAGAGTTCAGACGACATGTATGGTATACATACATGTTCTCCAATGTATTTAACATTATTTTGATGCTCTGAAGATGAAGCAGTTATAGTGTTTGTCTAGGCAAGGCAAACACCCACTGGTTAAAAGGTTTAGTTCGATCACAATTATTTTTGACATATGAGAACAGGACAAAAAATCAACGGGTTGCACTCCGGGAGTGCCGGCAGAAGTGAAAACTTGAATATTAACGTTGTGCATTTTTGATATTTTGGGATGATTAGGGAATAATTTTGCACGAATTGCTTTAATTATCAGTATAAAATTACTATCATTTATGTGGTAAAATACAATATTCATTTATTGCGCTATCGTACACAAACATGACAATTCTCCTTCCGTCTTAAGAATTTTCGATCAGGTCACGTGTCCTGACGCGAGTTTAATATTTTTTACCCATCACAAAAAGTGCATAACGCCGCTAAAGAAGTTTTCACTTCAAAAATTTTGATTCACAAATAGTTAAGCTGATTTGAGGAATAGTTTATTTTTTTTTGTTCATCTGGGGTGGCAAACAATCATACGGCCACCTGATGGTAAGTGGTCACCGTAGCCTATGGACGACTGCAACACCAGAGGCATCACTTGCGCGTTGCCGATCCTTTAGGAAAGGAAGTAGGAAGTAGAAGGAGCGGGAAGGGGGAAAGAGGGTGATTGGGCCTCCGGCACTCTCACTCACCGAACAAAACGCAACAGTCTTCTTCTTTTCTTCTTTTCGTGTGGCCAACCTGTTGTAAAAAGTTGTTCAAGCCGCCCAAGTAGGCCTCTTACATGCCTTAACGACTGCTGTCAATTTGACAACAACCGGGTCTGACTTTCTACGTGCCCTCCTCGGAAGCACTGAGACGCTCAGATGAAATTCCACTAAGCGGTCACCCATCTATAGACTGACCGTACCCAAGTAGGTAAGTTAGGAAGTTGGCGGTGTTAGACACCCCCGTGCCTCAGAAATCACGTAAAGCCGTTGGTCCTACGCCTGATCTCTCTCCGGTCGTGTCGGATTACCATCCCACCAGATCATGAGCGTTAAGGAAAAGAGAGTGCAATTGTGTTTGCGCACACACTTGCGCACTATAATATCTCCTGCGCAGATGGCCAGTCTCCGTTAAGAGTAGCCGCCGTGATTGAAGTTCGGTCTGGAGGACATTAGTTATGTGTGTTAGTTAATTATCGTTCGTTTGCGGGTGAAGTTATAAATAACGTTCTTTAAGATATGTGCAGTTTGCCAATCGGCACCAAGTCGGAAAGATGGGTTATGGCCTAACCCGTTGCCCGACAGTGTACATACAGAGCTGATGAGATCAAACAAAATTGGTACAAACGCAGTCTAGACGTTACATGCATTGTCTTACACTACACATTACAACTACGCGGTCACCTCTTTCCCCCACCATATTAGAGACAGAGACAGCATCAAAAATCGCTTGTCAAACGATCGCCAGACTACTTATCATCTATTAGCGAATCGCCCTTGCACTTGTAATATCCATGTTACAAGGAATGAGAGCCTGTTTGTTTGAAAAAGTTGACGTTCACGATTGATATTTCTGTTTTTGTTTACGTGAAAGTTAAATGAATGTGTTTTTGCGATAGCATAAAAGCCTTAATTCAATTAAAGCTACAATCAAAACAACTCCCTATATTAGATAGTATTAGCCTGGTAAGAGATTATTAGACTGCTACGCAGAGGTCTCAAGTTTGGTCCCATGGCACGCACCTCTGGCTTTTTGAATGTGCATGATTATTGCTCGGTTGAAAGGTGAAGAAAACATCGAAAGTATGTTTGCCAAAGACTGCACGGATGGCGTAGTGGTTTAAGTGGTCGCCTCGCCAATGACACTGCGCCGAGAGTTATGGGTTCGAATCCCACACGAGGCTATAATTTGTGTGATCCACAAAAGGTTTACCCGAGTCTGGATGTTCTTTGGGTCCGTTGGTTGAATCTTTTTAAAGTCCCCCGCGATACAGAAATTTTTCCTAGTGCGGGAAATGCATACATACATAGATTCACGTCAGTTTTCCAGAGGGGTAGGCAGAGAGTACGGATTTATATTTGATTTCGATCCTGACACACTTCTCTGGATTCATTCACTTTCATCACATTTCTCATACACGCTTGCCGGTTTAAGGGGAAATGTCTTTTTAATAAAATTAAAAACATAAAATCACTGATCCAGCGTCACTACGCTATAGGCCACTGCCTATGGCCTACTCGTTCTTATTAGAATGGTTAGGATATATTGTATGTATAAATATCTCATAGGCTATGCCCAGCAATGAGATATTTATTAGTTCATAATCAGAGCTAATATGATAATGGAATTTAGTAAAAAAAAATTACTGCCTTATTGGCTTAGTAGCGTCACTCTGATTCCATATGCGCATAGAATTCGGCTGCCTTATCAGAAAAGCAAATAAAAACTCCTGTTAAGAAATGCTCTTATCTAAAGCAAGAGGAGCCAGAAACTGTTTTTTTATTATTTCACTTGTATTCGGATCACAGATTTGTTAACTTGCCACGTAGTGGTCAGCTAAACTATTATCGTTTATTGGGCAAAATGCTATATTCTGTGCAGCAACTGAAAATTCCTTGACAGAAAAATCCGATATCACTTTCCCCAATCCGGGATTCGAAATCAAAATACAATGTAGAGCAGTTGCGCTCACTCCTGCTGTACAATACTATGGGCTCTATACTCCCATAGTACTATGGGCAAATATATAAATTGCCGAAAGATATATATAGTAGCAATTTTATTGCAGACAACATAGTTTTAAGCTTCATGATTTATGCAAACACTGTGTCTAATTACATTAGGTTTATTTTGAGTATAAACAATTTGAATTTCAATTATGGGCAAAAAATAATGGATAAAAATATTTCCAATTTAGACTGGATATTAAATGATAGGTTACATAATTTTTAGAGTTTAAGGACAAACAAAAATCATTTGCTCGGCATTCGAATGAAATCATAAAACTAGAGTAAAGTTTATTTTTATGATCTTTGTAAACTCGCGTAAAAAGATAAGACTTATATCTTAAGAAATACATGTTTTATTCTATTTTTCTAGACTTATTCGACCTCCACAAATAGTCCTGTAAGTTACATACACTATATAAGTACGTTCAATTAAAACAGTCTTGGGAATGATAACTAGTTTTGGTCTCCAATGATACCCTACAGACATTGAACAAACAATTACACCGTAGACAGATAGCCATCTGTTACTAGCACATCATATCTCAAGCCATTGATGCGTATCCTTTCCCAGACGCTATATTGATACTCTTTTCTTTTCACTCCTGGCAGGGTCCAGGGTTAACATCCGGATAAGCATACTCTCCTGAGATAAGGATGCTCAATAGGTGCAGGCCCTGAATAATTTTGTATTAGCATTCTTCAGTCGCCAAGATTTGCCTTCAGACGAAAGGATTGGAATGCCGACCTTGTTATGCCTTCTTAGTAGTAAGCAGCGGCTTGTATTTTCTTGATATTGCTTCCGCAGTAGTATGAGAATATAGCCGTACATGAAAGCAATGAGCGGTGGCTATTACTATTTGTAGATGTCACATTCGATCACAGGATTCATGACACTCAAAAAATGTTGTGACGTATTAACACTTTAAACCCTTACATCATCCATGCAGATTCTTTAAATCTGAAACCCATTATAAGATATAAACAGTAATTTTCTCATGAAATCCTTAGTAAGATAATTCCGCACAGATTTTAAACGTATTTGATTGCTTGACTGCCGTATTAAATTCTATTTATCTTTCTTAACTGTATTATAATGGCTCTTAATTAAATAAAAACAAATATTGGATTAAGATTGGCATTGAAATATACCGTCGCTCGGATACCTTATCGTAAAGAATATTCTAAGGAAATGACATTAATTTATTTTACACAAAAAGTCACGCTCGCAGAAGAACAACCACCACTGAGTAAGGTTCCAGAAGTGCCTAAAATTTACAGGTAATTTAAGGTGTTACGGGTTTTCTACGATCCATGTGTTTTTCTCTTGCAGTGTCAGCGCAAGAACTGCTTTGTAGTGTCTAGTGTTGTATTAGTAAGCGCTTGGCATCAGATAAACTATATGTACATATTTTGGTTGTCAACTGACTAGTAAGTACAAAAAATGTGTCTTGCATCAATGCTAGAGGAAAGAAGCGTTATTCATTTGTTGAAGACATGAAAGTCTATGAGTAAAGTTTTATGACTTGTAGAGCCTCGCTGATTTCAGCATATATGGGCCGGCTCGACCGGGGAAGGAATATCCTCTCACAGAATATCGACGTGAAATAGCAGTATTCCTATTGTTGTTTCGTTCGGCGACTGGGAGTGCCGGAGGCCCAATCAACCTCTTTCCTCCTTCCCGCTCCTTCTCCTTCCCACTCCCATTCCTAAAGGATTGGCAACGCACAAGTGATGCCTCTGGTGTTGCAGGCGTCTATAGGCTACGGTGACTACTTACCATTAGGTGGGTCGCATGCTTGTTTGCCACCAAATGTATAAAAAAAAGTGACGCATACCGTCCCTTTCAACTGTTATTGACGGTAGGTCTGATGAGATCTAGCTGTTCTATCACTCTTGACAGTTATTCTCTTACCCTGATTTATATGATACCCATTTCAATTGAGGTTCGCTCAGTATATATTCTTGCATATATTTCATTTTGTAGGGGTAATCAAAAGTGTTCTTGTGGATAGTCAAATTAAAGAACACGATGATAAATATGGATGTATATTATATATATACTGGTGTCAATTACAAATAAAATAAATACATATTAAATGACGACCTAACTGTGTGGTTGCGGGAAGATGACTGTCGCGCGGCGACATCGCAGACTTGCGCCTGACTACACAAAACCAATGCACCAATCCGTCAGCAGTGTCAATATCATTCCTCACACACTTCATCCATCTTTTTTTGACCTTCCATACCTTTCGCTCTATTTACATTTATATTAATAACTTCTCATAATATGGCAATATCAGAAAAAGTTCCATCTTATCCATTATGTGCACTGTCTCTAGTAGCCTTTATACTTTGATCCACACAATACGACAGGTCTTATAATAGTCTTCATTATTACCTTTTAATTTAGGGTTATTACTACTAATGTTCCGAAAACAAGCGCTACCAAATCCTACGTGCTCTTTCAAGCGTTGATATGCGCAGCTCAAATACCATAAAGCAATTATCCATCGATGAAGACTCACTGAATACTAAACGATGCATGATTGTCGAGAACAAGTGAATTGAACTGAATAAAACACAACACAATGAAGGATATGTTGGGTGTCATAAGTCATAATGTGAAACCTTCAAGTTTACAGAAGTAACTTTGTCACGTAAATAAATAAATAAAGTTTTGTTGATTTATATCTAGGTTATATTTTATCTATTTTTCAGACGATAAACTAGTATATTGATAATTCTTGATAGCCCTTCAGCTAAGCTACTATGATTATGTTGGAAGTGAGTTTGTACGGGTCGATGAGAGTATATCGATCCGCAGGTGAGTATATTTTTTTTTTTTTTTTTTTACTACAAGACTTAATTTCAAACCAAACTGAATACCAAACAACAATAAGACCAACAATGAGAACAAACAAACGACCAACAAACGACAACCAAAGACAACCAAAGACACAATTAAACCACAAAGGCCGACTGTCCGAAATCGACGTCGAGCCAACGATGCAGCGGGTATATATACCCGAGCGCGTAACCAAACCATAGCGCGATCTAATTTTTCCAGTAGCGTCATCTAGCAATGAATTTTAGAACTAAATGACACCTCTGGGTATATATACCCGAGCGCGTAACCAAACCATAGCGCGATCTATTTTTTCTAGTAACGCCATCTAGGCACCAATTCTAGAACCAAACCAAAAATAAAACATATATTTAACTTATTCCTTAATTAACCTAAACATACTCCCCCCTCTAGGACGCAGTCCTAGATATTACCCGACAATCTACAAATCTTGGATATTGCTCGTTGTAAGATGCCTGAACTTGTGCGAAGTTCATACATTCGAGTATAGCCATCACTTCCAGGGATCTTTTTGATAATTTTACCCAATCTCCAGTTCGCCGGTGGTAGCCTAGGATCCTTCACAAGAACTACTTCTCCTTCTTCAAATTCCTTGTGGGCTGTTTTCCATTTGTTTCGTTCTTGTAATCGAGCTAAATATTCTGACTGCCATTTTTTCCAGAAACTTTGGACCATATGTTGGATTAATTTCCATCGATTGAGTGGCATCAAGTCTGTCTCCTCAATGTTTCTTTCAGGTAACGTGATAAGTGGTTCCCCCACCAGAAAATGACCGGGAGTCAGACAATCACAATCTTCACTCAGTGGAATAAGCGGTCTAGAATTTAGGCAGGCTTCAATCTCCGTTAAAACTGTATACAATTCCTCAAAGGTAAGTGTCGAACTACCTATAACTCTTTTAAGATGATATTTGACCGATTTTACACCCGCTTCCCATAGCCCACCAAAATTAGGCGCTCCTGGAGGAATGTATACCCAACGCGTACCATTATGATGCAATGATTTTAGTAATTCTTCTGGCAACTCATTTCTTCCTTGTTTCCACATGTCTAACAACTCTTTTTCAGCAGCTATAAACGTAGTTCCATGATCACTCCAGATTTCTTTGCAATATCCTCTTCTGGAAATGAATCTTTTAAATGCAGCTATAAACGCGTGAGTGGACATATCACTAACCAGTTCGAGATGAATTGCCTTAGTACACATACAAATAAATAAGCATATATAAGCCTTAAAACTTGTAATTCCTCTGCCCTTACTTCGTCTGCATAATATAGGACCGGCGAAGTCAACTCCACTTATCAGGAAAGGTCGAGATGGATTGACTCTAGCATCAGGTAAATCACCCATAATTTGTTTACCTGCTTTGGCATTGTATCTAGCACATACCACGCATTGTTTATAAAATCGCTTTATTGTTTGTCCCGCCTTAATAATCCAATACTTGTTTCTTAGATATGCTGTCATTAATTGCGGTCCGCCATGCAACGTCTTCCTGTGAGCTTCTGTCAATAATAAAGGTAACAAAACGTTATTTTTAGTAAGTATTATTGGATGCTTTCTTAAGATTTCGATATCAGCATGTTTCAATCTGCCACCAACACGCATCAATCCATTGTCATCTAAGAAAGGATTCAGAGATAAGATAGAGGAACTTCTTTTCAAAATTTTCTTTTCTTTTAACACTGCTATTTCTTCAGCAAACTCTAACTCTTGAGACATTTTTAAACAAAAGGTAAGCGCTTGTTCTCTTTCTTCACATTTTATATAACTCGACTTATCCATGTTTTTATTTCTTTTCAGGACATACAGCCATCGTCTACAGTAAGCTACCACATGAAGTAACTTCTCCAGCGACGAGTATTTCTTCAACAGGATAAGTATTTCATTTTCCTTATTTTCTGTTATTACATTTAAAACACATTTCACTACTTTCTTTTCTTCTAAATGTGTATCCGGAATATCTACTAAATTTACTACGAAATCTGACTTCTGTAGGTACTCGGGTCCATACTACCATAAGTGAGAATCTTCCAATTGACCTGGCATAATGCCTCTAGAAGCTATGTCTGCAGGGTTCTCTTTAGATCTAACATAAGACCAACGGGTATTAATAGCTTTTATTTCAATCACTCTATTCTTTACAAAAGGAACCCATCGATTGGGTTCACCTGCAATCCAGGCCAATACTATTTGAGAGTCTGTCCAAGCAACTGTTTGAGAAATAGGTACTTGCAAAATCTCACATGTATGTTTTAGTAATTTACAGAGTAAAGCGGCAGCACATAATTCTAGTCTTGGGATCGATAATTGTTTAAGTGGAGCTACTCTAGTCTTGGCAATAATTAGTGATGTTCTTGACTGAATACCTTTAGGTGGAATAATTCTTGCGTATATTACTGCTGCATAGGCAGTTTGCGAAGCATCACAAAAACCATGCAGCTCAATGATCGTCTCTTTAGTGTAACCAATCCATCGATCTATCGATAACTGAGACAAATAGTGAATCTCCTTTCTAAACTTAGTCCATTCTTGCTCCAGGTCTGAAGGGATCGTTTCATCCCAATCAAGCTTTTTTAACCATAACCTTTGCATGAAAATTTTTGCTATAATAATCGATGGTGCCAACCAACCCATCGGGTCAAACAAAGACGCTATTTGAGATAATACATTCCGCTTCGTTAAACATTTGCTTTCATCACCCATAGGAAATTTGTTTTGAGACATTTGCAACTTATCATCTTTGATCATCCATCGAATACCCAAAGTGCCAACGCCGTTCTTTTCACACATATTTATTTCTCTTTCCATTTTCATTCCATTAGGGTCGATTTCCATCATAACCCTTTCATTATTTGAATGCCATTTTTGTAACTTGAAACCACCCAAAGACAAAATAGTAGACAGTTGCTTTGCTATTTCTATTACAATTTCTTCATTATCACTCCCTGTTAAAACGTCATCCATGTAGAAATCATTTAGTAATACCTCTTTCGCTAAGGTAAATTTGCCATTTACAGCTTCATCCAATGCAAGCTGTCTCAGAGTTTTTATAGCTAAGTAAGGAGCACAAGCCATACCAAAAGTAACCGTTAGTAATCTATAACCCTTTATTTCATCCTGCGAATTGAACCTAAAAAGAATCCTCTGATAAAATCTGTATCTTCTCTTCTAACTCGAATCTGCCTATACATTTTCTCAATATCTGCAACTAAACATATTTTATGGATTCTCCATCGCATGAGTATATCACGTAATTCCTTTTGCAATGCAGGGCCTACAAGTAACTGTTCGTTTAGCGAAACATTATTAGAGCCTTTACAAGATGCATCATATACAACTCGAACCTTAGAGGTTTCCTTGTCTTCTCGAATTACGGCATGATGAGGTAAATACACAGCTTGATGATCATCTGCATCATCCTGAATCATCTCCATATGGTTTAATGAAATATATTCTTGTAGAACGGTTCTATATTCATCTCTTAATTTTTTATTACGATTAAATCTACTTTCTAAACTCTGTAATCTTTTCAAAGCTATTTGTTTTGATAGTGTTGGCAAAACTGGTGAATTATTCTTAAAAGGTAGTGCCACTATATATCTGCCATTCTTATCTCTAGTAACCGTCGATGCGTAAATATGTTCGGCTCTTGACTCTGATAAAGTAAGAGTATTTTTAGTATCATTTAAATTTTCTATTTCCCAAAATTTTTGAATGATGTTATCTAAATTAACATTCATATGCAAACTAACAGTGGTTGAAAGAACGTTTGATTTTTCTAAGACACCGCCAGATAGTATCCACCCTAATTGAGTTTGTTGAGCTATAGGGGTGCCTGGATCTCCTCTTATAATCCCTGACATCACGATTTCCGTATATACGATTACACCCAACAGTAAATCAATTTGACCAGGGCTATAATAAGTTGGATCAGCCAACCTTATATTACTTAAATGTGTCCACTTGTTATGAGAGTGTATAGTGGTTGCTGGCATAACGTCAGTTATCTGTTTGATTATATAGGTTCTAAAACTAATCTTAAAATTATGATCAACTCTCGAATACATATCTACCTCCGCTGCATATTTAATTGGAGTAGACATAGAACCAACTCCTTTTACCTTGCCCTGAACTCGTAAGCAGTTTAATTGCAACTTTTTTGCCACGGACTCAGTAATAAAAGACTCTTGGGAACATGGATCAACTAATGCTCTCACTGTCTGAAGACCTTTGCCAGTGTAAATATTCACTATAGCAGTAGCTAATAATGTCACATCGTTACGTGTTGATACATGCGATAAAATACTATGTTCCGAGTCGTCTTGTTTCAAAGCATTACCCGCGATTGCTATGTCCTTACTTTCCATATTCCGACTAGCCGAATTATTATTCTGTCTATGTAAGAGAGTGTGATGTTTTTGATTACATTTTTGACACATAGGCTGAAGTCTATAATATTTCACACCATGACCCGACCACAAACAATTAAAACACAACCTCTGTTTCTGAACAAATTCCAGTCTCTTTTCCATGTTAAGACTTGCGAATTGCTTACAATTAAAAAGAAAATGATCCTCGTTACAATACACACAGGTATTATTATTAGTAAGCTCATTACCATCCGAAGAAGCATGAAATGTTTTTGTCGTTATATTACGTGGATTACTGTTGGACAACATTTCCAAGACACGGAACCTTTTTTCTAGGAAATTAAAGAACATAATTAGAGTAGGTAACTGCTCCATAGGTAGATCATTAATTTCTTCTTCCCAAATCTTATGAGATTCGACATCTAACTTAGTCACTATGAAATAAATTATCCATGGATCCCAATTATCCACATTAATATCTAAATTCTTTAAACTGCTTATACATTCCTTCGTAGTATCTAACAATTCCTTTATACCTTTCGATGATTCAGTTGGAAGTTTCTTTTGACAAAAGAATCTATTAAATATGTTATTTACAATAATACGTTTATTATTATATCTTTGTTTCAGGGTGTACCAGGCGATCGCGTAATTCTTTTCCGTGACGGTGATATTCTTTAACAACAGTGCAGCTTCTCCTGTGACACTGCTCTTCAAATAATGAAGCTTTTGAACATCACTTATAGTCGTATTGTTATGAATAAGCGACGTGTAAAGATCTTGAAATGTTCCCCAATCCTCATAATTGCCACTGAATAACGGAATATTTATTTTAGGTAACCTTACATCTGATACCTTGGACACGCCTGAGGTAGAGGGTACCGTTACAGTAGACTCAAAGGACTGCAAAGATTCTAACATAAGACATTTTCCTACAGTGTATTCCTCCTCACCTTTACTAAATAAATCTTCAATGAAATATGCATCTTTTTTCATTTGCTCCTTTTTGACAGATTTAAGAATATCCATGTGAGTGTTTCTAAACGATACCCAATACTGTTCTAATGTTTCACTCTTCACCTGAACGTATGACTTAGACAACCGTGACTTAGGACTTTTCTTAAAATTTGCAGCAATACGTGTAATCGCATCTAGCGTATTTTCTTGAACTACGTACAAGTTCTCCATTGCCACAAAGACCAACAAATTAACTCTAAATTTAATATTTAATTCTACACACTACTTTTCCACAAATCGTGGTCAAATATCCGCCGAAATAAAATTCGCGGATCCGGCTCGAAGGACCAATTTGTACGGGTCGATGAGAGTATATCGATCCGCAGGTGAGTATATTTTTTTTTTTTTTTTTTTTTTTACTACAAGACTTAATTTCAAACCAAACTGAATACCAAACAACAATAAGACCAACAATGAGAACAAACAAACGACCAACAAACGACAACCAAAGACACAATTAAACCACAAAGGCCGACTGTCCGAAATCGTCGTCGAGCCAACGATGCAGCGGGTATATATACCCGAGCGCGTAACCAAACCATAGCGCGATCTAATTTTTCCAATAGCGTCATCTAGCAATGAATTTTAGAACTAAATGACACCTCTGGGTATATATACCCGAGCGCGTAACCAAACCATAGCGCGATCTATTTTTTCTAGTAACGCCATCTAGTCACCAATTCTAGAACCAAACCAAAAATAAAACATATATTTAACTTATTCCTTAATTAACCTAAACAGAGTTCATATCGACAGTTTCTATTTTTGAAGTGAATACTTCTTTAGCGGCGTTGTGCACTTTTTTTGTGATGGGTAAAAAATGTTAAACTCTCGTCAGGACACGTGACCTGATCGAAAATTCGTAAGACGCAGGGAGAATTGTCAAACTCGCGTCAGGACACGTGACCTGATCGAAAATTTGTAAGACTGTGGGCGAATTGTCATGTTTATGTACGATAATTGAATATTGTATTTTACCACATAAAATGATAGTACTTTTATACTGATAATTAAAGCAATTCGTGCAAAATTATTCCCTAACCATTTCAAAATATCAAAAATGCACAACGTTAATATTCAAGTTTTCACTTCTGCCGGCACTCCCGGAGTGCAAGCCGTTGTTTTTATCTAGGTTTAACTTTTATCTATTTCTCAGAAGTCGTACTAATAAATCGATAATTCTTGATAGCCCTTCAGCTAAGGTACTATGCTTATGTTGGAAGTGGGCTCATATCGACAGCTTTTTCTTTTTTCATTTAAAGCTTCGACGCGCGCTCTAGGGATAATTACTGTGTCGCGGTGGATTTTAAAACACATACTATCCACACCTGCACGTAGGGGTTACAGTGGTCGCCATGACACTGCCGCTGCGCCAAGTGAGGGTTCGAATCCCACACGGGACAAAACTTAGTATTTTGTGATGGGTATTGTTTGTATGATCCACAAATGGAACAATCCAAGTCTAGGCGTTCTTTGTGACCGTTAATTGCGAGTTTATATAGTTGCCCGTAACACTGGGTTTACTCCTTGATGTAGTTGTATTACATTTTTAGAGTTCGAAAAACTCTTGTACAACAGCTTTGTCCGTCCGTCCGTCTGTCTGTTATACAACTTTCAACTCAAGGACCGTAAGAGCTAGAGACTCGCGGTCAACGCCATTCGACTCAGCATAGTCGATATATCTCGAAATGACTGACATTTGACCTCTGACTTCAAGGTCATGTGATACCATTTTTTCGAACTCTAAGATTTACGGCAATTCATTGCCGTTTGCCGTTTCTCAGCGATAGCTCAGTGAGGAGACCAATAGACTGCAATGCAGAAGGTCTCGGGTTCGAACCACGTCGCGCACCTCTAACTTTCGTAAGTTATATGACTTTTCGAAATGATGTGCGTATTGATTGACAATAATTTTTGCCTGCTTCGTGCCTCGGAGAGCACGTTAAGCCATCGGTCCCGGCTGCCATGAACACATATGGCAGTCGTTATTGGGAAGTCAGTGCCCTCTAATATCCTGACACTGGTCTAGCCTTAGGGTATCGTTAGCGTTCGGGTTGCGGTGATCAGATGGCAGTCGCTCCGTGTAAAAACTGATATCCAGTCAAATCCGGTTAGACTAGAAAGCCGACCTAAGTGATTTGGGAATAATAAAGGCTAGGGAGAAGATTGCCGTTTCTCACTTATTTAAAGATAAATTTAGGTAAAAAATACACATGTATCATGTACATGACCTTAGACGTTTTCCACGAATTGTTGGCAAACATAATTATGCAGCAAACACATCTACCGTAATGACATATTTCCAATTAGAATCCTGCAATAGCTTCCATTTATCACTGTTTATTTCGACCATCATTACATTGAGGTTATAATCATGAATAATTACACAGAATATAACGGAAAACAGTACTGAACTTAAATGAAACTGAACTATACAACCGCAGTCTCAAACACACTGTCCCAGTCATTACAAACGATCGTTGCACCGCTAACCATAACAATTAACATAATATTATTTGAAACAGTACCAAATAGCGTATTAGCAGCTTCAGCTAACATTACAACCGTCGACTGAATTCAAAACAAAACTTCTCACACGAACCTCGACCTTAGTACCATGCTGGTGTACACAGGCAAAGTAGCTGACTATACGAAACTATGAACTTGTTAAAAGCGCCCATGTTCGAATCGGCTAGGTTTAGTATAATACTACTAGATCCGGCCAGCGGCTTTAACTGTGTGGATCTAATGTAAATGCCTACCGGCAAAGTATTTTTGGCGGCCTCGATGGCGTAGTGGTTAGTGTAACCTACTGCCACGCCTGAGGTCGCGGGTTCGATTCCCGACCAATTCAAACATTTGTGTGCAGGAACATGGATGTTTGTCTTGGTCCGAGTGTTTCTTTGTATAATAATTATGTATGTATTTACAAAAAAAAGTATATATGTATGTTTATCCATTGTGTAGTACCCATAGTACAAGCTCTGCTTAGTGTGGGCTAGATGGTGTTGTGAGTATGTGATAGAATATTATTATCTATACTAATATTATAAAGCTGAAGAGTTTGTTTGTTTGTTTGAACGCGCTAATCTCAAGAACTGCAGATCCGAATAGAAAAATTATTTTAGTGTTGGATAGCTTATTTATCGAGAAAGGCTATAGGCTATATAACATCACGTTACGACCCACGGGGACGGCGCAGTAATCATAAACGCGGGTGAAACCGCGGGCACTTTTATTATGAATATTATTATTCTATGTGGTTATGGATTGTCCTGGAGGACATGGTCTATCAGAAGTTTTATTTAAATCCGTTCATGGACTTAAGTATAGTAGGTTATAATATTAGTAGGATAGCATTATAAAACTGCAACGAAATTTGTTGTCAATCATCTAATTAAGTTTCTGAATCTAAAACTATATTATTTTTCATTATGTATTTTAATTTGTTATAGCGCATTATCGCAGCAATAGCTCAGTGGGGAGACCAACTGACTGCAATGCAGAAGGTCTCGGGTTCGAACCCACGCCGCGCACCTCTGACTTTCGAAAGTTATATGACTTTTCGAAATTATGTGCGTATTGATTGACAATTATCGCCTGCTCCGTCCCTCGGAGAGAATGTTAAGCCGTCGGTCCCGGCTGCCATGAACATATATGGCAGTCGTTATTGGGAAGTCAGTGCCCTTTAATATCCTGACACTGGTCTAGCCTTAGGGTATCGTTAGCCTTCGGGTTGCGGAGGTCAGATGGCAGTCGCTCCGTGTAAAAACTGATATCCAGTCAAATCCGGTTAGACTAGAAAACCGACCCCAAGTGACTTGGGAATAATAAAGGCTAGGGAGAAGAAGATTTATTTTAATTTGTTTAGCGTAAAGCTACAGATTTTGATTTAGTTTCACTTATTAGTAGCTAACAGCCTCACTTAAAAATTTGCCTAACTAACAGCTATAATTAACGTATGATAAAGGGCCCGCCGCTAAGTATTTTTCTTTTTTACTAACTTTTAATGTTTTTTTTTCTAACTAGGTACTCTATCAAAGAAAAAATAACGGGTTGCACTCCAAGAGTGCCGGCAGAAGTGAAAACTTGAATATTAACGTTGTGCATTTTTGATATTTTGGAATGGTTAGGGAATAATTTTGCACGAATTGCTTTAATTATCAGTATAAAAGTACTATCATTTTATGAGGTAAAATACAATATTCATTTATCGTACATAAACATGACAATTCTCCCACAGTCTTACGAATTTTCGATCAGGTCACGTGTCCTGACGCGAGTTTGACAATTCTCCCTGCATCTTACGAATTTTGGATCAGGTCACGTGTCCTGACGCGGGTTTTTACATTGTTTACCCATCACAAAAAAGTGCACAACGCCGCTAAAGAAGTTTTCACTTCAACAAAAACCCTTATAATATTTCCAATAAACATTATATTCCAATAGGTTGTTAATATTTAGCTACCTTTTTGAATATTTGAGATTGGTTTATAAGTAAGACAAATTTTTATCAAACTTTTAATCTACGTTTCATCTAATTTTGTAAAACTAGAGTTACGATGCATAGCGTGATTCGCTTAAATGACGTTGAGGGTGGTCCATGCGGACGAAGTTGTGGTATAATCTAGTTAAGATTGTATCTTGATGAGCGAGCTGTCATACATGTTAGTTTATCTAATTTGATTTCAAGATTGGATAATATACATTTATTATGTAGATAGGCGTTCTGGACAAAGGCCAGGTTAAGAGCTCCTTGAACCGACGGGCGTGTATGAGGAATGTGATGAAAGTGAATGAAGCCAGAGAAGTGTGTCAGGATCGTAGCAAATGGAAATCCGTAGTCTCTGCCTACCCCTCTGGGAAACAGGTGTGAATCTATGTACGCATGTATGTATGTAGATAGACAATTCTAAATAATTCTTAGATAAATCCACTTATGTGAGATTATGCATACAGATAAGTATTGCTACCTCATTTCGGCTTTGGTTTTGAAGATCCACGTAACAGAAGGCGAGTCAAACCACTTACCGGGTATAATTTTAGACACCGCGTTACAATAAAAAAAAAATTTTCGATTCGAAAATCGAATCCGGGCCTCATGTGTGCATGCAGTTGCATACGCCACCGCCTACCGCGCCACAGAAGCTGTCAGCTATTTAAAAATGTAAACCGCAGTTATACTTCAAATAGATTTCATCCTAGAATTATGATTATAACCCTAAGCCTTAAGCATAAGCGGCACTAAGATTTATTTTATTACCTAACCACGTGAACGTTAGCTGTTATAAGCCTGGAAATAGGATAAGTAGTATAGTCGCATCAAAGAACCTAAATAGCACATACTAACAGTTTCGACAAACTCTGTAACCGCCACGCTCTAAACAAAGCCGCATGCAAATTTCACCCTTAAAGCCAGCTAGTACATAGAGAAAGTAGCTGAAAATGAAACAATCAACTCGTTAATGGAAGTCTTAACCACGCGAACTGGAGACCAGTACAGCCCAACTAATACTAGTAACAACCATCGTCTGCAAAAGGCTTCGCACACGTTCGGGTTTTGTCCGGTAGCTCATTCCGATTTTGTCAAAAACTGTTACTTACGAATAATTATTTGTGTCTTCTGTCAGGGTGGTATGACATCTTTTTACGACTGGTACAAATGAAGAAGGTTTCATCTAGTGAACAATAATTTTATTCGAATACCATTCGAATACACATAACGGAAGGAAAAAGAAAGTATTGAGCAACATCCACGGAAACTAGAACTATTGTCATCTTAACATATGTGAGGTGGTAGAATGGTATTTATATACCTAGTAATCTTAATATAACTAAATATGATATCAGCCCTCTTTATAAGCTGTTCCGCTGATGGACACGGGCCTCATCTCAATATGAGAAGGGTTTGCTATAGTTCACTATCCGGTCTACCTTTAGGCTTTGTTTGTTCATAACCTAAACGAAAAGAAGAAAAATATTTGTTTTCTTTTTCTGTTTTTGAACAATACCTTATTTTCTTCCGCATTTTCTATCACTCTTTTCTAAATTATTGAATCATCCTCATCATCTCAACCGAAAGACGTTCACTCCTGGAAACAGGCGTCTCCCAAGATTCCCCACACAGACTGGTTTTAGGCCACCCGCATCCAACCGCTTCTCGCGACCCTTACCAGGTCGTCGGTATTATTGAATATTATAATATTAATTATCGCTTTCACTGTACAATATAATTTAGAAGATATTTATCGAGTATAAAACTTTACTTCCAAGTAAATTTCAAACATGGTGAACTAAAACCATACTGACGTAATCAGCTTGTGTGCTAAGCTCCAATGCATCGATCATACCGTTCCGGATAAAAGCTTCTATGTATGCTGTCACTCTTATATCAGTATGATCCGGTTCGTTCCGCTCGTTGCCGGTTAAAAGCCTACGTGACTTACCCAAATGGACTTTGTTTTAGTTCGTTTAGGCACATCACTCACTCTAATTTATACTAAAGTTTGAAACTAAAATTAATCTGACTTTTTTGCTTTAATTAAGTCTGCCTGAAATATTTTTAGCGCATATTTCATTTAAAGTTTTATGATTTGAGCGTTTCATATTGGCTTGTTCCTGTTATTCGTTTTATCGGAGAGCTTATGGTTGATACTTTGTCAAGTTGAAAGCTTTGGAAATGGAACTCTATTTGGCCTTTTATTTCAGTTAATATATATTTATATAGACTACGTTGGGCATAAGTTAATTAGTTTATACCAGCCCTGATAATTGCAACAAACCATGCATAAAAGATTTAAATAAGGTTTAGTAGATATTATGTACCTATTTCACTCATTATACTCAACTTCTAGGCGGCAGATTTTAAGTTAGACCTCCAGAAATGCAACTATGATAACCGCATTTAATTTCGTGCATTCGTGTTTGCGTGATGTGCACACAAACATACAGACAGACAAAAATTCTAAAAATAATTGCTTCGCCTCCTATAGCTCATTGACCAGTCATAATTTTATAATATTGTTACGTGCTGGGTTCGAGGGATAAGAATGTAAACAATATTACCGACTAAAACGCGTTTTAGTCTAGCACACAATTAAACTTAAAACACAACAGACTATAACTAGCTTTAAATTCCGTAGCATTTTCGCTTCCATTCGCTCCGATGTATACTTGACCGCTTACGATTGTAAACTGACTCGGCGAGCGCTGGCCTGCCCTTTTATACGCGGTTAAAGCGTTTCTGGAGTTTTCTAGAAACGCCATACCCGGTATGTAAACAGTACGAAGATTCGAGAATGTTCCAGTGTTACTCTACTATTCGCGTACCTACAAACTACGTAGTTCCGTAGGATGTCAATAGATGGCGCTGTAATAAATTATAAGTCGGTACTGCCGAGTCTTCCCCACAATGCCGAGAGATGGCACTGAGTGTAACCATATGTATAGAAAAGCGTAAAAGCTAAGTTTTGTAATTATGATAAAGAACATAGTCCACTATTGCGATATTACATAAACTTTTAATATCCCGATCCACATTTCCTGGCCTGATAAAGTTGTAGAGAGTAAATGATATGCTGTATGCCGACAACTTCAGAGAGTCGCGTACAAAGAAAAGTTTATTATGGAATAAGTATGGAACAGGAGTTGAGTTCTGACTGTGATTCCAACGTTTTGAAACAACATAGACTGCGATAGCGATAATCTTTTAGTAGTTTTTTTATATTCAATTGTCTGCCTTGGCGCACCAGTAATAAATATAAATCATGCGCGCTACATGCAAGCTAGCCACGCATGTGATCCGCATGATTAGCTTGTGCATGTAACGCATGTGACTAGCTTGCGCATATACCCGTGCTTATTACATGCATACTTGTGCCATTAAGAAAAATGTGTGCAACTTTAAGTCCATACAAAGGTATTATTCGGTTTCTCTTTGAATAATGACACTAGAGCAACAAAATCAAGGGTCTTATTCATATCTACCTATGCCATGTGCGTATGTTTTCCTTATTTTCATAATTTAATTATTATAAGCATTAGGAACATAAAAAATGCATATTTCGATTGGCTATACTATTGTTTTTTACCTTTTTCTTGTTTGTTTTTATAGCCGTGTTTTCCTCTTAACTCGTGCATGTAGGTAACGCATGCGCATAGCTCGTGCATATAATGCACGCGACTATCTTGCGCATGTACCGCCTACATGCATCATGTACATCCACTATTAATCATACTTAAATATTCTATTTCAAGTTAAGATTAGTAGAACTTCATAATTTAGATGGATATTTAATTTTAGTGACATAATTAAATAATTAACATAATATATACACACATTATTTACAAGAAATATAAACTAAGAGAAAAATAAAACTTCAAAATTAAAAAGCGTCAATATTCCTCCGCATCGTCGTCAATTGACAACGTCCCAGAAGACTGGCAGCATTGCCACGTTGAATGGTAATATTTATTCTTACGATTATAGATTATAGTTTTATTAATTAACAGTGAAATGCATGCTGTATTCACCTATTAATGGATATTTTTTAATGGATATTTATTTCAGGCATTATTATTAGTTATGCAATAAGTTTTAAACCTGTAAGTTGTATTATGTGTAAATTATTTTTTGTATATAACTGTTGGTGAATCAAATAAATAAATAAAGTGCACATAACCTATTTTAATAAGACTAAGCTTTCCAGATACACATTGTACTCCAATGAAGTGTATACTAAGTAGACATCACTGTCTAGTTATGTAAACGATTAAGCTTTGTCGAAGTAGGTCATTCATGTTTACAGGTCAATCGAGGATTACTCAGTGCGTTCGTAAACTACGACTATAATACATACATATAGACTCACGACTGTATACTGAGAAGACAGGGATAGGCAGATGTGTATGTTACGTTAAGTTTATAGTTTACACATAGAGCGAGTCTATAGCGGTCTACTGGGCATATTATCAGTCTTATATGTTGTTGAGATTTTCTTAACAAACAACACGATTATACTGAGGTAATGGAGTGTACCAAAGACTGTTGTATAGGGTGACAAAAATAAAACTGTCTCAACTTACGGTTTTGGTTTATTGTCACACACACATAATACACACGTATACCAAGGTTAGAAGGTGAATGAGTTTTAGCGATGATACGATAAACATATAACAACAATTTTTAAAATACTAGCAGTCGCCTGGTGCTCGAAATTCGACCAAAATTTGCCTGTAAGATATTGCTGATGTATATGTCATTATATATTGATATATGTAACCATAGTTACGCGCTTCGACTGCGTGTGTCAAATGCATGGTTGTGTGCGTTTAGTGTTTTTTCATTAATTTAATGTATTTCTAATGCATACTTTATATAAATATTAGGATTCGTCACTTCTTCTCTGTATAAACTATAAGTGTGCGAAATTTCATACTCCTCCGTCCGCCCAATTTTCGTAAAAAGCGATCCAAAGTTTTCGCTTCACGTATTAAAATATAGATATACTGATCTATCCAAATACGAGTCCCTTACTGAAAAATATCTCTAAATCTGACGGCTCGTACCTCTAACATATCGAGCCTAGAACATTCTAATTTTTGTATTTTAAATGCACATT
Organism: Catocala sponsa; assembly: GCA_963564715.1. NCBI lineage: Eukaryota > Metazoa > Arthropoda > Insecta > Lepidoptera > Erebidae > Catocala > Catocala sponsa. The sequence goes on from OY751339.1 coordinate 2,269,689, forward strand.
CTCACTGTACTTGCGACTAGCCATCACGACAATTAAATTATGTTTGTTTAGACCTGCGTGTTAAGTAATATTGTGTATATAATATATAAACATGTGTAATTGTAAATTATAAAAATATACTTTACACCGTAGGTAGCCTACAATATTTTTTCCGACCTGGCATCGCTCTTAGATCTCATGGGTAGTAATGACGTCATTTTTGCTTAGGCCGATGGTGTCGGTAAATCTTTTTTTGGTAGATTTATAGCATTTGGTCAATTTTCAAACTACTTTGTTTGTGTTGTTATTGTTGATGAAGTTTGTGAAAATGCCAATAACACTTAGATTAGCCTGAGAATCAAACCTCAAGATCATACTTAAACGTCAGCCCAACCTTATGCTACACGACCAACGAAGCAGTAAGCATTAATTCATTAAATGTAATACCACTTACGGTGTCAGAACATGGATACATGCATCCGTAATGCTGCTTGGGATTCCAGCAAGTTAAAAAAAGTCCATCAGTGGTAATCTAGTTTTAAGTCTTCATAAATAATCATTGTTCCAAGTCATGATTTAGGTACATTTTGCGATCAAGCCAAACTCAGGAATAGTTTGACTTAATTGCTAATGCAGGAGCTGTATTTAGAGAAAAAAATAGTTTGCAACATACCTGGTAAGTAAGCAAAAGTCATAGACAGTCAGACAGACAGACGAGATGACAATAAGAATGAGCCGGCTCGACTGTTAATACGTTTCGTCCAGTACCAAAGTCAAAGTCAAAATCAAAAATCATTATTTCCATAAAAATTTATCAACAATTCTTGGACACGTCAATGAACTGAAATATTAAATCAAATATAATAATAGAAATAAATAAAAGGAAATAAAAATTTTGCATTGAAAAAAGTCTGGAGTAGGTCTTACATGAGAAGAAACAAGCAAGAAACTCATGGCCACTCTTTTCAATCGCCAAATGTTTATTATCGATACAATTCTAACCCTAAGTTTTGAGCTTACTCACTGAGTCAACACACTATTTGGTTAAAAAGGTATGAAAGGCCTCTATAACACTCTGGTGTTTTACATGCATACCTTGCCCATTGCATTTCATTATATCCGATCTAAGTCGTTCAACCTAGGATCGGCATCGCTCCATGTTCCTTGCTATTACAAGTATTTATAGGCCACAGCTTGTCATTATGCTGGTCATATACCTGTTTGCACCTGATGTATAAAAAGTACAACAAGTAAAACTGTAACTGATTGTTGACCAATTTTCAACGAACGATTGCCTAAAAGAGCTCATTCATAACGTCACCAAACAATAGCAAATTACATTTCAATACGCTACTCTCTAAACGAAAATCGTGTATTCTGATCGACATCCGTGAAATCAGTTTAATCACAATATGCAATTCTAAATTTAATCGATACACCATAATTTAGTGCCGATCGAAATAGTATTGGAAACCAGTCTAGTGTCCAAATTGTCACTATATAATACACAGAACTGAAGTCTCAGCGGGGCCTTACCAAACGGAGCATGTAATTTGAACGTTGTGTATTCCAAAACAGATGTACCACTCACGAATACTTACTTCGAAACTTCGGACGAAAATTCGTAACATTACCGCTTTTTATACGGATAATATTTTGACCTAATTAGCTGTCATAGATATAAGAAATAATTGAGTCGTCGTTCCATATGATTGACTGAAAGGCTATGTATAAGTGGTCGCTACTTCATTGGTAGTGTACAAAATACTATTGATTTCCTTCTCACATAGTTCAAAATGATGTGCTCCATAAATAGTCGTTTCACCTCTTGGTTTTCCTTGTTCCAAGTTATTTTGAAACACAGTGGTTATACACACCTGCAGTCTGTGTCTTGTTAAGTAACGGCGATGCCTCAAAATGGCTATTTATAAAAATAATTATCGTTTAAATTGTCACGGTCTGAAATAACTTAAAAGTAGACCTTAGGATAGAAGCGTGATGTAACGCTGCATTACTAAAAACGATAGTAATATTGAAAACTATGTCATAATTTATCACTTCAAAAGTTTCAAAACGTTTTGCATTTTGTACCATGACCTAAACTCATTTGCCGTATAAAATTAATATTTTACATGATTTGCTCAAAATATTAATATTTAGAGCTTATACAATGACATGTAATCTTGATTTTTATTGACGTACTCCTTTTTAAAAGGCCGGCAACGCACTTGTAACTCCTCTGGTGTTGCAGGTGTCCATGGGTGGCGGTAATCGCTTACCATCAGGCGATCCGTCTGCTAGTTTGGCCCCTAATAAACAAACAAAAAAAAAAGGGAAGACTATCATGATAACATACTCTTGAAACAACAAAACACAAATAATTCTTAAGCATAACATAGATTAAAATAACCTCAAAACGTAATTCATTTTCGTACGTAATCGTAACCGAAACTTCGGATATCGTATAAATATGGTAATTTCTTATCACAGTATCAACGAATGCTCTCAATTCGAAATGTAGGCGTGTTATAAAGTAAACAAAACTATTTATGTTACGTAAATATGTTTGTTGAACGTGTTTGTCAACTGTTCGTGAGTCATGAACAATTAGCGATTTTGTTAGGAGCTAGGCGAAAATTGACGCAGTTTGACGGAAGATTCAGCTTGTTGTGTTATAAATGTGTTTGATGTTTCCGCTACCAAAATACATTCCTTTGGGTATACTTGTTGCTGTTTTCAAAGGGTATATTGTTAGATTGGATCATCTCGTTACCATACGGCTTAATGGATTTTATACCACTAAGATGGCAAACAATTGTACGAACCGGTTTATGGTTAGTAAGGTATTAAAAGGGATTGTTTAATGTTATATTAATACTATCCTTACTCTGTTTCAATATACAGGTATCCATCTTATGGGCGAATAATGTCTAACATAAATGTAAATTCAATAAATGTAACAAACTCACTAACCCCTTTGACGTTCATAAGTGTTACTTTGTGCCCTAAGTAAATAAATGATTTTTGACTTTGACTTTGACTTCGATCTATTTCTATAAGTATTGTTTGTCTCATGGCAAAAGAAATAATGCAGCTATAATCATATCAAATTATTTATTATAGTGTCTGCCACCAGCTTCACCTATGCTTAATCTATTAGATACGCATACTGAGATAAAAGTTAATTTATTAATCCAATGCATATTTGTCACAATAATGACTTTGCCGAACGTGCATTTTCCGGAAACTATGTAAACAATAGGCCTTTGAAAACTCTATATAAATAAAAATAAAATAAAAAGCCTTTATTTGTTCTTAGTAAATTACATGATATTAAACTACTTCCTAAGTTAACTTAAATCTATGTCAAGAACCCCGGGTGGGTAAACTCTATATATAACTTATTTAAATTGTTTTCACGTAGCTACAAGTTACTAAATTGAATTAAATAAAAAAGGAAACATAAAAAAATATTTATAAAAAATAATTTTGGTTCCCGTTTCACCATCCCCAAATTGCGTTTTGCACTAATGAAATTTAAAATATCATTTTGTCTTAGTCATCTTCAAAGGGATGATAGCGACCGCAAGATGATTTAAAATAGGTCATAGTGAAACGTATTTAAAAACTTGTCGTGCTTAGTAGTTGTGTGTTAGTAATTGTTATCTATACTAATATTATAAAGCTGAAGAGTTTATTTGTTTGTTTGAACGCGCTAATCTCAGGAACCAGTAGGGTTCAATTTTTGTAAATTATTTTAGTGTTGGATAACCTATTTATCGAGGAAATTCGAAGCAGTAGTTCCTGAGATTAGCGAGTTCCACCAAACAAACAAACAAACAACTTTACAGCTTTATAAGAGCAGCGATAGCTCAGTGGGGAGACCAACAGACTGCAATGCAGAGAGTCTCGGGTTCGAACCCACGTCGCGCAACTCTGACTTTCGGAAGTTATATGACTTTTCGAAATTATGTGCGTATTGATTGACAATTATCGCCTGTTCCGTGCCTCGGAAAGCACGTTATGCCGTTGGTCCCGGCTGCCATGAACATCTATGGCAGTCGATATAGGGATAGTGTCGACACAAAAGATCCCACTGGGTCGAAGTGTCGCCGGTCTGCACTGACTGGCCCCCACATAAGATAAGATAAGATACAGCTTTATAATATTAGTATAAATTACAAGAATCAATATTAAAGTTTAATGCATTTTAATGGTTTGAATTATTTATCGATAATAGTCCAACATTAATGCTTCATTTTCATGTTATGTTTAGGGATTTAATTATCCATTAATTATCGTGGACTGGAGCATAGCTTTCCAGGAAATACAAAGGATATTACTGGCAACTGGTATAGTATGAAATTATAATTCGTTTCTAAAATTATTCATGCGTAACAAGCATTCGAATATTAATAGTTCATAATTTATTATGAAACATAATTCATTTATTATTTTATTAGAGTTTTGAATTTACATCATCAGTACATATTATAAAACAAAGTTGGTCTATCTGTTCGCGATAAACTCAAAAACTACCAAACGGATTATCATGTGGTTTCACTAATAGACAGTGTGATTCATGAGGAAGGCTTAGGTGTGTAATTTGTTAAGAGTTTGTAATACCCGTGCAAAGCCGTGGCGGGTTGCTAGTATTAAAAATAAAGTAAGTTCAATAATAAGCATCGATAGCCTAGTGGGAAACCGTTGGACTGCCACGCAGTGGTATCGAGTTCGAACCCAAGGTGCCAATCACTGACTTTTCGAAGTTATATGCGTATTAAATAGTTAATTATTGCTCGCTTTAACGGTGAAGGAAAACATCGCGAGGAAACCTGCATGTCTGAGAGGTCTCCATAATGTTCTCGAAGATATGTGAAGTCTGCCAACCCGCACTGGACCAGTGTGGTGGACTATGGCCTAACCTTTTTCACAGCGAGAAGAGGCCCGTGCCCAGCAGTGGGACAGTTTAATACAGGGCTGATATTATTATTATATTATTAACTTGAAAACAGCGATAGATCAGGTCGGTTTTAAAGATGGAATAAAATGAATGACTGCTGTTATTTCTAGTCATATTACAATATCGACTAGCGATGGGACTGTCTCGAATGGATCCGTGCTCAGCAGTGGGACAGTTTAATACAGGGCTGATATTATATTAAGTGCAACGTAATAATATTACGTTTTTATGCATAGCTTATTATTTCAACTCAGATATTTAAAATCCTATTAATTTTAAGTTTTAATTTGTGCATACAGTATCTAACTCTAAAAGCGAGAAAACAAGAAGTACAAAATACTGTTACGTGCTGGGTTCGACGGATAAGAATGTAAACAATATTACCGAATAAAACACGTTTTATTCTAGCACACAATTAAATTAAAAATACAACAAACAATATACCTACTACACTTTTCCACTGTAACTGCTTCAAACTCCGTAGTATTTTCGCTTCCGTTCGCTTCGATGAATAGGTACTTGACCGCTTACGATTGTAAACTGACTTGGTGGTGCGCGTGCGCTCTATTTATACGCGGTTAAAGTGTTTCCGGAGTTTTCTAGAAACATCATACCCGGTATGTAAATAGTACGAATATTCGAGAATGTGCCAGCGTTATCTCTACTCTTCTCGTACGAAGTTCCGTAAGGTGTCAATAGATGGCGCTGTAATAAATTATAAGAGGGAACTGCCGAGTCTTCCACACAATGCCGAGAGATGGCACTGGGTGTAACAATACAATACAAAAAGTAGGCAATAAACCACAAATAAGCCTCCAAGATTCAGAAACCCGTAGAGTCACTAATGTAAATGTCGTATTAACATATTAGCCACTCCACTTCTCCCTGTGCCGTCGTTATCCCACGTCCACTGAGGCTTTATCTTAAAATAGAATATTCGCTGGCCACATCTTATCTGCTTCAGGCTCATACAATATTTATGCGTGAAGAACACAGGATGTCGATTACTTGCTGGTTTACAAACATAGCGAGTCAATGGATGAGTCAACTTAAATTTTTATAATATTGCTATTGCAATATTATAAAAATTTAACAACATAACAAAATGAAAATACAGTATTCTGTATTTTCATTTTGTTATGTAAATGTAGATGTGTTGATATTTAATATCTGAATTAGTATGTGTAAAATTATTACCATAAAATATTATGATAATAAATGTACATGTACTTGGCAAGTTGTTAAAGGCTGTAAATATGGTTTAGCCAATTGCCCTCTGCTAAGCATATTTTCAAATGTTAATATATCCTGCTTTTATCACCAGGAATATCCAATAAATGATAATATGTATCTACATTCAATATTTTATGACGAAAATAGAATTATGTGATGATCACCTTTTTTTTTTGCCTGGAAATGTGCAGTTCACATTTCCCATCGCCGGTTTTGGAGCGGGCGATGGGGATATGTCGGGATCCAGCCCCTAAGATGGAATTTGGGCTGAACCGACTGAAACCACCGCGGTGTTCCTCACACCTTTATAGCGGAGCCGCGCGGATCGCTCTCGCATTAAAATCGCGACCCCCAAAAAGGTTCGACCCGCCGATCGACGTGGCGGATCTCACACAATCATCACACATACACACACAATTAGGGGATCTAGTCCCTGATGACAAAGCGGGTGACCTGTTCTCCCTTCCGAAATCAAGAGGCGTGCGCGGAACACGAACGCTGCCTACTCGGACCTGCGCTGATCGGGCGGTGGACGGTCCCAATGGGTCCACCGCCCGCAGGCTTCTTCAGCTTCTTGGCTGGAGGTCGTCTCGCGCCATCCTGCGCCCAGCTATGTGATCATCACCTAAAATAGTGTGAATTTATTATAATTTTTGCTGATTTGGTACACATTAGTTAAGGTTATGTACTTTTTACATCTGTTTGTTTTACATATTTGTAATTTATTTAATAAATTTATAGCCATGCGTTTATTTATGTGATGCACGAAGTTTCTTATACAACGCTATCTCTAAATCTTCGACGAGATTACAGAAAATCAGGAAATCACGATTGATAGCTTGACGACAGCTGTTTAATAAATTGCTTATAGAAGTAAAATCATTATTGTATAAAAAGGATTTCCAAAATGAGCTCAAGCTATTGTTGTTAGAAAAATGTTATTATTCCATCAATGACATGTAAACATCTTTAATATAATTTATTTGTAATTGTGACATGCACCTACAATTATGTATATAATTAATATTTTCCTTTGACATTCCTTTATAGACATTTTTCTTTTTTACATTTTATTATAATTTTTTACTGACATGACTACTTATTGATTTGTTTTTATTTATTATTTTAGTTTTGATTTACTTAATTTTTATCTTATTTGCAATGTTGTTTTTTATTAAATTGATTGTCTACTTATTATTATTGTATATTCACACACAATGTTAAAATTGTTATTGTTATTGAAGTTTGTATATTTGGGTACTTTGTTTACAAGGGATGGTAAACATGACGGAGATATTGAAAGGAGAACGATTGCTGGCAACAAAGTGAATGGAGCTCTACGCGCTTTTATGAACAGTCGAAATGTATCCGAAAAGGCACGTTTGGCTGTTCATAGAGGATTATTAGTGCCCACACTTATGTATGGAAGTGAAAGTTGGGTATGGCAAAAGAAGCATGAGAGCAGAATAAATGCTGTAGAAATGAGAGCATTGAGAAGCATATGTGGTGTGACTCTGAAAGATAGTATAAGAAATAGTGTGATTAGAGAGAGATGCGGCATGAAAGTGGATATAGTTACAAGAATAGAAAAGGGTATGTTAAGCTGGTTTGGACATGTAGAAAGAATGGACGAGGAAAGACTGACTAAGAAAGTTTATAAGGCTAGTGTCAATGGAACAGTCGCAAGAGGAAAACCTAGGCGAACGTTTCTCGATCAGATCGGAGGCGTTCTGGACAAAGACCAGGTTAAGAGCTCCTTGAACCGACGGGCGTGTATGAGGAATGTGATGAAAGTGAATGAAGCCAGAGAAGTGTGTCAGGATCGTAGCAAATGGAAATCCGTAGTCTCTGCCTACCCCTCTGGGAAACAGGCGTGAATCTATGTATGTATGTATGTTATTGAATAAATAAATGAAATGAAATGACATACTTCTAAGCTGATACATTGATGGCGTGTATTGTGGTTTTGAATCCACACGGTTAACATTTTTGTGATCCACAAATGGTTGTCTCGAGTCTGTGTGTTCTTTGTGTCTGTTTTTCAAATGTTGGTAAAGTCCCCGCGACACAGGATTTATGCCTAGGGCGGAAGTTATTTAAATAAAAACCAATAATATAGTGGCCTTGAAATTGTCACTAATAATATTGATATCATGAGGTATAAATTTCTTTTAAATAATTGAATTGTGCTCTTCTTGAAATGATAGCAACGATAGATAGATACAGGTACTATCCTAGTTCAGGTATCAACCCCCCATAGTATATTTTTATTTGTATATTGTTTATAAATTTTAATTCTGTTCCTATGGCGAGAAAATAAACGTTATTATTATTATTATTACTAGTTGAATGTTTAATTGCCATGCAAATGTCTGGCATTTGATTTTTTAATATCGTACGTTTATTATCACTCGCTTTAACGGCGAAGAAAACCATATTGAGGAATCCTGGATGTTTGAGAATTCCACATAATGTTCTCGAAGTATATAAAGTCTGCCAACGCACACTGGAATAGCATGGTGGATTATGGCTTAAGCCTTCTTAAACAGCGAAGTGGCTCAGCATTCTGACATGATACTTTTTAAATTGTAACCTTTTACCAATTAATGCTATTATGTGATATTTACCAATGTCTCTGATGTCTTTGGGATAGTTAAATAAAAGAGTTCTGGTTAAAATCTGGTTAAAAACTGCTATAGCTCGCATACATTATGAATTGCATTCTCTAACGTCAGCGAAACGCAATGTACATGCATGTTCTCTACAACCTAATCAAACTAATTATCTAAACCACGCTCTAGCCACTTCCATTCTATCTCTCTTTAAAACTTCCGGCTCCACAACTGACGATTCTTAAGTAAGAAAGAGACGGCAAGATTATCACACAACACTTAAGTTTTAGGTGCTCTTTTGTAATCTTTATTGAGTGGCTGTAAATTGACTTTTGTTTTAGACCTCACAAGTTGGTGAGGGATGTAACCACTTAGAATTTTCTCCTTACATTAAACTGAAGATGTATATTTTTTTTGTTTGGTTTACTTAAGTAAGCGTTAGTATTCCTTTGGGTAATGTTTCGGTGCTTGATCGTGTAAAATGCGTGTTTTCAACCGTAAAATATTGTAGCGTTAGGTATAAACGTATACGTGTATTTGATGCACGTAAAATGTTTTTGTTTTGCTCTACTAAATGACCATACTCCACCTGATGGAAAGTGATCATGTGGTCTAAGAGCAGTGGCCTCCACACAATCATAGCAGCTGAGGCGATGTTCAAGTCCCTACTTTGACGGCCTAAGAAGGTGCTTTTTCACGCCCCGCTTAAAGGATCCAGCATTGAAGGAAGAAGGAAACACGTGCCTTGTAAAGAATTCCATGCCTTGACCGTTCGGTAGAGGTATGAGGACCCAAACTTGTTGGTGCGCGCTCTCGCTCTCGCTCAATCTATATAATACATGAAGAGGTACGTAATTATGTAAAATTGGGGCAGTCTTTGGGGACTGCTGATAGAAATGAAAACTTTAATCCTTGATCATAAACACTTCTTTATATACAAAAAAAAAAACAAAAAAAAGGGGCGGTTCGGATTCCTGATACTCTCTTAGGGGTTATTAAGGGGGTCACAATTTCGTTATTTTTTGTGTAGGACGCACCATTTCTGAGATATTGTTAATATTCTAAAATAATTCAAAAATGGAAAGCAATCTTACTTAGATCAGAAACTTAACATTCTATAAATTATCACGCTCATTTGGATAACTAAAATAATTTAACATTATAAGCCCAAAGTAACTGAAAAGGGTTAGACTTTTCACCCAAAAATATGAAACTCATGTACAGTCGCTGTTATACGAGCAACTTTTCGAAACACGGTCTCTGGAGGACTAGAGCATAGAATTTGTTTTAGGAACATAATTATGTAGATTCAGTTACGTTATTAGCAAAATTATATATTATACAAAATATTGTGCTTAGGGAGTTGATGAGATTTTATCTTCATGAGTTTTAATATAAATGAGTTTTACATTAATATAATATGGTAATAGAGAATATACGCTACAGTGATAAGTTTTAATTTTGTTATATATCTTCCTAAAATTTTTTAATCTCATTCATTCTAGCAAAATTTCCCTTAAAACTTGGGATAACCTGGCGAGGATAGCCCCATCGATAGATCAAAAGATCTTACAAAATACTCTAATAATCATTGTTGTGTAGTGATTTGATTCGTAAATGGCATTGAATTTTGATCTTTGTGATGGAAGCACTATTTTTCCGGGAAGCCCTGCTACTGTAGTTTTATCCATGGTCTTGCAAGCATCCCATATGTAAGTAAACACTTACCATAAAAGAGCATAGGAGTATTTGCCTTTGACTATGTGCCCAAGATTTCAAGATGGTAATGTATTAAAATGGTTGAAATTTTTAGCTGTAAATTTAGCATATTTCTAGCTTAAGAAAAGCGAGACGTGTAAGTAACGTTGTCAGGCAATAAGTATAAAAAAATTCTGAACATGAACATTTAAGATACTCACAACCTAGTATAAGATATGCAGGTCATTGACAATTAACAGTCTCGCAAATAAGGTCGATGCAAGGTTATTTCGTATGGCTAAAAAAGGTCGTCTATGAAGTTGACTAAAATGGTGTCCATACGTAACAGTAACGGACTGTATGCAAACAATTATAATTTTTTTTTATACGACTAAGGTGACAAACAAGCATACGGCCCACCTGATGGTAAATGGTGACCGTAGCCTATGGACGCCTGCAACACCATAGGCATCACTTGCGCGTTGCCGACTCTTTAAGAAAGGAAGTGGGAAGGAGAAGGAGTGGGAAGAGGGAAAGAGGGTGATTGGGCTTTTTTGGCACTCTCACTCACCGAACGAAACACAACAGTAGGAATACTATTTCACGTCGATATTCTGTGAGAGGGTAGTCCTTCCCGGTCGAGCCGGCCCATTCATGCTGAAATCAGCGAGGCTCTACTACTCATAAAATTATATTATGACAAGAAACTACGGAACCCTAAAGTACCTCCAGTAGCCACATACCATAAGGCCCTATCCTTTTTTTGTTTTTTTTTAGGTTTCGCTGGGGAATGCATTTACGCACACCCGCCCCTGTCGATGCCGATTGGAAAGCCGCACTGGCAGCAGCGGGTAGTGTCGGACTCGCCGGGGCCTATGCAATAGTGTGCCACGGAATACCGACTAAACCTAACTGCGGCGCTCTTCCCGTCTATCATGGAGCGCCGGAGGATCTCAGACGTTAGCCTGGCAGGGCTACGACCTAAAACACAACCATCTAAGGCGGGGGTAGGTCAGCGTAGTGGCGTCTTCTCCTCCCTGGCCTTGCTCGGTGGAGCGGGTCCACACTGGCGTTGGCCTCCCGTTCCCGGTACGCAGCCTCCTTCAGGATCATTACTGCCTCACTGAATTCGGCAACAGCTTGCCAGCACCTGTCGCTGGCCAACATGGTGCTCACTGTTCATCCCAGCGACAGGTCCCCGCCAATGACGGCGGTCAGGTCGCTCCATTGTGTCTGCTAGGCAGCGCAACTCTCAATTGTATGGCGCGCCGTATCAACGGGCGCGCCGCAGGACTTGCAGGAGGGTGAGATCTCCCTCCTGGCGATCTGATGCAGGTACTTACCAAAGCAGCCATGTCCGGTAAGTACCTGCGTCAATCTGTACGTCAGCACACCGTGCCGGCGATTCAGCCACTCCTCAAGTTGTGGCCGAATCGCCTCCACTATTTACTTTCCGGCGGTGGGGGTCCTCAGTTCACTCCTCCACTGCCGGATGAGGGCACTTTGAGCCTCAGCCCGCATTTCGCCCACGACTGGTTCCTCGCCCCGAGACCGCGCCACCGAGCGGTGACGATAGACCTCTGCAAGAATTTTTGTCTCCAATTCCCAAGGCGGGTCGCTCGCCAGGACCGTAGCAGCCGTCCACGACACTGTACGATACCCCCTAATGGCTCTCACCGCGATGACCTGCTGAGCTCTCCTCAGCAGGACCTTATTACGTGCGGTGAGAGCGTCTGCCCAGATTGGAGCGCCGTACAGCGCCATGGACCTCACGATCCCGCTGTACAGCCTCCGGCAAGACGACCCCGGACCACCAGTGTCGGGCAGAAGTCTACCTAGCGCTGCAGCTACATTTACTAGCTTCGGGGCGAGTTGGGCGATGTGAGGCCCAAAGCACCATTTCCCATCGAGGTGCAAACCCAAATATTTCATTTGGGCCCACACCGGCACGTCCTTGTTTATAATTTTTAATTTCGCCCCTCGGGGGGCACCGCGACACGGGCCGTGAAATAGGAGGGCCTCCGTTTTGTTTACCCTAGCCTACCGTATACCATGTTTTTTTTTTTAATTGCCCCCGTTTCGCAGGGTGTTGCGCAATCCTCCCCTAACATAATCAGGGACCTTATTTATCACTTTATGATTCTAATTCCGAAATACTTTTTTAAAAAATATTATCAATTTACATTAATTATTATCTATCTTTATTGATGCATGTTGTTAGTTCCATTCATTCTAACCATCTCTTTAAGTCGCAGACGCTTACAACTGTTATATTTACCTATTACAATTCATATTCAATGCTCATAATGGCATTCGCTAAATGCCATTACATTTACCTATTAATTTACATACATGATATGTATATACTATACATGATGAATACCGATGTGTTAATATATAGATATCAACACATCAGCACTCATCATGCTGTGGACACAACTATTATTTTATCTTATAAATATTCTTGTAATAATCATATATTATAGCAGTATCGACATAATCTATATAATAAGGGCGTCGGTATAAATCATGTTGTAAACAAGATCTTTAAGTATTTCATACAATATGTTAACATAACAACATAGATATATGGTGTCACAGCTGCTCACCATTACCTGTATAACTAGCTGTGACACCGTACATGCTACAGTACACTGTAATTATAAATGTAAATACGATTATAATAATAATATAATATTCTACCACATACACACAACACCATCTAGCCTAAACTAAGCAAAGCTTGTACTATGGATACTAGACAATTGATAAACATACATAATATATACTTTTTTTTTCTTGTAAATACATACATATTATACATAGAAACACCCAGACCAAGACAAACATTCATGTTCATGCACACAAATGTTTGACTTGTGCGGGAATCGAACCCGCGACCTCAGGCGTGGCAGTCGGTTACATTAACCACTACGCCATCGAGGCCACATTGAGGCTACATAGATATTGATTTAAATATAGGCTAATAGTTGTAAAAGTGCCGCCAAGTACACTTACATTATTGTGCACATCATATTATAATTAACTGTAATTAGTTTGTATATTATATATTTATAGCAAATTGACTTGTTGACTAATTGTTCCTAATATTAATGCTAACGAATGTAATAAATATGTATAGTGTCTCCTGCCCGCCCTCTTTTCAAGGAACCACCTCCATCATGAGGCGGGGTCTATACGTTCCAATATGTATTAGCAGTATACACTGACTGTATCCCCCCGCCCCATAGTGAACCACTTGGTATTCGTATATATTTGGTTTTTAACACTAAAAACGTATGTATGTACTCGGGTGGGTTGAGGTCATAGGTTTCTATTCTGAAGGCCCGAGCCTGGAGAAGTGTGTGTGTATGTGTGCCGTGACGTGTATATGTGAACACAATACCGCACACTAAGCAGCATTGTGTTCCACCCATTCTATATACTATATAAATAACATAATATAAACTAATTATACTATATGAATACCGTAATTTATTATTAGTATATATATTAGCTTACTTAGATACTTGTAATATATATAGATTGTAGTGTTTATGACTACCATATAAATAACATAACATGAACTACTTATACTGTATGAATACCATGCATTACTATACAATAATAATATGTATTTCAGCTTAACCAAGTTAATTATATACTTATAATACATATAGATTGCAGCGTCTACGTCTTTAACAATATGCGACGGAAGAGCGCGCCCGTATACCATATTATGAATAAACTAATAGACAGATAAATTCGGGATGCCTGCACCATGCGTCGTAAGGTAACAGGCGGAATGTCCAGGTTGAGGAAAGAAGTCCAGGTTGGCCTTAATTTTGTTGAATACGACTTTGACTCAATACCTTACCGACCTCTTATCGTGGCCAAGACACCATTAGCTGTCACTGATCAATCATGTGAGTATGGCTCGACTTTACTGACTTACGTTATTACTATGGTGACGAATCTACACTATCTAATAGTTCTTTAAAAACTTCTCAAGAATGTGGGATGTCTATCAACTGACATAATGGGTTACAGCAGACTGTAATTTATTTATAAAGTACCAAGTATTAAATAGTTGGGCCAGTTCGCGAATATGAAATGGAACTGTTTACGAACCATTATAATATTTTCATGGATTCTACTCCCAGTGATATGAATGATAATGAGAATGTTAATTGGCCTCATTAATTCAGTTAAAATCCTTTATAAATCATAATTACTTCTGGGAAAATTATTGCTGCATGTTTTTATATGCGAGATGAATATTTCCTAATTGAATTATTCGTATAGCATATATGTATTTTATTACTTACTTACTCTTTATATACTAAAGATGCATAATATACAATATTTTTTATTTCAGATTTTATTAGAAAGTAGTAGTAGAGCCTCGCTGATTTCAGCATGAATGGGCTCGACCGGGGAAGGACTACCCTCTGACAGAATATCGACGTGAAATAACAGTTTTCTTACTGTTGTGTTTCGTTCGGTGAGTGAGAGTGCCGGAGGCCGAATCACCCTCTTTCCCCCTTCCCGGTCCTTCTTCTTCCCACTTCCTTTCCTAAAGTGTCGGCAACGCGCAAGTAATACCTCTGGTTTTGCAGTCTTCCCTAGGCTACGGTGACCACTTACCATCAGGTGGGCCGTATGCATGTTTGCCACCTTAGTCGTATGAAAAAAAGAAACACCTACATATGAGATGTAAAATACTGAAATTATAATTGAATGGCGGTTATAAGAGTAGCTGTGAGTTTCTTGTATGTAGCTCCTAATAGCCTTTGCTTTAACCTAGCAACTAACTTAAAACGTAAATTCAGTAACATCACTAAACTGAGTTTAGTAAACTCACTAACTCATAAACTTTGATGTTTATTACTGTTACTTTGTGACCTAAACGAATAAATGATTTTGACTTAGACTTTGACTTGCAATTTAATTAAAGAATCACAACAAATTACTATACAAATATACCGATGAGAACTTTAATATTATGGTTGTCTCAAAGACAATACCTCTGTTAAATTACACGGTTATGTTTACGAGAAAAGCGGTTTAGAGTCGACGACTTTTTAAATGAATTGCTTTGTAATGGGTACTTCTAGCTTTTATAGCATCACTGTTATAAAATGTAGGGAATATATTTTTGCTTTTACAAAGGTTTTAATTCATTTGAGGATAGAAAATTTACTTACTGGAGAAAATAAATCGTTTTCAAAAATGTACCTGGTATAATATTCTCTTACGTTTACGCGAATGTTAAACATTGAAATTAAACTTCGGTTGTGTATTTTAAAATACTTTTTAAACGCGAAAAAATCGTATGAAGTAGCTTAAACTACTTCATGCCTGTATCATCGATGAGGTAGGTAGAGATATAATTTGCACCCACATTTCACTAACTATGGTTTGATGTCTTTTAAAATAAAAGCGAACGTATTGCTGTCTAACGGGCACAATTTCAGACGCCACCGTGCTTTACTTTACTTTAAATATCTATACATTAGCGCTGCACCATTGACGTCCATCTGGTCGAATTAAAACTTGTTCTAAAAACCTTCATTATCCTATAGGTTATCCAAAAATAGTTTTTTTCAGACTTCTTGAAGAACCTTGATTCTTTCTTAATCCGAATTCAATATTTGTTACGAAATTGGAGAGTTCTGTTATGATGTTACTCTATCTGTGCTACAACTTCAACATCATCGGGCATCTGAAACAAAATACATGGTCCAGACCTGTTGAATATGACTTGCGTATATATTTCGAGTTGGCTTGAATATGTAGTATTCACGAACAGCTTGCACGATTGCATATGTAAAAAGCGACTGCAGGTTACACACATGTATTTGCACTCCTATTTGCTCCAACATTTTGTAAAGAAATTCAAGCCCTTACAAGCCGCACAGGTAACCGTGCACATCACGACAAAATCAACGAACCTGATAAGAAGGAACTAGTTCAGTGCTAGAAGAAACACTCCATTTTGTTTTCCTACAGTTTTATTACTTCTGTATATTATAGCTTCTCTTACAATCAGACAACAGTTCAGAGACATCTAATGATTACTTTAGTGACTCTTTAGTAAAGGTTTAATATAGAAATGTATTATTATTAAGGCACTTAACTAATCATTAAATGCCGATACATTTAGAGTTACTGTTATAAACTACTATTAATACATATTATTAATAAAATTAATATCCAGACTCCAGAACAACTATTTGTGGATAACACATTTTTTGTCCCGTGATTGAACCTACTTGGCGCAATGGCAGTTCGAGGCGACCACTAGCCATTCCGTGCAGTTTGAAATCATATTCTGAAATCTAGTCAATATTATGCGTATAACTCGGATAAGGCCAGTAGGCTTAATAGCCTACTGGCTTAAATCCCTTATTTTGCCTACTGGCATTGGGTCAGAATTATGTGAAACCAATTCTTCGGACAAGAATAGTAATAAAAATGCCAAGTTCAGAATTTTATATGCGTCTAATATTATCTGAAAATTATTACTGAACAATAAAATAGCAGGCTGAGCGATCAAAATTTTATGGTGATCTATAAAAATGATGTGGTTCTCATTTGGTTACCACAGCAGTTTTATATTCTTTATGCAGCCTCTCGGTGACCTTATCCTTCTCACCCTGAGAAGAGGCCCGTCCCTGGCAGTGGGACAATTTAAATACAGGGCTGATATTATTGCATATAGTAAACTGCCTCCGGGGCGCAGCGGTAGTGAATGCGACTGCTGTGCATGAGGTCTCGGGTTCGAATCCCGGGTCGGGCCAAGATAATGTTATTGAGTTTTTCTGTTAAGAAATCTCAATAGCAGCCCGGGGTTAGGAAGTTGGCGATGTTAGACATCCCCGTACCTCGGAAAGCACGTAAAGCCGTTGGTCCTGCTTCCGATCTCTCTCCGGTTGTGTCGGATTACCGTCCCATCGGATCATGAGAGTTAGGGAACAGAAAGTGCACTTGTGTTTGCGCACACATTTGTGCACTATAATATCTCCTGCGCAGATGACCAGTCTCCGTTAAGACTGGCCGCCGTGGCTGAATTTCGGTCTGGAGGACATTATATAGTAAATATATAATTGATAATTACCGCGCAGCATTATCATGCTTATCTGTATAAAATATAAGGCTGAAATGTACAATAATAATATATCATGTTTCTCATTTCAAATGATTTTGATAATTATGAAAACATTTACAGTTGAATTAATGTATGTGTATTGTACGAGCCACGATACACGTAGCGTACATTGAACTTATTACTCTTTGTACCATGTCAGCAACTTACTTCAATCATTACTTTAATTAAAAATAATATGTAATTTAAATCAGTTCGCGTTCACCTTCGCCTATCAAAGGATGTACCGCATCTCACATATCATTCCACGTTCGATAATCTGTTAACGCATATCATTACCATTAATATCATCTTTTTATCTATCAATATAGTCAGTTAAATTTATTAGCGAGTTTTACTGATCTATAGACCTCTATCTTATTACCCAGTGTGTGCGGACCATACATGTATTTATATTTGTAATATAGTATTGTTTTGCAATCGCTGATGAGTTTCCATAATTATGCGGTCAATGCTATTTTAATCCTGGTGTCTGGTTTTGTTGCCGTGTATTTAAATTTATTAATATTATATAAACACTATAATAAGCACTCTGTTTTATAAATGCTTTTAGACTATTTAATGCTTGGAAAACCTTTGTTGTATGATCGTTGGAGATTTTTCATGTTCTTAAGGATAATAAGACATACTCAATTATGTTGACACAAATTTATGTACAAAATTATTTATTAAAACTGTTTAGATTTTAAACAAAACAGATATTTAATTAATCGTGAAAGTATTTTAACCTATTATATCGAACAATAGGTTAATTATGTCTGAAATTCCAACAATTGACAGGTAAAATGTAATGTATTACGGCGAAAACAAAAATACGAACTCTGTATGTAATTTTCAGAACAGATTTCAATGAACAAATTCTTTGAAAACTGAATAAAATCTTCTGTAACGAATTTATTTGAGTATGATTTAACACATTTTATATCCATGAAAGGCATACATAGAAGTATGAACAAATGCAGGTAGAGTATCGAATATGTAAAAATATTTTTATTATAAAGAGAATCGCTTTTGA
The DNA here is from genome assembly GCA_963564715.1 of Catocala sponsa. Lineage (NCBI taxonomy): Eukaryota > Metazoa > Arthropoda > Insecta > Lepidoptera > Erebidae > Catocala > Catocala sponsa. The sequence continues at coordinate 2,288,357 of OY751339.1, forward strand.
CCGTTAACGTTAGCTGTGGTCATAAGTGTCATCCACTGCTGGGCGATACTGTTATTAGTTTTTATGTGCATTCGGTTCTAAATCGTAATTATAGCTGTACAGCGTTATTTGCATTTTAGCGTTATTTGAATATAGCTTTTTTAGATCAGTTTAGCGTTTGAAAGCGCGGCGGTAGAGAATGTTCCTCATTGGCATGTTTCTACAGTATTCTGTATATTTACCACGGGGAGTGCTCTGAAAAGTTATTCCACCTTATAACACCCTCCCACCCCTCCCTCCCCTATTTCCTATCCAGAACAACGCGTGCTGGGCTCAGAATCAGATGCCATCCTTACACGGTAGAGTCGATTAGAACGCCTACCAACAAGTTTGGGTCCTCATACTTCTGCCGAACGACCAAGGCATGGAATTCTCTGCCAAGGCACGTGTTTCCTTCTTCCTTCAATCCTGGGTCCTTTAAGCGGGGCGTCAAAAAGCACCTTCTCAGGCCGTCAAAGTAGAGACCTCAACATCGCCTCGGCTGCTATGAGGGCGGTGTGGAGGCCACAGCTCTTAGACCACACGACTGTTTACCATCAGGTGGAGTGTGGTCATATTGACGAGCAAAATAAAAAAAATAAAAAGAAAATGTGGCTGCGGTGCGTGAAGTCTTGCCTTCCATTTTCAGGTTGAACAACGTGTTTCATTGGTTTTTCTTTCAAAAAAATATCTGTATCGTAAGTATCGTCTATGAGATACAGTGAAACTACTAATAAATCTACTTATTAACTCTTTGTTACGTGGGACTTATAGCATAGTATAGAAAAGAATATCATTTATTTCTAAGTATATAATACATTAAGACCATACATATTTAACATTGGATCTTACATACTGGCCCTCACCATTTTAATAAATAAGGCTACAAATAATATAGGGCATATAAATAGCATTCAGATAAATAATTACAGCAACAAAGGTAATTTTTTGGGTTTTCTATTGACTTGTAATGAAACCAAGCGTATTCATTTCTAATATTGCGTAAAATAAAATTTCAATGTATCGTCAATTTTCTTATAAAACAAAGAAATATTTACTTACAATGTTGCTTAACAAGAACATGCCTGTGAACAGTCAAGTTTAATCGTTGCGTAGTCGTATCTGTATGTATAAATCCAACAACATCTTTAAGCAACGATGTTAATTAAGTATTGTGTAGAGAATCCCTTTCAGTTTCGGCATCAATATGAAACGTTGAGGTGAGTATATTCCTATTAAAATCGTAATCATCTTGTTAGACGTATCACATTTTGTTTATCATATAAATATCTACTTAATTCAAAGCTTCAAACTGTTTTGTGAATTTATCTAGCGTTTGATTTCATTTGATAATAATAATATTAGCTCTATATACAATCTTTCAATTTACTGGGCACGAACCTCTTCTCAATTTTAAAAGCGTTAGGCCATAATCTACGATGGTGATCCAGTGAGGGTTGAAAGACTTCACCATTGACAACATTATAAAGCGATTTGCAGGTTTCCATTACCATTAAAGTGCACGATAATTACCAAACATTACGCAAATAACTTCAAAAAGTTAGAGATGCTTGAGAATCAGTGGTCCAGGTTGACCCCCAGGGGTCCATGGGAGACTCGACGGGGGTCTACGTTGGCGTGACAAAAAATGGAGGTCCACAATTTTTTAGCGGGGTCTACGAGAAAATTTATTTGCTTTCGATAGTAAAGAACTAAAATGTTGGCTTGACTTCGCCTATCAATGTAGGTAGATAATATTTTAAGAAGCTCAGCAACTGAGGTTACTTGTAAAAACTTGCATATTCCATATTCAGTACCAGTGGTCTCGAACCTAGCGATTTGCCGGTAGAGAATTACTAAAAAAAAAACAAAAGTTTAGTCCATAGAGATTTCATCAAATTTTTCAGAATATGGTAGAAATGCAAAAGCCGGGGTCCACCGGAACCAGCTAAATTTTGAAAGTGGTCTATGAGGAAAAAAGTCTGGGAACCTCTGGTTTAGATTGATTAAAATTTTATATTAACTTTGGAAGTATGTGTTGAAACGATCGAGGTCGTGTGGACTGAATATAATAATGAGCTTGCTTTATGACTTACGCGTAAGCTACAGTTTCTTTATTATAATATTAAACTATGATGTATGGCCGACGAGCCGCTCTGGGACAATTCTTATATTAATGCAGTTTTGGTAAACTTTATTTTTGGCAAAAAGGATTTTATATACCTACATATAAAATTCAATGTTTTAGAAAGCTCTTGTATTTGCAATAATCTACACACTGCTATGGAGTTAATAAGAATAATTGTATTGGTTATAATCTAAACTATTTTTAGAGGGTAAGGCTAAGTTAGCTTCAAAAGAGCTTAGCGTACTCAACAGATCGAGACAGTATTTTACGCCGGCCCACCGCCTACTACTTTATAAGGCGCAGGTTCAGCCTCACATGAAACACTGTTCTCATTTTTGGGTAGGGGCACCCCAGTATCAGCATCTTCCTCTGGACCGCATTCAACGGAGAGCAACTCGAATCGTCGACTGCCAGGATATTTCAAATCGGCTAGACCCCGTGGTTGCGTAGAGATGTGGCCTCGCTATGCATCTTCTATCGCTTTTACTATGGGGAGTGCTTCCAAGGAATTGTTCGGACTGATCCCTGCCGCCTTGGTTGGCAATCCCCAACTATGCGGCTTCCCAGAAAATTTCTGCCTCGCACAACAAAACTGTAGAATGAACTGTCGATTGCGGTTTTTCCGGCCCAATACGACCTTCAAATCTTCAAGAAAAGAGCGTACTCCTTTTTAAATGGCCGACAACGCATTTGTGACTCCTCTGGTGTTGCGAGTGTCGATGGGCGGCGGTTATCGCTTACCATCACGCGATACGTTTGCTCTTAGTAATTTTGTGATTAATAAGATCTTAGAACAATTAATATTGGTCACGGCAGCGAATTGTAACGAGGACTGGTTATCTGCAAACACTGGTATGTATGTGTGCACACATACACATTTCTTTAATTCTTATAATGCGATTGAACATCAATCGAACACGATTGACGATTGACTTGCGCGGTCGCAAGTAGCTAGAACGCTAGCTACTTGCACTGTGTATTAACACCATTATTTGCGACCATCATTTTTGTAACGACATGCGCAAGCTACGCGCGTAGCCTACACGCAATCATTCCTATAAGTGTCTTGCGCAGATAGCTCGCGTTCATTGATCACATGACGATTATAAACCGCGCAAGAATATTCAGTTGCGCTATTAACCGCGTCAGTTATAAGAATTCTGAGCAATAAACCTCTAAAAAAATGGTGAAATAGAAAAGATTTAGTTTTCAGATATAAATCTGGATAATTGGTAAATCGTCTCGAATTGTAACATTGATTTCATTGATGTCAGCTTGTCTTTGAAGAGATTAGGTGCACATGTCGAACTGTCAATCTATGAATGCTTTTCGGTGTTGAAATGCTCGTAGTTTTTATTTGAATTTCGAGCTTTATTTTATTTTTGTGTTATACTTAACAACTGTCACTTGGCGTGATATAGATCACAAATTTTTCATAGAAATTTAGATTTCTTTTTATGTTTTATATTTTCCCTTAAATAATATTCTATGATATATTCTATCACATACACACAACACCATCTAGCCCAAACTAAGCAGAGCTTGTACTAGGGATACTAGATAATGGATAAACGTATGCTTATCCATTGCCATATCCATATTTATTTTATTTCGGTCATTTTTTTTAACGGCTATCGCAAAATATACGACAACTTTAGGTAATTATTCCAAAAAAGGTTTGTTTGCGTAAAACAAATGTGTCATGCGGAACTTTTTTTAAATATTTTATTTTCTTAATAACTACATTATTTAGTTGCATGATTTTAGTGCTTAACTAGAAGTAGGATAGTCGAACTAATAAGTGAAATTAATTGCAGTGCTATAATTTCAGTTATTTACATAGATATTAATCACAACGCTCAGTTAAAAACTTTAAACGGCCATACTGTTAAATTACGTTTTTTAGATAACGCCACTTTTGTTTTAGAGGTGCGACATAGAAACACCACAAACATCCATGTTCATGCACACAAATGTTTGACTTGTGCGGGAATCGAAACCGCGACCTCAGTCGTGGCAGTCGGTTACACTAACCACTACGCCATCGAGGCCGCCAAAATTAATAATTAAATATATTACTCACGACTAAATTCCCGATGGGGTTGGTAGAGTTTTATGACACGCACTATTCACAAACAAGTGAAGGTCACACCAAATAGGGCAGACTTCCATTGCTAAAAACTAAGAATTTCTTGACAGAAAAAGCCCACTAACACTTTACCGTTTTCACGCAGACGCTTCACAATTGGTGATAGGGTTTATATACCTTTCCTAGTACAAAGCGAGATTATACATTATTTCCTAAAAATTTTTTTTGAAGGAATGTAATTATGTATGTATAGAAGTTATTATTCGTCATAATATTACATATTCAGGATGTACAAAAGAATTTTTCTAATTACTATAATTATAGTAATTTTTAAATAGATTAGATATATCTTATCTTATGTTATGTGGGGGCCAGTCAGTGCAGACCGGCGACACTTCGACCCAGTGTGATCTTTTGTGTCGACACTCTCCCAATAACGACTGCCATAGATGTTCATGGCAGCCGGGACCGACGGCTTAACGTGCTCTCCGAGGCACGGAGCAGGCGATAATTGTCAATCAATACGCACATAATTTCGAAAAGTCATATAACTTCCGAAAGTCAGAGGTGCGCGACGAGGGTTCGAACCCGAGACCCTCTGCATTGCAGTCTGTTGGTTTCGCCACTGAACTATCGCTGCTCTTAGATAATACATAAATAAAATTGAATAAACGATAATAGGATTATCTACTTTTGTAAGTATTCTTGAAGGTTTTATTTATAAGCTTAGGAAAAAGCTCGACCTCGATTAAATATTCAGGTCTAAAAGATCCCCTTATCGAAACATTTGGCGACGATCAGTAATCAAATTGAATGTTATATAGATCTTTCGGTAACAATATTATTATCTAACCATTTTTATTGGATGAAAGATACAGGTACTTGGACGCAAATATTTTGTAGTCCTTGGCAATCATAAGAATGTGTGTTATCTCTATCAATGTTGTAGCATCTAATATTCTAATAATCGTTGAAATTAAATTACTGTATTCAGGGATTATAGCGTTGTTTATTCTACAAACAATATCTATACCAATATTATAAAGCTGAAGAGTTTGTTTGTTTGAACGCGCTAATCTCAGGAACTACTGGTTCGATTAGAAAAAATATTTTCGTATTGGATAGCCTATTTATCGAGGTAGGCTATAACATTACGCTGTGACCCACGGGGGCGGCGCAGTAACGATAAACCGCGGGAACATCTAGTTTTTATATAATTTTGAAACTAACTACTACTATTAAACTATACAATTATCTGAGGTATTTAAATTATTCAACATTCGCATAAACATGAGTCAATATTATTTAAAAAATATTGCCATTTTTGCCAGTGATAAATGCGGGTAATTAAAATGATTTATACCATCAACTGAGACGACTGCAGAATTCTAAAATTTATATCTACTTTTACAAAGAGTTTAGTACAAGGCACGACACTTATATGTTTGTTTTCTATTTAAGACTGCGCCGAGCGTAAGACATAATGACAGAGCTCGTGCGGCGCATATTCAAATCGGCGCGCGGTGCCATAGTAAACTTGTATGGAGGACTTGAAGTGCTTTTTTGATAAATATGTATCTTTATTGTCAACCAATAACTTAAATATTTGGGACGAACAAATTGTAATATAACTATTGATGTTTCGTTTTAGCTGTAAAATAGGATAGATTTCTACTGTTATAATCTAAAAATCACGTAACACGAACATACGTTTTTGCAAATTTACGTAATTTTGTAGGTGAAAATATGAATTATTTTAAGTTTTTTACACGGAGTAATTGTAAACACATTCATTGTTATGGTAAATGTATTTTTTATATTTGTATTAAACAAAAAGTGTTGATTTTATTCACTTAAGTGTGACCGCCTGTTTTGGCACATTTCGCTCGGCGCAGTCTTTAGCAATTTTTGTGCTTCGTGTCGGCGATACACAACACTCGAGAAACCAGCTACGTAAAAAAATAATCATCTACGAAGACTTATAAGTGCTGACTTAAGAAACAGAAATGATTAAAATTTCATTATCCAAAATGTAAGAGAGAGATTCCTTGAATAATTGAGGGGGGACGAGCAGATGGTACCGCCTATCCACAAGAATACAACCGGTATCACTTTGCTTATTACGATTTTGGGCTTCAAAAATATTCATATTAAAAAGTGTTTTAAAATTAGAAATTTATGGGCGTCTATTTCTAAAATATTTAGCTTGGAGACAAAGTGCGGTATTCGTGCTTTGTATTTGAATTCACGCGGTATGTTTCAGAGTTGTATTCCCCGGATGAAAGAGGAAAAGGCAAGCAGAAATGTATTATCGTCCCGCAAATAGTCACTGGGGAGGGTTTCAGGTCTTGGATAAACGATGTAGGAGGGTGGATGGTTCTTGTTTCCACTAAATAGAGTACTTCACAATTCTTAAAGGAAAAACAACGTGACATTGTGAAGATAGATATTTTGTCACCAACAGTCTTATATTTTGTGTTCGTTTCGGTTAAGGTTTGACATGACGCAGTGAATGAAGTAATTTTCTTACCTTAATATGATTCGATCGTGTGAACCTACATAGGTAGGACATAGTAATCAGCGGTACTCATTTATAGTAATTATCGTATCAAACATATTATCATAAGTTACGTGGTAGTTAAGTGACCAATAAAACGCATCTCATTTTAACTATCAGTGATCTTTCATTTCAAACAACAAAGTTGTTAGCGATCCATTCAGCAGCGCATACAGGTAGGACATAGTATTGTTGAGTTTCCTGATCGGCAAATCTCAGTGAACAGCACGAAGCCTGGAAATATGTCTTGTAGATAGGCTTGACTTTATAAGCTGACGAGGTTTGGGCCTAATACTGTTATGTATTCCTCTTTGGCTTAGTTCTTGTTCGTAGTATCAATGTTAGTTACAGCTGCGCCACATATACCGAGCTCTTAATCGTGAGTCCCATGACTTATCTGTTGCGCATTTTATCTTTTAACCTGTCAGCTCAAACTTACAAGAAGATATTGATAAAATTCTGCTTGAATGGCGGTGAATCCAAAAAAATTACAAAAAGAATATATGAACATCCCATCCCAAAGTCCTACACAATATGGCATCGTATAACCGCATAGCACTTTGTTCCACCCCGACCATTCACTATGTGCCCCTTAAATTAAGTGTACAGCAAGGGTAAAGTTTGCAGCTGACACGATCCGAGGGCTGATGCTCGAATACCGTGAAACAACGGTTACGGAGAGGCTTTCATCATTAGGGCAAGGTCAATGTACCCTACGAACTCAAGGCCACGTCAATATATTTTGTTTATATAGGCACTGCTGTAAGATATCTTGATGAAATTGTACTTACCGTAGTTGAAGGTCTGTTGACTGCAATGCAGAGGGTCTCGGGTTCGAACTCACGTCGCGAACCTCTGACTTTTGGAAGTTATATGACTTTTCGAAATTATGTGCGTGTTGATTGACAATTATCGCCTGCTCCGTGCCTCGGAGAGCACGTTAAGCTGTCGGTCCCGGCTGCCATGGACATCTATGGCAGTCGTTATTGGGAACTCAGTGCCCTCTAATATCCTGACACTGGTCTAGCCTTAGGGTTTCGTTATCTTTCGGGTTGCGGAGGTCAGATGGTAGTCGCTCCGTGTAAAATCTGATATCCAGTCAAATCCGATTAGACTAGAAAGCCGACCCCAAGTGACATAGGAATAATAAAGGCTAGAGAGAAGAAGAGTTGAAGGTCTGTTGTTTTATATATGAGTTCAGGGTGTGATTAAATTACTATGTAGTAGGTCTAGTGAAGTAAGGTTACGTAAGGTACGCTTACGTGAATGACGTAACAAGTTGCACTAATGCTGATACTTTTTGTCGGTGGATTGAGTAAAGAGTTTTATAAAATCAACACCATTGTCCACGGATTAACAATGGAAAATGAAAATGATGGTAAACACAAGTGAATGAAGTTGACAATTTTAACAAACAAAATCTAAAATGAAACGTTGTACTTAACCTAAAGAGATTTAAACAATTCAATAGCTTTACGTTTGAATTGTTGACGAGTGAGAGAAAATATGTCCAGCGGAATAAGACAAGATACGTATTGTATGCTTCTCTTCTCTATTATTTGGTCGCTAGATTGAGTAGAGTTTTATTTTTTACTAGATGTTCACGCGGTTTCACCCGCGTTTATCGTTACTGCGCCGCCCCCGTGGGTCGTAGCGTGATGTTATATAGCCTATAGCCTTCCTCGATAAATAGGCTATCCAACACTAAATGAAGTTTTCAAATCGAAGCAGTAGTAATCACGCAGAATAAACCAGAAGAAACATCGTTTGTACTATGTCTGTAATGGGTAATTATTTTGCTGCAATGTTATTTTAAAACTGCGATATCTCCTAAGATATTCATTGAAATCGAATAATGTAAAGGGCAATTTTGTTTTAAATTAAATACTTGTGATGAATAACGTATTTATTTGGATAAGGATTAATATTATGTTTATAATAATACCTTCGCAAATAATGCATTATTTTAGAACAAATTTGGTTAGCATAAAAATGGTTATAGTGAGCCAACCTTAAAAGATAGACATATGCTGTCACGGACTTTTTTTTAGAACTTTTAAGGGGGAACAATTCTGTCATACATGATTTTTACGAAACTTTAACTGTTTACGCAGCGCACGCAGCGGAATCTCTCAAAAGGAAAAAATACCCTCCGAATTTGAAACATTCTTCATTGGTGCTAAGCTCCTATTGATCTTAGCGTGATGATATGTAGCCTATAGCCTTTTTCGATAAATGGGCTATCTAACACTGAAAGAATTGATCAAATCGGACCAGTAGTTCCTGAGATTAGCGCCTTCAAGCAAACAAACAAACATACAAACAAACAAACAAACAAACTCTTCAGCTTTATAATATTAGTATAGATTGTACACTTCAAAATGACCACACTCCGCCTGATGGTAAGCGATCATGTGGTCAAGAGCAGTGGTCAACACCATCCTTATCCACTATACTATGCCAATTCTGATGTATGTATATCAGAATTGGGATAGTATCTTGCTCAGTAAACAACCAACTATGTCTTAGATTCTGATAATTGGCTCGAGCGTAGTTGTGGTTTTTTTATTAATGGAGTTATACTAATATTAAAATCTCGTTAGTAATCTTTTAATATACATTTAAAGAAAGAGAAATATATATCTTCTATTTGACAGAGACATGAACAATTATTTGAATAAGACACATTTACCATCATAAAACAACTGAAAATCAAATGTATATGCACGTCCCTATTGTAATATTTGGACATCTACTATGCATCGCGCCAAATATAATCCTTATTTTAGCAACGGCTATTCCGCACCATATACTGGCCTTGATCCCCACACAGTACAAAGGTTTGTGTAATCCTCAAATAGTTATGCTGAGTCGCGGTATTCATGCTTTTAAAATAATATTTCCAGTAATTGAGTGACAATGCCTAACGTAGGAATAACTGTGGATTATAGTAAGTTGATGCAAAGATTTTAGCATGACTTTTTAAATAAGTACATGTACGTAAAATGGATTATAGACCTCTTATTCATCTCTTGTTTAGACCCACATCACTGAATTAAAGCAACTGTGTCAATAAGCTATCGAAATCATAAAATATGCCTAATAGAAACAGGTTACACAAAGCATACACACACTAAATATACCCAGAAGTATTAGCCACACTTGATGTACCCTCTATAAATCAGACAGAAGAGCGTTATTTGTTCATATCATTGAAAAGCCTATCGAATCAGATATGGCCAATCAGTTTGCTCGGCAAATACAAGTCCGAAGGTTTGACGGGGGAAAATATGTATAATTCGGTCATTGTTGCCCCTGGCACGTAGCAGGCGTTAATTCTCCCGGTATCGCCGCACTGATAAGGGGAAAATTGTTAAATTTTTTTTTTTTACCAACAAAAGAGAAACCCACTTATAAGAAAGTGAAGGTAAATTTTGTTGAAAGTATTTCTTTTAGGTATTTAGTAGGCGTAATTGCGGGGCTTGGTAAGTAAGTAGCTGACGCGTAGGCTGGTTAAACTGGAATTTGGTGTAGGATTTAGTAAGCTTATCTAACCAAAACTTCCATTAAAATGGTAATTGTAAAACGTACAAATATTATACTTAGAAGGCAAAATTTGTTCGGGTAAAGCATTAACCAACGCTATGGGTTTGACAGGATTTTCCAATAATATTGACATAAATTATAAACGATTTAAAAACCAAATGGGAAAGACACGTCCTTGAGAAGTATGAACAAATGGAGGTAGAGTATCGAATATGTAAAAATATTTTTATTATAAAGAGAATCGCTTTTGACCGTTAACGTTAGCTGTGGTCATAAGTGTCATCCACTGCTGGGCGATACTGTTATTAGTTTTTATGTGCATTCAGTTCTAAATCGTAATTATAGCTGTACAGCGTTTTTGCATTTTAGCGTTATTTGAAAATAGCTTTTTTAGATCAGTTTAGCGTTTGAAAGCGCGGCGGTAGAGAATGTTCCTCATTGGCATGTTTCTACAGAATATACCACGGGGAGTGCTCTGAAAAGTTATTCCACCTTATAACACCCTCCCACCCCTCCTTCCTCCATTTCCTATCCAGAACAACGCGTGCTGGGCTCAGAATCAGATGCCATCCTTACACGGTAGAGTCGATTAGAACGCCTACCAACAAGTTTGGGTCCTCATACTTCTGCCGAACGACCAAGGCATGGAATTCTCTGCCAAGGCACGTGTTTCCTTCTTCCTTCAATCCTGGGTACTTAAGCGGGGCGTTAAAAAGCACCTTCTCGGGCCGTCAAAGTAGAGACCTCAACATCGCCTCGGCTGCTATGAGGGCGGTGTGGAGGCCACTGCTCTTAGAACACACGACTGCTTACCATCAGGTGGAGTGTGGTCATTTTGAAGAGCAAAAAAAAAAGTGGCTGCTGTGCGTGAAGTCTTGCCTTCCATTTTCGGGTCGAACAACGTGTCTCATTGGTTTTTCTTTCAAAAAATTATCTGTATCGTAAGTATCGTCTATGAGATACAGTGAAACTACTAATAAATCTACTTATTAACTCTTTGTTACGTGAGACTTATAGCATAGTATAGAAAGGAATATCATTTATTTCTAAGTATATAATACATTAAGACCATACATATTTAACATTGGATCACACATACTGGCCCTCACCATTTTAATAAATAAGGCTACAAATAATATAGGGCATATAAATAGCATTCAGATAATTAATTACAGCAACAAAGGTAATTTTTTGGGTTTTCTATTGACTTGTAATGAAACCAAGCGTATTCATTTCTAATATTGCGTAAAATAAAATTTCAATGTATCGTCAATTTTCTTATAAAACAAAGAAATATTTACTTACAATGTTGCTTAACAAGAACATGCCTGTGAACAGTCAAGTTTAATCGTTGCGTAGTCGTATCTGTATGTATAAATCCAACAATATATTTAAGCAACGATGTTAATTAAGTATTGTGTAGAGAATCCCTTTCAGTTTCGGCATCAATATGAAACGTTGAGGTGAGTATATTCCTATTAAAATCGTAATCATCTTGTTAGACGTATCACATTTTGTTTATCATATAAATATCTACTTAATTCAAAGCTTCAAACTGTTTTGTGAATTTATCTAGCGTTTGATTTCATTTGATAATAATAATATTAGCTCTATATACAATCTTTCAATTTACTGGGCACGAACCTCTTCTCAATTTTAAAAGCGTTAGGCCATAATCTACGATGGTGATCCAGTGAGGGTTGAAAGACTTCACCATCGACAAAATTATAAAGAGATTTGCAGGTTTCCATTACCATTAAAGTGCACGATAATTACCAAACATTACGCAAATAACTTCAAAAAGTTAGAGATGCTTTAGAATCAGTGGTCCAGGTTGACCCCCAGGGGTCCATGGGAGACTCGACGGGGTCTACGTTGGCGTGACAAAAAATGGAGGTCCACAATTTTTTAGCGGGGTCTACGAGAAAATTTATTTGCTTTCGATAGTAAAGAACTAAAATGTTGGCTTGACTTCGCCTATCAATGTAGGTAGATAATATTTTAAGAAGCTCAGCGACTGAGGTTACTTGTAAAAACTTGCATATTCCATATTCAGTACCAGTGGTCTCGAATGTACCGATTTATAATAATATATACATATATATATAAATCGGTAGATTGTGGTCTCGAACCTAGCGATTTGCCGGTAGAGAATTGCTAAAAAAAAAACGAAAGTATAGTCCATAGAGATTTCATCAAATTTTTCAGAATATGGTATAAATGCAAAAGCCGGGGTCCACCGGAACCAGCTAAATTTTGAAAGTGGTCTATGAGGAAAAAAGTCTGGGAACCTCTGGTTTAGATTGATTAAAATTTTATATTAACTTTGGAAGTATGTGTTGAAACGATCGAGGTCGTGTGGTCTGAATATAATAATGAGCTTGCTTTATGACTTACGTAAACTACAGTTTCTTTATTATAATATTAAACTATGATGTATGGCCGACGGGCCGCTTTGGGACAATTCTTATATTAATGCAGTTTTGGTAAACTATATTTTTGGCAAAAAGGATTTTATATACCTACATATAAAATTCAATGTTTTAGAAAGCTCTTGTACTTGCAATAATCTACACACTGCTATGGAGTTAATAAGAATAATTGTATTGGTTATAATCTAAACTATTTTTAGAGGGTAAGGCTAAGTTAGCTTCAAAAGAGCTTAGCGTACTCAACAGATCGAGACAGTATTTTACGCCGGCCCACCGCCTACTACTTTATAAGGCGCAGGTTCGGCCTCACATGAAACACTGTTCTCATTTTTGGGTAGGGGCACCCCAGTATCAGCTTCTTCCTCTGGACCGCATTCAACGGAGAGCAACTCGAATCGTCGACTGCCAGGATATTTCAAATCGGCTAGACCCCGTGGTTGCGTAGAGATGTGGCCTCGCTATGCATCTTCTATCGCTTTTACTATGGGGAGTGCTTCCAAGGAATTGTTCGGACTGATCCCTGCCGCCTTGGTTGGCAATCTCCAACTATGCGGCTTCCCAGAAAATTTCTGCCTCGCACAACAAAACTGTAGAATGAACTGTCGATTGCGGTTTTTCCGGCCCAATACGACCTTCAAATCTTCAAGAAAAGAGCGTACTCCTTTTTAAATGGCCGGCAACGCATTTGTGACTCCTCTGGTGTTGCGAGTGTCGATGGGCGGCGGTAATCGCTTACCATCACGCGATACGTTTGCTCTTAGTAATTTTGTGATTAATAAGATCTTAGAACAATTAATATTGGTCACGGCAGCGAATTGTAACGAGGACTGGTTATCTGCAAACACTGGTATGTATGTGTGCACACATACACATTTCTTTAATTCTTATAATGCGATTGAACAGCAATCGAACACGATTGACGATTGACTTGCGCGGTCGCAAGTAGCTAGAACGCTAGCTACTTGCACTGTGTATTAACACCATTAATTGCGACCATCATTTTTGTAACGACATGCGCAAGCTACGCGCGTAGCCTACACGCAATCATTCCTATAAGTGTCTTGCGCAGATAGCTCGCGTTCATTGATCACATGACGATTATAAACCGCGCAAGAATATTCAGTTGCGCTATTAACCGCGTCAGTTATAAGAATTCTGAGCAATAAACATCTAAAAAAATGGTGAAATAGAAAAGATTTAGTTTTCAGATATAAATCTGGATAATTGGTAAATCGTCTCGAATTGTAACATTGATTTCATTGATGTCAGCTTGTCTTTGAAGAGATTAGGTGCACATGTCGAACTGTCAATCTATGAATGCTTTTCGGTGTTGAAATGCTCGTAGTTTTTATTTGAATTTCGAGCTTTATTTTATTTTTGTGTTATACTTAACAACTGTCACTTGGCGTGATATAGATCACAAATTTTTCATAGAAATTTAGATTTCTTTTTATGTTTTATATTTTCCCTTAAATAATATTCTATGATATATTCTATCACATACACACAACACCATCTAGCCCAAACTAAGCAGAGCTTGTACTAGGGATACTAGATAATGGATAAACGTATGCTTATCCATTGCCATATCCATATTTATTTTATTTCGGTCATCTTTTTTAACGGCTATCGCAAAATATACGACAACTTTAGGTAATTATTCCAAAAAAGGTTTGTTTGCGTAAAACAAATGTGTCATGCGGAACTTTTTTTAAATATTTTATTTTCTTAATAACTACATTATTTAGTTGCATGATTTTAGTGCTTAACTAGAAGTAGGATAGTCGAACTAATAAGTGAAATTAATTGCAGTGCTATAATTTCAGTTATTTACATAGATATTAATCACAACGCTCAGTTAAAAACTTTAAACGGCCATACTGTTAAATTACGTTTTTTAGATAACGCCACTTTTGTTTTAGAGGTGCGACATAGAAACACCACAAACATCCATGTTCATGCACACAAATGTTTGACTTGTGCGGGAATCGAAACCGCGACCTCAGTCGTGGCAGTCGGTTACACTAACCACTACGCCATCGAGGCCGCCAAAATTAATAATTAAATATATTACTCACGACTAAATTCCCGATGGGGTTGGTAGAGTTTTATGACACGCACTATTCACAAACAAGTGAAGGTCACACCAAATAGGGCAGACTTCCATTGCTAAAAACTAAGAATTTCTTGACAGAAAAAGCCCACTAACACTTTACCGTTTTCACGCAGACGCTTCACAATTGGTGATAGGGTTTATATACCTTTCCTAGTACAAAGCGAGATTATACATTATTTCCTAAAAAATTTTTTTGAAGGAATGTAATTATGTATGTATAGAAGTTATTATTCGTCATAATATTACATATTCAGGATGTACAAAAGAATTTTTCTAATTACTATAATTATAGTAATTTTTAAATAGATTATATATATCTTATGTTATGTGGGGGCCAGTCAGTGCAGACCGGCGACACTTCGACCCAGTGTGATCTTTTGTGTCGACACTCTCCCAATAACGACTGCCATAGATGTTCATGGCAGCCGGGACCGACGGCTTAACGTGCTCTCCGAGGCACGGAGCAGGCGATAATTGTCAATCAATACGCACATAATTTCGAAAAGTCATATAACTTCCGAAAGTCAGAGGTGCGCGACGAGGGTTCGAACCCGAGACCCTCTGCATTGCAGTCTGTTGGTTTCGCCACTGAACTATCGCTGCTCTTAGATAATACATAAATAAAATTGAATAAACGATAATAGGATTATCTACTTTTGTAAGTATTCTTGAAGGTTTTATTTATAAGCTTAGGAAAAAGCTCGACCTCGATTAAATATTCAGGTCTAAAAGATCCCCTTATCGAAACATTTGGCGACGATCAGTAATCAAATTGAATGTTATATAGATCTTTCGGTAACAATATTATTATCTAACCATTTTTATTGGATGAAAGATACAGGTACTTGGACGCAAATATTTTGTAGTCCTTGGCAATCATAAGAATGTGTGTTATCTCTATCAATGTTGTAGCATCTAATATTCTAATAATCGTTGAAATTAAATTACTGTATTCAGGGATTATAGCGTTGTTTATTCTACAAACAATATCTATACCAATATTATAAAGCTGAAGAGTTTGTTTGTTTGAACGCGCTAATCTCAGGAACTACTGGTTCGATTAGAAAAAATATTTTCGTATTGGATAGCCTATTTATCGAGGTAGGCTATAACATTACGCTGTGACCCACGGGGGCGGCGCAGTAACGATAAACCGCGGGAACATCTAGTTTTTATATAATTTTGAAACTAACTACTACTATTAAACTATACAATTATCTGAGGTATTTAAATTATTCAACATTCGCATAAACATGAGTCAATATTATTTAAAAAATATTGCCATTTTTGCCAGTGATAAATGCGGGTAATTAAAATGATTTATACCATCAACTGAGACGACTGCAGAATTCTAAAATTTATATCTACTTTTACAAAGAGTTTAGTACAAGGCACGACACTTATATGTTTGTTTTCTATTTAAGACTGCGCCGAGCGTAAGACATAATGACAGAGCTCGTGCGGCGCATATTCAAATCGGCGCGCGGTGCCATAGTAAACTTGTATGGAGGACTTGAAGTGCTTTTTTGATAAATATGTATCTTTATTGTCAACCAATAACTTAAATATTTGGGACGAACAAATTGTAATATAACTATTGATGTTTCGTTTTAGCTGTAAAATAGGATAGATTTCTACTGTTATAATCTAAAAATCACGTAACACGAACATACGTTTTTGCAAATTTACGTAATTTTGTAGGTGAAAATATGAATTATTTTAAGTTTTTTACACGGAGTAATTGTAAACACATTCATTGTTATGGTAAATGTATTTTTTATATTTGTATTAAACAAAAAGTGTTGATTTTATTCACTTAAGTGTGACCGCCTGTTTTGGCACATTTCGCTCGGCGCAGTCTTTAGCAATTTTTGTGCTTCGTGTCGGCGATACACAACACTCGAGAAACCAGCTACGTAAAAAAATAATCATCTACGAAGACTTATAAGTGCTGACTTAAGAAACAGAAATGATTAAAATTTCATTATCCAAAATGTAAGAGAGAGATTCCTTGAATAATTGAGGGGGGACGAGCAGATGGTACCGCCTATCCACAAGAATACAACCGGTATCACTTTGCTTATTACGATTTTGGGCTTCAAAAATATTCATATTAAAAAGTGTTTTAAAATTAGAAATTTATGGGCGTCTATTTCTAAAATATTTAGCTTGGAGACAAAGTGCGGTATTCGTGCTTTGTATTTGAATTCACGCGGTATGTTTCAGAGTTGTATTCCCCGGATGAAAGAGGAAAAGGCAAGCAGAAATGTATTATCGTCCCGCAAATAGTCACTGGGGAGGGTTTCAGGTCTTGGATAAACGATGTAGGAGGGTGGATGGTTCTTGTTTCCACTAAATAGAGTACTTCACAATTCTTAAAGGAAAAACAACGTGACATTGTGAAGATAGATATTTTGTCACCAACAGTCTTATATTTTGTGTTCGTTTCGGTTAAGGTTTGACATGACGCAGTGAATGAAGTAATTTTCTTACCTTAATATGATTCGATCGTGTGAACCTACATAGGTAGGACATAGTAATCAGCGGTACTCATTTATAGTAATTATCGTATCAAACATATTATCATAAGTTACGTGGTAGTTAAGTGACCAATAAAACGCATCTCATTTTAACTATCAGTGATCTTTCATTTCAAACAACAAAGTTGTTAGCGACCCATTCAGCAGCGCATACAGGTAGGACATAGTATTGTTGAGTTTCCTGATCGGCAAATCTCAGTGAACAGCACGAAGCCTGGAAATATGTCTTGTAGATAGGCTTGACTTTATAATTTGGGACTTCAAACTTGGCTGGCGAGGTTTGGGCCTAATACTGTTATGTATTCCTCTTTGGCTTAGTTCTTGTTCGTAGTATCAATGTTAGTTACAGCTGCGCCACATATACCGAGCTCTTAATCGTGAGTCCCATGTCTTATCTGTTGCGCATTTTATCTTTTAACCTGTCAGCTCAAACTTACAAGAAGATATTGATAAAATTCTGCCTGAATGGCGGTGAACCTAAAAAAATACAAAAAGAATAAATGAACATCCCATCCCAAAGTCCTACACAATATGGCATCGTATAACCGCATAGCACTTTGTTCCACCCCAACCATTCACTATGTGCCCCTTAAATTAAGTGTACAGCAAGGGTAAAGTTTGCAGCTGACACGATCCAAGGGCTGATGCTCGAATACCGTGAAACAACGGTTACGGAGAGGCTTTCATCATTAGGGCAAGGTCAATGTACCCTACGAACTCAAGGCCACGTCAATATATTTTGTTTATATAGGCACTGCTGTAAG
Organism: Catocala sponsa; assembly: GCA_963564715.1. Classification (NCBI taxonomy): domain Eukaryota; kingdom Metazoa; phylum Arthropoda; class Insecta; order Lepidoptera; family Erebidae; genus Catocala; species Catocala sponsa. The sequence goes on from OY751339.1 coordinate 2,306,547, forward strand.
ATATCTTAATGAAATTGTACTTACCGTAGTTGAAGGTCTGTTGACTGCAATGCAGAGGGTCTCGGGTTCGAACCCACGTCGCGAACCTCTGACTTTCGGAAGTTATATGACTTTTCGAAATTATGTGCGTGTTGATTGACAATTATCGCCTGCTCCGTGCCTCGGAGAGCACGTTAAGCTGTCGGTCCCGGCTGCCATGGACATCTATGGCAGTCATTATTGCGAACTCAGTGCCCTCTAATATCCTGACACTGGACTAGCCTTAGGGTTTCGTTATCTTTCGGGTTGCAGAGGTCAGATGGTAGTCGCTCCGTGTAAAATCTGATATCCAGTCAAATCCGGTTAGACTAGAAAGCCGACCCCAAGTGACTTAGGAATAATAAAGGCTAGGGAGAAGAAGAGTTGAAGGTCTGTTGTTTTATATATGAGTTCAGGGTGTGATTAAATTACTATGTAGTAGGTCTAGTGAAGTAAGGTTACGTAAGGTACGCTTACGTGAATGACGTAACAAGTTGCACTAATGCTGATACTTTTTGTCGGTGGATTGAGTAAAGAGTTTTATAAAATCAACACCATTGTCCACGGATTAACAATGGAAAATGAAAATGATGGTAAACACAATTGAATGAATTTGACAATTTTAACAAACAAAATCTAAAATGAAACGTTGTACTTAACCTAAAGAGATTTAAACAATTCAATAGCTTTACGTTTGAATTGTTGACGAGTGAGAGAAAATATGTCCAGCGGAATAAGACAAGATACGTATTGTATGCTTCTCTTCTCTATTATTTGGTCGCTAGATTGAGTAGAGTTTTATTTTTTACTAGATGTTCACGCGGTTTCACCCGCGTTTATCGTTACTGCGCCGCCCCCGTGGGTCGTAGCGTGATGTTATATAGCCTATAGCCTTCCTCGATAAATAGGCTATCCAACACTAAATGAATTTTTCAAATCGAACCAGTAGTAATCACGCAGAATAAACCAGAAGAAACATCGTTTGTACTATGTCTGTAATGGGTAATTATTTTGCTGCAATGTTATTTTAAAACTGCGATATCTCCTAAGATATTCATTGAAATCGAATAATGTAAAGGGCAATTTTGTTTTAAATTAAATACTTGTGATGAATAACGTATTTATTTGGATAAGGATTAATATTATGTTTATAATAATACCTTCGCAAATAATGCATTATTTTAGAACAAATTTGGTTAGCATAAAAATGGTTATAGTGAGCCAACCTTAAAAGATAGACATATGCTGTCACGGACTTTTTTTTAGAACTTTTAAGGGGGAACAATTCTGTCATACATGATTTTTACGAAACTTTAACTGTTTACGCAGCGCACGTAGCGGAATCTCTCAAAAGGAAAAAATACCCTCCGATTTTGAAACATTCTTCATTGGTGCTCAGCTCCTATTGATCTTAGCGTGTGAAATGTAGCCTATAGCCTTTTTCGATAAATGGGCTATCTAACACTGAAAGAATTTATCAAATCGGACCAGTAGTTCCTGAGATTAGCGCGTTCAAGCAAACAAACAAACAAACATACAAACAAAGAAACAAACAAACTCTTCAGCTTTATAATATTAGTATAGATTGTACACTTCAAAATGACCACACTCCGCCTGATGGTAAGCGATCATGTGGTCAAGAGCAGTGGTCAACACCATCCTTATCCACTATACTATGCCAATTCTGATGTATGTATATCAGAATTGGGATAGTATCTTGCTCAGTAAACAACCAACTATGTCTTAGATTCTGATAATTGGCTCGAGCGTAGTTGTGGTTTTTTTATTAATGGAGTTATACTAATATTAAAATCTCGTTAGTAATCTTTTAATATACATTTAAAGAAAGAGAAATATATATCTTCTATTTGACAGAGACATGAACAATTATTTGAATAAGACACATTTACCATCATAAAACAACTGAAAATCAAATGTATATGCACGTCCCTATTGTAATATTTGGACATCTACTATGCATCGCGCCAAATATAATCCTTATTTTAGCAACGGCTATTCCGCACCATATACTGGCCTTGATCCCCACACAGTACAAAGGTTTGTGTAATCCTCAAATAGTTATGCTGAGTCGCGGTATTCATGCTTTTAAAATAATATTTCCAGTAATTGAGTGACAATGCCTAACGTAGGAATAACTGTGGATTATAGTAAGTTGATGCAAAGATTTTAGCATGACTTTTTAAATAAGTACATGTACGTAAAATGGATTATAGACCTTTTATTCATCTCTTGTTTAGACCCACATAAGCTATCGAAATCATAAAATATGCCTAATAGAAACAGGTTACACAAAGCATACACACACTAAATATACCCAGAAGTATTAGCCACACTTGATGTACCCTCTATAAATCAGACAGAAGAGCGTTATTTGTTCATATCATTGAAAAGCCTATCGAATCAGATATGGCCAATCAGTTTGCTCGGCAAATACAAGTCCGAAGGTTTGACGGGGGAAAATATGTATAATTCGGTCATTGTTGCCCCTGGCACGTAGCAGGCGTTAATTCTCCCGGTATCGCCGCACTGATAAGGGGAAAATTGTTAAATTTCTTTTTTTTACCAACAAAAGAGAAACCCACTTATAAGAAAGTGAAGGTAAATTTTGTTGAAAGTATTTCTTTTAGGTATTTAGTAGGCGTAATTGCGGGGCTTGGTAAGTAAGTAGCTGACGCGTAGGCTGGTTAAACTGGAATTTGGTGTAGGATTTAGTAAGCTTATCTAACCAAAACTTCCATTAAAATGGTAATTGTAAAATGTACAAATATTATACTTAGAAGGCAAAATTTGTTCGGGTAAAGCATTAACCAACGCTATGGGTTTGACAGGATTTTCCAATAATATTGACATAAATTATAAACGATTTAAAAACCAAATGGGAAAGACACGTCCTTGAGACACGCCGAATGATGGAATAACTCAGCGTGGGGTTCCAACCTACTACATAAATAAAGAATATCGTCAAAGTAGCTGCAGCAAGCTAGCTGTGGATTGTAGGACTAGTACATTGATCGCAATCTTTAGGACAAGCTAACGTTTAGAGGGTGTAAAACAGTAGTGGTTTGGTCGCTCAAAATCCGGCACACCCTTGTGTCGATCCCTAGAGGGAGGAAGACCGAGGAATCCCCATTTTCAAAACAAGGTGTTAAGTCCCCAAAACTGGCAACAAGTTTCGTTAACAAGAAATTATCATTACATTTATCAAAATTCTTGCTTCTACAGAAAACCACGGCAACATCCAAAACAATTCCAGCAACTCAAACTTTTAAATAGTAAAGATAGATTGGCGAATAACTTTAAAATGAAAGCCGCATAACTTGCCCGCTTGAAATATCGCGGACGGGTAATGACTCAATGTAATGCCAGCCAGACCAACTTAGTACTTGAAAACCACGACGGATTTAATTAGAAGGTAAAATATTAGGAACGAAATACGAACATCAAGTTTCACATTAATTTCCTCGGTGCTGCGAATGTCGGCAATCGGGCTTTTGTAGCTGTCTCTGTTCCCCTTAATTGTCTCTGTTTTAATATCGGCTGTAATGATTTGATTTTGGGTAATTAGAAATATCTTGAGTTTGTATGTTTAAGCTTTTGTGTTATAATAATATTTCGGATAATAGAACAATTTATTAATTTAAAACAAGTTTGTTATAGCAACGAGGTTAGGTAAATAATTAATTTAAATAATAGAAAATGAAAAGAGAATACTAAATTAAGATTAGGTAGTGTTCTACAATATAGACTTAAAAAGAATCGAAATATATTTTTTAAGTAACGCAGAGGCCTGTCTAAATTAGCCGCTAAATGTATTTGATTTGTATTTTACTTTGCTGTTAAAAAAGTACTGTTTATTGAAGTGAAAACTTCTTTAGGCGCGTTGAGCACTTCTTAGGTGAACAAAAATCATAGAACTCGCGTCATCGACACGCTTCGCCATCGTCACGCTTCCACGCTTTCCATTTTTGAATTATTTTAGGATATTTACAGTATCTCAGAAATGGTGCGTCCTATGCAAAATATGACGAAATTTTGACCCCCTTAATAACCCGCAAGAGAGTACCAGGAATCCGATCCGCCCGCTTTTATTTGTTTATAAGGAAATTTTTATGATCAAGGATTAAAGTTTTCACTTCTATCGACAGTCTCCAAAGACTGCCCCAATTTTTTTTCTTTAAATATATTTGATTATATTATGTGTAAATTGTAATTATAAAACAAAGTTAACAACTTATTTTGCGAATATTTATTGATACTAGCGGTCGCATAGTGCTCGAAATTCGACCAGTTTGCCTGTAAGATATTGCTGATATATGTCATTATATATTGATAGATGTAACCATAGTTACAAAGAATAGTACTACATCAGCCAAACAATGCCAAAATACTACAAACGTAACCATAGGTACGCGCTTTGACTGCGTGTGTCAAATGCATGGTTGTGTGCGTGTAGTGTTTTTTCAATTATTTCATGTATTGCTAATGCATATTTTATAAAAATATTAGCATTCGTCACTTCTTCTCTGTATAAACTATACGTGTGCGAAATTTCATACTCCTCCGTCCGCCCAATTTTCGTAAAAAGGGATCCAAAGTTTTCGCTTCACGTATTAATATATAGATAAACTAATTGTTGGAGTAGGGTATATACTGAATGTTCTAGAAATCCAAATCCTAATCCTAATTAATATTATAAAAGCGAAAATGAGTTTGTTTGTTACCTTTTAAAGCCTAAACCACTGAACCGATCATCCAGAAATTTTGCATATACGTTGTCAGGTGTACAGAAACCGACATAGGCTACCTTCCATCCCGAAAAAAATACTGTTCCCGAGGAAAACAACAATAACCTTCTTATGATTATAGATGGCGCCACGTGTCTTTCGAATCATGATTGAATTATATTATTACAAGCAGAGTACAACCCGAATTGATTGTCAAATTCTAAATTAACGTGAGTGAAGCCGCGGGCAAAACCTAGTTATCAATAAATTTTAATTCAATAATTAAAATAATTATATTTAAATGATTTTGTATTATTTTCTATTTGTACACCTTGATGTGCAAAACCTGTACGTGATTCTTAATTTTATTCCATTTTTCATTTGCGTTCTTTGAAGTAAACAGCAATGGTGACTCAGGAACCATGCAGAAGGTAAATCAAATAATCGCTCGAAACGGGAACTGATCGTTACAATGTTTTCAGTGTGAACTAAGATTGAGGTTCGAAGATAGCCCACCGATAATTGATCAATACAAAGTAACCCAGCCTTAAGAATGTTGCCGAAGAAAATTTTGTCTTACGACGAAATAGTTAAGCTAGGGATTGTTTCTGAATAAGCCCATTCTATCCAGAATATGTCACTTGATAAGTACTTCATCAAGTAGATGGAGTGTGACAAATTAGCTAAATAAATGATCTAGGCATACTCCGTGTGAGCTAATTATTATTTTACTCGTAATCGGTTTTACGTAACAAATCAATACGGTATATAATTTCACCTCCGGTTTGATGGGCGTTGTTGATGGAAGTGCCAATTCATCATTCACGAATGCGAGTACTTTAGAGACGGGGTTTTCCATTAGAGGATTTGTGGGAATGGATGGAAAAATATTTTCTATAAGTGTTACGCGTGGTAAAATGTGGCCAATGTGTTTTGGTGATGGTGGCAGTAAATGAAAACACGCGTGGATATAATTTTTATGATAACTCTTCTATCTATACTATTATAAAGCTGAAGAGTTTGTTTGTTTGTATGTTTGTTTATATGTTTGTTTGTTTTTGAACGCGCTAATCTCAGGAACTACTGGTTCGATTTGAAAAATTCTTTTAGTGTTGGATAGTCTATTTCTATAACATCACGCTTATTTTCAGGTACTTTCAAGATCCTCTATAGACCAAAAGTTCAGTACCTACTTTTAAGTATTACCTAATAATGGATAAGAATATGATTTATGGATTTTAGTTTTATACTAAGCTAAAAAAACATTATTTTCTCAATGAATCATGCTAACCCAGTTATAAACTAATTAAAATTTTCAGCTGCTTAAGGTGGCTTTTGTGCTGTCGACAGGGAGAGCAGGCTTTGTCTTTCGTTGACAGCGCAGTGAATCCTTTCTTATAGAGTTGTCAGCTTGCTAGAGATATACCTGATTTGCAGGCGTTAAAGGTTGCGCTTTACCACTTTATTGACATGAAAACATATATGAGTTTTACTTGCCCAATTACATTTTATATTAAACCTTATTCTTTACGTGTTATAGTACAAATTATATTATTAGATTAATTTTATTTATACTTTATTCAATCGAGAACCTTTTTACGCCTTGAATTATTTTACGAACCTAGGCTTTCCAAAACCTCACATCGTATCCCTTATAAAATAATCTAAATAGTATGAAATCCGCCAATCGAAGCCGGTACAAAATTGGGTAAATCGAATCTTAGGGTAATGTGATTACGACATCCAAATGTACTGAATGCCTCAATTCAAATTTCTATTACGAATTATTTCTGAATTGAATGGAGATTTGCCGAGAAACGATTCGCAGGGATTTTATTATTCGTAAATCGGTACCTAGGGGTCTTATAATGAAACGATTCAAGTGTAAGTTTGAGCGATGTGCGTTAACAATTGCGTTTCTTGCCAATATTTATATTTCTTTTTTTATTGTATAGCAGGCAAACGAGCAGGCTGATCGCCTGATGGTAAGCGATTACCACCTCCCATGGACACCCGCACACCAGAGGAGTCACAAGTGCGTTGCCAGTCTTTTAAATTTGTCCCCTCCCCCAGGAGGGACAGGAGGTTGGGCCTCCAGTACCCTCACTCATTCGACGAAACACAACGCAAGTGCTATTTCACGCCGGTTTTCTGTGAGGCCGTGGTATCACTCCGGTCGAGCCGGCCCAATCTGAGCAATAAAGCATATTTTTTACCGATGTGTTTGTGAAGCATATCGTACAAAGTATGATTAACAATTTAAAATATCATGCAAGCAGTTTAAATTGGTACATCTTGTATAATTTAATTCGTCATCATTGCAACTTAGGACATTTCATATTTTCACTAGATTTTTCCCGCGGCTTCGCTCGTGTAAATGTAAGTTAGGTTATTACCAATACTGTTTTCTGGGTGAAAGGTACCTTACGTCCTTTTCCATTGTCCTGACAACGTGTATCGAAATTTCATGATGATCGCTTGAGTAGTTAATGTGCGAAAGCGTAATAAACAAACAAACTCACATTCGCTTTTATTATATTACTATCGACTGCTATTTTGCAGCTATAGCCAGGATAGACTAAGTTGGAGTGCATCTCAATCTTGAAGTTCGACCTTGAAAGTTATTTCAAAGTATCCAAACATTCTTTAAGCAATGATGTTTCGATTTACGCAGAACTTTTGTAATTTCAATGCCGTTTGTAGTGTAATTAATAATTCTATAGCTAAAGCTATGCTTTCAAGATTTAAAAATGATCTATGAATATGTAATACTAGCTTTTCTACGCGGCTTCGCTCGCGTAAAAGTAGCATGGATTAGGTTATGTTAGTAGTAGTAGGTAGGGGACGGTGGGGGAAGTATTTTTTGGGTAGTGGCCTGCCGTTTCACACGGCGGGCCGAAACCATGACGAGGTCGCGATTGCATGTGAAAGCGATTCGCGCGGCCTCGCTATCTATGGTTATGTCGAGGAACACCGTGGTAGGTTTAGTCGGTATTACAGGGGTATCTTTTCCCCGGTGAGCCCGATATAACCTTTCCGTCGCCCCGCGGAGAGGTATGCGTAAAAGCATTCCCAAAGAAAAAAAAAGAATTTAGTAGTAGGTAGCTAGGAAAAGTACTTTTAAAAAAAATATATAGCCTATATTACTTGTAGGGAACACTTCGTCGATGACCTACATTACTCGATGATTATATAGCTTTCTAAGGCTGAAATAATTTTTAAAATCGGTTGTATCGTTTTTGAGTTAAAGCGTTACAAACAAAAAATAAAATCTTTCCTCTTTATAAAATTAGTATATTTATATCTATAGATGAAAGTTTAAACTCTACAGCTATTTATAGATAAGATAGCATCACTAATATTTCAGTGTGCAGAAAATGTATAATTGAATTAAAGCAGGTTAACAAAATACCTATGCTTCCTGACTACCATTTTATAGTCAATAAGGGCATTTTAATCATATTAGTAGAGGTTGGCATACTTTGATTACGGTACGCTAAAACATAAATTGACTCAAATGAATTTACCTACGCTAAAATATGTATTATATTACCTTGCTATTTTATAGTTTTTATTTTCACTTTCTTTGACAATGATTAATATGTTAGCAATATGATTATTCTAAATATTTACATTTTAAAATCTTTTCGTAATTTACTAATTTAATAACCATTCATGGCAAATCAAATTTAAAAAAAATCTAAACAAATGCCAATTGAAAAAGTGTTAATGACTTTTGTGCCTGCTCCTTCTCATGATAGCTCAAAGTCCTGAAACAAGATTTTCTAATGCAACATTTTAATTCCTTTTCATTTTATTTTTATATATAAGTTAGAGCAGCGATACCTCAGTGGGGAGACCAACAGATTGCAATGCAGAGGGTCTCGGGTTCGAACCCACGTCACGCACCTCTGACTTTCGGAAGTTATATGACTTTTCGAAATTATGTGCGAATTGATTGACAATTATCGCCTGCTCCGTGCCTCGGAGAGCACTTTGAGCCGTCGGTCCCAACTGCCATGAACATCTATGGTAGTCGTTATTGGGAGAGTGTCGACACAAATGATCTCACTGGGTCGAAGTGTCGCCGATCTGCACTGACTGGCCCACACATAAGATTTTTATTTTATTTATTTAATCAAACTTATACTATCTTTACAGGGAAAAACCTAATGCGACAGTACAGCCAACAACAACAATAGTACATAATATAGCTTAGTAATTATACAGTACACTTATTTAATTGAATTACAATAGCAAATAATCGCTAGTGCTACTCTGTTAAATTCACTCAAAGTACAAATGAATAGGTCTGACTTGTTGTGTATGAGATTGAGAGTGCGAATTGCGCGCGTCATAGGCGACTCCTTGAGCAGATTTGTTCTCGCCCTCGGCACTGCCAGCAACGGCTTATCAAGCAGATAAGATATATATAAGTTAACTTCTTAAGTTTACCTTGGGGGTGGCCTATGTCCAGCAGTGGACGTCTTTTGGCTGACATGATGAAGTTAACTGACGTGTCCATGAAGTGTTTACACATATTTATGGAAAATTCTTTTACATCCGAGATTATAAAAAAACTTGCAGATCAACCATTGCAATAGAAAAATGTAAGGACAATACCGAACTTCTTCGAAATGGGACCCGGGCGTAGGTACTCCAACATGAAGTATCCCGCTTTGAAGACTAAGATTATATTTTCCTCTCACATTTATATACAGTTCTATATACAGTCACACACAATTAAATCATGCATACATACATACATAGATTCACGCCTGTTTCCCAGAGGGGTAGGCAGAGACTACGGATTTCCATTTGCTACGATCCTGACACACTTCTCTGGCTTCATTCACTTTCATCACATTCCTCATACACGCCCGTCGGTTCAAGGAGCTCTTAACCTGGCCTTTGTCCAGAACGCCTCCGATCTGATCGAGAAACGTTCGCCTAGGTTTTCCTCTTGCGACTGTTCCATTCACACTAGCTTTATAAACTTTCTTAGTCAGTCTTTCCTCGTCTATTCTTTCTACATGTCCAAACCAGCTTAACATACCCTTTTCTATTCTTGTCACTATATTCACTTTCATGCCGCATCTCTCTCTAATCACACTATTCCTTATTAAATAATTCAATATAATATAGTGTAAACATAATAACATTTTATACCCGTTGCCTATTATTGATATCACGCAATGCTTTTAAAGCTCGAGTAGTTTATTTTATGATATCAATTTTATATTGCTTTACCGCTGCAGAAAGTATAGCTGTGATTTTTATGTTCGTAAATGTTATTTTTTTATGATCTTATGCTGTATAATATTGTCTTCTGTTTACGCAAATGTTATTCATTGAAATTAAACTACTATATGCTGTAGTTATGAATATATTATGTTACTGTTCAATAATTACTGGTCAATAATTTCTGTTAGTATTAGTGATGGGCGACTAAATTATCGATTGAAATTCGAAATATTGGAATATACAAAAAAATATATTAATTGAATACGATATGAATGTGATACTTATTTATTTATTTATTAGTAGGAAACTCTATAGTATATATGGGATTATAGCAATGACATTAAATTCTTAAGCCAATCACAGAGTTTCACGACATAATAATTATTTTATTGAATTATTTCCTCGTGAATAATATTCATACTACCGTTATTAATATAATTATTTTTAATAAATATTTATTTATTTTAGTATAATTCTTAATTTTACAATTGCATCTTAACAATAACATAAAGTGCCCTTATAGATATTTTCCCGAACTAGGTTAAACTTGTGTTTCGAGCGACAAACTGCTTACATACTATTATCAGTATAAATAAATTTACATTATAATACATTTTTTGATAAACTTAAGGTAAAAGTAAAAAACATTTAAAATAAGTTTAATATTCTACTTTAAAACTAAATAAGCAAAATTTTATTTAACGAGGTGTAGTGCAAACGGTGCGCTACGTGGAGATATTAGAAGAACAACGTAAAATCATTTACCAGTTTTATCATTTTAGTACAGAACCCTAACAACGACAGTAAAGACAGTCTTGGCTCTTGACTACAGCCACTATCTCTATATATGGGCTATGTATCATACATTTACATAGATACGTACCACACAAACTACACTATATATTCAAATTGCGGGTAGAATTGATTTAGACGAATTTTATACACTTGGTTTCCCTTTGCCAGAGGGTTAGTTGAGAATTCGGGATCCAATATGTTTAGCGTAGAAACTAATTAGTGCCGTATCTGTGTTTGTGCGTCCTATGCTTCGATAACTTCGTGATGAAGGTTTCGAATTTTGAGAGAATCGATTACGAGTAATGATTCAACGCAAAAAGACGAACCTTTTTAAGGTTTTAGAATATTTAAAAGGTAAGTGAAGCAAAAGTCATTTTGGAAAACTCGTTTCGACTTCTTACAGACGCGGTATGGTTTTCGCAGGGAGGTCAGTGATCTTATCCACTGCACGGATTTCTTCTTGGTGTGAGAACAGTTAGATTAAAGTCTACCACACTGGCCCAATGCGAGTTGGCACACATCTTCCTTAACAATTTATACACCTAAACCTTCCTCATGAATCACTCTGTCTATTGATGAAAACCGCATGAAAATCCATTTAGTAGTTTTTGAGTTTATCGCGAATAGACATACAGACGCGGCGAGGGACTTTGTTTTATAATATGTAGTAAAGTGGGATAACCATTTCCAACGAAGCAGCTTGTTTACTACAGTTGTATAAAAACTCGTTTTGTGCTATTATTTTCGTAATGCACGATGTAGACAACATTGTTAGAAGTCATTTAGATTATTAATATAGAAGTAACCATGTTAGCTGAAATCCCTCGAGTGATCTTAGAGTGTCGTACATAAAATTACATACATTATGTAGCTACATATCTATTAAGCGCGACGCTTAAAGCCACAACAAAATATAAAATACTTGCTTTTGCCCGCGCCTTCGCTCGCATTAATTTAGAATTTGACAATCAATTCGAGTTGTACTCTGCTTGTAATAATATAATTCAATTATGATTCGAAAGACACGTGGCGCCATCTATTATCACAAGAACGTTATTGTTGTTTTCCTCGGGAACAGTAATTTTTTTCGGGATGAAAGGTAGCCTATGTCCGTTTCTGTACACCTGTTAACGTATATGCAAAATTGCAGGATAATCGGTTCAATAGTTTAGGCGTGAAAAGGTAACAAACAAACAAACAAACAAATAAACTCATTTTCGCTTTTATAATATTAGTTAGGTAGTTAGGACTAGTTAGGATATTGGATGAAGTCATAACAGAAACAGTTTTCTTTAATTAATTTTTCTTAATGATGAAACTCAGTGTCACAGGGACTTAATGACAATAATATTAATAAATCTACCATTCCGGCTTTATACTGAGACAGTATATCAGGCAGATGCCGTTTTTATCCATAATTTTAATTATACCAAACCATTAAACACCCATCTCCAAAGACCAGTATAATTAAATTCCATACGTAGCAATAGTCTCCTACACCTGCCGTGGCTAGTGTCTCAGTAATTGCCTCATCTCACTCTAAACTAAAACTCTCCAAGGGCCTCTGAATGTCGGACCCATGTCCCCGTGTTAACCTCCCAAAGGGCCGGGAATTTTCCTGACGTATACCCGTGAAATAATATCAGCCCTGTATTAAACTGTTCCACTGCTGGGCACGGGCCTCTTCTCACTATGAGAAGGATTAGGCCGAAGTTAATGCTTATCCACATTATGGAAAACTCTCAGATATGCAGGATTCCTTACTATGTTCACCCTTAACGTCAAAGCAAGCAATCATTAACTATTCTAATACGGACATAACTTGGAAAGTCAGAGATGTGCGCTTTAGGGTCAAACTCGAGACCGCTGCTTGGCAATCCAAAGGTCTCCCACAAGGCTATCACTGATATTAACGTACATAAAGAACAAACAGGTCCAAAAGAATGAAATTTTTCCATGAACATAAAATAATAGGGAATAAGATGTCATTGTCATAATGTGCGGGAAAATTGATGTCTTAAATTGGATCAGTACTGGATGAGAATATTACTAGGTGAAATAATTGAATTTATATGACACGTAGAGGTATAAGGTAATCGTATATCACAGAGGTAATCAGAGGGGAATTACACCCACATGTCACCACGTAATTATGTAGAGCGAGCTTAATGCCATTACCAGATTCAGTCATTATCATTTTTAACAGAAAATTCCAATAGTATTTCTCCTGATCTGGAAACCTAGCCCACAATTGAGGAGTACAGTTTCAAAACCCGCCAAAACGATATCAGAACAAAAATAATGTTCCGATTGAATATAAAACGTTCGTTGTTTCTATCGCATTGCACTGATAGTTTTCAACAAAACCCAATAAAATTCTATTAAATCAGCTCACAAAAGTAGCAGTTTGTTGCAAACACCGCTAAGAGTCCATTTATATTATGTCTTTAAATGTTTTTTTGAGATTTACCATTATTTGGTGAAAGGTATTTTAGAGTATTTTGAAACTAAACTACTCAATTACAGGCAAATATAAGCACAAACTTATGCCACCAGACCAACATTCTATTCACGTGGAATAGGTGTATGCTTAGAATACATACAATTATAATAATCCAACTGCACGGCGGGCGCAGCTATCAAGTGATTGCTTTACCGTTATCGCTGTGCCGTGGGTTCGAATTCCTCACCTCACACACTTGGTATACCTAGTTTTATAAACAATTCAAAACAATCAAATTAACGTCCACCGTGACATAAGATTGAATCCTAAAGCTTGTTGTTTGGTCATTGTAATTTTAAAAATAAAAAATAATTAGTATAACATTTTCTGTTTCTGTCCGACGCGCCTTAAATCTCAAAGTTAGAAAGTCAAATGCTATACTCTAAATATGTATCACAGTTCAATTATGACTCGGTCTCGCTAAATTATTAGAGTTTTAATAGGATTAAACCCTCTCAAAATATCATTTTTATAACATACGCGTAGGGTTAAATGGGATTTTTATACCAATTTGCAATTATAGCAAGAATGTTACTGAATTAAAATACAAAAAGTGTTCTTTACGTGATTCTTGTTAGTAATTAAAATTATAATATTAATTTGAAAAGTAATTACTTTTTTGCTTTTGTATTATTACGATGCCATTACTATGTGTAATTAAGATCTTTATAACGAACTGTGCATATGAAAAATATATTATAGTCTATTATAGTATATTCTATTGTGGTGTTGAGTTGAGTAACAAGAGTTAGCGCCAGGTTGCAATGTAGTGAACAGGCTGGTGGTCAAACAAAACACACAAGACACAACAACACAGTTGGAACAATCATGAGTGAGAATGTAGTTTACACTATCTCGAAGCTCTCGAAGCTATATCTCGAACTCAACTTTATTGGTCTTTTTATACTTTTTGAAGTGAAAAGGTGCGTTGAGCACTTCTTGGGTGAACAAAAATCATAGAACTCGCGTCATCGTCACGCTTCCACGTTTTCCATTTTTGAATTATTTTAGAATATTAACAATATCTCAGAAATGGTGCGTCCTACGAAAAAAATTACGAAATTTTAACCCCTTAATAACTCCTAAGAGAGTATCAGGAATCAGACCCGCCCCTTTATTTTAAAGAAGTGTTTATGATCAAGGATTAAAGTTTTCACTTCTATCGACAGTCCCCAAAGATTGCCCCAATTTCTTTTTTTAATGTTATAAGTGGCAAACGAGCAGATGAATCGCCTGATGTTAAACGATTACCACCGCCCATGGACACTTGCAACACCAAATAAGTCACACGTGCGTTGCCGGCTTTTTAAATTCCCCCCCTCCCCCTCCCAGGAGGTGGAGGGGTTTCGTCTCCGATATCCTCACTCAATCGACGAAACATAACGCAAGTGCTATTTCACCCCGGTTTTCTGTGGGGCCGTGGTATCACTCCGTTCGAGCCGGCCCATTCGTGCCGAAGCGTGGCTCTCCCACGGTAACAATTTTGGATGTTAGTTACTTAATCACGTTTAGATGTTGCACAAATTAGGATTCAATTAATGTAACTAGCACACAAATAAACCTGGATTCATTTATACGTCTTATATACGCTTTAAAATCACCTGAACAAAAACTGTAAAATAAAAGTATAAAAATTCGTATATTTTAATAAATTCATTATTAGATTGAAGCCACAGTAATTAAAAGCCGCAGCAATAATGACATATAAATCATTCGGAGTTAATTACACTATACAATTTTGTAACGATTATTTGTATAACTCCTCATAATCAAGTTGTATCAAATAATATAAACGGTTACAATGCAG
This sequence comes from Catocala sponsa, assembly GCA_963564715.1. Lineage (NCBI taxonomy): Eukaryota > Metazoa > Arthropoda > Insecta > Lepidoptera > Erebidae > Catocala > Catocala sponsa. The sequence continues at coordinate 2,321,659 of OY751339.1, forward strand.
ACAAAAGAACATATAGAATAAAATTATTGTCATTTTCATATTAAATTAATCCTTACTAATATTATAAATGTGAAAGTAACTCTGTCTGTCGGTCTGTCTGTCTGTCGGTCTGTCGGTCTGTCTGTCTGTCTGTCTGTATGTCTGTTACCTTTTCACGCTCAATCCGCTGAACCGATTTAGATGAAATTTGGAATGAAGATAGCCTAAGACCCTGGGAAGGACATAGGCCATATAATATCACGCTACGGCTCACGGGAGCGGCGCAGTAACCACAAATACCAATGACGCGGGTGAGACTGTGGGCATAGCTAGTATCTTATATATTAAACAAGTAACGCGTAAAAGTAGATTAGGTTAGGTTATGTTAGTGGAGAGTTGAGACCACGACTCGGCAAACGTAGTGTAGGACGCCCTCCGACCAGGTGCGATAACGATCTGCGAAAGACTGCAGGCAGATGCTGGATGCGGCAAGCTTAAGACAGGGCGCTATGGCGCTCTTTGGGGGAGGGCTATGTCCAGCAGTGGAATATAATAGCCTGATGATGAGAATGATGATGATGATGATGTTAGTAAGAGTATTTTTTATTAAATTAAATATAGCCTATGTGAATATAGCTAATATAGCATAGAATATAGCTAAAAATATAGTCAGTGATGATATAACTTTCTAATGATCAAATAATTATTAAAATCGGTTGAGTAGTTTTTGAGTTAAATCCTTGCAAATAAAAAATCAAGTCTTTATATAATATATTATTTCTTTTTGATAAGTACAGATATTACTCATGCCAAGTTACTTACGTAGTCAGCTGGCTGGATACTTAGGTAACTTGGTATTGCAACTTTCCCCCTCCGGTCGTAGAATTAGACTCCAACCAAGGTGGAAGGCTGTACTACAAAGAGATATGGGGAGTGCTATTTGAAGACAATGTCGAGGATAGAGCGAAGTGGAAGAGCAAGATCAGGAAGGCTAACCACCATGTGGAATATATAGCCAGTAAGACTACCATGAAGTGCAATTACCGAAGTTTCGGGCTTGTTGTTGGTAATAGTACCATGAAACACGTAAAGTAACGTTTTGCTCATTCTAAACCCTAGAGTCAAGTGGTCCGAAAATGGAGTAATTTATTTATTTACATCAAACAGAACGACTTGCGCCAATTACACTATTTAATAATATAATATATAAATTTAAAATTTAGCATTCATGCATTCTGCTCACATTACCTCATACATTCTAATAATAATACTTTCCATTCATCCGCAAAAATATCAACTTCTGGGTTAAAGTCCAAGAGAATGCCACTTGGAAAAAAAAATGATATATTTCTCTTGTCCAAAGTTTCGGATAGACATTTTCATAGTAGACCAACTGGAAGAGAGAGAGGTATTATTAGTACAGATTATCGTAAACATTGACGGAAAATACAATTATGTGTTAGGCTCAAAGAACAAAAACGCTCATTGAAAAAAAAGCAGTTCACTGTGCATTGTATTTATTGTGAAACATTCACAAAACAGAATCTGTTTTACGGCTCTATAATGACGCTTTGTGGCAAAAAGACCACATAGCGAAATTCGTATCAAAACTATCATGCAATTTGATATTGTGGTCAAATTGCAGCATTGTGGCAATGAGGAATACCCATGCCGCGTTTCGAACGTATAAGACTTGCGACAAGAGGTCGTGGTTACACTAAAACACTGTCCAAACAGCTTACACTAAATAAGCCTTATATCAACTTCATCACCGAATTGAACTACCTAGTGTCATGATTTCTTATTTTTGTTAATAATTCTGTTCGGGAGTTTTTGAAGTGAAAACTTCTTTAGCGGCGTTGTGTACTTTTTTTGTGATGTGTAAAAAATGTTAAACTCGCGTCAGGACACTTGACCTTATCGAAAATTCGTAAGACGGAGGGAGAATTGTTATGTTTGTGTACGATAGCGCAATAAATGAATATTGTATTTTACCACATTAATGATAGTACTTTTATACTGATAATTAAAGCAATTCGTGCAAAATTATTCCCTAACCATTCCAAAATATCAAAAATGCACAACGTTCATATTCAAGTTTTCACTTCTGCCGGCACTCCCGGAGTGCAACCCGTTGATTTTTTATTTACCCAACTGGCAACACAGCCATCCATCATTTTTAAATAGTGGGGTTATTGTGGAAGGGGAAAAGTAACTGGTCTCTCGGTGAAAGATCGCTGAGTAGTGAGGAACGAGCATTCAACTTAGTAAGACGGTCTCGATAGTCCGTGTAATCACTGTGAATTTGGGAATATAGTCACAATATTTTAGACGAGTGAGTTTCATTATACTAATAATATCGTATCTAAATACAAACATATCTAGGGAGCACGTTACCAATACAAGCAAGACCTAGTTTGAAATAAAATACTACACTAATTTGGCTCAACCCCCAGAGAGCGTAGTGAGATAATATTGTTTTTTTTTTAAACAAGGACAACCGCAGATCTAATTAAGTAAAGAAAAACTTGCCATGGCGGGTAGCCAGAACACTTATTGGCTAACTCAGTGACAATGCTAATTCTGAGCAGAAGAAGCCAAGAGCTAACGGTCATGATAAGTTTTAGGCACCGTGTTATGGTACTGAAAGTATTAGTAACCTCAATGGTACTCGACTTATGTATTGTTGTACTAAGAGTATTGTTTATATGATTGCCGCTGAGCGATTTACTAGTAAAAGAAAAAGTCAGATATTTGAGTGTTATATTGTCTTACGTTCACACAAAAGTTACACATTCAAATAAAATGGCTTTACATGGATTTCATAGCAGGTTATTTTCTAAATCATACGCCTCGTGACCATGTCTAATGAAAGCAAACAGCATGTTTGGAACAGCGTAAATTTCTATTATTTTAATACTCTCCTTTTTATTTACTGACAAAGTTTGGTAAACGGTAAAATTTAACTTATGAATCAACTTTACATCGCGATAAAAAAAAGTAAAAACGGCTCTCACTTACCTTATAATAACACAAGTATATTTAATTGTTTTATTTTATGAAACCAGCCAGACATTTATCTGGCGAAAACAATTAGTGAAAACGTGTTGGGACAATTCTCCTTTACCGCGAACTGTAAGTACGCCTAAATATAATTTATAAACCTTACTAATGAAACAATAAATATGATTGTGTACAAAACAAACTTTGGTACCTATATAAATAACTATTTTGTTTGTTAGTTCTTCGTTATTACAATATCTATTTTTAAAATATGTTTTAACCTCTAAACGCCGACGCGTAGTCTGACAGACCATATTACTATTACATACATACTATTTCATTTTACCTATTTTTGATAACTCGCGTGGGTCTGTCCTTACCTTTCAAAGACCAAAATTGGTCTGCTAACCACATAGTCTATCCTTAGAGGAAATATTAGTAAAGAAAGAAGAAGAAAAATAAATATAATTTTATTTTCCACACTCATAGGTAACAGGAAACACAACCAATAAGTATAAAAAGAACAAATAAGGTCCTGCGTCAGCAATGTTGCAGTGTAACCACAACGCTAGTATTCCCGAACAGCCAGCATGAGTTCGGTGTATGTAGGCAGTAACATACATACATAACTCAATAAAAAACAAAAATTGGGGCAGTCTTTGGTGACTGCCCTTCTATCGGCAGTCACCAAAGACTGCCCCAATTTTTGTTTAAAACTTTAATCCTTGGTCATAAACACTTCTTTATAAACTAAAAAAAGAAACAAAATAAAAAGGGGCGGGTTGGATGCTAGTTCCTGGTACTCTCTTTCGGGTTATTGCTTACCGCTTGGGTCAAAAATTCGTTATTTTCTACGTAGGACACCATTTCTAAGATATTGTTAATATTCTAAAATAATTCAAAAATGAAAAGCGTGGAAGCGTGACGATGACGCGAGTTCTATGATTTTTGTTCACGAAGTGCTCAACGCGCCTAAAGAAGTTAAGAAGTTTTCACTTCAAAAAAATAACATAAGACCTGATTATACGCTGTCCGACTATTGTATAGCTACAGGCCTCTTTTTAATATATAACCAGCTAGGTCACAGTCTACCACTTTGACCCAGTACGTATTGGCAACCTTCAAACCAATTCGGGAATATTATGTAAAACTTTCAAACATGTAGGTCTATTAATTTACACAGATATATAATGAATAAATATCAGCATACGCCATTGCGTTGTAAGGTTTAAACCAATTAAAATAAACGTAATAAATAATTATTACGTTTATTTTAATTGGTTAACCTTACAACGCTATGGCGTATGCTGATATTTCTGGCTGATATCAATCAGCCCTGTATTAAACTGTCCCACTGCTGGGCACGGGCTTCTCCTCAGTGTGAGAAGGGTTAGGCCATAGTCCACCACGCTGGCCCAGTGCGAGTTTGCAGACTTTACATGTCTTCCAGGACATTATGAAGAACTCTCAGACATGCAGGTTTCCTCGCGATGCTTTTTTCACCGTTAAAGCGAACAATAATTAAATATTTAATATATAATGAACGTAGATCAGTAAAATAAATGTTATACAATTAATTATGCCTTATTAGTTCTTAAAAAGCAGCGATAGCCCAGTGGGGAGACCAACAGACTGCAATGCAGAGGGTCTCGGGTTCAAACCCACATCACGCACCTCTGACTTTCGGAAGTTATATGACTTTTCGAAATTATGTGCGAATTGATTGCCAATTATCGCCTGCTCGGTGCCTCGGAGAGCACGTTAAGTCGTCGGTCCCGGCTGCCATGAACATCTATGGCAGTCGTTATTGGGAAGTCAGTGCCCTCTAATTTCCTGACACTGGTCTAGCCTTAGGGTATCGTTAGCATTCCGGTTGCAGAGGTCAGGTGGCAGTCGCTCCGTGTAAAAACTGATATCCAGTCAAATCCGGTTAGACTAAAAAGCCTGTGTGACTTGGGAATAATAAAGGCTAGGGAGAAGAAGTTCTTAAAAAGTTGACGAAATTGCAGTTCTATTCTATTTTTAAATAAGACAATGCCCGAACTAGGAATGATTACAGTGCCACGGGGGACTTTACAAACATTCAAACTCCGGACACAGAGAACACCCAGGTTAATAATAATAGTCTATTAAAACTCTCGAAGGGCCTCTTCACGTTGGACCCATGTCTCCGTGTAAGCCTCCCAATGGGCCGGGTATTTTCCGAACGTATTAGGAATATACCCGTGAAAGAGAAATAAATAGTCTATTCTATTCTAATATTCTATCACATACACACAAACCATCTAGCCCAAACTAAGCAGAGCTCGTACTATGGGTACTAGACAATGGATACATATATATACTTTTTTTTGTAAATACATACATATTATACATAGAAACACCTAGACCAAGACAAACATCCATGTTCATGCAAACAAATGTTTGACTTGTGCGGGAATTGAACCCGCGACCTCAGGCGTGCGCGTGGCAGTCGGTTACACTAACCATTACGCCATAGAGGCCGAACAATCATTTGTGGATCACACAAATTTTTGTCCCGTGTGGGATTCGAACCTACAACACTCGGCGCGGAAACAGTGGCGAGGCGACCACTTAAACCACTACGCCATCCGTGCAGGCAAAACGGCTATATTAATAACTAAACGGCTTGTGTGTATTTTTGCTATAGTGTAATGGCGGCTGTACACAATCGTCGAGAATGTCTCGCCGAGAGCCTCGGGCAATGAGGCTCTCGGCGAGAGCATACCTGTACACACTCGTTTTTTCATTCATACTGAAGATTCCCGCAGTAATGGACGTAAAAATTGCTGCTGCTGTTTGTCTTTGTGCTGTGAGCTATTATAATTTCCTTCAAATTTACTACAAAAAGAAAATTCTTAACACATGGCGCAGAAGAAGATGGTGGATGGTTACTATGCGCCGCAATAGAAACAGCTACCTAGATATATATTTAAAACTTAAGAACAAACACGGTATGTTAATGTGTGTGTACCTATATTATTAGTAATTTTATATATTTATATTTCAGAAACACCATGGAAAATGGTTCCATTTGATAGTACTCCAACGAGATCCTTTGACTCGGGCGCAAAAACCGACAAGCGACCGAGGCCGACCGAGGCGAGGCGCGAGAGAGCGAGATAAGACGAGAGCACCATGTACATTCTCGCTCTCGGCTTGTCTCGGGGTATCTCGGCGAGTGTGTACAGCCGCCATAAGAGTATTCATAGTAGAGGATGCTAATTACAGTAGTGTAAAGAGCTTAAACATTCGAAGCACGCGAACCAATTAGCAAACAGAAACGGCTCATGGCGATGTTTCGTTAAACAATTATTAATACCCATTAGACGATGTATGTTCCTTAATACCCTCATTTCTATATTAATTAGAGGATATGGAAGTATGGAGATGTCAACTAATTGGATGCCTGTCAAGGATATGTACTTACTGGTAAAAGTAAAACTTTGTATTAATTTAGTTTGTTATTTGATTTAAGGCGTAAAGACAATGCTGCTCTCTAATTTTATTGAAGTGCTAAAAACAACGAAGTTGAATATTAAATACATAGAATCAAATAATAAGTACATACAAAGAGGAAGATAGATGTGCATTATATCCTAATCCTAATCCTAACTAATATTATAAAAGCGAAAATGAGTTGTTTGTTAACTTTTCACGCTTAAACTACTGAACCGATTATCCTGAAATTTTTCATATACGTTGACAGGTGTACAGAAACGGATATAGACTACCTTTCATCCCGAATAAAATTACTGTTCTCGAGGAAAACAACAATAACGTTCTTATGATAATCGATGGCGCCACGTGTCTTTCGAATCACGATTGAATTATATTATTACAAGCAGACTACAACCCGAATTGATTGTCAAATTCTAAATTAACGCTAGTGAAGCCGCGGGCAAAAGCTATATTTTACGTGCCTTTAACCAACTCTGTCATCGAATCCGAGTCGTTATGATCAGCTGCAGAAGCAAAACTTATGCCACGGGACTAACGAGGTTAATTAACGTATTTACCTTGTTTTATATAAGTATCTACCTATTTGCAATATTAACTTAGAATATACAGAAAGAAAGAAAAATCATTTATGATGGTACACAAAAGGAAACACCCAAAACAAGAAAAGAAAAAAAAACGTAAACCAATAATAAAAACTATAAAAATAATTACAAATATTAACACTAATCATCAATCAACTGTCGATCGACCTCCTAGAGGTCTATGTCAAAATACGAGCATGTGTCGAGACGCCTCTAGGAGGCGTCCGATCGACCTCTAAAAGGCGTCTAAACAGATGCGCATATTTAGCATGTTTAAATTATGACTGATTTATCTAACCTTAACAAAAGGGTATGGCAAAGACAAAGGATGGCATAAAATCACATGCTACGTATATTAAACAAATGAATATCTGTTCCTTGAAATGACAGTTGCGCAAAGTTGCGGCCATACATTCGAGCGGATAAGAAACTTATCATTTCATTTCTGCTTACTGGCAACACATCATCTTCCGCTTAACTAAATGGAAACCGTCTGCTTCCATTCAAAGTCAAGGCTAGTATTATCAGTGAGCAGCGATACTAACATTAATCCAAAGAGTAAAGTAATATATACATTATTCTGTTAAATTATTTATTATTAACTTAAGTTTAAAAAGTAATGTGAATGTGTGTGTCCCATCGTGGCCAAAATTTGGACATCGCTCAGTGTACGTTACGATTGTTAAATCGCGACAGTGGTTTTCTGCTAAATCCAATTTAGTGACATATGTACTTTAATAGTAAATTGTACAGCAACATTTATTGTGCATAGTATAAAATAGCCTTACGGTTACTTAAATGTACACCACTTAACAATAAAACTACTTCATACGGATTTTATCGCAGTATTTTTTTAAAACATTACTTTATGCTTTCAAAACTATTTAAATTTATATTTACAGTTTTCGCAATGTTTTGGTTGCTTTTCAGCAGCTATGGTCACGCGGCAACTTAGGTGGTAGTCGTCTTATTGTCTTAAAGTTTACACTTCAAGAAACGCAACCAAATTGTCGCGGATATGCTAACTTAATATTATATTCACATGGGAGTTTGTTAGTATGTTACGCTTTCACGCTTTCACGCCTCAACGACACAACCGATCACCATTAAATTTTGCATACGCTTTGTAAGGGGTACTTTGAGCAGCGATAGCTCAGTGGGGAGACTAACAGACTGCAATGCAGAAGGTCTCGGGTTCGAACCCACGTCGCGCACCTCTGACTTTCGGAAGTTATATGACTTTTCGAAATTATGTGCGTATTGATTGACAATTATCGCCGGCTCCGTGCCTCGGAGAGCACGTTAAGCCGTCGGTCCCGGCTGCCATAAACATCTAAGGCAGTCGTTATTGGGAGAGTGTCGACACAAAAGATCCCTCTGGGTCGAAGTGTCGCCGGTCTGCACTGACTGGCCCCCACATAAGATAAGATAAGAGGCACTTTACATCTAGAAAAAAACTACAGTTACTGTATATACTGCGATTACATCCATTTAAAGTACCTAGTTTAATTTAAAATTTCTTAATAGTTCTAATTTACTTAACAGCTTATAACGGTTTGCGTAACCAATAATAATGCTTTCAGGATGATAATAGGGTCGCCACGTTTCCACAGTGTATTGATGACGTTCGTCTACATACACACCGACAGTTTCGGTCCAGCGAGGTGGAAGATCCGTCTCACTGTTACATTGAATACGCGATATTACCAATAGCACTCTAAGTTAGGCGATAGTCCTGTTAGGCCGGGACTCCACCAAAGCAGAGATGTGTGCGGTGTGCTGTGCGAGAAGAGATGTTTTTCAGCTCGGGGGACTCCACCAAAGCGGAGATGTGTGCGATGTGCTGTGTGCTGTGCGAGAAGATATGTTTTTCAGCAAGCAAGATGGCCGGCCGGCGCGCGCGCGGGGCTCTGTGTGTTGCTGGCGGGCGAGAGGGGGGGGGGGGGGTGACATCACTCACTGCACGCCGCTCACATCTCTCGTCTCCACTGCGCGTCTGCCGCGCACAGCTCACATCTCCGCCTCCATCGCGCCATACAAATATTACACATCTCCGCACAGCGATCTCCACTGAAGCCTGAGCGGAGAGGAGATGTGTCAATAACACAATTCTATTGGTTGTTTAAAAAACATCTCCTCTCCGCTCGTCTCGTCTCCGCTTTGGTGGAGTCCAGGCCTTAAATAATTCTCATTGACATTCCACTAGTTAATAATTATCTAGAAAATCTATTGTGTTGTTATCCTTGGGAACAGTATTTTTTTCTGGATAAGAGGTACCTTTAATGTACCCCTGACAACGTGTATGTAAAATTGATCAGTAGCAACAACAAAGTAGTTTAATTTCAAATATGTTAGCAGTTTTACTTATAACGATTTGCGTAACCAATACAATAATGCATTCAGGATATTAATAGGACCGCCACGTTGCCGCAGTGCATTCATGACGTTCGCTTACACACACACCGACAGTTTCGGTCCAGCGAGGTGGAAGAGATCCGTCTCACTGATACATGGACTACGCGATATTACCAATAGCACAGTCAGGCGATAGTCCTCTTATACTGCGTGTAAGGGACGGTTACCGAAAACTTTAGCAAGACGTCTTTCTATAAGTACTTATCACGACATAAACTTCAATTATGAAAAAAACGCAAGATTAAAATGTTATGTAGATTAACATTATTACGCGGTACGCAATGGATTGCTACCAATACAACGCATTCGACATACCGCGCGCATAAAAACAGCTGATCTATTTAAATCACGACCATTTAATTACATTGCTGTATTGTAGAAAAATGTGGCATTTTATTATGTTATGATTCACAGTCAGAATAATGAAAAATTGCAGTAAAGCAATTGTGATTGTTTAAAAAAAATCCAACGATTTTTAACTCAGAATAATGGTCTGAATCTACTATTTCAGTTTTCGGTACACCGTCCCTTACACCCAGTATAATAGCATTATTAAAACTCATTGACACTGCGCTAATGATTAAGTAACTAGATTTTGCCTGCGGCTTCACTCGCTTAACTGTAAATTAGGTTAGTAAGAGGTAGTCTTTTTTTCAGCGGCTCATCCACTATACAAGGCAGCGAGTTGGCACCCCGTGGGGTTTTGGTCCGTAGGCCCGAAGTATGGGAGATCAGGACATAACCCTCTCGCCTCCTCTTGTGGCGAGGAGTAGGCATCAGGCGTATTTCCCCACGTAAAAAAAAAACTTTAGTTACAGTACTTTCTCTGGATGTTGAAGGACCTCATGCATATCAGTCGCATACAGTACCGCTACGTCACTGAGGCAATAATAAAAACTGTGCTATAGTCTACTATTTAAAAAAAAACAGACCGCAAGAACAAAACTAGAAATCAGTACGATTTAATTTTAAAAAATAGAAATCAGTACGATTTAATTTTAAAAAATAGAAATCAGTACGATTTAATTTTAAAAAATAGAAATCAGTACGATTTAATTTTAAAAAATAGAAATCAGTACGATTTAATTTTAAAAAATAGAAATCAGTACGATTTAATTTTTTGGCTTGCCGAATACTATTTTAACCTATTGAGTGGCAGTGGTTCACCGGTGACAAGACCAAATAGGTTTTCAATTATTTCTGGCATTGCAACAATTGACAGGTTTAATAAATTGCCAAAAAATATTCTGGCTTTAGTATACAACAATGTTATGTTAGTCAATACAAATATATAATGTAGGTACGTATATATATCTAGCTGGCTGGCTTAACCAGTTTACACTCACTCTTCCATACTTTGTTATCAAATCTGGTACCGTAAACAATAAAAGACGTAGCTTTATGTCTTGTACATCTGTTCCCCGGAAAATAAATTCGATAACTTTGTTTCCATATAATCATATTATTGTCCTCTTCAACAAATCTACGTTTACTGCCGAAAAGCAAAAGAAGCAATGGAGGTCAGCAATTTAAGTGATGTTATTGAGATTTATACATACATATAACGTAATGTAATTACAAAGACGGATTGTCGTAAAAAATTCGTGTTCCTTTCCATTAAGGTATGTAGGTCGTAGTTACTTTGACAAAGCTAAGTGGTGTAGTGAACGGATAATACGCGCAAGATATACGCATTCCGTGAGCGAACTGTGCGAGGAAGATGCGCAATGCAAGCTAAAGGCGGTTTTTTACGCACGTATAAGTTCGTCATAATTCTAGCTTAGCTCCGTACTCCTTTGCATAGCTATACCACGAAAATCTCTTGCTTGTATCGCTTGCTGCGGTGAATATGCTTAAATCCAGCGAACATCTCTAGTGGAAAGGCATTCTAATAGTAGAATTTTCTATTCTTTATATCTACAACATTAAAAACAAAATTAGTTGTCTGTAAGGCAGTGGTCCGACCGCCAACGATGAACGAGAAACGAGTAATACTAGAAACTATAAACGAGTTGACGATCAGCGTGAAGCGAGTGTGTAGTTTCGATAGTTTTGTCGCCGGGCTATAAGCGAGTGTGCAAGTGCGACGAGCGATTACTCGCACCACTCGCCCGCGGTCGCAAAGTCCTATGCACATCTGCGCGTGGCGACGAGCGAGCATCGCTGAACGAGTATCGCTGAGCGAGTTTATTTTTGAAATTATTAGACATTGTCACGTCAAAGTCTTATTTGATTTGTATTACAGTAACATTACATTACTGTAATGTGATTGACTATACGGATGACACAATAGGACAGCGGTTGCCTTGCCGTTGCCGTCGCGCTAAGTGTTGTGTGCTCGAATCCGATAAAGGTAATATTTTGGTATAAATGCAAATTGTATGTAAAATTTCATGAGATTTAGAGTTCTATTTAGAGTAGTAAAGCCTCACTGATTCCAGCATGAATGGGCCGGCTCGACCGGGGAAGCACTACCCTCTCACAAAATATTGACGTGAAATAGCAGTATTCCTACTGTTGTGTTTCGTTCGGTGAGTGAGAGTGCCGGCGGCCCAAGCACCCCGTTTCCCCCTTCCCGCTCTTTCTCCTTCCCACTTCCTTTCCTAAAGGGTCGGCAACGCGCAGGTGATGCCTCTGGTGTCGCAGGCGTCGATAGGCTACAGCGACCACTTACCATCAGGTGGGCCGCCGTAAGCTTGTTTGCCACCTTAGTAGTATAAAAAAAGTAGTTAGTACTTGCTGCACAAGTTATTGTTTTGTGTTTGTTGTTATGCTTTCACGCTCAACTAATGGACATGTAATCATGAAATTTTACATAGAATTTGTATAAAAAGCATGAATGGGGTGGGGTATCTTTCATACCGAAAAAAGGAGCTTTCTCGAGCAAGCGACGCCGTGGGTAAAGCCTAGTATTTATATAACTAGGCTTAGGCATCGTAATATTCATTAGCATCACTGTCGACTGATAATGTGCCAAGTTGGCTGGCAGCATCGCCGCGTTAAATTGCAGTGCTGATTCTCTGGGCCAATAAAAGTCCAGTCGATCACGCGATGTGTCGATTAGAATGCCAGACTGACCGACTAACTTGTCGTTTTGCGAGCTCTCTATAAAAAAACACGAGCACTCAAGCCCCATGAGCATAATGTTTCTACCTTCAACGGCTCAAAAACGTAATGTTTATTCTAAAAACATTTCTGTGAAGTAACCCTTTCAAGTGCTTATATAAACAGGTATACGGACGGACAACCTCTAAAACCAGCACTCGTGAATAGCAAGAAAATAGCTGAAACTGCTCGTAAATTCAGCTAAGAAATATAGTGCACGCGTTCAGCTATTTACACACTGCATTTGACTCTGACTGACATTGCTCTTAATGTCGGCACACACGAGTGCAACTGGTATATTAAGTGGAAAACATTTTAGTTGATTTCATCTCTTTCAACGTTAAGCTTTTGACTTATTATGAAACATGAACATAACTTAATATGTATAGGTACCTACCTTTATTTTATATGAGTGGGTATAATTATAATAACTAGCGGTCACCTAGTGCTCGAAATTCGACCAAATATTATGTCATGTCATTATACTCGTATATTGATATATGTAACCATAGTTACGCGCTTCGACTGTGTGTGTCAAATGCATGGTTGTGTGCGTGTAGTATTTTTTCATTAATTTAATGTATTTATTATACATATTTTATATAAATATTAGCATTCGTCACTTCTTCTCTGTATAAACTATAAGTGTGCGAAATTTCATACTCCTCCGTCTGCCCAATTTTCGTAAAAATGGATACAAAGTTTTCGCTTCACGTATTATAATATAGATTATCGTAATTATTTATGAACAAAGATTATCGCTATACGTTTGTTTTTATTTATAAGGTTTATTGACATTAAGACTGCGCCGAGCGTAAGACAGATAATGACAGAGCTCGTGCGGCGCATATTCAAATCGGCACGCGGCCGCCATAGTAAAATTATATGGAGAATTTGAAGTGCTTTTTTGATAAATATATATCTTTATTGTCAACCAATAACTTAAATATTTGAGACGGACAATTGTAATATAACTATCTATGTTTCGTTTAAGCTGTAAAATAGGATAGATTTCGACTGTTATAATCTAAAAATCACGTTACACAAGCTTACGTTTTCGTGCAAATTTACGTAATTTTGTAGGCAAAAATATTAAATATTTTAAGTTTTTTACACGAAATAATTGTAAACACATTCATTTTTATGGTAAATGTATATTTTATATTTGTATTAAACAAAAAGTGTTGATTTTATTAACTTAACTATGACCGCCTTTTGGCACATTTCGCTCGGCGCAGTCTTAATTTATTTTACATATTATAATGTATTTTTTTTCTTTTTATTGGTCATACGTCCTTGCATAGCTGAGGTATATTAGACATACAAGAAGACGAAGATTCAATAACACTGCCCGATTCGGGCAATAAACCGAGACCTCACGCAGCCTAGTCGTATACAAAACCATCCTGAACGTGCTTAGCCACAAGCTGGACAGCCCCCTTCTGTGGCACTGGGTTCAAGCACAAGTGCGTGTGCCTGGGGCCCCAGAGGGTGGTAAATACTTAAATTAAATTAATTTCTATATTTAACTAACATAGTTTTTTTTTAAGTTGTGCTACTAACAACATTATGGGCCTAAAAATGTCTGAAATAAAGAGTTTTTTTTTTTTAAACTACTGTGCAACCGGAACTGTGCTTGTTAGATACTAAGAAAGCCGACATTTTTTGTTCAATACTTTTTGAAAATCTTACTTAATTAGGAATAATTCCTGTGTCGCGGGAGACTTCACAAACATTCAAACAACGGATACAAAGAACATCCGGACTCAGAACAATTATTTGTGGATCATAAAAATTCTTGCCTCGAGTGGGATTCGAACCCACAACACTAGGCGCAATGGTAGTAGCGAGGTGACCACTTAAACCACGACGCCATCCGTGCAGACTAAGTTTCTCGGAGTACAGCACACATATCAACTCGGAAACGGATCGTCACCGTATCAACTCGAGCCGTGCAGTATTCTTTGTATGAAACTCTCTACTGCAACGCACACTAATCGAAAACGTAACGTAATCGCCTCGCCTCGCGGTCGGCGAGCCGTAAGCGCGGCGTCGCTTAGCCGTAGCCGAGTTGACGTACCGGAACCGCTTTCGTTACGTCGTCGTGTTTACGTTAGGTTGACGCCTGGTTGACGGCGAGGCGAAAGGCGATACGGTTATGTTCCCTTTCCGAGTTGATATGTTTGCTATGACCTTATGAATGTTTTCTCAAGTATATTATATTAATCTTTCTTTAATCTTTAATCTTTATTTTTCAGAAAATTAATTAAAAAATAATAATTACTTTTTTATTTAACAATCACTTTAATGGTGTTATTACAAAATGACTTTTTGAGTACTATTTGTTGTTGCGTATGAAGAAATTTACAGAATCAAACATTCACACATTGTTATTGATGTTTCTTGTGCCAGTTGTTTCATTATTTGTAAAGTCTTCTACGACATAGTAATATTTTGCGGCGCCGAATTAGTTTTTTTAAAAGAATATATAAAAGCCACCCTATTTTTGTCACTCTTTTGTCATCCTATCATATGCCTCTATCACTCTTACACATACTGCGAAACTTTCCCTAACATAATAATAATGTCCTCCTGTCCGAATTTTGGTCACGGCGGCCAATCTTAACGGAGACTAGCTATCAGCGCAGGTGATTTTATAGTGCACAAGTGTGTGCGCACACACAAGTGCACTCTCTGTTCCCTAACTCTGATGATCCGATGGGACGGATAATCCGACACGACCGAAGAGATATCAGGTGCAGGACCAACGGCTTTACGTGCTTTCCGAGGCACGGGGTATCTAACACCGCCAACTTCCTAACTCCGGGCTCGTATTGAGATTTCTTAACAGAAAAACCCAATAATTTTATGTTGGCCCGATCCGGGATCCGAACCCGAGACCTAATGCAGAGCAGTCGCATTCACTACCGCTGCGCCACGGAGGCAGTTGTAACCCCAGCATAATACATGTATATAAGCTTATTGGGCTTTATTGCAACTAGATTTTGCCCGCACCTTCGTTCGCGTAAATGTGGTTTAGATAAAGTTAATTCAGTAGCACTACTTTTTGCCAGATGAAAGGTATATACTATTCTGTACTTCTGTACCCCTGACAACGAGTATGCGAGATTTCATAATAATCGGTTGAGTAGGTAAGGTGTGAAATCGTATCAAACAAACAAGAGTTTTGGGAGTAGTACAGCCTCGCTGATTTCAGCATGAATGGGCCGGCTCGACCGACTACCCTCTCACAGAATACGTGAAATAGCAGTATTCCTATTGTTGTGTTTCGTTCGGTGAATGAAAGTGCTGGAGGCCCATTCACCCTCTTTCCTCCTTCCCGGTCCTTTTCCTTGCCACTTCCTTTCCTAAAGGGTCGGCAACGCGCAAATGATGCCTCTGGTGTTGCAGGCGTCTATAGACTACGGTGACCACTTACCATCAGGTGGGCCGTATGCTTGTTTGCCACATTAGTCGTAAAAAAAAAACTCTTATTCACATTTATTATATTAATAAGGATTGACACATGAATCGGTAACAACAATAAAATTGTGTAAGGCACTATTGGTGAGGAATAGTTTCAATAACTTTCATACAAAACATACAAACACAGGACGTATTCGTGAACATTCTTATGATGAATGACCCGAAGATTGCAGACATTTATATCAACTACATGGGTCCTATATGTGTATTTTCAATAGCGAGGCGTGTGAACGTCCCGTGCAAATTACAAAGGACATTCAGCGCAGAATCTTTACGAGCTAACTATAAAAAAGTTACAAAATACAGCTTCGTTACCAAATACCAACGTGAACACCTATAAAAGTAATGTAATAATAAATAATAGCGTCTAGACTACACTGGAACGTAAAACTGAAGGTATGAAAATATCTATACTACGTTTATCTACAATGAGCTTTTTAGTATAGGTGAGAACTATAAAAGGAAGAAAAATGCTTATTGATTAGACTGTGAACCAAAAAGTTGTGGAAAAGTCTTGTATAAAGGTATTTTTGGCAGTGTGTAGACATACCAAAGCCAACCAAGACCAAATTATTTTGGTAGACATCTACACACTGTCAAAAATACCTTTATACAAGATTTTCCACAAATTAGACTAAGCTCATAATTAATTTTCTGGGAGTATCAGTATTCAGTAGACCACTATTTTGATGATGATCAAAACGTATATTATATTACATTTTTAAGATAGAAGTGCTCGTTGTTGACGATAATTAATTAAAAAAAAATTGTGCGGTCTTTGGGGACTGCCGATAGAAGTGAAAACTTTAATTCTTAATCATAAACACTTCTCAATAAACAAAAAGAAAAGGTTCGGTTCGGATTCCTGATACTCTCTTACTCTCTTAGAGGTTATTAAGGGGGTCAAAATTCCGTTATTTTTTGCGTTGGTCGCAGCATTTCTGAGATATTGTTAATATTCTAATATAATTCAAAAATGGAAAGCGTGGAAGCGTGACGATGACGAAGCGTGACGATGACGCGTGTTCTATGATTTTTGTTCACCCAAGAAGTGCTCAACGCGCCTAAAGAAGTTTTCACTTCAAAAAGAAAGGACATTCATACCGTTATTTGGCCTCAGCCGCTTCATCGGTATTTAAAGAATATAGCTATTTGCTTAGGAAACATTATAGCGCACATGTGTGTACGTAACAACCGGAGAGAGATCAGGCGCTAGACCAATGGCTCGCTTACTTTCTGAGGCAGAGGGTTGTACAACACCACCGGCTTCCTACTTCTAGATTGCTATTGAAAATTTCTTGCCAGGCAAACCCAATAATTTGGTACCTGTTCTAGAATTTACTCCAGAACCTTCATGCATAGCTATCGAATTCACTACTGCTTCGCCACTGATTCAACCACTCACTAAATCAGTCAACCAATTGGTACCAAACAACTCATTTAATTAGTGACATTACGAATGAGCCGGCTTAACTAAGGAAGTTTCAACCACTTTACAGGAAACCGACATCACATTTCATTTAGTAAGAAATATTTATTTGTTTCAAATCTCATTTCTGTATTCAGTAGCGCACGGGTTGCATCAATAGCCTAGTAAGCGATCATAAGTTACGGAAATTGCCTACTATTGGCCTCGTTCTCCAATTGAATTAAATAATCGGTAATCAATTAATTACGTCTAGTAGGGTGCCACTCTGATATACTTTTTAGGTCACCTTCAATCAATAGTTAAGCATACCAAGCCTCTTTCTCTTTTATAGATCACATGATTCGGGGTTGGTCCTTAATTAGTTTACCTACTCTGGTACAAAGCCTTACTACACACAAGACAAAGAACTTCCAGTTTATACTGATACGAAAACCGTGTCAATCTGTGGAAGACGGAAAGCTTCGTAGACACGTATGACGTAAAAGCCCCCGTCGTAAAATTGAATTCAAGGCCAGGGCCGAATATGAAATCACATTACCGTATAAAATGTGGGAGCCTTGTACCTTAGACGGTGATTTCAGGATGGATGGAATATTATGTAGAGTGCAACTGATCGTTGGGAAAGGTTGCTGAATCATGTTTATTGAGCTTGTAAAACTTATGGCTGATACGTATAATCATCGAATTAGCCCAAAACCTTTTACTGCTCATGTTTATGGATTGAATAAGGTTTTTAAAAATTACTTTAATAACTTTATAAAAAAGGGATCCTGAGATTTCATTCAAAATTGAATAGAACGACTAGGTAATAGCGATCGATTGAAATTCGAATCTTTAAACAAATTGTAATATTTGAAACGCTGATACTTTGCGCTTCTGAATCAAAATATACTTCTTCTTCCTAGCCTTTATTATTCCCAAGTCACTTGGGGTCGGCTTTTCTAGTCTAACCGGATTTGACTGGATATCAGTTTTTACACGGAGCGGCTGCCACCTGACCTCCACAACCCAAAGGCTAACGATACCCTAAGGCTAGACCAGTGTCAGGATATTAGAGGGCACTGACGTCCCAATAACGACTGCCCTAGATGTTCATGGCAGTCGGGACCGACGGCTTAACGTGCTCTCCGTGGCACCGAGCAGGCGATAATTGTCAATCAATACGCACATAATTTCGAAAAGTCATATAACTTCCGAAAGACAGAGGTGCGCGACGTGGGTTCGAACCCGAGACCCTCTGCATAGCAGTCTGTTGGTCTCCCCACCGAGCTATCGCTAAATATACTGAAAACTAAAATTAAATAGTCAACCATATCCTAATTCTACCTAATATTATAAATACAAAAGTGAGTTTGTTTGTTTGTTTATTACGATTTTACGCCTTAACCATCGCATCATCTGAAATTTCGCATACATGTAGACAGGGGTGCAGAATAGGACATAGGGTGCATATTATCTAGAAAAAAGTACTGTTACTCACCTAGCATAATCTACAATTACGCAAGTGAAGCCGTGGGCAAAATCTAGTAAAATATAATTCCATAATATATTCAATATAAAGTAAAAGGCCGTAAAGTTAAATATATAAGTATCAGAGCGAAGTAATGAAGTTTGTTTTAGTGCAATAGTATCACTCGGAGAATTCTCAAGCGTATTGACATCGAAGTTCCATATGCTGCCTAACTTCGACTTTAGAAACGTTTGATATTCAATATCAAACATTCATAGAAATGGTTTGGGAGTAACTTTCATATTTTTATTAGCATTTTCTCGTGACTTTGCTCGCTCGACAACATTACTATTTTCTGGATGAAACTCTAGGGCAAGGTGAAAAGTTCTCAGCCTGACAATGAAAGGCTACGATTTTCAATTAAAAAATAATTATATTTTTCTGCCTTATCTCCCTTGACATCATCGCACTTGGTTCAGCGCGTCTCCATCATCAATATTCTTTCCTGGAAATGAGAATCAGGAAGGCGGTGAAAATATTTATCTGAGGCCGTCTCAAGTTCTTTATTGAATGCAAAGCGTTTCTCAGAAACAATTTGTTTCATGTTTGTGAACAGATAGAAGTCGGAGAGTACAAAATCAGGAGCATAGAGAGGGTGTCCGAGCAAATGGTACCCCCACCCTCAATGTTTTCCCATCGCCAGCGCCCACTGCTGTATGGTGCTGTTGTTCTGTTGTCCTGATGAAATATATTTTTCTTTTCTTGGCCAGACCTTTCCTCACTATTTCTTGCATCCAGCTAATCAAGAAGGTACGAGTAATATTTGCCTGTAATTGTTCTACATTTTTCAAGGCGATTAATTAACAATCCCTTTTGTATCCCAAAATATGTTGGCCATGTATTTCCGGCAGATGCGATCCACTTCGGTTTCTTTGGCGCCTAACCATCGGCTTCCACACACTGCTTCGACTGCTGTTTTATTTTTGGTGTATAGTGGTTTACCCACACCACATCCATGGTGACATTCGCCGCACAAAATCGGTCGGTTGCTGTGAACATCTTTTGCTCATTCGCTTTTGATAGACATTCAGCATATGCGGCAACCATCTTGCACGGAGCTTTCGATTTAAAAGAGTGGCTGTGAGTTTCTTGCAGGTTTCTCCTCATAGGCTCAACCCTTTGCCTGAACCTAGAAACTAACCTAAATGTAGCTTCAGTAACTTAGTAAATTCACTAACCTATATACTAAACTTTGACGTTCATAAGTGTTACTTTGTGACCTGAATGAATAAATGATTTTTGACTTGACTTTGACTTTGACTTAGAATGTTGTACACTTTTATGAAACTATTAGAAGTCAAACGCAGATGATAATATTGTTGTCTAATATACTAGATAGTAGAGCCAAAGGCAGATGCAAAATTAAATAACTTGCTAACTTTAACCTGTTTAATTAGTCCACTACTAATTAGCGTTGCTCCTCGGTTAATTATAAACACAGCGTTTTCTTCTTTTCTATGCAAATTCTTATTTTAAATGCAACCGAAGGAATTAACGTCGGTCTATTACTATCAACGAAGTACGGTGTTTATTTGTACGGAGGTTGTGTGCTGCGAGATGGTTACAGTTTTATTTTGTTGCTAAAGTTTGTATATATTTTATATGTTTTAGCTTTTAATTTAAGCTATATGACCTGGTTAAGAAAACTATATCGTATAACTAGATGTTAAGGCGCTCATAGCCAGTTGCACTCACTGATCGGTAAACGATTAGCGAGGTTAGCAACGTTGGGTGCGGTCAGTCTATAGATAGATGACCGCTTAGTGGTATTTCATCTGAGCGTCTCCGTGCTTCGGAGGGCACGTAAAAAGTCGGTCGCGGTTGTTGTCAAATTGATAGCATTCGTTAAGCCATGTCAGAGGCCTACGGGCGGCTTGAACAACTCTTGCTATCAGGTTGGCCACTAACCACACGAAAAGAAAGAAGAAGACTAGATGTTCTCGCGGTTTCACCCTCGTTTATTGTTACTGCGCCTGCTGTCGTAGCGTGATGTTATATAGCCTATAGCCTTCCTCGATAAATAGGCTATCCAACACTAAAATAATTTTTCAAATTGAACCAGTAGTTCCTGAGATTAGCGCGTTCAAACAAACAAACAAACTCTTCAGCTTTATAATATTAATATAGATGAAAAGAAAATACACATAATATTTATCTTCATCTCAATATATAAACGAATATAAAGATAATGTCCTATAATAACTGAATTCAATTTATCCTTAAACCGTTTTGGGAATTGATTAAAAAGTTTTAATAAAAGGATTAAACCGAGATTCGAGAGATTTAAGTGAATTCAAATAACTTTTACTGTCAGTTGTGAACAGATAATATATGGTTATATTTAATGGCATTTCTTTCAACCCATTGAACGGTAAGATGACGTCAGGCCGCGGTAGTAAGTACGATTGCTCTGTGGTGTCGGGTTTCATTTCCAGGAATAGATTTATTGGTTTTGTTTTGTTTCCTGTCACACCTGTGAGAGTAAGAAACACAACCGTGTTTATAGACGGTAGTTACCGCTTACTAATGTCGTCCAGACCGAATTTCGGTCACGGCGGCCAATCTTAACGGAGACTGGTCATCTGCGAAGGAGATATTATAGTGCACAAGTATGTGCGCAAACATAAGTGCACTCTCTGTTCCCTTACTTTCATGAACCGATGGGACGGATAATCCGACACGACCGGAGAGAGACCAGGCGCAGGTCCAACGGCTTTACGTGCTTTCCGAGGCACGGGGGAGTCTAACACCGCCAACTTCCTAACTCCGGGCTCGTATTGAGATTAATTCTTAACAGAAAAACTCAATACGTTTTTGTTGGCCCGACCCGGGATTCGAACCCGAGACCTCATGCACAGCAGTCGCATTCACTACAGCTGCGTCATGGAGGTAGTAGCGCTTACTATCAGGTATGCTGCTCTCATATTTGTGATCCGCAGCGATAAAAAAAAATCCATTACCTGCATCTTAGGTCATATTATTGGTAACAGTATTAGACTGCAACAACAAAGAGCAGCGATAGCTCAGTGGGGAGACCAACAGACTGGAATGCAGAGGGTCTCGGGTTCGAACCCACGTCGCGCACCTCTGACTTTCGGAAGTTATATGACTTTTCGAAATTATTTGCGTATTGATTGACAATTATCGCCTGCTCCGTGCCTCGGAGAGCACGTTAAGCCGTTGGTCTCGGCTGCCATGAACATCTATAGCAGTCGTTATTGGGAGAGTGTCGACACAAAAGGTCCCACTGGGTCGAAGTGTCGCCGGTCTGCACTGACTGGCCCCCACATAAGATAAGATAAGATAAGATAAGACTGCAACAAAACGCAGCCTTATTGCTTAGCTAGATTTTAAGTATTCCTCGTACTCCTTTGAGAGTATACTATATAGGCGTTTGTCAGTGTACGTTTTACAAAAGCAAAGCTTTGTATTTGAACGTTCCGTCGCATATCAATTAATTTCTCGGAATTCATAGTCGCTTGTGATTCGATAGTGTGTTTCAAAGCGAACCGTTGTTTTTGGACGATTGGAATATGGAGCCACGTGATTTCGCAAGCCAATGGTGTTAAACGATGTTATTCTGTGTGGCTCACGTATGTCGTGTATTCTGCTAAGGTAATGAGACAGTTAGTGCAGTTAACGTAACTATATTTTTTCGATTACGGTTTTTGAAGTGAAAACTTCTTTAGGCGCGTTGAGCACTTCTTGGGTGAACAAAAATCATAGAACCACGTCATCGTCACGTTTTATTATTTTTTTTTAGAGTATTAACAATATCGCCGAAATGGTACGTCCTACGCAAAAAATAACGATTTTCCCCCTTAATGGGGGTCATTAAGGTGGAACATAGTTATTTTTAAAAAATAACGAAATTTTGACCCTTTTAATAACCCGTAAGAGAGTATCAAGAACTAGCATCCGACACGCCACTGTTTTTTATTTTTTTTGGTTTATAAATAAGTGTTTATGATAAAGGATTAAAGTTTTCACTTCTATCGGCAGTCCCCAAAGACTGCCACAATTTTCTTTTTCTATTTAATAAAGACATCTCTCGCACTGGGAATAATTCTTGTGTCGCGGGGGACTTTGACAAACATTCAAACAACGGACACAAACAAGACCCAGACTCGGAACAACCAAATGGTTGGTCCCACACGGGACAAAACTTAAAATTAGTCACACACTAATTTTTGTCCCGTGTGGGATTCGAACCCACAACACTCGGCGCAATGGCAGCGGCAAGGCGACCACTTAAACCATTACGCCATCCGTGCAGTCAAAAAGTGTTTAAGAGGAAATCCGGGCAGCGTTTCGTCCACACAAATGTATTCTTCTGTTTTCCTCCAGACTAACAATGCAAGAGCATAAAAAGAGAGATTATATCTAACCCTACTATGTTTCTGATTCTTCTTGACCTTTAAAATAACAAAATTTGCTCAGTTATACTATTGTTTTCAAACATCCAGAAAGCACATTTAACAAAACTATGTATTAAAATAAATTCGCCTGAAGTCGCGGGTTTGATTCCCGCATAAGTCAAACATTTGTGTGCATGAACATGGATATTTGTATTTGTCTGGGTGTTTCTACGTATAATATGTATGTATTTACAAAAAAAAACTATATGTGTATAATATTGTCTTCTGTTTACGCTAATATTATTCATTGAAATTAAACTACTATATACGGATTGTATCGCGTTGTTTATTTGACACTTTATTACATAATTTTGAAAACTGTTACACTACTATTATTTAATGTTGTCTTCTGTTTACGCGAATGTTATTCATTGAAATTAAACTACTATATACGGATTTATAACGCGATAAAATCCGTATATAGTAGTTTAATTTCAATGAACTACTATTACTATTAAACATTACTAATTTTTAAGCTTACTAAATTATTGAAACTATTAAAACTATTTATATTATTACTATACTATTACACTATTTTATATTTATGTTTACACTTTCCCCGACGTTTCGGTTGCTTTTCAGCAGCCATGCTCACGGGGAGGCTAAGATGGTAGTTGTGTTGTTGTAAGTGTGTATTTATCCATTGTCTAGTACCCATAGCATAAGCTCTGCTTAGTTTGGGCTAGATCATGTTGTGTGTATGTGGTAGAATATTATTATAATATTATAATTAATTAAAATTACAAAATTTGCTCAGTTATTAACCTCTGAGTCTTCTTCAGAGGTTAATGAAAACACTATGTGGGTCTGTGTCTGTCTGTTAGTGACAGGCATTACTCCGGAAACACTGGACCGATTGACTTGTAACATAGTGTGGAAACACCTTGGGGTCATACCTCGGTCGAATTTAAATATGTTAGTCAAAAGACCCCCGAGATATATGGGTCACAAGGTAACACATGTATTTTAAATGCCATAATACTTTTACATTTAAGACGAAGAGGTTGAATCCTGGGTTTTTACACGCATCTCGTTAAACATTTAAACATCCAGAAAACAAATTTAATAAAACTATTAAAATAAACATATACATATAGGTATAGCTAAGACGCACCGGAAGACGTAGTAGGGATATGCCCAAGGTGGACTGACGACCTGGTAAGACGGGAGTCGGTAGGATTTGGGTGGCCCAAGACTGGTCTGTGTGGAAAACCTTGGGGGAGACCTATGTCCAGCAGTGGATGTCTTTTGGCTGAGATGATGATAATAATAGCAAAATCCTTTTCGTAATGAAAAATTTATATATATAATATAGGAGGAAATAGAGGAATACGAGATAATTATTTCATAAATGTCATCAGTCCAAGCTGTAGTCTTTTGCACACTGATATTTCATTTGGTCCTAGCGCATTGGCAATAGCTCTAGTAAAAACCTTGTCCTTAAATGTTTTGTTGCTGTTATTGTTCTTAAAAATAATGTAAACTCTCATAAGGCAGGTGAAATTTTGTGTAATAAGTAAAGAACCAGGATTCACTTCCCTGCGTGTAAATGTACCATACTTCTTTTAATGGAGCAGTAAATTTTACTTTTTTGTCGACTACATGACGTCGAAAGGAGGTTAATGTTTTTAGGGTGTGTATCCGTATATTTATTACCTACAATGTATACTCCTGTGGCAATTGTTGACATGATATAGCTATGTTAGGTCCTCATTTAAAAAAGAACGAGATAATGGCAAGCTATGAATGCATTACGTTTTTAGATTATTTTTATCTTTACATAAAAATAATAATGTCTTCCAGACCGTAAGTGCAGCCAATCTTAGCGGCTGATGATATTGTAGTGCACAAGTGTGTGAGCATAAGCACTCTAGGTTTGCTAATTTTTATGATCCGATGGGACGGCAATCCGACACGACCAGAGAGAAATCAGGTGCAGGACCAACAGCTTTACGTGCTTGCCGAGCCACATGAGTGTCTAACACCGCTGACTTTCTAGCACCTCTTGATATTTTTGGCAAAAAATTGGTAGCTTTTAAAACCCGACACAGGATTCGAACCCGAGATCATAATTATACACAGCAGTTGCATTAACTACCACTGCGTCACGTGCCTCTGTGGAACATATAAAGGAATATGATACATAATCTATACTAATATTATAAAGCTGAAGAGTTTGTTTGTTTGTTTGTTTGAACGCGCTAATCTCAGGAACTACTGGTTCGATTTGAAAAATTATGTTAGTGTTGGATAGCTTATTTATCGAGAAATGCTATAGGCTATATAACATCACGCTACGATCCACGGGGGCAGCGCAGTAATGATAAACGCAGGTGAAACTACGGGACCATCTAGTATATAATATAAACATCTATTATGCGCATAATTTTATTCGAATGAAAATCGAATTATGCACCTAACATAACTGCAATCTAATAAAAGTGTGAGGCACTGGTCATACTTATGTATAGCGTTGTCAATACATTCGAACTAGGTATATTGTGCACATCGTTTTATAAAAAATTATAAGTAGTAGAGTCTCGCTGATTTCAGCATGAATGGGCCTGGTCGACCAGGGAAGGACTACCCTCTCACAGAATATCGACGTGAAATAGCAGTAAATCCTACTGTTGTGTTTCGCTCGGTGAGTGAGACTGCCGGAGGCCCGATCACCCCCTTTCCCCCATCCCGCTCCTTATCCTTCCCACTTCCTTTCCTATAGGGTCAGCAACGCGCAAGTGATGCCTCTGGTGTCGCAGGCATCCATAGGCGACGGTGACCACTTACCATCAGGTGGGCCGTATGCTTGTTTGCCATTTCGGTTATATAAAAAAAAAATCTTTATTTTAATTAGCTTAAAAATTTGTAAAGTTTAATAGTAATTATAGTAGTGTAACAGTTTTTCAAAATTTTGTAATAAAGTGTCAAATGAACAACGCGTTAAAATCCGTATATAGTAGTTTAATTTCAATATATTTATTTTTCACTACTCAGAAAGAAGAAAAAGGGAATAATGACTGCATGGATGCCGTAGTGGCTCAAGTAGTCGCCTCGCCTGCGGTTCTGCGCCGTGTTGTGGGTTCGTTTCGATTCGACCTAAAACAGCTGTTCTAGCTATTCTTTGAATGTTTGTAAAGGATCCCCGTGACACAGGTTGTATTCCTAGTGAAGTAGACATATCTTTTTAAAAGAAAATAAATCTTAATATATTATGTACCTATATAAATTACGTGTCACGTTGTTTATCCGCTATGGACTCCTAAACTACTGAACCGATTTTGATCAAACTTCGTAATCATCTGTAATTTGGTCCAATTTAAAAGATATCCTATCTTGTTTTTTAAACGAGCGAATATTATCTAATGTGAAGCAGATGAAGTTGCGCGGAACAGCTAGTAAAATATAAAATTAAATTAATGGGATTTGCCTTCAAAACACTAAATTACTTGGAAAATGCATAAACTGTGTTATTACATTATAACTCTCATACTGGTTTCCTGGAAGATGATCGTGTTACCCTAGGTATGCCAGCTTATTCGTACCATTATACAATTATTAGAAATGACGAACTCTTCTTATATAAATATTCGTTTCTGTTTTAAACTCATACATAGGTACATATATACGTAATCTCACGCCTATATATTTTTTTATTTCCTCCCAGGAGTAAAACTGCCCTGGGGGGGAGTTTATTGCGACGTAATGCGCTAATTCTGCTATTTGATACAGAAAAGATGGGTAAGTATTACTGTGTTATTAATATTAGGATTTTCTTAAGACTTATAGTTAAGCTTATAGTTAACATATATATACGTGGTATTTACAAATGAAAGAAAATATTTGTCGCAACAAATTAAAATGAATTGTGTAGGTGTGTGTGTGAGTGTGTTTGTGTGTGTGTGTGAATGGATGTGATATTCATATGAGTGGTGGTTGTGAAAATGTTATGTGTTGTTGAGGTTTTTTAAGAGTGTTTACAATGAGAGTGAGGTGTGTCACGCCTATATTACACATTTTGCGACCTATGGCATTTATTCCCACGCAATAAAGCTTATTAGTCTACCAGAGACTGCTCAGTTGGTAAGCATATCTTGTCAAAAAATTCAATAACACTTTGCCAACTCGGTAATCAAACCCGAGGCCTGATGAGCACAGCAGTCTCATTTCCTGCTGCTTCGCAACTGGGGCAAAATATCTCTGTTTTATACATGCATACGCTTACAAATAAAAAGACTACGGAAATCCTAGTAATCCAAAACATTTTTAGTTTTCGAACGCGCGCGATACTGAACTGGAAAAACGCCGCGTCATCGTATTCGTTTTAGGGTCAGAAATGTGTCACGGACGCACAAACAACAAAACTGAATTGATATGATCTGTCTTTTTTATTATGGGCACGGAACTCATTCTATTGTGATTGGATATGAAGTGAGTTATTTATTAGGCTGCATCGCTCTTCCAGTGACGTGGACAAAACACAACTGCCTGTCATCAGGTGTCACAATCAATATTTGAATAAAAAAAAGAAAATGGCCAGTGTCAGCACGGAGTTTGAAATTGTAAAGAGGCTTGCTAACTTTTCTTTTATTCCCGTTCACCTTTTTGTTACCACGAATGGTTAAATAGTTATGTAACAGTCCGATTATTCACAGATTGAATTCTACATAATTGGGAGAGAGCTGGTTTCTGAGAATTTCTCGCAAAACACCACTGGTGATCTCAATCCACAGGCAATCTTGGGCTTATAGTAGTAACATATAATTGTTCTTGTGCAGAAAATGTCAATTATTAGGAATCACAAGCAGAGATGATAAAAAACTATTACACGTCACCCGAGGTGACTCATACACTTATTTATTTTAACCAAACACTTTCAATTTATTACAAACGTTTTTAATACAAGGAACGAAACTAAACATCAATTAACTGCTTAGCACTCACCAACAATAACTGCACAAATATAACGACTAATCAAAATGTAACAAAAGAAATACGATTCACTGTCCTTGAGCGATGTTGCCTCTCCGAACGACACCCGACGAATGAGCATTATGACGGCGGGCGCGTTCCTTTTATACCGGCTCAAAAATGTTAGTAGGTTGAAATTGGGGTTTCTGGATCAGAGGAAATCCAGAAACACCCAATTTCAACTATTCAAGTACTCTAATAATTCAGACATCCATTCAATCATTCTAGTATTCTAATATTTCAATGGGTTTCTGGATCAGAGGAGATCCAGAAACACCCAATTTCAACCATTCTAGTATAATATTTCAATCATTAATTTAGTCATTCAGTTATTCGATCTCGTCGTTCAAACACCAAAAACCTCAATGTTCAACCTGTTCATTCATTCTAGTATTCTATTTTCAAGTAGGTATTAGGTATTCGTTATACACATGCGACACCTCTGAATAGCGTCCGTTATATGTATTCTTAAACGGTTATGCATTCAATTTACACCATATACATATGTATACTTACATATATTCAAAAAATTTAAGAAGCCAAAGAAGTGTGTCAGGATCGTAGCAAATGGAAATCCGTAGTCTCTGCCTACCCCTTTGGAAAACAGGTGTGAATCTATGTATGTATGTATGTAAGTATTCAAAGTAGAGTCTAAGTGTAAGGATTAAAATATTCTTCTATTCAGATTATCTTCAAACATTGTATTTATGACTTTCCTAATGTTTTAATAATTACAGTCAAAATGTAATGAAATGTCATAGTTGTTACAATTACCGTATATTTTTAAAGATGGAAACTATCAAGTAAAACAAGGATAAAATTTAATTTAAAAGAAAAGTTTATTATCAAAGCACCATATTTTTAAACACAAAACATTTCTTAAAGCACATATTGAGTCATGATATATACAACTATACAATTCTTTAGAATATTTATAACGATCATACAGTCTTAACAAACTAGGACAATCTTTATTTTCTAAATTAATTACATTATTATTATTTAAAATGTTTTTTAACCATTTCACTTTTTCAAGACCTTTAGTATAAACACACTTATCTCTTAAGAAATCTAAAATTAAATACTGATAGTTTGAATAAGGTATAAATCCTTCATTCCAGTATATTTTTCTGTTACGCTCAATCCAGCTAACTTGTCGTCTTTCTTGATTTGTCAAATCGTAAAAGGGGAATGGTGGCTTAATTAAAAACACTTGCAATGTATTATTAGACCATACAGCAATTTCTTTTACTATAAATTCGTTTGCTTCTGTTTTAAAACCTTGAACGTCTACAATGGCATTCATGATAATCTGCGCACAATGTTGCTTAGAGGTTTGTATTCCACAAGGCGATCGTTTATAATCAAACAATATGCAGCAGTGTTATCTGGTATTGATGCTGAACACTCAATTTCTAATCGAACGTCCACAGGACCAGTTTTTAGATTATCGTTTTGCCGTGAACAGTCTAAAATAAACAGAGGAGCCTTCTCTTTAAAGTCCTTTAGATTGAGTAAGGGATACTGGACAGTTGTAATACGACTAGCGAAATTTCGCATACATCTCGTATAATATACTGTATTTGTTCTCAGAAAACTTTAAAGCTAAAGGTTCATAAGGATAATATTGTGAATTTAAAAAAAGGGTTACGTTTGTCACTTCACAATGATCGAATATTGAACTATCTTTCAATTTATTATTTTTTCTATTAGTTTGTAAGCAGAAAATTACATATCTAGGTTTTTCTAATTGTGATGCAGTTTTAACTGACCATGAATGCTTTGTAGTTTTAGGTAGTAAAGGGTATTCATACAAATCCCAGTTTCTAAATGCCATTTGAATAGGTCTGTCTTTTTCTAAATGTTTTAATAATGTCAGTCGTTCACGATCAGAAACTTTTATGTGTGGTACCCTCCATTGTATTCTTTCTATATCTATTTGGAAATGTACAATTTCATCAGTAAGTATAACGCTGTTTAAGTTAGAGTTACTTCTATTTAATATAAGTTCATGTTTACAATTTATCACAATTTTATTGTAATCCTCCGCAAACCCTAAAATCTTATTTAATGGTATTACAGCACTAAAATGACCGTCACTTTTAAATCCACTTAAGTTCCAGCCCCATAATGCAGCCACTTTATTTTCCGCTTCATTTAATGAAACGTATGACTTAATTGTTGAAGTTATTCCCGAATTTTTTATACGATCTATTTCAATACCATTTATTTCGTACCTTATGTCTTGAAACAAAAACATAACAGGATTATTATTAAATGTAACAGCTTTTTCAATTGGTTTTCCATCTTTGCCGAAGAGCTTTGCTCGACCTTCAATGTAAATTGAACTGGCTGATGGCAGGACGTATATGTCTTGCTGGTGTATGGGAATTCTGATTTCATCATTTTCTCTAAAGCAGTTATTGTAGGGATTATAAGAATGTACTTCATAACTTTCGATTGAAGTATCGAAGTGTGGTAAATCATTAATCTGAAGTATATTCATACTTTAAAACCTAGAGCCTTAAGAAAGTCTTTATTTGCATTAGTCAACTTTTTCAATTTTTGCTTACGTCTGTGCACCTTTGTGGTTGTAGAAGAAATAAGACGGTTAATTTTAGGTGGAGGGTTTATATTATATACTATCATTTTGATTTTCTTAAATGAAGACGCAGCTGAATATATTCTATAAAGTTAATGCTATAACCAAATTGATCAACAACTTTAATAAATATAGATGAAATTATATTTTTGTTCACTGGAAAGTAAATAACGCTTTGAGGTATTTCTATGTAATGATGACCTGCAGTAGTATTAGGCACAAATTCGTGAATAACATGTGTAGGCAATCCGTTATTGTAGGAGCCGTATATTAAATCACATTCAATTCTGATTACAGGTGGAGTTTTATTATTATTGTTATTATTATGCACATTCGATAATGAGTTTAATACTGAATAGTACAGCAAACCACATTCATATTTTCCAGATAAATTTAGAGGTGGTTGAAAATACGATTCTAATTCTGATTTGTTACCAGAGATATTCACTGTTATAGACATACTTGCATACTGAACTTTTTTAGACAATACTATTTATTTTATTCCACATCTACACCAAAAGTTAATTAAAAAGTCTAAACAAAGATGCCCTCAATTGAAAGGGTGATTGCCTTGTATATTTTCATGATTGTAAAGGATTTTCGTACCTAAGTATTTTATAAATTCCTTCGGAGGTTTAAGATTGCCGTAACTGTCAAAATATTCAATATGTTCATTATATTTCGCATAGGCTACCCAATGAGAACCAGGGTTTTTAGAACTATCTAAATTAATAACTCCGCATTCTTTTTTAAGAGGGAATTTAGGTAGCTCATCTCTCATAAAGACACCTCTAAAATAAGGAATACTATTTCCATATTTCAATATGTCAAAGTTAGTTAAGGCTCGTTCGGGTAGCCGATATTTTAGTTTTTTGGTTTTGATACGAAAATTCCAAGTCCATCTTTATGTGGTTTAAGATGCAGTCCTTTTCCAATGCAAAGAGCCTCCATTTTTTCATTGTGTCTCTTCGATTCATCATACAACTTTTTAGCCATTTTAAATTCATTAATGGTTTTAGCAATACCAGCTGCACCACCTGCTAAGGCCCCCGCTGCTGATAAACCCGCAAAAATAGGAATCAAAGGTAATACTCCACCAGTTTTTGGTATAGGAATAACACGAGGAAGTTTAATGGATGAATCATTAGCTAATTCTCTCGCAGCAGCTACAGCTAACTCTATTGCCACTTTCTTGCATTTTGGTTTTAATTTTTTCATACGATTTTTAGTAATAGTAATGACATTTTTTAATTTCTTTTTAAGCCCTTTTCCGGATACGATTTTTCTCGACCTTTGGCTACGAGTTTTTACACCAGCACCAGTTTTAATTTTTGCTAACATTGCATTGCTTACCAAACGTGGCGCGTATTTTTCACCGACACTTGCATCAGGGGCAACTGCACGCTTTTTCGCCATTTCAAACAAATTTAAATCTGCCTTGTGTCGATCTTTTAAGTCTGCTGACTTGTGATATGCAATATCGTGTTCCTTACAATATTCGTCTAATTTGTTTACACCTTTATCACCGCGTGCAAGTCGCTTTATTAATTGTGTACCAGGTCCACAATATTTATATCCTGGTAAATGTAATTCAAATGGTAAATGATTTATGAACCAATTGAGAAGACTACTCTCTCCAATACACATCATAAGACTGATCAATAAATAATAAAACATTTAATATTATAATGCGTTAATCAATTTAAGAGGTCAACTAATTTTCTTTGTTTTCTCACAACAAGTTTGATTTATCAATCCAGCTATTTTCAGTAAAAGACAAACCTAACCATTTTACGAAAACTTTATTCCCTTTCCTTCTAAGAACTTTTTCGACTAGGTACAAATTGGGGTGTTTTGTCTTTTTAAGTTCTTGTTCATAGAATGCTCCTAAAATAGGCTGACCTCTAATCGTATCTTCAATTAAGTAAGTGATAGGAGTTGTATTCGGTTTGTATCGAATTTTAAATATTTCTGTTGACCAATTAGGAGTATATCCTTTTTCAAATGTTCCTTTGTACTTACTGATACGAACATAATCACCGACTTTAAACTTGCTTTTTAGAGTATTTTTTTTTACCAACCTTTCATATCTCTCCAATATGTGTTTTTTATTTACATTATCCACATTTGCCGGAATTTCATTAATCGTTCGATGAACAGTATAGTTGTATTTATGAATAACATCGTTGAGGGTATTATTTATCCAATTATAATTACCCTGTAAACTAAATTCTTTGTACAATTTAGATTTCAATGTTCTGATAAATCTCTCAACTATTGAAGCCTTTTTTGATGAGAATGTTGAATAATGATTTAAATTTATTATTATAAAATTCTGTTCCGTTATCACTTTGTAAGTTCCTAGGAACGCGCTTCTTACCCAGCAAAGTTTTAAAAGCCTTACATATCTCATCTTTGTTCTTACTTTTCAAAGGAAACGCCCAAGCATATTTTGAAAATGTGTCAATAACCGCAAGAATAAATTTAAAGCTTTTATTATCTTTAGATATAGATTGCATATCGATTAAATCTGCTTGCCATAAATCATCAATATCTTTCATAATAACTTGTCGTCGCGGAAAGTTCACCCTTGCATTTTTATGAATTTCATTTACCACATCAGCTTTGCTCATGTTAAAAAATAGTCTATATTTTACTCAGATTTTGTAAGAGAATTATTTATGTATTTTTAATCCACTATATCTTAATTATAATATACATAAATACATATACCAACTTCGTCAATATTTGTAATGAATGACCCTGTAATACTGAATCAAAAGCTTTGTATTGTTAGTATTTATTCCTTAATTATGTTAGCTTCTTTTAATTCTTCAATTATTGATAGTATTTCATTATCATGATTTGTGTTACCAGCATCTCTTGAAGCCACTAATAATTTTAGTCTCTCAACCAATTCGTCGGGATCGTCCCAGTATATCAAGTCAGTGTCCATTTTATATGTTTTAAGCTTAGGCAAGCTACCTCCAAGTTTTTCATGATTTTTTTCTGTTGTAGTTTCAGAAAATAATGGCTTAATTATTTCTCGATATTTAATCCCTTTGTCACCTCTTATTTGGCCTCCAGGATTAAAATCTCTCTTATGGGCGTTAGTATAATGCAACATATCTTTATAGACAAGTTTATCTACGTTTGTTATTAACTTTAAATCAGGTTTTTTTCGGAGTAAGAGTTCTTTCAGCCCCGGAGTTAAATCGTAAGTTTTGTTGCCGATTTTAACCAAAACTAAGTTATCATTATCTACACTATCAATTTTTGAAAATGATACTACTGAATTGCCCATCATCAAACTTTTATTTTCGGTTC
The DNA here is from genome assembly GCA_963564715.1 of Catocala sponsa. Taxonomy (NCBI): domain Eukaryota; kingdom Metazoa; phylum Arthropoda; class Insecta; order Lepidoptera; family Erebidae; genus Catocala; species Catocala sponsa. The sequence goes on from OY751339.1 coordinate 2,355,965, forward strand.
TTATTCCGAATGGTACGTTTACACCGTCGTAAATACCATAGATGTCTTCACTTTCCAATGAAATTTCCAAATTACTTCTTACTTCATTTTTAGGAGAGCTTGCAGAATTTATATCTGCGTCGTAAAAATCATCACGCTTAGTAGAAGAGCTTTTACTATTTTCATCAGCCTCGATTGGACCCGAATTTTCGTGTTTAAAATTTTCTAAAAAGCTTTTAGAATTCACAATGGTTTTGAGGGGATCGGAAACTGGTTTGAATAATTTATCAAGTGATAAGTTAACTTCATGGTCCTGATTTTTCATTTGTTTTAATTTACTTTTTATGGAGTCGACAGACTTCATTAATTCAATTTTAATATTTTGCTCCATCTTATTACAACACTGCATTCAAGCACAGAAGCAGTTACAATGAATGTAATTTATGTGTGACATTCATTTATAACTTCATATGTGAAAAAATGCATCGAAATTTTTTCTGTATCGTCCATTATTTAATAACGAATCTTTGTTAATGCAAAGAAAATTATATGGCTCTCTCCAAACTGTATTACAAATATTCTTGAATTGATTCCATGACATGTCAGAACTAACATGTTCTTCGTAAATATGCTTTAAATTTACTTCATCTTGTTTAAACAGTATAAGAAAATTAGCATTGTCACGTAATAACTGCTTCGGAATTTTTGAGTACGTCTGTGATAAATAGAAACAATCAATTTGTTTATGTCTACCCATGGAGAAATAGTTACGAATATTTATTTGATTCTCGCAAGCAACGTCATCAAAAATAAATACAGAATTATTTAAAGCTTCACTCGGCGCTACAACATCTTTGTCATCATTAAACTCATAGAATTTCATCTGCGGAACTCTACTTAAGACTTTCTGTAAAAATCTATATTTTGGTTAACAGATAAAGATTTTTAAATTTGAGTCCATTTTCATGTAGGAGCAAACTAATTATAACATTTGTTTTGCCACAATTCGATGGACCACATATAATACAACGAATTGTATTTGGTAATAATATGCTATGTCTGACCTGGTGAACAGAGTCACTGAAATTTATGTTATTGACATTTAATTTTATAGGTTGTTTGATCAGCTTCATTTCGCTTATACTTAAATTTTATTTGATTTTCACATAATATATTTCATGTATTGTTTGAGAGTCTGCACATTATACACTAGGATATTAGAAGGATGAATGTTTCAAATACAGTGTATTCTCTTCTGTCTTTAGTCTCTTTTTTATGCATTTAAGGACACTGCTTGCTTACCAAGTTCGTGTTTGCATCTATTGTAAAATAATAATCGTTGTGGTATTTATATGATTTATAAACAACAAAATAAATTGAAAGACAAATATTATGAGTAAAAATATATATTTATTAAGTAAATTGAATAGGTATACAAATTAAATCATAAAACTTATCATACTACAATTTTTAAATCGCACCATAGCGATATACATTATATAATACAATTGCTTTAACATATAAAATCACAATGACCCCAAGATACTGTGTCTATTTGATTTGGTTGAACTAATCTTTTATCATCTACTCTATTTAAAATTATTTTATTTACTTCCTGTGAATACAGTACGTGTTTACTTGACTTTATCATATTCATCTTACATTGTAAAGTAATATTCTTAAATAAAACTCTCTTATAGTTAGATATTTTTAAACTTTTTGTAATGGGCCTTGATACCCCTTTAGCTTTGTTAATCTGTGTTTTTATTGCTTTAATACAATAAAGCTTTGCTCTCAAGCCTATAAATTCGGTTATTACATCACCACCTAATTCATCTTTAAACAAGCCGGGAATTTTATTATTTAGCTTTGGGATACCGTAAGGATTATTACAATCAAAATTACTGGTATCAAATTGTAATATATTTTCATTCAAATCTTTATAAAAGTTTTGTGTATGTATTAAGTATAATAAACTGTCAGTATCAGTGTAACACAATTTAACATTTTCACCATACTTATTTTTAATGAAATCATAATGAAAATTATACATATGTTGTTTAGCATATTCTAGTACAGCAAATCCAACATAGATAGGTCTGTCTAAAACAAGTTTGTCGGGATTCAGTTGAACTGCAACAAAATTTTCACTAAAATACAAATACTTTTTAAGTTTGGTTTTGCAATTAGTTTATCTGCACCCATTCTTTTATTTGTTCTGTTCTTATTATCATTCCACTTACTCACCAATTTAATATCAACTTGTTTTCGTTTATTTTCTATAGTTTTCCCAAATATTGAATTATTCAAAAGTTTAAAGAAATCCTTTTCAAAAGATGTCTTTGCTGATTGACGCAATTGAGTATTTAAATCTATATACTTTTTTAAAAAGTTATCTTGTTTAAATTGAACTATGCGATGAATATTTTTCAATACAAGACCATTTTTAATACACTCTTTTAAATGAATATAATGTATAACATAATTGTACTTGTCATACAAGTTCGCAATTAATTTATCTGTCTTTCCACCAATGGGTATGAACTTTTCTGGAGCGAAAGGCAAGTCATTGTGTAAATTATGTAGATATTCGGGATACATTAGATCAACTTCTAAAATGTAACCGTACTCAGCATCGTCGGGGATATCAAACAGACGAAAACTTAGTATTTCAAGGCTTGTCATAAATTTAAAATCTGATATAGGTAATTTTCTAGTCATTGCATATCCATAAAGATTGTTACAGTCAAGATATACTAAATAAGTTGATGGTTTAGAGTCATCAAAATGAGGGAGGTAAATATTGTTAGCTTTAGCATATCGGTGAGAGCATTGTGCTAATCCACCACGGATTCCTTTTTCTATCATATTATATATTTCTAAATCATGAATCAATTCCAGTTGAACACCAGTGTAAAGGAGCATAGCATCCCAACTTAAACCAGGTGAACTTACATAGTATGCAGGATCAAGATTATAATGCTGCAGACATATGTTTCTAAAATTTTCAAAAATATCGCATAATAATAAAACATCACACTTCAAATATAAATCAGTATATTCACCAAGACTGTCAATATTAAAGCAACTCCAAATAGTTTGCGCATGTTCATACTCACTATCTGTTAAATGTTTCATTTGCAAACTGTTGTAAAAACAATGTTTTGGAGGTAGCTGTGTCTCATTATATTTCTGCCATGAATCGATATACCTTTCCTTCGAATTAAATCAAATTTCACGTCATCAGGAAAAAGTGATCTTAAATGTAAGAAATCACTGCCTGCTAAGCTTTTACTCAAATTATCAAGACTTGCGCTAAGAAACTGGAATGAATCTATGAATTTAATTTGCAAAGGATTATTATATTCGCCGGTTTCAATAATTTTTGTAATACTTAAATATTTTTCTTTTGTCTTAGGAATTATTTTTATTTCGCCATCATATTTTGCCAATTCTTTGATAAATAAATGGGAATCGTAACCAGATAGATTATGAAAAACGACCGGTATAAATGAACATACTCTATAAATTAAATTACAGTGTGAATGTGCTGCACCTCTATACTCTGATGAAATATGATCATGATCTTGCACTTTGTCATCAAACAATAATTTTTTACAAATATGACATGTACTTGCATTGCGATAATTTATAATTTGTTCTGGAGTCATTGGTTTCATAACTTTTTTAGTAATCAAGATCTCATGTATTGATTTAGTTTCTTTAATGATTTTTTAACAAAAACTTGTACACAGTCTGCTCCTCGGTAAGTAACAAATTTATTCAAATTACTATCATGCGAGCAACACACATAGTATGCAAAACATGAAGGCTGGTGTAACTTATTTCTTATAGTATTTTTATCAGTATTTACTTCATTAAAATTGCATAATAGGCTTTCAAAATCAGCATATATAACAAAGTTAATTTTTTGTTGTCTCTCAAAATGTTTAAATTGTAACGTACTGTTTTTATCTGGTAATAAAGTTATAATTTTAGAACATACATGAGAGTGGAATTTAGTTTCACTTGTAAAAAATTGCAAACATGTCTCGCATAGATACATGCGACCTTTATGCCGTGAAACTTGACGTCTCACTAAGCGTAATAGGTTTTTTATTAAACAATAATGAGCTCTGTTATTTTTTTCGTAATACAATAAATTAATATGTTTATCTCTCCTGATATTCGTCACATAAAGGGGGCCAGTTACATTGTAATGTTGATCCAATCCGTAAATATTAATACTTAAATCACTGTTATTATTTTCAAATAATCTGATATCTTTTGGTGATGGTGGGAATGACATCCCTGTTATATTAAATATCGTACTAAAATGAGGATAAGAGCTTGTCCTGCAGACATTATTTTTGACTGGAAATAATGCTGCTAAGATGCTCCATAAAAAACAATATTCATCGTTATTATAAATGTTTATACAGCTCTTTGTATTCTTAATAACTTCTGGTAGTTCTATGTAAGATCCACCTCTGACCATCCAGATTCACAGTGCTCAAATTCAGTTATTTTCATCTTAAAAATCTCTCTTAGATTCAAATAAATTTCATCAAAATCAGTACTTTTATAAATAACTTCGTATCTTGTATTAAATTATTTTAGCTGCTGCTCACCTGATTTAGCTAATACGAAGTAAGCAAACAGCTCAAAGTTAACTTTAATACATGTATTCTTTAATAATGATAGCTCAATTAGTTTAAAAATATCATCTCGCTTGGCATCCAAGAACGCCTCTGGTAGGAGGTACTCGTCTTCTATGGATGGGTTTAAGCGATAAGTCATTATTCTGTTTTTAAATGCTGTAGCTATTATATCAATATGTTCAAACTCTGATTTTATCAAACAATTCGATTTATGGATATTAGTTCGTTTATGATATCTGTATTCATGTCTAGGTATCTCAATTTTACATTTATCACAATTTATATAGGAACTTGATGGTGAACCAGTAGAGGGTGATTTCACTGAAAAGAAAAATGATAGCACGAAGAAAGAATTGTATTTATTTAATTAAATGAATCTACATTTAACATACACAATTATCATGAGTACATAGTCAATACAGTTAAATGATAATATAGGTTAAATTAACTTTAGATTATAATTATAGAAAGAAAGATTTTGTGTTTATTTAATTAAATGAATCTACATTTAACATTCACAATTATCATGAGTACATAGTCAATATAGTTAAATGATAATATAGGCTAAATTAACTTTATATTATAATTATAGAAAGAAAGATATATACTTGGTTCAGTTACTGTTACCAGTAAAATACCTAATATGCTACTGGTACGAGCTTATAAAAGTTGGTGTTTTATTTATAAATTCTTTCCTCGTCTCCTTTATAAATGCATTTATATGCTTCCAGGACTCAGTGTCCGAATTAGTTTTATTTTTAACAGTTATTACGGAATGCCGCCATCGATTGACTGGCGGCACCCGCTCAATTTCATCAGTATTATAAATTTTCAATTCAATATAATAACTACCACTTTTGCTTTCATCTAGTTGTCGCGAGAAACCATTTGCTAATCTCCTTGTTACGTAAGAGTAAATAGGTCCAATTTTTTTACCAGCGGTGGTGATATTATTGAGTTCATCATCATCGTCGCTATCAGTGCCGAAGACATCTCGCGCCGTAACTTTCACCTTCGTCTTCTTGGCAGTAGTCGGCTGGCTGTCTGATGTCTTCTCAGGAACCTTTCGCTTCTTTTTGCTTGACTTAATTGGAGCGTCAACCGTCGATTCGTCCGATGATGGAAACAGTTGGTCAGCCATTTGCTTGGACCTGAAAATAAAGGTTAATAAGTCAGTGGTAGCAGTAATTTAACGATAGATGCTACTTGGATAGCCAAATAGCAACATATTGGTTGAAAACATTTAGGGGGAATTATTGCCATCGAAAAGAGGGGCAGTAAATAATATTGTAATAGATAAATAATTGTTTACTTTATTTGATATTACCTACTCTTAATTATCAATAATTTATTTAGTTGAAGTATTGATTTGTTACTTTATATCAATTAATATAATTATCAAATCATGAATCACTAAGTATATAGGTACTAATATGAGAAATTATTGCAAAGCAGAATCACTGAATAGTCGAATGATTGAATACTATTGATATTGAATAATAGCATAAGTATTTACACGGCATAGAACATAATTTAAATGCACTTACATTTTGTAGATAGAAGATCTGGTGAACTTGTAAATACTGGTAAGCTCGTAGTAGGTGATGACACCGGCTCTCAGATGAGTGTTTTGTGGTGAAACTTTGACAGACGGTCTCTTAAATAGCGGTAAATCTACGTCATAATATCCCGAATATGGAATAGGGCACGTGCTGATTAAATGCTGTGTCAGATCACTGCACCCAAATATGATTTACTTTTAGACAATATTACAATATCACTTTCATTAGGTTCGTTACTCACCAAGGCAATCTGAGTGCAACAGTTCAGATACGAACATTATATCAGTTAGTATGTTCGAAGTCATTCAAGCAAGCAGTTAAGCATTACACTATATGCATAATGTTTGCAGTTGTAACGTCCAGCACTTACTAGACTACTAAAATAAAATAATTTTATCACGGAATAGTATGTATCTATAGAATATGTAATACACAGCATCGACTTGTGTTGTTACATTACATGCGACAGCTCACGGTGAGTACTCACCTTATATTTTAACCCTGCTTTTAAGAATGACGAGTTATGAGTAGCGTTTATTAGACTGTATAATAAACGTTCCTTATTTTTTAATGTTTTTATACGTAAAGTATTAAACATTATTGGGTATACGCAAATTATTTGTATATACAAATAATGTCATAATATACATAGAATACAGTTACGTTCATTTATAATTAGATGATAACCACACCTTGAGTTCGATGTTAGCAGAAATAGCACCTGTTTAACAAAAACATCTTTATCCTCCATGGATGTGATTGTATGGCACTATACATCTCTGCCCAAAACCCTTCGATGGGGTTAGCGTGATTTTATGTTTATGTCAGTAACTTCCTTTGCTGAAGTTCAGTAAAAATAAATTATAATAATAAATGCAAGTGAAACCATATATAATAGTAGTATGCGAAAATTATAATTATGGTTTGATAAATATTGCGAGGTCAGCGATTCTTCAATCGCTTACATAGCAGTGTTGTGGTTCATGACATACTACTAACATACTTTGACTTTGCTTGTTAAATCTTCTCAATGAATCGTATGAGAAAAATCCAATGAACAAACGTACAGTAGTATTTATTACATTCATGCATATTTTTAGTAAACAATGAACTGTCGGGTGACATGATGTTATGCGATTTCAAATTTCATCCTCCATTTATGGTGGAAATATCAACATCAAATAAAAACGTTCTATTTTGAACCTTATTACATACAAATGAATTAGATAAATTAAGTATAAATAGATAAAGGTTATATTTTAAATCGAATAGTTTATTTGCACCTGGTATAGTGTTAATCGAACACAGCACAATGTCGGTAAGTAAAAGTTTATTATTTTTCTTTATTAAATTCGACAATAGAATATTAAAACATTCATATTTCTCTCTTGTATTTGATTATTTATTGTAGTGTTGTTAATAACTTATTTTTAACCTATTAACTTGTTGTTCTGTGAAACTATATCATGACATAATGCCAAAAAGCATTGCGTCTGGACTCCAGGATCCGAACGTTGGTTAATAAATTAAATAATGGTGCTTAATTTTAGTAATAGAGACAAGTATTGAATACCACGTAATTAAAGCACACATTTCTTTTCAGGACACTGAAGATCTCTTCAATTTCATTCCCGTGAACCAACCAACCAATCCAACCATTCAAAAACCTGGGCAGAAAACGCTGGGCCTTACTCGTAAGAGGGCAAATACGGAACAAAAAATTTTTCAATTTATAAAGAAACCGGTCACCCGAGGAACGAAAATTATAAAAATAGAAATTTACGATGCGGATAGTATCCCGAAATCAGAACAGTTGTTATGTGATTGTGAAGCTGAAATTTGTGCTCAGCATGTTGTGAAAACTATATTATTTGATGACATTTATACGAGTACAAGAGAACTAATATCTAAAATTCAGGATGATATCGAATCATAGCCATAATTATTATTATTTACTTAATAAATAGATTAAATGTGATGAAATTGTCTAATTTATATTAATACCTTTTAATAATAAACGAATTAAAAAATTTAGCTTTTTATTTCTATCAATAGGTATAACACAAACACAGCATAGCTGCTCTATATAAGGTAACAGAGGACATCTAAGCGCATTCCATTCTTGATAGCGCGCCGTACCGAATCTACTAAACATGCTATCACTTACATTATTAAGCTTATTTGAATTGTTAAATGAACATACTATTTAAAGTGAAAAAATTTGAATGAATATTAATAACTATGATGTTATGTTATGATGTTTCAGTCCTCTGGTATATATATATATATATATATATATATATATTATATATAATATATATATATATATATATATATATATATATATATATATATATATATATATATATATATATATATAATATATATAATATATTATATATAAGATTATATTTTCTTTATAAATTGTAAAGATTGAATAACTAAAATTCATACCCAGAGCCCGTGCAATAATATATATATATATATATTTTATTGCACGGGCGTTCGTACATATGTACGAACGCTATTCAGAAGTGTCACATGTGCATAACAAATACCTAATACCTACCTATCTATTTGAAAATTAGAATGCTGAATGATTGAACGGATGATTGAAATATTAGAATACTAGAATGATTGAATGGATGTCTGAATTATTAGAGTACTAGAATAGTTGAAATTGGGTGTTTCTGGATCTCCTCTGATCCAGAAACCCATTGAAATATTAGAATACTAGAATGATTGAATGGATGTCTGAATTATTAGAGTACTTGAATAGTTGAAATTGGGTGTTTCTGGATCTCCTCTGATCCAGAAACCCCAATTTCAACCTACTAATGTTCATAATTTGCTTCCTAACAATATATTTATTCGTTATTTTCCTGTTTCTACACACATTCAAATGAAATTGTCTTGATTTCTATTTTAAGCTATTAAACTTTCTACCCCGACTGACCTTACCAAAATAGATTAAACATGCATAAACCAATTATAAAAAATAAAAAGTAACAACTGTTTTGTTCTTTTTAGTTACAAGTTTGAATACATATGAGATATGAAATATTAAAAGAAAATGTATTTTCGTCTATGTATTCCATATTTGAATTATAATAATGTCACTTCAAGACGGTAGTAATAGTCCCAAATCGAGGTACTTATATGGATTTTATGTATCCTGTTTAGACCGACAAGCCACTGACTACTTAAATTACATTATTAACAATTCACGTCTAAAAGAACGATAAAGACTTAATAATATTAGTGGAATATCTAACGTGTGTGAAGCCAAAATTAAGTTAAACCTTAATAAAGATAGAAGCTCGTCATTCGTCACCCAACTCCTATTGTGGGGTGACGGTGTTGGAATCCAATTCCGCTAATAGGATATGGGTATACTATGGTACACGTGGAGAGTCGGGTCGCATTTCCGAGTATACCTATCACCTGAATTCCTAGAGGTCAATTTACAATTAGAATGACGTTCTGTCTACAAAATCACATAGAAAAACTATATTAAAAATCTTCCGATCAGTTGTCATGCTTCTACCAATGCAATAATGTTCTATCACATACACAAAACACCATCTAGCCCAAACTAAGCAGAGCTTGTACTATGGGTACTAGACATTGGATAAACATACATAATTTTATACTTTTTGTTTGTAAATACATACATGATATACATAGAAACACTCAGGCCAAGACAAACATCCATGTTCATGCACACAAATGTTTGGCTTCTGCGGGAATCGAACCCGCGATCTCAGATGTGGCAGTCGGTTACAGTAACCACTACGCCATCGAGGCCGACAATAAAAAAGTGCAAGGTATACTTTATATTGGCCTTCCGCTGTTTATTACCTCGCTAAAATAACAAACTTCTACCAGTCCCGGGTTTATTGCCCATTCAGGGTGCCCCAATAAGTATTTTGAAGGTAAAAGTCAATATTTGACGATTATGGACCTAATCCGGTGTAACAGCACGGCGACCATTGCGCATAAAGCCATCATTTCGTACTTAACCCTTGTTTGCCACTGTCCGTTTTTGCAGTTTTAATAAAACGTCCCGGTGTAGAGACAGGGGGATGACAGAGGCGGCCCCCAGGGATTTCGCTTTGGACGTAACGGCAATTTAATTTAGTTGCCACATGATGGATATTGATACCGTCAATTCACTTTTTCATTGCTTGTGAAAATGTCAAATCGTACGCTACGCTTCCCCGATTTTATAAGGTTATATTTTAGTGTTACATATCATGTAAATTGAGTTTATTTTGAACTGTTATTTCGATACGTTATTCCGTTAGCGATTGCATTGAACAAAATGGTTTTTTTTTAAATGTGCGGTATTTTCCTGTTAAATATTTGTATCGGCACATTCTCTGTGATCCAATACCGCATTGATAATAATTTTAACGTTAAAAATTTTGAAACAATACTAGACATCGGCCATTAAAATGTTTTTACTAAAATCTCTCTGTGGGATAAAATCTTTAAATAATCAAAAAAATATCCTTTGAAATGAAATAAATTCACACTTATCGTCAAAATACATTTGTCACTGTCAAAATCATACAGGCGCTTGGCTGAGCGCCGAGTAACATTCAATGTGACAAAAAAGTCCTTTGGTCACTTGCAGTTCCTGTTACTTTGACAAGTTATATACAATTAAAAAAAGATCACCACCATTAGCATTTTAAAGTTAATGTTATATAACTTCCATTCCTTCCAAATCAGCTTGTCTGCTCCTGCACTCCTGCACTCTTGCAGGAGTTTTTCCTGTTTTAAATATGATTCATTATGGAAATGCTTGTATTCTGTTTGGTAATCTGCTTCGTTCATAGTAGTAGTGGCTAAATTATAGCTTTACAAGAAAATAGTACTCATACCTTTACTTGACATACCAATTGTTCCAAAAGATTGAAGGATCTAAATATTTTTTTTAATTTTGTTGGGATTCTTAAATTCCCTAAATGAGAGTTGTACTACCAGCATTGGTCCCAGGCCTTTGATGACTCTTTCCCGTGAGAGTGATTCTCTCTTGTCACCTTGCAACTTTAGAACAACAGCCGATGCCATACCATGATGCAAACTTTATACTAATTTCCTTCTCATTAGGTATAAATTTACAAGATAAAGTTACCCACATTAGGTTTCTGCTACTTTATACTGCAGACATAAATTTTTATCAAGCAATATGTATTGCACTGGCCATTAACTAAACGAAGAAAATTCAAATTTATAATAAAATATTTCCAATATTTATATATACTTTTAAAGTTATTACGAGCGAGTCAACCAGCTTTGGCGTTTCTCCAAAAATTGGTAACCGTTGAGTGCATTGCGGGTTGTGTACCATTTAATTAGGTTAGCACTGGAGTATGCGAATTTATGGCACAGCTAAATGTCAACAGAGGCGACAGTCTCTTTGCCTTAAAAATGCTCTTATTTGTGTTAAGTAAGGTTTTACGAGAACATTTTTACAGCTTGTTAAGTAAAAATAAGAACCGTTTTTAGTCGTACGAACAGTTCAGATAAAACGACTGTATTTAGTAAAAGCTCCTTTACTTGTAATTAATATCATTTAGTTCACATTTTTTGTATGTAATATGTGTATTAAACAAATAAATAAACACATCCTATCCTAATCCTAACTAATATTATAAAAGCGAAAATGAGTTTGTTTGTATGTTACCTTTTCACGCCTAAACCACTGAACCGATCATCCTGAAATTTTGCATATACGTTGTCAGGTGTACAGAAACGGACATAGGCTACCTTTCATCCTGAAAAAAAATACTGTTCTCGGGGAAAACAACAATAACGTTCTTATGATAATAGATGGCGCCACGTGTCTTTCGAATCATGATTGAATTATAGATATTATTACAAGCAGAATACAACCCGAATTGATTGTGAAATTCTAAATTAACGCGAGTGAAGCCGCGGACAAAAGCTAGTAACTTATAAGTGCATACTATGAATGAGGTTTTGGTTCGGTTTCTTGGTCGAGGAAAGTGTTATTTGATTTTTCTGTAACTTTATACAAATCTCTCAGTAGCCGAACAGAGTCTGGGTATGTGCCCAGTAGACGGCTTCTTCTCTCCTTTTACGTGGATCCGAAAACCACTTATGATGATATGTGGACGTTACATCTCTGCGTACCCCTTGGTTATAAGGCGGAAGACCTTGCTATGTATATATACTCTGTAATGTATTTATGTTTACCCACATAAAAAATTTCAATGTAAGTGACCTAATAGAAGCGGACACATTCTTGTAACGGGCCAGTTGATAATATACGCTCGTTATCGATCCACGCCTATCATTTTGTCCCTCGGATTGTTGCTCGGATTTCTGAAGACGTATCTAACACGCAGAAAAACATTGTATAATTTTATTTTACGATTGAGTGGGCCTTTATCCATCTCCAGGGTTTTCGAGTGGAAGATCCCACCGTTGTCATTTATTCGGTGATGGTATGAATAAGCCATTTCTTTCGGAAAAGCAGTAAATATATCTACTATTACTGCTATTTTTTGAGTATATATTATACCCTATCTTGATAAGGTTAAGGTAGGGCGCCTCCGGCCGTGGTCTCCTTCTGCGAGGCTGTCATGGCGCAAAAGGAGGCCGCGGAGTGGGTCAGGGAGAACAATCCCCTCGCTGACCCTCTCCGGCGCAGACAGACGGGAGGGAGGAGGAGGCGATTTGCCCGCCTTCTCGCTCCTGTATAGTGGGGTCACTGGTACAGAGTCGGTGGACTCTGTACCGGCTTGCACGGCCCCACAAGTCTTCGGGGTGGCCTTGGTGAGCAAGACTACCCCTCCACAGGTGCTGAGGCCCGGTTACCATGATCCGGGCCAACCGCTGGGGCGGGATGGTGATTGCTAACGCGACCCCATCCCGCCCCACCCCGTCGGCGGAGCGACTGCTCACCCCAGGTTTTTAGTGTGTATACCGACCCCCTTCAGGGACGGAGAGTCTCACATAACCACCCTCCCCCCCGGGGGGGGCGGGTATCCATAAAGGATTTTCCTGGGTAAAAAAAATAAAAAAGGGCGCCTCCGGCCAGATTGACTGTGACTGTAGAGATCGGCCTATGTAAAGCACTGGACTGCAACGGGATCATGATGATATTATATTTGGTAAGTAGGTAAGCTTTAAGAGTTGCACTCACTGATCGGTAAACGATTAGCGAGGTTAAGCAACGTTGGGTGCGGTCAGTCTATAGATGGGTGACCGCTTAGTGGTATTTCATCTGTGCTTCGGAGGGCACGTAAAAAAGTCGGTCCCGGTTGTTGTCAAATTGACAGCAGTCGTTAAGCCATGTCAGAGGCCTACGGGCGGCTTGAACTACTCTTGACAATAGGTTGGCCATTAACCACATTAAAAGAAGAAGAAGAAGATAAGTACACTAATGTTAATAATATTTGCAGCGTAGACGGCCAGTCTATGGCCACCTTGAACAAATCACTACATTAAATTTTAATAAACCTATATCCATTCATAAATTAATTCAAATTACTTTAGTGTCGAATTCAGAAAAACATTACAAATACATAGAACTGTTTTGGCATTTATTTATTCACTAAGGCCTCGTCTAAAACATTTCTGAAGTCGCCGAACATCGACGGTGTATTCTACGAGTACTCTGATATGAATATTGCTCGTTGGTTTTGCTCAGTGTTGCTGTTTTTTCAACTGGCAACTGTTTATTAACACTTCTGTTACATTTTGCTATAGTTAACGGAGTTGGTAACAAATGTTTTGTTTATGCCAAAATGTTACATATTAACCTCATAACAAGAAGTAAAGTCGCTTAACTTATAAAGGCTAAAAGTTACACGGAACAGGATTTTGGAAGATTAATTCGTGGAACTACTAGATGATCAAAATTTTCGGGTTATAAAGCTTCTGAATCGATGATTATAGAATAGAAAGCGCTGCGTGAAATGATCTTCCACTCACATTTGGAAACTAATGCATACGATTTTATTGCACTCGCCAACCTGGTTTCAATTTTCAGGTCAGGCAAATTATTATTGGATTTGTCCATTAAAATACCTATCTTGATAGCATGGAATCTGTAGATGTTTCCGGTAGACCTTAAACTCACTCACCGTTTACGTAAGATTTTAAAACATAATGGCAAATTATACTTTTAGTCTACCGCCCTTTCGTAGTAAAGGCTTATGTATTTTCATTGCACACATATCCACTATGCTGCGACCAATTTTTAAGTTTATTTTTAGTAGTCAGCTTCAGGTTTCAAGCTACAAAACGCTACAGGTTTTGTTTGTGAAATTTTGGAAGTATGAAAAAAATTTCCGGCGTATTTACAAAAGCTACTGAATCGAGAAACGTAGAGAGCTTGCGCGCCTAGGTAGAGGACGCAGCGTTAATAAAATCGAATCGGAAAACTGAACTATTTTCTTATATTTTTTTTGCCAGGTTGATTCTGCGACATAAGTTTATGTTCATGTTTGCAACCCATTATAGCCTCGATTTATATAATATATACATATGTCTAGCTTTTGCCCACAACTCCGTCTCTATGGACTTAAGTGTTAAGTTAGTAAATTCCTTGCTTTACATCGTAAAAGGTATATCTGTACAAAATATTCGCTTTCTATGTTTTCGTCAGGGTTTTGATAAGTCAATGAATAAGGAAAAATGTTAGTAGAAACCACCTCACCCTAACCTTTCTAGGATCAAAAAGTAAAGCATTAGTATACACGATATCCTGGGGCAAAAAGACCGAAACATATATATTTAAATTATTGTAAGTCCGAATGGTAAATACAATAACGAAAAAATATAATTTAAGAGCATGATAGACATGCTATTGTATACTTTACTGTAATGTACCACTAGTGTACAAAATACATGTGTGAAGTATATATATGTTCGTCAACATTAATGATAAAGGGAAAATAGTAGAAATAAAGTAATTCCCATCCCTCAACCGCTTACTTCCAACAATCTGCACAGCTCTGGCAGTTGCACCGAAACATTGAATTGAGCAATTGAGGTTAAACAGCAAATAAGGTTATGCAAACATACATAAAATCCTATCAGGGATTGTATGTGTGTTTTTGTTTTCACCAACACTAAACCTTGCAAAACAAAAGTTAAATGCACATATTTTTACTGACTATGAAAGGTAGAAGGTTATCCATTCGACCAGTATGTAGAAGTAAAACCTAAAAGTACTTATATTAATTCGAAATTTAGACTAATTACGACTTTATTTTTATAAACATGAAAATATTAAACATGTAAACATAAAAATATCACAGAAGTTTGTTATAACTAAGAACTTTGATCAACATTTTACATTGATCAAGTAAACATAACAATCTTTGGAAACATTGATGACGGCATCAAAGGAAAATTTCCTTATCATTATCAATCTTGGCTTGTTGGACAGATTTTTTTAATAACCGTCCTACTTTCGTTCGAGATTAGTTCGTTGAAGAAGAGCTCCGTTTTCTATTAACTCAATAAAAATGTTCAACGAGATTGGCTATTATGCTCCGGGTTGATATTTAATTCATAATTGTGGGAATTATATTTTCAATATGAAAATTGCGCACAAACAATCTGATGACAATGCTTTGATAATTAAGTCTTTGAGAGGTATTTTAATACGAAATTTAAATAAATTTCCGCGTCGATATTCGGGCGTCCTACGTTTTTAAATCGTTGAATTGCCTTTTATTAAGTGCACAAAATATTTCATGTTGTAAACATAAATATATTAGTTTCATGTTAATAATTTATATATACATACCTATAGGTAACCAAAGAATTGTACGACGACGTCAGACGAACAATGCTGAAATACTACGAACGCGATTTGACTGGGTGTGTCAAATGCATGGTTGTGTGCGTGTAGTGTTTTTTTATTAATTTATTATAATTTCTAATGCATATTTTATAAAAAAGTTAGGATTTGCCCCTCCTTCTCAATATAAACTTTAACTGTGCCAAATTTCATACTCCTCCGTAAAAAAGGGGTAAAAAGTTTTTGCTTCACGTATTAATATATAGATAATATCAGTCTTGTATATAAATTGTCACATTGCTGGGCACGCGCCTTTCCTTAGTGTCAGAAGAGTTAGGCCATAGACCAACACGCTAGCCCAGTGTGGCTTGGCAGACTTTACACATCTTTGAGAATATTATGGAAAACTTTCTCATATTCAGATTTCCCAACAGTATTTTTTTAAGTAAAAGCGACTTATTCTTATCTATTTGATACCTACGTATGTTTAAAACGTCATTTTATGTAGGTGTCTTGATTTAAATTAAATTACTATATATGGATTTTATCGCGTTGTTTATTTGACACTTTATTATATAGTAGTTTAATTTTAATGAATAACATTCGCGTAAACAGAAGACAATATTAGGTGTCTTGAGTTCAAACTTGAAACCTCTGTGTAGCCATCTAATGGTTTCCCCTGCCGTCAACATATTAGGTACTATGAAAAAACACAAGAATGGTCGCACATCCTGATTTAGTGTCTGTGTGAATACATACAATTACTATTTCATAGATATTTGAAAGCTAAGTCTGTAAACCACGCGATGGGTTGGTTATTAATCGAATCTATTTTTTATTCAATAAGAATCGTTCCAATAGTTGTAATGAATAATACCTATATATGTATGTACATAATATCCATCAACCAATTAGGCTTTAAATTGGTTCGAGTATTTTAGATTCAAATAGTTTCACCTTGTCATTACCTAATTGTTAGTCTAGATATTTTTAATGACTTGTTTAAATTTACGATGTAAAATCTCCTGGCGTGTTTCTCTTAGTTTTTAAGACGACGCTAGCAATATACAGGGTGTCCCAAAACTCAACGTCAAGCCGAAACGGGGTGACAGGATTGATCATAACCATCACGAGAAAAATCTGAAAAAAAATCTATCCCATGCAGTTTGAAAATTATGGGCATTTTAAGAAAAACCTAGAAATTTGATCAAACTGTACCATTTTTCGGTTATTGTGGTTATTATTTTTTATTTTTGTTCATTTGAACTTTAGAAACGTAATCCTAAATAACATTTCTAGAATCCCAATAAAAAATAATGACACAATTGCCTTAAGTTCCCGAGAATTGAGACTATTTGTTAAACTACGAATTTAAAATTTTCAAGATTCGTCGACTTTGACAGGCCCTCCTATAAAAAAAATGTACTAGAGTGCCTTGGCAAGTAGCATTAAAAGTTGGCGCATTTAATCAGAATTCTAAAATGGTACAATACTTGTTAGTTCCATACAATAGAAAAGAGTAAAAAAATTAAAACCTCAAGTAACCCGATTTTTGCTATCAGATTTTACTCAGTTAAAATGTTTTTAATTCGCACAAGCTCTAGGTAGGTTCTTAATTTTAAGGCAAAATGATGAGAGAGATGGATAATGGGTATGTTTGCCATGAGTGAGCGAGACAGATAGTGACGCCACGCATTGAGACGGAGATGCGTCGTTTAAACGAGTGCGAATGAAACAGATAGATGCTATGGCATCTATCTGTTTCATTCGCACTAGTTTCAGCCAAGCAAATGGCTACGCTACCAGTCCGACACCAACCAGTTAGTACGTTTCGCTCATTCGTCTACTGCGCACGTTCGTATTCGCTTGTGTTGATTTAGTACTGACAACTTTGGCTTCTCTTTTTGGACTTGAATCTTTGTGAATTGGACTTGTTGATAACATACCGGCAACTTTGGCTTCTCTCTGGACTTTTGTGTTGGCATCCTTTTTATCTACCATGCCTACGCGCTACACTTCACAAGAATATGCGAACATGCACCTCATTTATGGGGAATGCAGATGCAACGCAAGTGCTGCCGCTAGACTTTATCGTGAAAGATATCCAAATTTAGAGCGCTACCCGGATCACCGCGTGTTTGTTAATGTGCACCGTTCACTCACAGAGGGCGGCCATTTCCCGAATCAAATACAGGCTGGAGGTAGACCTGTGTTTCCTTTCCAGGAAGAAGTATTGCAAGAGGTCGCACGTGACCGAAGTATTTCCGTACGTGGAATTGAAGAAAGAACGGGAATACCGAAAAGCACTGCTCATCGTATTTTACAAAGAGCCGAAATGCATCCGTTTCACGTACAACGAGTTCAAAGTCTTCTACCTCGAGATTATCAGGAAAGGATTTCTTTTTGTAGAACAATGCTACAGAGGCATAATGAGAATCCCCAATTCATCCAAAAAATTCTCTGGTCAGATGAATCGACATTTAAAAAAGATGGTTACATGAACTTGCACAATTATCACGAGTGGCATGTGGAGAATCCACATTTAATGCGAGAAGATAGATCCCAGTATCGTTTTAAAGTAAACCTGTGGACCGGAATTTTAAACGGTAAAATTATTGGGCCTATTGAACTGCCTGAGAACTTGAATGGAACTAATTACCTACATTTTTTAAGAGAAGATTTACCAACCCTGTTAGAGGACGTACCACTAGCAGATCTTCGCGACATGTGGTTTCAACAAGATGGCTGCCCAGCGCATTTCGCAGTGCAAGTAAGAGATTTCCTTGACCAGGAATATCCGGGAAGGTGGATTGGACGTTCGGGCACTATCTCGTGGCCCGCCCGTTCACCAGATTTAAATCCCCTGGATTTTTTCTATTGGGGAGTTCTCAAAGAAAAAGTTTACTCAAAGCCCATTGAGAACGTAGCCGACCTGCGTGAACGCATTTCTCAAGCAGCTGAGGCGATCAACTCTCGAAGATATGCCCGACTAATAAGTAGATCTTTTTTAAGAAGATGTAGGGCTTGTATTGAGGCTGATGGTAAACAATTTGAACATTTATTGTAATAAAAAACGTTATTTCTCTATCATCTGACTTTTATTCCAACAAACCTAATTATTTTACTAATTTTACTAACTTTTTTTCACTTTGGTAAAAGTGGCGTCACTATCTGTCTCGCTCACTCATGGCGAACATACCCATTATCCATCTCTCTCATCATTTTGTCTTAAAATTAAGAACCTACCTAGAGCTTGTGTGAATTAAAAACATTTTAACTGAGTAAAATGAGATAGCAAAAATCGGGTTACTTGAGGTTTTAATTTTTTTACTCTTTTCTATTGTATGGAACTAACAAGTATTGTACCATTTTAGAATTCTGATTAAATGCGCCAACTTTTAATGCCACTTGCCAAGGCACTCTAGTACATTTTTTTTATAGGAGGGCCTGTCAAAGTCGACGAATCTTGAAAATTTTAAATTCGTAGTTTAACAAATAGTCTCAATTCTCGGAAACTTGAGGCAATTGTGTCATTATTTTTTATTGGGATTCTAGAAATGTTATTTAGAATTACGTTTCCAAAGTTCAAATGAACAAAAATAAAAAAGAATAACCACAATAACCGAAAAATGGTACAGTTTGATCAAATTTCTAGGTTTTTCTTAAAATGCCCATAATTTTTAAACTGCATGGGATAGATTTTTTTTCAGATTTTTCTCGTGATGGTTATGATCAATCCTGTCACCCCGTTTCGGCTTGACGTTGAGTTTTGGGACACCCTGTATATAGTTACTGTTTCGCGAGGGACTCTATAAATAATAAAACAACGGACACAAAAAATAATCAAATTTAGAGGAAATATTTGTGAACTCTAAATTTTTTGGGGTTAGAAATACAATTCCAGAAAATTTAAGATACATATCACTAACTCATAGGCCTTATTAAAAATGCATTGTTTTCTACTCACACACTTTTTAAGTAACAATACTACTACCTAAAACACATTTTAAACTTTAATTACAACTACCTTACTCTTCTTCTCCCTAGCCTTTATTATTCCCAAGTCACTTGGGGTCGGCTTTTCTGGTCTAACCGGATTTGACTAAATATCAGTTTTTACACGGAGCGGCTGCCACCTGACCTCCGCAACCCGAAGGCTAACGATACCCTAAGGCTAGACCAGTGTCAGGATATTATAGCCCACTCACTTCCCAATAACGACTGCTATAGATGTTCATGGCAGCCGGGACCGACAGCTTAACGTGCTCTCCGAGGCACTACCTTACTAACTGCGCTAATTGGTTATTATATTTTTGTTTACTATTATATTTTTCTCTATAAGTGATTATTGTAATCTTTTAAGGAAAATAAATGTCTTTAACCGTAGTTCTGGCCAGGCGGCCATTTAAACCACAACGCCATCCATGCATTCAATATTGGAACTATGCCTATCCCTTTGCGTTGCCTTTTTTAATAACAGTTATCCGAACTCTGTTGCCCTGCAGATTAGATAGCATTCTTACGTTTAAGTGAATGCCACATATTGATATTGAATTCCCATCTTAAGGCATTAACCCCCTCTTCTCCACTTTTTACACGGTTCACTTACGGACCTCCCCCGAGCTTGGTCGTAAAGTGGTTGATATATACGACATCGCATTTGCAGATATAATATTAACATTGTGAAGGAACCAGTTGAATGATTCTTAAACAAAGTATGGATTCTTTGTTCAAGATGGATCTGGTCAGAAGAACTGTTTGTGAATGATAGTTACTATAGCATACTCACTTTTGTATATTTCCATAGGGCAGGTAGAGGTATAAAACCCACATTTTTTAGGCTATGTTCTATGTCCCACTCAATAAAAGGCGAGCTATTACTATTGATATATAATATTGTTTTTGTTTATGGTATAGGTGATACACGAGCAGACGTATCGCCTGATGGTAAGCTATTACCGCCGCCCATGGACACCCGCAACACCAGAAGATTCACAAGTGCGTTGCCAGGTTTTTAAATTTATACCGTACCAGTACCGGAGGCTAGGGAGAAGATAACGCTCAAAAACGGTTCGGCCTTATTTAAACAATATAGAGGAACTAACTTATCTAAAACAGATACATCAGTAGAATATTACCAAGGAAATGTTACCCCTACTCGCTTGTAAATAAGGTTACATATTACAAGTGAAGAATATTGATACATTAAAATTATGGCGACCCGAGCTCGGATGAGATAATGAGGTCGCTATTTTGTTTTGCAGTTCCGCAAAAGGCTTTCATTTATTTAACCATTGCAGTAATTTACAATGTTCCAAGTATTTTAAAGTTCATTTTATATTTTGTGAAACAACCACAATGTGTAGTTATTACACATTTCAGGTGGGCCATGTTAATAACTTTTTTATTCTTTTATTTACGTGAGTTGTCACATAAATAAAACAATAAAATTTTAACATAAAAGAAAACCGACTTCAACTACTCAACAACTAGACAAGTAATAAACTGAGAACATCATCAATGTACTTGAAGTCAACCAAATACGCATTATTAAGTATAACTCAAAAACTACTGATCAGGTCTTGATGTAATTTACAAGGAGCCCAAATAAAAAAAAATATCAAAATCGGTTTAACTCGAAAAATGTTCTAAGGTAACACACATAAAAACAGTCGAATTGAGAAGTCCTTTTTTGAAGTTGGTTAAAAGAGTACTAATATAGGTAGTATGCGACTATCGGCATACATGTGTTTTAGGAACATACTGTATTGGCTTTTTACAATACTTTCAACAAAAACATTATTTCTACTTTCTTATTAGAACTATTGTTATTAATTTTTAATTTATTTTTTGCTTTACCATGTATGTTTGTTTTTAATCGTAAGTGTTGTATACACCTGTAAAGGCATTACACTTTGAACCATTTCTTTACTGTTTTAAATTATAATTGTATAGTGATGTGTCGATGGTGTAACTGTAAATAAATAAATACACACATACAGTTATCATCATCATCATCATACATATCTTACGCCTATATTCCCAAATTGTAGGCGATAGATGTATTATTTTTTTAGAAATTTTTCAATATTTACTTTCTCCGCGCTCTAAAATGTACTCGTCACGCACTTTCAAATGCTAATATCTTTTTTTTCTCACAGAACCTTTTTTTTTTACTATAAAGAGTATTTAACTAGGAAATAGAAAAAGTAAAACCTCTTATTAGACAAATCAATTATTAATCTATATAATAAATATATAAAAATATCATCTCATTTTTCCAATTCAGTTAGTTTAACCAGACGTATAAACTAAAATATACACGTAAATGCGATGATTCATTACACTTGTCGTAGCTTACAATGTATATTTGTAAGAAACACAAGCGATGTCATCATAACTTTGGGTTCGTAATTGTAAACATCTGTAAGGCGTGTCGAATGACGCTCAAGTGGCACTCAAGTGGCGCGCGCCGCGTCACGTAGGTTTGTTGTTGTTTACATTAGCGCGCGCGCGGGGTTTGACAGGTATCACCCATAGTAATAGACTCACATCTGTATGTCCCAAAATGGTGGTATAGTATTGGTAGTGCTATGCCTCTGCGTGCCATCTCTTCCCAGTTATGTTTTAAGATTCGTGTTAGAATGAGAACTTCTTTAAGAAGAAACTCAAAATCATTTTGTGTGACTTAGGAATTGAACTTAATATTTCTTCGATCACCCATCGCTAATTGCTTTAATTTACATTTCTATTGCATATGCCTTTTAGTTGTACAATAATAATTAATTTCAACCGGTATGCCTCGTAAGTATATCTTATAGAAAAGAGTGAAACAATCAGAACTAATAATAAAATAAACATAATATTGTCTCCTGTTTACGCGAATTTTATTAATTGAAATTAAACTACTATATAAACCACAGCTAGACTTCATGATACTTTGAGCTCATTCTGCGGCAATAGAAACACCCATGATTAAATTATGTTCGGGTACTTTGAAATAACTACACTGGAACATTGAGACAGCTACCATCTTAGTCTCCCCGTGACCATGGCTGCTGAAAAGCAACCGAAACGTCGAGGAAAGTGTAAACATAAATATAAATAGTATAATAGTATAGTAATAGTATAAATAGTTTTAATAGTTTCAATAATTTAATTAGCTTAAAAATTAGTAAAGCTTAATAGTATTATAGTAGTATAACAGTTTTTCAAAATTTTGTGATGAAGTGTAAAATAAACAACGCGATAAAATCCGTATATAGTAGTTTAATTTCAATAAAATAAATATTTAGAAGTCGTAAACCTTAATATTTAGGTTTGTTATGTAAATTCAAGAATCAGTTCGCCATTATCAAAGGTTTTGGTTTCAATTCCTGGTTAGTTCGTGCTTGTTGTAAAGGAAGGCAATCACTAAGTCTGACCATAGCTTGCTTGGCTCACCGCATCCTGTGTACTAACTTCAGTTCTATTAAACGTTCTTATTACTTATGCTTCAATGCAGCTTTTGATATTATTTTGGATTCTGTCAAAATTATTTCTCACTTTGTTCACTAAATTCAAACAAACTCTTCACCTTTATAATCTATACTAATACTATAAAGCTGAAGTTTGTTTGTATGTTTGAACGTGCTAATATCAGGAACTACTGGTTCGATTTGAAAAATTATTTTAGTGTTGGATAGCCTATTTATCGAGGAAGGCTATAGGCTACATAACATTACGCTACGACCCACGGGGGTGGCGCAGTCACGATAAACACGGGTGAAACCGCGGGAACATCTAGTATTAGTATAGATTTCTCCAGCTAGCGTATTGGCCTACGTATAAAGTCGTGAGTCTACCATATTGTCTATAGAGCACACCTCTAGTCTTCGTGATTTTACTGAAAGTTGTACAAATAACATGACAGGCAAATTTTATTATACTTTGTCTGACTTAGACATCGATCCGCAGACCTCGCGCACAGCAGTCGCATTATATAATAATCTATTCTATCACATACATACAACACCATCTAGCCCAAACTAAGCAGAGCTTGTACTATGGGTACTAGACAATGGATAAACATACATATTATATACTTTTTTTTTTTGTAAATACTTACATATTGTACATAGAAACACCCAGACCAAGACAAACATCCATGTTCATGCACACAAATGTTTGACTTGTGCGGGAATCGAACCCACGACCTCAGGGGTGGCAGTCGGTTACACTAACCACTACGCCACCGAGGCCGACATTCAGTACCGCATCGCCACTGAGGAAGGAAGAGTGATGAAATATTTTTCTTGCATTACATATTATGTTCTCGCATATTCTTAATTAATTTATGAGATAAAATAAACATAATTAATTAATACTCGATCTCCCGTTGAAATCAGGTTTAATAAAATTGCCGATTCATCTCGTAAAGAACCTCTCGCAACGCAACGAAAAGCAATGTTTGCTCAGTTTTACGAATAAATAACTCGTTCAGTAGAATTTAATTAAGAAAATTCATATTGTAAAACCAATATTTATTAACTTCGGCAAGTTTGCATATTTTATAAAATGACACAATTTAATAACCAATTACTTCGAGTTTAATTTGAACGATACTGCGATGCTAATCCAAGATGTCACGCTAAGATAATTAGAGTTGTAATTAATCTATTAAACAACTATTTGTTATATTTAGTAAGATTAAATTATTAAACTAAAGAGCGGTTTAGTTTTTATATCTAGTATTTCAGAATACTACATGTAAAATAGACCTTCTTCTCCCTAGCCTTTATTATTCCCAAGTCACTTGGGGTCGGCTTTCTAGTCTAACCGGATTTGACTGGATATCAGTTCTTACACGGAGCGACTGCCATCTGACCTCCGCAACCCAAAGGCTAACGATACCCTAAGGCTAGACCAGTGTCAGGATATTAGAGGGCACTAACTTCCCGATAACGACTGCCATAGATGTTCATGACAGCCGAGACCGACGACTTAACGTGCTCTCCGAGGTATAATAATTGTCAATCAATACGCACAAAATTTCGAAAAGTCATATAACTTCTGAAAGTCAGAGGTGCGCGACGTGGGTTCGAACCCGAGACCCTCTGCATTGCAGTCTGTTGGTCTCCCCACTGAGCTATCGCTGCTTTCTCCTACTACTACTACTAGTAATAATTCCACACGTCAACGAATAACGTATCGTCCGTCCTTTTTTATTATAAAAATAAAGTATTTTACGAAGTACTTATTAAAACTACATTATTTGACAAACTCAAACTCTCGCTACTTACACCACAGACCACACACTATTACACGCACATGCACCTTTTACATACACAAATTCACATTCACAAACACACAATCACTAATACACTATTCATCCTTATAGTGGTCCAGTAGCTACTACCTGCTTTTTAAATTTATATTTGTGCTATTTGCATAGTGGAGGGCCTGGAGATTTGTAATACAGGCTTCGAGCCTAGTACAGACTCCAGCTCTCAACAAGGAACTCTGTATATTGTTTAAGTTATTAAGTAGTTAACCCATTGTACCTTGTGAGAGAAAAGAAAATCTATTATTTTCTCTCACAAGGTACAATTTCAAAATAATTATCTATGCCAAAACGCATCAATTAATGCGCTAGTATTAGCTAATTGATAATTGAAACCATCGACGAGTTTGATTTTACCTAAATGATACCATAATTGCTTGATATGATACCCACAGGCAATTTTATTCCAGTGGACAAAATAGTGTCGGCCTAAATAACGAAAAACACTATATCACATTCTGTCATCGGCACAAAATATACGTGGAACGAAAAATGTTTAGTGCAGTTTTTAAATTAAATGCCGTTCCGTTTAAACGATTTGTATTTGTTTTCCATTTAAATATTAATTATTTTGTTCACAATCGAATAGTCGTGTTGTTAAATTTGACTGTCGCGATGAGTCAGTAAGCTTGGATTTACGTATATTGGCTATTGTCTCAGGTTTGATTTTCAGTTGGCATGAAAGTATTGGTGATATTCGTTAAGAATTTTTCGCAAAATTCAACGAATATCATGCTTTTACGCCATGAGATTATCTTCCAAAATGTAAAAACACAATATCTATTTATTTCTCAATTTAGCTAGCATTATAATTATGAAATACTAGCTTTTGCCCGCGGCTTCGCTCGCGTTAATTTAGAATTTGACAATCAATTCGGATTATATTCTGCTTGTAATCAATCAATCATGATTCGAAAGACACGTGGCGCCATCTATTATCATAAGAACGTTTTTTTTTTCTCGGAATTTTTTTTTAGGATAAAAGGTAGCCTATGTCCGTTTTTGTACACTTGACAATGTATATGCAAAATTTCAGTATGATCGATTCAGTGGTTTAGGCGTGAAAAGGTAACAAACAAACAAACTCATTTTCACTTTTATAATATTAGTTAGGATAAGTGTATTCTTCGCTTACTGTAATACTAAAGTTCATTCACATTATATTGCCACCCTACAATATCCAGAAAGAAGCCACTGCGCTGTTAGGAGCAAGACCAAGGCTAATCCTTCTTCAAACGAGGTTTAAAGAGAGTTCTTCTTTCACGGTAGGCAGCGGCTTTGCTGTGTCCTGACATTGCTAAAGTCCATGAGCAGCGGTTACCACTTCCCATCAGGTGGGCCACTTGCTCGACTGCCACCAATAGCAATAAAAGAAAAATCAGATTACACTCCAGGAGTGCCGGCAGAAGTGAAAACTTGAATATTAACGTTGTGCATTTTTTATATTTTGGAATAGTTAAGGAATAATTTTGCACGAATTGCTTTAATTATCAGTATAAAAGTACTATCATTTATGTGGTAAAATACAATATTTATTTATTGTGCTATCGTACACAAACATGACAATTCTCCCTCCGTCTTACGAATTTTCGATCAGGTCACGTGTCCTGACGCGAGTTTAACATTTTTTATCCATCACAAAAAAGTGCACAACGCCGCTAAAGAAGCTTTTACTTCAAAAATGTGTGATCCACAAATAGTTGCTTAGCATTCACCACCACTGAACGACCAAATTAGCAATTTTACACCCAATATCCCTTGGCACACTTTATCATAGATAATGTTAAAATGACAATACTAAAAGTTGTTATCTCAACGGACATTTTTCTTATATTTTCTACCAGACATACCAACATTTTTTACATTCGATCAGTGTCAAGCAAAATCGACAGGCATAAGATGCTAGACCCATAACCTAGAATACAGTAAATCTTTACGGAAAACCATTTGTAGTACTAAAATAAAACAATATAAGCACTGCGAGCTCAAGTATGGGCACTCTAAGCACGCCTGGAGATAACTCGAGTGTTTCGCAAACAAAATGTCTCTCTGAAACAATTTGCAGCCGGCTGTTGGTAAGTATACTGTTGGCTGCTTGAAAATTGTAGTGAATGTAGAATTTTCACTTTGACTTTTCAAGTTGTTACGAACACTTTAGAGGTACCATTTCAAAGCCATGAAGGGCCTATCTTGCTCTTTGGGTGTGGTTGAGATGGAATAAGGACAATGTTTGACCTCATTTTTACAAACATATTATTTCATCCAGTAAGATTATGATTTGCTGCTAAGATGACAAATATGTATAGCCGGCCTTGTGGTTGTCTGCATCCATGGTATAGTCAAAGTAAAATCAAAAATATTTATTTCCAAAAAAATATGCATACAATTCTTGGACACGTCAATTTACCAATTATAAAATATATTAATAAAAATAGAATAATAAAAAGGAAATAAAAATTTTGCATTGTAAAAGCCTTTTCATCTATCATACCCGAGATAGAAGTTCATGAAAATATTTGACATATTTAGAATTACTTTATTATACATTAGACCATCTACAAAGCCTGTGGTGAACAGGACGAGTCCATATCACACCTACTGTGCGAATGTGACGCGTTGGTTGGACTAAGGATGGGTCTGATGGGATTGGCATATCCGAACCCTGAAGACTTCAGGCTTCTCCCTTTGAAGTGTACGCTGCGACTGATGCAGTACATTCATAGGGAGATAGCTAAGGGATAGATCTCGGGGCCGACACAAAAGATCCCACTGGGTCAAAGTGTCGCCGGTCTAGACTGACTGGCCTCCGAATAAGATACGATAAGATACATTAGACCATGCACATGTTTACAGCATCAGTAATAATGATCTTTCAACAGAATTTGAAACATCAACCATCACATATGCACCATTATTCTGATACTCAACAGTTAGTTCTCTGATAGCCTCGTTTATATGGTGGCATGAGATTTTACTGATATCTTAGATTTTACTTCGGTCAAAATAAAAGACAAAGGTTTTCTGTGAACAAAATTTCACTATGTAGATGTAAATAGACTCGTCATCTATCACCTATACCTGAGTAAGTTTTATATTAATATAGCTGGCGTAGTATATCTATACTAATATTATAAAGCTGAAGAGTTTGTTTGTTTGTTTGAACGTGCTAATCTCAGGAACTACTGGTTCGATTTGAAAAATTCTTTTAGTGTTGGATAGCCTATTTATCGAGGAAGGCTATTAGGCTATATAACATCACGCTACGACCCACGGGGGTGGCGCATTAACGATAAACGCAAGTAAAATGTACCTACTAAACATAAGACAATCTATACTAATATTATAAAGCTGATAAGTTTGTTTGTTTGTTTGAAAGCGCTAATCTCAGGAACTACTAGTTCGAATTGAAAAATTATTTTAGTGTTGGATAGTCTATTTATCGAGAAAGGCTATAGGGTATATAATATCACGCAGCAGCGCTGTAACGATAAACGCGGGTGAAACCGCGGGCACATCATGTGTGTAATGTATAATAAGAATGTAAGTGAGAGTGGCTTATTGTTGAAAGTAAGCAAAAGATTGAATGCCTGTGTTAGATTCTTGTTGTTCGCCAACGTCGTTATAGTTTGTGCTCAACGCACTTCTTGGTCATTTTCATAGTTAAATGTCTTATCAATAGTAGTAACTGAAAATCTGTTTTCTAATCGCAATGAACCTAAATAACACCAAAAAATCTTATTTACATTGATAACTTTTGGCCACGGTTTTGTGCGAGAACAGTACCTTTTTTTCAAGATGAAAAGTATCCTATGTCCTTTTTTGTACCCCTAACAACGTGTTGCAAAATTTCATAACGATCGATTGAGTAACCTCTGCTCATCCCTTTGGAGATGTACAGGCTTACCTATGTGTATATAATACATAGAGAAATCCATAAACAAAATATGGATGCAAGTTCCCAAGCCTGCATCGCATAATACATTACCGTATGGATTTGTCATCCGTTCCATTTTCTGGCCTTTGTGTTCCACGTGGATTTAGATACGTATTGAAGTTTTGTAAAAATATATACCTACGTTAATACGCGAAGGAATATCTACTTGTTTTTAAGAGTTTTGTGCTTGGAAGAGTTTATGATTCGGCATAGTTACCGTTTATATGGAGGTTAAAGAAATGGAAAGAATATAATATTTAAAGAAAACCTATTTTCTTTATAAATTACTGTGAACTTTCGACCACTGAGTAAACACTAGTAATTATAATATACATATTATAATTATGTCTCTAATATTGTTAGAACACGCTAATATGTAGAGCTACAAGTTAATTGACATTTCATATCTTTTTTGTATTTTTATTGTGGAGCCTATAACGTAGGCTATCACGCTATGACCCTTAGCAGTAGGTAAAACTATGGACTGATTCTTAATAATATTATAAATGCGAATGTGAGTTTGTTTATTTGTTACGCTTTCATGCCTTAACTACTAAACCGATTATCATGAAAATATCAGGGGTACAAAAAAATACAAAGGGTCAGATTCCATTCATACAGAAAAAACTTACTGTTCATGCACAAAACTATGGAAAAACTAGCAATGTTAACAAGATTTACGTTTTATTTAGGGTCATTGCGATAAGGCAACCGTTGATCACAACTAACTACTAATAATAAGAAATTTGCCCCAACGATGACAATGACCTAGGAGTATGTTGAGCAAAAACTATAACGACGTTGGCGAACAACAAAAATCTAACCCAGGCATTCAATATTTTGCTTACTTTCAACAATAAGCCACTCTCACTTACATTCTTATTGTTATTACAAGACTGGTTTCTGCCCCGGTTTCAACCGCGTGAATCCCATGAGGATGAACGTATACTAGGATGGCAGATATCCTATGGGTTAATCCAAGACATTTGTGATCATCTAAATTAATTTAGAGGTTTACGTATGAATAAATAACAAACATCTAAACACCTTTACAATCCTTTACATTTATAATATCAGTATCAGTTTAATAATTGTTTTCTGACCTTTAAAATCTGTAGGCGTAATAAAAATAATCTATTAAGCAAAGTTATCTACTAAGAAATTCAATTCGAACACCCATCCTACCCACTACGAAACATGCCAACTCACTACGAAACATGCCAACTCGTAATCTTAATTCATACTTTTGAGTACATTGGTTGGTGAAAAAAAACGGTGATTTGAATGTCTGTAAAAAAAACGCAATGTATGACGAAGTAGAATTAAAAATGTTTTATCTTTGTGATCTATTATTTCTTGGTACTGACTCTTAACTCACCACAACAAAGGGAAAAATAAACATTTCACAAGTTCGCGGGCAGCTAGAAACTATGTTTTCTATCAACGCTAGATAACGAAAATAAACTTATTGTGGCTTTGAGATAAACATTGTTTAGTTTTGCGGTAAGGAAACCCTTTAGAGCGTTGCTTCGTGATTGTTGTAGTTTTAATTACTTAAACGTTTAACTTGTCAATTGTTGCAATGCGTTACGATGCAACAATTATTCCGAGAGCGGGGTATTGCATTTAAAAAAAGTTGTGGACTACAGTGGTGACGCGTTGTTTTAGTTTAAACTAGCGATCGCTTGGCACTGGTAGGAACCCGTGCGAATCTGGGGACGATCGCTAGTTTAAACTAAAACCATAACAAATTATACACCTAGACTTTCCTCATGAATCACTCTGTCTATTGGTGAAAACCGAATGAAATTCCGTTCTGTATTTTTCGAGTTTATCGCGAACAGACAGACAGAGACGGCGGGGGACTTTGTTTTAAATTATCTAGTGATGTCTTAAATTCGTAAGTATATCTTATATTAGGAATGTTGGAAGCAATGAAAGATGATTATATCAAAATGAAGTCACATTAAGTGATTCAATTTATTCAAGTAGTGAGTTATTATTTATTAAGAGCAGCGATAGCTCAGTGGGGAGACCAACAGACTGCAATGCAGAGGGTCTCGGGTTCGAACCCACGTCGCGCACCTCTGACTTTCGGAAGTTATATGACTTTTCGAAATTATGTGCGTATTGATTGACAATTATCGCCTGCTCCGTGCCTCGGAGAGCACGTTAAGCCGTTGGTCCCGGCTGCCATGAACATCTACGGCAACCGTTATTGGGAGAGTGTCGACACAAAAGATCCCACTGGGTCGAAGTGTCGCCGGTCTGCACTGACTGGCCCCCACATAAGATAAGATAAGATATTATTTATTATCTTGATTCATTCGCTGTCATATAACACTTATGACCAGTTTCACAACTCTCAACTAAAAGATGTCCAAAAGATAAATCGCATGCTGTCTCACTCTTGTTAAAGAAGAGAGATGGCGAGACTTTTAACTTTTAAAGAGAAAGAAAAGAAAAATTGTATTTGAAGAGAATCCCTAACAGTCCGTGATGGGACAGGCCCTTACAATTCTATCATTATACATATATGCAGTCTCATCCCAATAGCCCTGAAGGACTAGGCCGATATGTATTACACCCAAATTTCATCAGGTATGATTTTTTTTTTATGATTCTCATAATTTGTGAAGGAACTTATTATCGTTTACAGACAACAATTCCAAGCTACGTGCTGCTATCTAGGATTCATTAACAAAATAATTTTCATTTCGTCTCACCTTGAAATTGAACCCTAGACCACATGTCATAATCCAATTTACTATTATCTTATCTTATTCGTGGGCCAGTCAGTGAAGACCGGCGACACTTCGACCCAGTGGGATCTTTTGTGTCGGCCCCGAGATCTATCCCCGAGCTAACTATGAATGTACTGCATGAGTCCCAACGTACACTTTAGAGGGAGAAGCCTGAAGTCTTCAGGGTTTGGATATGCCAATCCTATCCGACCCATCCTTAGTCCAGCCAACGCGTCACATTCACACAGTAGGTGTGATATGGACTCGTCCTGTTCACCACAGGCTCTGTAGATCAAATTGTTTGCCACAGGAAGTCGTTGGTGCCAAAATCACCAGTGCATGCTCACAGGAGTGAGCAGGCGTATTTGGCCCTTGTTGTACCCGCAGAACAACCGGGTGAAGCCAGTGGCTCTGTTTGCAATGAATTTCTTGTAGTGTTCCAGACCCCTAAGGGCCATCCACTCTAGCCTGTATTTGTCATTGCCATGTGCATTCAAAGCTGCCTTGACAGTACTCTCAGAGAGTCCTATTAATGGCTCGGGGCCCACAAATAGTTGCTCTGAGCCCTTCTTGGCTAATTCATCAGCCTCCTCATTACCCTGCATCCCTTCATGCAATTTACTATTACTACGCTACCGAGATATCAGTATGCCTATATGATTTGTTATGCTTTCCAAAGTATAGCTGCGGCGTGTGACATCCAATTTCACTGTACGGAGCAATTCCAAACAAAAATACAAATATGACTTCAAAGCATATAAATGCACGTATTTCACACCCAAGTAACTCCGAGTCCCTGAGCGTCTGTTTGCAAACGATTCCAACTAATGTCAATAAAGAGTAATGGTGTTCAAACATAAAATAACAGTGTATATTGTGACTGTATATATTATCCAGTTTGCTTGCTCTTTCACTGGAAACTTAATAGATGTTTTCATGGTTCAATTTCAGAGTACTTACTTGAAATAGCATTGTGTTTGGAACTGGTTGCCGATAGTATTTTTGCTCTACTAACATAAATACATAGTCTATAATATACAGGCTGTCCAGTAATTAATGGATAACCTCGAAATGTCTTATAGTAGAACTGATGGCCGTTCAGGAAAAAATATGAAAAAAATCAACGGGTTGCACTCCGGGAGTGCCGGCAGAAGTGAAAACTTGAATATTAACGTTGTGCATTTTTGATATTTATTTATTTATTTATTTATAAAAGGTACAGTTACAGAATACAGACCAAGTAGTGATTAGGATTATTTTTACATGAAAACATTTTTAAATCTGCACTCCAATTACTACTGTACACAGCATTCAGAATTTATACAGGTTCAAACATGTAAGTGAACGTTACAATAAAAAAAAAAAGAAAGAAGTTACATACAATATAGTTAAGACTAGGAGTGTAATGTGAATTTTAAGATGTATTCAATTTGCGCAAGGATTCTATGAATCTGCTGTGACTATCCACAAATATATCAACATGAGCGCAAATATCATTATACTGTCTACACATTCGAAACAGTGGATTATTTTGGGACACATTATTGTTACACGTTGGTATTCGAAACAGCTGCGGAGTACGCACAGATCGAGTAGGTACCTTGAAGTGTAACTGACTTAGGAGAGTACTATTAAATGAGCCCTTCAAGATTTTATATAAAGTGGACATGTCGCTCATCCATCTCCTTTTATCCAATCCAACCATGTTAAAGTAACGAAGTCGAGCTTCGTATTCAGGTATTTATATTTTGGAATGGTTAGGGAATAATTTTGCACGAATTGCTTTAATTATCAGTATAAAAGTACTATCATTTATGTGGTAAAATACAATATTAATTTATTGCGCTATCGTACACAAACATGACAATTCTCCCTCCGTCTTACGAATTTTCGATCAGGTCACGTATCCTGACGCGAGTTTGACAATTCTCCCTTCGTCTTACGAATTTTCGATCAGGTCACGTGTCCTGACGCGAGTTTAACATTTTTTACCCATCACAAAAAAAGTGCACAACGCCGCTAAAGAAGTTTTCACTTCAAAAAACAATTAAAAAAGTGCAATAGCTAGTCATACTTTTGACTGTCTATCTATTAGCATTTTAAGTGTTTTACGTATTCGCCTGGCCATTGAGACTGTGACGAGTTTTGTGGGTTCGATCTCCATATAGGACAAAAAAATGTTGTGTTTCACAAATAGTTGTTCCGACTTTAGGTGTGTTTTACGTTCATTTTTGTACAGATCCCTGCGACTCAAGATTTATTCCTAGTGCAGGAGTTGTCCTTTATCTATACTACAATAAAATTCAACGAGCACTTTGTCTGTACATTGAATATTTTCGCGAAATTTCATTTAGAATGTATTATAGTATCGATATAGAACACAAAATATATTTTTATGAAAAGTTTGTCTGTCTGTTTATTTGTTACACTATCACGCAAAATCCTAGTTTATAGTTTATAACAAAAATATATATTTTTTTAAATATACTTTATAATTAATTGATTAAGGTGTAATGAAAAAGTAATAAGCTTTTGTTTTCTGTTCTGTTTTCAAAAAGGTTTTACTTCGTGTGTTTATAAAAAAAAATATGACAAAAGAATTACTGAAAAGGCAGCACAGGACCAATTAGTGAACCACTTTGAAATAGGTACCTAATAAATAAATATTCAAGCAAGCATTATAGCAAGGTGAGTTTAATTAGGAGATGTCAAGGTGACGTCAGACATGAGTCAATGAACCAAGTGATTGTTTACAAGACTTTAGACTATTTATAAAATTTAGCAGTAAAGATTCTTATCCAAGCCAAAATGGCAATGGGCAGCGTAGATATCTTGTAGAACCGATGGCGACTGAAGCGAAAAGATTTTGAAGTAGCAGCTATAATTCGAATTATTATCAGTGACAATAAATTATTAATATTCGAATGCAAGACAATTTCTTTTTGAAGTAAAACTTCTTTAAGCGCTTTGTGCACTTCTTGGGTGAACAAAAATCATAGAACTCGCGTCATCGTCACGTTTCGTGATCGTCAAGCTTCCAGCTTCCACGCTTTCCATTTTTGAATTATTTTAGAATATTAACAATATCTCAGAAATGGTGCGTCCTATGCAAAAAATAACGAAATTTTAACCCCTTTAATAGCTCCTTAGAGAGTATCAGGAATCTGACCCACCCCATTTTTTTTTCTTTTTTTTTGTTTATAAGGAAGTGTTTATGATCAAGGATTAAGGTTTTTACTTCTATTGGCAGTCCCCAAAGACTGCCCCAATTTTTTTTTGTTTGTAATTGCACATCGTTATATTCAAAAGAACAACATACTCTGTTAGACACCAGTTACTGGTTTTTATTTAACCGCGTTAATTTGTGCTCGTCTCTAGTTAATTTATTTATGTGATAATATAATAAACGTACCAAGGAACTCTAAATAGATACGATTGGATTGGGAGCTTTGACTGCAAGGATGGCGTTCTGGTTTAAGTGGTCGCCTCGTGTCAGCGACTGAGCCGAGTGTTGTAGGTCAAAACATTGTGTGATTCAGAAATAGTTCTTTCGAGTCTGGGTGTACTTTGTATCCGTGATTTTAATGTTTGTAAAGTCCCCCATGATACAAGATTGAAAACCAGTGCGGGAGAAGCCTTAATTAAAATAAAGAGCATTTCCACTTTTCTGTGTTTTTTGTCCGTTTATTTTTAGTAACGTTTTTCTTACGCGCTAACAAAGTACTAGAATACAATTATTGATTACTTTGTGTTATATCAAATATACTGTAGACACTCTAGAATGTTTAAACTACGACGAAGTATTAACATAATATGAATATTTAAATAACTCTGCCAAACTCTATGCGTATAAGCAAGGGTAGTATACGTATACACACATCAACATTAGATATAATGATAATAGATACTTACAAAATACATTTTATAGCTAACTAGCTTTTGCCCGCGGCTTCGCTCGTGTTAATTTAGAATTTGACAATCAATACGGGTCGTACTCTGCTTGTAATAATAATTATAATTAAATCATGATTCGAAAGACATGTGGCGCTATCTATTATCATAAGAACGTTATTGTTGTTTTCCTCGGGAAAAGTAATTTTTTTTTGGGATAAAAGGTAGCCTATGTCTGTTTTTACAACGTATATGCAAAATTTCAGGATGATCGGTTCAGTGGTTTAGGCGTGAAAGGTAACAAACAAACAAACTCATATTCGCTTTTATAATATTAGTTAGGAAGGAGTTGCTGTACATTCTTACTGCTTTCCATTAATTTATCAGTTAGTCATCAAATATTACATAATTAAATTGCCAATGAAAAGTTATTTAATTTTGACGTTTATAAGTGTTACTTTGTGATCTAGGCGAATAAATGATATGACTTTGACTTTGAATTAAGCCTATTCAAATAAAAACCAAATAGTGATTATTTGATAAAACAAATTTATAATTTCGTCGTCGTAATTTCTATAACAGATCTACTTCCAATATCTGTTATAGATAAATCAAATAGAATTATATTCCAAATTTAACACGATCAAACACAAATCTTGAACAAAGGCCAAAACTGAAAGAAACTAGCGCACTTCGGGGAAAAACATACGTGTACTAGCACTCGCAAAGTAAAAACAGGTAAATGTATTCAAGGCCTAAGGCATGGTAGAACAAAAAAGGATTACAGCGAGTCTAATGGCACTTCGCGAAGGCGGCTTAAAGCGTTCCGTCGGAGAGGTGCAAGAGAGGCGGATTCAGGTATTATGTTCGTGTATTATGAAGGAAATAATGCTTTAATTGGTAGTCCGAATTAGGTTGTTTGTGGAGTGTTTTGTTCTTTGATCGTGGAACAGGTATGGTAATTTCACGTTGTATATTTTTTACAGATAGTTAATTTTGTGTGATTTAGTTGTTACTTATTATAATATGTACGTAGTAACGTATCAAAGAGAATTTATACAAACGCACTCACTGGCAAATACAGAATTTCTCTATTATGAACTTTATTATATAATTATTTTAAAAACATATTAATATTTTATTATAATCTTGTAGAAATATAAGTAAAGCTAACTTTATATTTTGTAGAATTCTAATTTTTAATTAATCTTAACTACTGTTTTTTTTGGTAGAAATTTTCAATAAAAGGTCATATATATCGATATGTATCATGCTAGATCATAGGCAGATAGTGGTACGTAATAGTCCTGAGATATAACCGTTTATATTATTAGTATCTTATTTATTTATTTATTTTATTTTATTTTATCAACCTTGTGGTCCATCGATATTTGCAATACTAGTACCACAAAATTATAATTCAGTTATTATTAGTATCAGACATCGCCGTTAACCCTATCTTAAAAGAATCATAATTGTGTCTATATTTTGTATAACATTTGCGTAGAATAAGATAGATATTCTACTCCTGTTTTTGTTTAATAAATAATAATAATTATGTTTCTCTAAGGTATCTATCACAGGTATTTTCTAATATCTTTTATACTAGCTGTCCCGCGCATGTCTGCTATATAGGAGAATTTTCCCCGTTTTCTCAACATTTTTCATTGCCCGCAGCTTCGCTCGCATTAATTTAGAATTTGACAATCAATTCGGGTTGTACTCTGCTTGTAATAATAATGATTCATGATGATTGATGATTCGAAAGACACGTGGCGCCATCTATTATCATAAGAACGTTATTTGTTGTTTTCCTCTGGAACAGTAATTTTTTTCGGGATGAAAGGTAGCCTATGTCCGTTTCTGTACACTTGACAACGTATATGTAAAATTTTAGGATGATCGGTTCAGTGGTTTAGGCGTGAAAAGGTAACAAACAAACAAACTCATTTTCGCTTTTATAATATTAGTTAGGATTGCATATAGTAGCAGACGGTAATTCCGGTACAGAACCATAATTAACACTTACCACTAGGTAGGCTGATGGCTCGACTGCCACACTGTAACGATCGTGGTAACGACAGTACCTAGTCAAGTAGTTTGTCACAGCACTTAGTCTGCATGATTGAGATCTTTGACGAATTGAACAGCAGTTAGAGAACTGTATACGACTGTCGTGAATCTGCTTGCTTGGTTAGACATTTTAATAATCTTCTCATTACTACGTGTGTGATTACGACCGAGGTTACATGCACCTATTGAGGCACTTGCTTGCATATAGCGTGAGCTGCTTGGCAACTCGACAGTAATAATTTCATGAGTAATGTATGAGAGTTACGCGTGAATGTCAGCATTAGACAAGTCCGTCAATTAAACATAAATGCCGTAGTTTCTGGCTGGCTGTTCGTAACGCGAAACACATTTATACCGAAATTCATTCTGAATTTCGTTACGTAACCTCTTGATTATCCTAAACCCTTTCATGAATTAATGCAAATAAAGGAGTAAAGTAATTTTTAAAAAGTAAGTTTATTTTCTTAGCGCCATGTTTCGTATTGACATTTTCAATTTTGTCTTACTGTAGCTTAAGCATGTAGACAGCACCTACTTGCGTACCTTTAGTGACGTCCGATCGAGGTTGCCCGGCGTCCCGATAAAGCCGGACACAGCCAGGCTTTTTGGTTGCGTGAGTCACCAAATTCGACAGTGAAGAGCCTGTCCGGCTTTTGTTAGGCTTTTAAAATTTGACCATTTTATTTTACATTTGTCACGTGTTGGTTTCCAATTCGCCCGCTTCACCTTGTATTGCTAACGCAAGAGAGCAAACTAGCACAGTCCTTCCCTAAAAGAATTGCGGCAGTCTTTGGGGACTGCCGATAGAAGCGAAAATTTTGATCCTTGATATATAAACCAAAAAAGAAAAACAAAAAAAAAGGGGTCGGGTCGGATGTTAGTTCGTGATACTCTCCTATGGGTTATTAAGGGGGTCAAAATTTCGTTATTTTTTGCGTAGGATGCACCATTTCTGAGATATTGTTAATATTTAAAAAATAAAATAAAGCATGGAAGCGTGACGATGACGCGAGTTTCATGATTTTTGTTCATCCAAGAAGTGCTCAACGCGCCTAAAGAAACTTTCACTTTAAAAATGTCATGTTATAAAACAATTATCTAAGACAAAAAATTAAGGGTATCCGACCTTTTTACCCAAATGTCCGGCTAAACGGTTTGTCGGTCTGGCTTTTCGGTTTTAAGACCTAGCAGCTTTAGACCCAGGTGACGTGAAGTGAACTGCACAACCGCGGCAAAGTGTTTTTCGTTGTACTCGTTTTACGCTAACATTCTATACTTATTATTTTGATTGACTATTGTATTGATTCAGATTTTATTGGTTCGGGTACAACAAATTGTTGTGACTCTACAATTATTCTAAAATTTGTATCATCTATGTACAAAGTATATTTTTGTAAAGATACAGGCCGTTTAGACAGGCCATTGAACACAGGTGATTATCTTATCTCGTGAATCTCTGGAATGGCACCATTAGCACTGTTGCGAGTACTTCTACGCAATAAAAGTGTTTATAAATATAACAAAGGCTCACACCTGTATATTCCCTAAGGGGGTGGAGAGGTAACTCACACTCATATTTTACCAGCTACATTTGTAAGTTGCACGAAATAGGTAGCCAGCTTACAACCCTAATCTCCGAGTCGCTATAAAGCATTTAATTCGAAAACAATAGGATAGTTGTCTCACATTTTTTAAATAAATATTAATTATAATATTAACCCTGCATTAAACTGTACCGCTGCTGAACACGGTCCTCTTCTTAATATGAGAAGAGTTAGACCATAGTCCACCACGGTAGACCAATGCGGGTTGGCATAATTCACATATCTTTCAAGAAAATTATAATAATAATAATAATATTCTACCACATACGCACAACACCATCTAGCCCAAACTAAGCAGAGCTTGTACTATGGCATACCGGCGGGGTCGCGACTGCATGTAAAAGTGATTCGCGCGGCCCCGCCGATAGTGGTTTGTCGAGGAACACCGTGGTAGGTTTAGTCGGTATTCCGGGAGGTCCATTTTATCGTTTTAACATCTTTCTGTTACCCCGGCGAGTCCGACATAACCCCTCCGCGGGGGCGGGCGACAAAGCATTTCCCACCTAATAAAAAAAAAAGAAACGGCATATGACAATGGATAAACATACATATATACTTTTTTTTTTGTAAATACTTATATATTATACATATTATGAAGAAAACATGCAAATTTTCTTACGATATTTTCCTTCACCGTTAAAGTGAGCGATAATTAACTACTTAATACGCATATAATTTTGAAAAGTCAGAGTTGCGGGCCCTGGGATCGAACTCGAGACCTTTGAGTTCATCGGTCTCCTACTAGGCTATCGCTGCTTCATTTTTTGCTTTTTGTATATATTTACTTTATACAAACTCTAAATTATCATTTCATCCTAAATAAGCATTTCAAATCTGGTAGTAGGGGTAAATTTCAAATAACAGCAGAAGCATGCACGACACAAACTGTATCTGTTATGTATATCAATGCGAGGTACATAGATAGCGAGATATCCCATTAAAACTTATTTTTTGTTCCAATAATTCAAAAATTCAAATTAAAAATATTTGTTCCTCTCTGATTTTGTAACCAATTTTGATACCTGCTCTTTTCCCAAAAAGAAACTCGCTAATTGCTATATTTATGTAAAATAATATACAAAATTAAATTCTAATGCGCTATTTGCTCAATACTCAATATTCAATACTCAATTGTTTATTGCGTTCCACAATGTAGGCTTAGGTGGTAATTTAAATAGTATAACAGTTCATTATGGACCCTGTCGGGCGCAGCAACGTAGGAGAGAGGAAACATAAACTATTCCGATACAATAATATCATATTCTATAGATATGTTAATTTCATAATAAATATCAATGTATGCTTTGTTTTAGTCGATTGCTGAGTTATACACTGAATTGCAGGTTTTGATTCTTAATTATTTAATAAATATAATTAATGAGAGATTTAATAAATTAAATAGATTATATTGAAATGTTGACGTATGTATATTATTATTATTAAGTATATTAAAATTGTGTGCAAATTGTATTATTAAAATTGTGATTATATTATCGATCTAATCTAATATCACATTTTGTTACTACATAAAATGAATTATAATTGTATTCTTAAAATTGTTATATAATACAAGTATATTAATCGTGCCATAAGAACTTATTTTAATGTTAAATTAGTTTTATTCATTATTAAATACGTTCAGTACAATAAAATAGTATATTTGTGACCAGATAAGTGTTTCATGCTGTGTCTTATGTCGGATCCACAAATCTACACAAATTAATTGACCAAAAAAGCACTTATTGACTAGACTATACTACCCATAGTGACTTTGGCCACGAGTGCTCATATTTAAAACCATATTTAAATTATAGTATGCAATGTCATTAAAATCAAGGAAAATAATTAAATAACAGCAATCGGCACTCTTTGCCGCGGTTTGCGGACAAAACACTTCGCTGCTGGCTGCGAGGTGGTCAGTGAGGAGGTGGCGGAGACTGCTTTAAGCCTTGACGGGACGCGACGCCGGCACCTTGGCGACGCCCCGTCGCCATGCAGACGGCAGCCCGAGACGTTATAAACGAGGCAACAGTCAATGTGACAGACGTCACATAGATTTTTAATAGGTTTATTTTCTTATTTCGTTTATAATATATTGTAAATATTTACAGTAAGTTAAAATTTAGTTTATTTATGTTGCAAGACTTAGGCAACAAAAGTGATGTGGAAGTGAGTGCCGGTCAACCTGCCACACCCCTAACGAATCTGGTACGCTGCCCTAATTGTTCGCAGGCTCGTTTTTTTAAAGGTGAGCGGGACTTGAGAGTGCATTTTGGTAAAGTTCATAAAAACCAAAATGTACCCTCTAGTCCCAGCAATTTTTTACTAAGTAATCCCTCATCTTTAAACCCCCAAT
The DNA here is from genome assembly GCA_963564715.1 of Catocala sponsa. Taxonomy (NCBI): domain Eukaryota; kingdom Metazoa; phylum Arthropoda; class Insecta; order Lepidoptera; family Erebidae; genus Catocala; species Catocala sponsa. The sequence continues at coordinate 2,397,881 of OY751339.1, forward strand.
TTCCCTTTTGGCAATATTTAGGACGCTTGAAAAATTCCATTCCGATTTTAAAAAGAGTTCCTCGAGGCGCGAGACCTTCAGTGGCCCAAAACTTGGCTCACTGTATAGGTCTTGTCGTTCGAGAGAACTCTAAAACAGCTTGGGAACAATTACTTACCTTTCCTTATAGGATTCTACATGTTAAAAAAGTTCAGAATACACAAAAATCATTAACAGCACAAATTAAAGATAATTGCAGTTTTAGTTATAACCATTTAGAACCAAAAGACACCACCTCCTACAATAGCAAATCATTGTACCAATATGTAGAATCCAAATTAAGGGAAGGTGACATTAGGGGTGCATCTAGGTTATTGTTTAGTAGCGATGTGGTGGCGCCTTGCTCTGCAGAAACACTTGCGGGTCTGCAGAGCAAGCATCCAGCGCCCACTGATGGTCTCTCCTTCCCAGACGCACCTGATGCTGACATGGATTGTCTCAAGGTGACAGCCAAGGAAGTATTTACAGCCGTTTGCTCCTTTCGAAGTGGATCTGCTGGCGGCCTCGACGGCTTGGCACCGCAACATTTATAAGATCTTTTGTGTTCCAGCGCCGGGGAAGCTGGTGATTCACTTTTGAAGGAGCTGACGGCTTTAACCAACTTAATGCTCTCCGGCGGTGTGGTGAATGACATCATCGATATTTTATACGGGGCAAATTTATGCGCCCTACGTAAGAAAGATGGTGGCATTCGTCCCATTGCCGTGGGGTGTACCTATCGTCGTTTGGCAGCCAAGCTATGTTGTAAGTACTACAGTGCCCCCCTCGCAGAGAAATTTCAACCAGTCCAGCTTGGTTTTGGTTCGAAGGGGGGCTGTGAGGCTGCCATTCACGCTCTCTCCACGTACCTTGGCTGTGGCGAAGCTGAGGTCATCTTAAAGGTTGACTTGAAGAACGCCTTCAATTCTGTGAACAGGGACACCTTGCTGACGCAAGCTAAATTGGAAACCCCCAAAATTTTTAATTTTTTGTGGCAGTGTTATAGACACCCATCAAAATTAATTTATAAAGACAACCATTTAGAATCTGCAGTTGGGTGTCAACAAGGTGACCCTCTTGGACCGGTCATTTTTAGTCTAGCCATTCACCCAATTATTGAACAACTAAATTCAAAATTTAACATCTGGTACCTAGATGATGGGACCCTAGGAGGTGACATAGAAACGGTTTTACAAGATTTGAAACTTTTAAAAAATAAATTTAATTCGATTGGTTTAGAACTAAATTCAAACAAATGTGAAATTTTTATTAACGATAAAATAGATAAGTCTTGGGCCCTATCAAAATTCAATTCGTTGGCTCCAAACATCAAAATTATTGAAAAAGATTCTTTTCGCCTTCTTGGGTCTCCTGTATTGGAGGAGGCATTCGAGTCGTTTATAGATGAAAAGATCCAAAATTTTTGTGAAGTTTCAGACCGACTACTCAAAATTAATATTCATTCTGCTTATACAATCATTCGTTATTGCCTCTTCGTTCCTAAATTCACACATGCCCTCCGATCCTCTCAATTTTGGAAGCATTTAACACTTTTGGAAAAAATCGACGATACTATTCGGCATACACTTAGTAAAATTTTAAATTTGGCCATGAACGACCGAGTGTGGCTCCAGGCAACCCTACCAGTTCGCTTGGGTGGCCTCGGCGTTCGCAAAATTAGTGATGTCAGTTTACCGGCGTTCCTGTCTTCGGTCCACTGCACTGAAGAATTGACCAGGAAAATTTTAGCTCCCACACTGGTTAATTCTGAAGTGTCGTGCAAGTCCGACGCAGTAAACGCTTGGAAAATGATCTGTCCAAGCTCTGATTTGCCATCCGATCTATTCTCTCAGAGTCGGTGGGATGGGCCGCTCTGCAACATGGTGAAAGAACATCTCATAAACACATCTCTTAATGTTGCTGAGCGTGCCCGTTTATTGGCTGTGGGGGAGTGGGAATCGGGTCTTTGGCTCCAAGCACTCCCTTCGTCCAACATAGGCACTATGTTGGACGATACAACGTTCCGCATCGCTTCTTGCCTTCGTTTAGGTGCTCCATGTGTTTCTCCGCATCGATGTCACTGTGGGGAAGCCGTCGATGGCCTTGGCCACCATGGCCTATCATGTAGCAGGAGTGCCGGTCGTTTTTCGCGGCACGCCAATCTTAACGACATTATCCGTCGTGCTCTTGTCACCGCCGGCGTGCCAGCTCATCTCGAACCTAATGGCTTGGCGCGTGACGATGGGAAGAGACCGGACGGTATGTCATTGATGCCTTGGAAGATGGGTAGGCCCTTGGTGTGGGACGCAACGTGTGTCGACACCCTTGCGCCATCACATCTTCCCAGCACGGCGGGTTGTGCTGGTGCTGCTGCTGCATCTGCGGAGACTCTCAAACGGCGCAAATACAAAAACCTGGTAGGGGATTATGTTTTTGAGCCGTTTGGGGTCGAAACGCTAGGGTCATGGGGTCCCAGTGCTCGTGCGCTCTACAGAGACATAGCAAAAAGGTTAGTCGACGCTTCCCGTGACCAGAGGGCTGGGCTTTATTTTGCAGAAAGAATAAGCATTGCCATTCAACGTGGCAATGCTGCCAGTCTTCTGGGCACACTACCGGTCGACTGTGATGCGGAGGAATTTTATGACGCCTATTAGAGGGCCTTTTTCTTTGTTTTATAATATTTTAGGAATAAGTCATTTTTAAAGAATTGTGATTATATGTACATATTAAAATTTAAATGCAATTAAAGTGAATAAATCAATATCAGTATATTATTTATAATATGTATTATATGCTATTTCTTTTACTAGTAAGTATATTATTTATTATTATTATATTCATAGTATGTCAACATTTATTATTTTATTATTACAAATTACATTAGTATTATTAATATATACTTACGTTATTAGTATATTATATAGGTTTGAGTTATTTTTATTATGGAGAAATTGTATCATATTTTATCATTTAGGAATTCATTTACAGCATAGTAACATTTATTGATTAGGAATGTCTTTGTTTTATTTATGAATAGGTTAAATTTATGTTCGTTTTTAATTGCCTGCGGTAGTTTATTATAAAGTTTTATAGACATAACATAAGGACTTGTTGAGTGTATGTTTAGTTTAGATGTTGGTAGGTTTAGTCTCTTTTTGTGCCGTAGTGAATATTTTAATTGTTTATCTTCTCTTTTTGTGTAAAATTCTTGGTGTTTTCTTACAAATTTACAACATTCCAGTATGTATATGCAAGGAAGAGTTAAGATTTTATGTTCTTTAAAATGTGGTCTGCAGCTGTTAGTTGTTTCTATGTTGAGCAGAATGCGCATAAGCCTCTTTTGCAATAAAAATAGTGAAGGTGCATCCGTGCTATTTCCCCATAGTGTAACACCGTAGCAAAGCCACGAGTATGCGTAAGCGTAATAAGTGGTAAGTGCTGTTTTAAAGTTTGTTGTTTTTTTAACTTCGCGAAGAGCATAGGAAAATTTTGAGATTTTACTTTTAACTTTTTGTACGTGGGCTTTCCAGTTTACATTAGTATCTATAATTAAACCCAGCAAATTAAATTCATGTACAGTATCAATTTTGGTGTTGTTGTATGAAAAGGATATATTCAGAGACTTTTTTTGGTGTGGATGGAATGTTATGATTTTTGTTTTGGAATAGTTTATCTCAAGACTGTGTTTTTCTAACCAGTTTACAGTTTGATTTAGGGTGGTGTTCAATTTCGCGTTAATGTTTAAGTTATTTTCACATGATAAGAGCAGAGAAAGGTCATCTGCAAACACGACACATGGCGCGCCCACATTTTTTGGCAGATCATTAATATAAATAAGATACAGAAGGCATCCCATTACACTACCTTGAGGGATTGACACGTTAATTAGTTTTTTTGCGGACCGAACGTTTTTAATTTCTTTGGTTTGGTGGTTAAAATATTTGATTTCGACGTGATGCTCTCTGTCCTTAAGGTATGACTTAAACCAATCGTGAGCAGTACCTCTGATGCCTAGAGCATGCAATCTGCTTAATAATATATTATATTGCACCTTATCATACGCTTTGGTCATGTCTAGCAGAATGCCAACACCATATTTTCTATTGTTTATTATATCCAGGGCTTCTTGAATATATTTATAGACGGCTAAGGTAGTTGACCGATTTTTCCTAAAACCATTTTGGCACTTGTCAAATATTTCAAACTTTTCGCAAAACGAATAAACGCGAGTACACATTGCTTTTTCAAAGATTTTTGATGCAGTTCGCAAAAGAGCAATTGGACGATAATTACTGGGATCTGTTTTTAAGTTCTTTTTATGTATTGGCTTTATAATGGCGGTTTTTAACATCTTAGGAAAAATGCCCTCCTCGAAAGATTGGTTTATTAAATTATGCAAAGGCAACGTTAATTCATCTGCACATTGTCTTATTAGGGTTGGCGGAAGTTCGTCAATTCCGTGACTATTTTTATTTTTTAAGCGTTTTATTAATGTATTTACTTCGTGAGGCTCTACAGGACTGAGATACATTGAGTTTGTATTATAGTATGAAACGAGTGTTTCATTCTGGTTACAATTAATACTAGCTGGTTGTGCGGTTTGCTCTCCTATTGATGCAAAAATGTTATTAAAAATATCAGCTATTTGCTTAGGCTGAGATATTTCAACGTTATTGACTTCTAAGGTAATATTGAGTTTTTCTTTCTTTATTATTTTATTTGTTCTTTCATTTATTATTTGCCACATGGTTTTAATTTTATTATTCGATTTTTTTAATGCTCTAATATAATGTTGTTTCTTTGCCGTAGTTACAGCTCGTTTTAAATTTTTTTCGTATTTTTTATAATAGTTTGTAAGTACAGGGTTATTTGATTTTATAGATAGAAGTCTCGAAGTGCTCGACCCATACAAATATTTATTTGTAAATAAAAATCATATTCTGATAATATAGCTAATGAATCAACTAAGTAATACGATACAGAATCAAAATCAAAGTTAAATTAAACATAAAACTAAGGCACAAATCTAAATTAACAGTATTCACGAACTAAAGAGCTCGGATTTTGCCTTTAAAGTCAAACAATTCCAATAATCTGTGTTCAGCTAATCCCGCACTTCAACCTTTGGTAGGCCTTTAATTTCCGTCCCTTAGAGTAAATTTTAAACTATCAACTATAACTTGACCCCTCATTTTACTCAATCCTACCCCTATATCATCCGTATCATGTTCATTGAGAACTGAAGGGAAGGTTTTACAAAATTGGTTGTTGTATATTTCTATATTAAAGACACCTGTTTCCATGTCTTTACGATGTATGGATATTGTGACGAACTAATATTACATTTGTTAGTTCGGATTCATAAAATTATTGGAGCGTTTTGTTTGGGAAATATGTGCCATTTTGTTTGTTGGAGAGCCGTATTAAGTCCAAGTATAGTCGGCTACGCCAATATGTTAGTTGTTCCTTTACTTCAAATAAAAGGATTCAAATAAGTGAAAAGTATCACTTATGATAAAACTGTTGGATAGTGGTTTCTTTTTTTTTATACATCTAAGTTGGCAAACAAGCATACGGCCCACCTGATGGTAAGTGGCCACCGTAGCCTATGGACGCCTGCGACACCAGAGGCATCACTTGCGCGTTGCGGACCCTTTAGGAAAGGAAGTGGGAAGGAGGAGTGGGATGGGGGAAAGGGGATGTTTGGGCCTTCGGCACTCTCACTCACCGAACGAAACACAACAGTAGAAATACTGGTATTTCACGTCGATATTCTGTGAGAGGGGAGTCCTTCCCCGATCGAGCCGGCCCATTCATGCTGAAATCAGTGAGACTCTACTACTTTATTAGTTACTATCAATAGATGATATTGATGTGTTAGTGTTTTTGAAAATATGTCAAGTCTGCCAACCCGCACTGGGTCAGCGTGGTGGACTAGCCCAGTATGGCGCAACCCTTCTAATACAGAGAAAAGGTTCGTTCCCAGCAGTGGGACAGTTTAATACAGGGCTGATATTATTATATACATATACATATAATTGTGTCGAGTTTAAGTATTATTTGTATCCTTTTACATTATAAACAGTCTTTAGCGACATAACTCACGCCAACACGCGCCCACACACACATATGATCATTCACAACATACAGAGTTTCAACTTAAACTTTGCTGTACTTCGTGTGGACATCACAACAAATGTAAAGTGTAACTTAACTGAAATAAACACTATCTATATATTAATACGTGAAACAAAAACTTTGTATCGCTTTTTACGAAAATTGCGCGCAGGGAGGAGTATGACATTTGGCACAGTTAAAGTTTATATGGAGAAGGAGGGTAAATCCTAATATTTTTATAAAATATGCATTAGAAATACATTAAATTAATGAAAAAACACTACACGCACACAACCATGCATTTGAGACACGCAGTCGAATCGTGTTCGTAGTATTTCGGCATTGTTCGGTTGACTTCGTAGAATGCTTCGTAACTATGATTAAATACATATGTATGTGGAGTAGGTGACTAAATGAAATGTGATTATAAGGGTATAGTTATAGACAATAAAACTTAACGATCAAATTTAAAATTTAAATAAATTATGGGCGAATTTCGACCACTTGGCGACCGCTAGTAGACCTATAATTAAATTCGCCATAAATATTTTTGGGTAGGTTCTTTAAGAGTCCCTTTATTTCAATGATCACAGCCTCAAGCGGGGAAGGCGGTACCATCTGCCTCGACGTCCTCCCGAACATGAATTTATTTCCCCATTTTTCATGTTAACATCAATACTGAACGTATTGTTAAACAGCAAAACATGTTCTGAAAATACTGTTAGTAATGTATTCAATATTCAGCTGAACAAAGAACAGAAACAATATATGAAACCGTACTATGTAGAGTATTTTATTTCATAAAGGAAAACATAAGGTAAATAATAGTTGGACAAAATTAAATGTAAATAAGCTTTTTTTCTAAAATTAGATATATGCAAAGAGTTTATATAGACACTGAAATTAAATAACTTTCTACGGATTTTATCACGTTGTGTATCTATACTAATATTATAAAGAGGAAAGATTTGATTTTTTGTTTGCTTGTAAGAGTTTAAATTGTCACTAACATTACCCAACCTACTTTTATATAGGTCTAAAGGTTGGGCAATCAATAGGTATTTATTACCTTTTAAATACTTAATCGCGAATAAGATCCGTTAACTAGTACTTCTTTAGTAATATTTAAGTCCCTTCAAGTAAACTTTAAAAGACTTAATGTCTGTAATTGCGTTGCCTTTTGATGCAATCTGACCGTGGCTGATACAATTAGACTGTGAATCACAGTATTTGCATTGCCTCAGTGTCGTAGTCGATTCCAATTGCAACTGAAGGCTAAGTCAGTCTAATCTTATTACATACACAGACTCTTTAAAAATTTGATGACACAGACATTTCCTAGAAAAGCCTATTGCTTTTTCGTAGAAACCGTAAAAATGCTTCTACGTATAAAACGTGATATTTCGCATAGAATAAGAACAATTTTAAGTATGTACTTTGAACATTCGTGATTTAATTTAACATACACAGACTCACGGCAGCTTATCCCTGTAGGGGTGAATAAAGGTGTATTTTACACATTTAGTTTTCTACTTTTCATGCCTTTGCCCGTATGAAGGAATATATCAATACTTTTTAGAATTTTCTAAGAAATATATCTGTAGTACTTTGCCTACCTTGGGTATCGCACTAAGATCCACATCAATCAGCCGCTTGATGATCATTTGCGCATAGAGAGCAGCAACGCACTCATAATTTAAGTATTAAAACGAAAAAGGCTAAAATATGTATATAAGTAATATGTGAATTAACATAAATATCTTCTAAAGAAAACCTTTACTAGCCACGTTGATTATATTTTGTTTATGCCACGAAAAAATGAAGCAGTGTAACCAGTTGGTTCAGCTAAAAAATTCCTAACTAATATTAAAAATGCGAATGTGAGTTTGTTTGTTACGTTTTCACACTTCAACTCCTCTACCGATTATCATGAAATTTCGCATACGCGTTGTCAGGGAATCTGAAAAAGATATAGCGTAACTTTTATCCCAAAAATGTACTGTCACTAACGTAACCTAAGCTACATTTACGCGAGCGAACCCGCGGAAAAAGCAAGTCTAGTATTAAGTAAATAATTGCGGATACCTTTTATAATTTAACTAAAATTGCTCTGAAAATAAAAAAAGTATTCTCAAAGGAAATCAGACAACAATCGCCAAATTAACATAAATCGGTAATATTTCTACTTCTACTGCTAATAAAGTTATCAAGAATATAAAAAAATAAATGAACGCCAACAGTTCGTAAAATGTTTCACTTGAACTGTTATTAAAAACTATAATAAAACAGGCTTTTCTATGCCTACCCACAAAAGTGCCTCACGAAAATGTAACATAAATGGAGGATTTTAAGACATTTTAGGTAATATTTCATAAAAGAAGAATTAAGCTCGGGTAATGAAAGGTTTACAGGGATCCTAACGTTGTTCTAGCATTGTGTGGAGTTCATATTCTTGTTATTGTAAATTTGTGACTATGTTAGCTGAAAGGTGAGTCCCTGTACCGTTACGACAATAGGTAGTTGACGTGGCTTAAGTATCGTGACTTATTTTTACAATTGGAGTAGTTCATATTTCTTGTTATTTACTAAGCTCATTTATTTGAATCTCCATTCATACATAATACCAAATACAATTAAAAAGAAGGCTGTACATGGAGATCGAATTAAGCAACTGCGTCAGCTATTGTTGCAGTATAGACTAAAGCGCTGGTATTCTCGCAGGCTTATAAACAATAATTTATTGCAAACCAATGCATAAGAAAAAAAAATGTATGTGTGTACCAGAGTACACAGGTAAGAAGTGAAACTTCTTTACGACATTAATTAGTTAATTAGTTAACAAAAATTATTTAACTAACTTTAATATTAATATTTATTTCATAACTTAATAAAAATAATTCAAAGCAGATATTTAATGACTTAATCAGTTACACAAGTTATGAATAAATAATTGGAATTATCTTTTCAAAGTAATACAATTATATGATGACAGTTAATCTTGTAGAAATGCAACGATTTTATAAAATTAAAAATGAATAAATAAATCATTAAAAACGAATAATTAATTAAAAAAGATGTACGTATACATATTTTTATTTTCTAATCGTGTTTTGTTTTATTTTTAAATTATTATTTAATTTATATTTTTTATTGTTTTTAGAATTAATAATGTTCACTAGATTTACAGTCATATTTATTAATACTTGCTAATTTTAACAGATTTATATACATTCACTGATACTTACAATCAAAAAGTGAGGTTAACCTCAAATAAATATTAAAATCATGCTCATACGTGTTGAATTTATAAAACGAAATATATGCGCTAATGAACGTTAAGTAGGCGGCACGATATATTTTTGCTCTCTCAATTTTTAATCATAAGTGGTGTTAAAAGTTATCGTCTGTAAAAAACTTTGTGCAAGACATGTTATCAGTGTAGTGACTTACGTAATTATGCAGTTTAAATTGTGATTCGACTGTGTGAACTGAAATTATTGACAAAAAGCTGTGAAAAAAATCGGTTATACATTTAAAAAAGACTGTTTTCTGTTTGTGTCCCTGACCTAGGGCAACCCGCGGAGCGCTCGATACTCCCCGCACTACACCTGTCACCGCCCGCTGACTCCTGCGTAGCTCGGACAATTGTAGTCAATAATTTCGCTACGATAAGTCATGAGCTCGTGGCGTTGCGCCTAACGGTTCTGCTTTAACCACTGAAGCTGTCGGTTCAAACCCTGTCAACTCGTACACTTTTTGTAAGATTTCTTGCGTTATTATAATTAAATTATTATAACTAAAAGTTGACCAACGACTCCAACTAAATCTATACAATGGAACATGACCAGCAAATAGATAATATCACATATAGAAAACCTCAACGAACTAGTTCACTTTGTGACGTATCTTCGAACGGATCAATGTTCGATACGACAATGTTAAGCCTGCCAAATACTTCTACAAATGACTTAGAAAATAATAAAGAATTGTATGATAAAATTAAACAATTACAGGAAGAACTATTAAGTGCAAACCTAGAAATAGACAATTTAAATTTAGAAAATACTAATTTAAAGCATGAACTAGAAAAATGTAAACATGTTATAAAGATTTATAAAGAAGTAGGAACGCCTGAGAGTACTCTGACACCAAAATCGGGAAGAAAAAAACGACATTTGAAAACCCCGAACACTAAAAATACATCTCAAATACAAGCTGTTAAATATAAACACCACCAGCCATTACAAAATACGGACTGTCCAACTAACTGCTCAACTCCACAAGTACAAAAATCAAAACTACATAAATCTAATAATAATAAAGATAATAATACTAGTCCAAAGCCGCCCTCGAACTGTGTGGTAAAACCCAAATTATGTGTACTGAGCAGCAATAAAAATAACAAGGTGCTAGCCGCGGCTGAATGTACCTTTAACGATAAGTACGATATCTGCCACTACCTGAAGCCTCATGCAAATACACATGCGCTAATTAGCGGACTGGACATGAAGTTAAAGAACTACACTATGAACGACTTCTGTGTAGTATTCCTTGGAGAAGAAGACTTCAAGAGGACTAGCAACTATTATGACATTATATTTCATCTACGAAATGCAATACAAACTATACAGCATACTAATATTATTATATGTCTGCCAACTTATAAGTATCCCTTTGACACTAGCTTGGTCAACTGTCGAGTGGAAACATTTAACAATCTTCTCTACCTGGATGTATTGACACATAGACATGCATTTCTTTTGGACAGTAACTTTAATTTACAATATGACTACACCATGTTTAAAACACAGACAGGCTCTATAAATAATAATGGACTTCGAACTATCTTTAAGGATTTATTGGACTTAATTTCTGACATCACACAAAACATTGACGTGGAGAATAACCAGAACGATAATCAAGAGAATAATGACCCAAACCACAACTTTTTTCTTGACTAATTATATACATATTATGCACCAGAATATTGCAGGATTACTAGCAAAGTCTAACGCACTTACAGTCTGCCTAGAAGAGTTAACAGAGAAGAATATACGCGTAGATATTTTATTAATTACAGAACACTTCATGATGGAAGGCTATGAAAAACTTCTTAACATACAGAACTACTGTTTGGCAGCCTACTTCTGTCGGAAAGAAAGCAAGCGAGGTGGAGCTTGTATCTTAATTAGAAACGGCCATCAATGGAGAGAACTTCCTAAAATATCAAAACTATCCACAACAGGCATTTTTGAATGCTGCGCCATCGAACTCACGAAATATAAAATCGTTTTTGTTTGTATATATAGAGTACCAAATCCTAAAAACTTTCACGAATGTATGGATAAATTAGAAATGATATTACTTATATTAGTACAAAAATCTTATAAGAATATAGTGTTGGCAGGTGACTTTAATATTGACGTTTTAAAGAGAAATAATCATAGTATCGAATTTGAAAATGTATTGTTAAATTATAACTTGAATCTTGCACTTTTTCAACCAACTCGCCATAAGACATGCATTGATAATTTTGCGCATAACTTTAGCAAGTCGTGTAAGGCGTTTGTGTTAGAATTAGCGCTATCAGACCACACGGCGCAGATACTTAAATGTCCTATCAATATAATTAATACAATTAACCAATGGCGAACACTTAAACGGGACTATAATAACGAATATATTAATAAATTTAAATCATATTTAAGTAGCATGACATTTTCAGAGGTTTTCGAAGCTAATGGAACAAATTTAGCATATAACGCATTTATAGACATATTTTCATTTTTATACAAGCAGTGTTTTCCCGAAACTCTTATTTCTGTCAATCTATTTAAAAGGCAGAAATGGATATCGCGTGGTATAAAGAGTTGCAGCGTAAAGAAACGCCAATTGTTGTGGCAGGCACGATTAAAACCAACTCAACAAAATAAGGACCGGTTTAAAACTTATTCCAGGCTATATAAAAAAATTATACGGTTAACTCAACGCGCACAAAACAATCACAAAATAAAATCGTCTAAAAATAAGTCAAAAGCTACTTGGCATATAATAAACCAAAATAAAATGAACATACCGAAGAATTACATTAATAAAATTCAAGAAAATGACACAACTATTGTAAATCCTAGACATATTGCAAATTTATTTAACGACTTTTTTATTGACAAGATTGAACCGAGACATAATCCCCAGATAAAAGTTACAGAACATATTTTAAACAGAAAAAACTCCATGTTTATGGCCCCCTGTTTACCGCAAGACGTACTGAAAATAATTACAGACTTGAATAATACACATAGCACAGGATACGACGGTATACAAACAAAAATAATTAAAGCTGTAGCCAGAGAGATTTGTAAGCCACTAGCCCATATAATTAATTTAAGTATTTGTGAAGGTTGTTTTCCAGAGGCTCTAAAAAAGTCAATAATAAAACCACTACACAAAAAATCTGATAAAGAATCAAAAGAAAATTATAGACCAATTTCTTTAATTTCAATATTTGCCAAAATATTTGAATCATATATTTATAAAGAACTAAATAGGTACATAGAAAAACATAGCATACTTTGTAACGAACAAAAGGGATTTAGAAAACACAAAACCATAAATATGGCAATCTACGATTTTTTATACATAGTTATGAGTAATTTAGATCGAACTAATCCAGTGTGCACTATTTTTTGTGATATGTCGCAGGCATTCGATTATGTACAGCATGATATACTTCTAGAAAAGCTTGAGAAGTATGGAATTCGCGGCAATATCTTAAAACTCTTACAGTCTTACTTACACGGTAGAAAACAAATCACGGAAATCTGTAGGATAAATGGTGACACAAAACGAGAGGAAATATTCCTATCCGAAGAACGTACTGTCATCTACGGTGTACCGCAAGGAAGCGTACTAGGACCTTCTCTGTTTACGCTTTACATAAATGATTTTCCAAAATCTATTGATCATCCTATGACACTATTTGCAGACGACAGTACGATCACTATACCTTGTCATCATCGAGATTTGTATGAAGAAGATGTAAATAATACCTTAAATAAATCAATTAAATGGCTGGACAACAATAATTTAAAAATTAATATAAATAAAACAGTAATTATACATTTTGGCCAACGTGCATTGACATTTCCTACATTTGACATTAAATATAATAATAATTCGATAGACCCGGTTAATACGACAAAGTTTTTAGGTTTAATAATTGACCGTAATTTAAACTGGAAGGCTCATATTGAGACAGTTTGCAAAAAAATTAGTAGCAGTGCATTCGCCTTATACACGCTGTCGTGGACCCTTAATACAGATGCTCTGCTAACGGCGTATTATGGACTAACTGAATCTATTTTAAGATATGGAGTGATTTTTTGGGGCAATTCGACTGACAAGGATATTGCCTTTAAAGCTCAAAAACGATGCTTAAGGTCAATGTTTAGACTGGACATTAGAGATTCCTGTAAGCCGTATTTTATACGCTACAAAATTCTAACACTACCGTCACTTTATATATTAGAAACAGCTTTATTTGTCAGAACTAATCCAAATTTATTTCCGCGTATGGCAGATATGTTCCCCCGAAATCGACGCAATAAAGATAAACTTTGTCTGCATAAGTCTAAGACTACACTTATGCGCAAAAGTGTTATTTGCATGGCTCCAGTTATTTATAATAAGTTGCCCAGTAGTTGGAAAGATTTAAGAACTGACGCATTTAAGCAAAAATTAAAATCATTTCTTGTTGAAAAGGCCTATTATAATGTCAACGACTTTTTAAATGATACATTTGATTTGACATGATTGACTAGGTACATTATAATGATCAGTTGACATAATATTAAGATTGAATACTATTATTACCAATTTTATATTATTATTACCTTGACATTTGTAAACATTACTTTATAGATTGACATTAATGAATACACATTTGGATTGATTTATATTTGCACGCCATTGTACATGGCAAACATGTCGAGAACTTTATCCCACTGTATATCTTGCATGCGATTGTTTATTGTATGTACACATGTGTTTATGCAAATAAATAAATTATTATTATTATTATTATTATTATCACTTTTCTTTTCTTGTAAATTCACTTAAATTTGAATAAGTCTTTTTATTTTATCACTTTCAAATTAATATATTGTTATTCTTATTTCAAACCAAACTTCAAAACTAATATATTGTTGTTATTATTATAAATATATTACATTATATTCTTTACGTCACTATACTAAACTTTGATAAAAAAGCAACATGGCGCGTAACCGAAAAACGTGACGATTTTTTTTTACACTGCTACAAAATTTCTCCCATACGTCGATAAAGAAGTTTCACTTCAATAAAACACACAAAAAATGGGATAAAAATATTTTTTTCTTTTTTTATATCACTAAGGTGGCAATTAAGCATACGGTCCACCTGATGGTAAGTGGTCACCATAGCCTATGGACGCCTGCAACACCAGAGGCATCACTTGCGCGTTGCCGACCCTTTAGGAGAAAAAGGAAGTGGGAAGAAGAAGGAGCGGGAAAGGAGGAAGAGGAAGAGGGAGAATGCCGGAGGCCCTCCGGCATTCTCACTCACCGAACAAAACACAACAGTAGGAATACTGCTATTTCACGTCGATATTCTGCGAGAGATGTCAAGTTAAATTCAAATCTATTAAACAGTGTACACTGAATCAAAATTTGTTTAATATATGAAGTTCGAATAAACCAACAGACATTAAGAAAAAATGTAGTTTGTATTCAGAAACCTGTTGAGTCTCAATCGATTTTCAAATATGTCTGACATTCCAAGAATTGACAGGTTATTTAGTCGACCTGAGATTCTTTTGAAATATCTATACGTACAGACACAGCATCCTTATCTTGTTTCATATTTGCGTTGGTTAATAAACGAAGTACCTAAACTATCAATATACATAATTAATTAATGCATTTCAATAAAAATCAATATTTCATTTATTTGATTTATTATAAGTTCTTTTTTTGACAGCCTCGATGGCGTAGTGGTTAGTGTAACCGACTGCCACGCCTGAGATCGCAGGTTCGATTCCCGCACAAGTTAAACATTTGTGTGTATGAACATTGATGTTTGTCTTGGTCTGGGTGTTTCTATGTATAATATGTATGTATTTACAAAAAAAAAGTATATATGTATGTTTATTCATTGTCTAGTACCCATAGTACAAGCTCTACTTAGTTTGGGCTAGATGGTGTTGTGTGTATTTGGTAGAATATTATTATTATTATTATAAAGACAGATCGCGCGCTATTAATAGTTTCCAAGTTGCGTAGGACTTTACAAACATTCAAACAACGGACACAAAGAACAGCCAGGCTTGGTACAACTGTTTGTGGACCACAAACAAGTTTTTTTTTTTTTTTTTTTTTTTTATTTTGCTCGTCAAAATGACCACACTCCACCTGATGGTAAGCAGTCGTGTGGTCTAAGAGCAGTGGCCTCCACATCGCCCCCACAGTAGCCGAGGCGATGTTGAGGTCTCTACTTTGACGGCCTGAGAAGATGCTTTTTCACGCCCCGCTTAAAGAACCCAGGATTGAAGGAAGAAGGAAACACGTGCCTTGGCAGAGAATTCCATGCCTTGGTCGTTCGGCAGAGATATGAGGACCCAAACTTGTTGGTACGCGCTCTAATCGACTCTACCGTGTAAGGATGGCATCTGAGCCCAGCACGCGTTGTTCTGGATAGGAAAGGGGAGGGCGGGATAAGGTGGAATAACTCTTCAGAGCACTCCCCGTGGTATATTCTGTAGAAACATGCCAATGAGGCAATGTCTCTACGGAGTTGCAGAGGTTCCAGTGATCTCGTGACCTCTGGATCTCCGATGATACGGACAGCCCGCCGCTGTAACCGGTCGAGAGCGTCCAGCAAGTACTGCGCGGAGCCATCCCAAAGATGAGAACAGTACTCCACGCAAGGGCGCACTTGTGCCTTATACAATAGGCACAGTTGCCCAGGCGTGAAGAACCGCCTCACCCTGTTCAGAACTCCGAGTTTTCGCGAAGCTTGCTTAATGACGCTCTCGATATAGGTTTTCTGATTAAGGGAGCGGCAAAGATCTATACCTAAGATGGAGAGACTGTCACGTATCACCAGTGGAGTGTTCTTCAGAGAAGGGAGGGGAAGGAACGGAGACTTTTTTGTAGAGAACGCGCATGCCTGGGTCTTCTTGGCGTTGAACTCGACCAAGTTCTTGGCACCCCATTCATAGATGCGGTCCAAGGTCCGGTCAAGTTCAACGACAAGATTCTGCCTTTTCCCCTCAACCTCAGCCTGTTTGGCCCCAGGATGTCCGAGATATCGCCCATGCACGGTACTGTCGTCCGCATAACAATGTATGTTGCCGAGATTCAACATATCATTGATATGCAGAAGAAAGAGCGTAGGGGATAAGACAGAACCCTGAGGCACTCCTGCATTGACCTGCATAAATTTTGAAGCGCGACCGTCGCAAAGGACCCGAATACGACGCTTCTGCAGGAAACTTGCAATCCAGGTGCACAGTTGAGGGGGCAAGCCATAGGCCGGAAGCTTGGAAAGAAGAGACCGGTGCCAGACTCTGTCGAAAGCTTTGGCTATGTCAAGGCTGATAGCCAAAGACTCGCCGTGCTTGTCCATAGCCTCACCCCAGAGGTGCGTGACGAACGCTAGAAGATCACCCGTTGATCGTTTAGACCGAAAGCCGTATTGGCGATCATTGATCAACGATTGATCCTCCAGGTAGCGGACAATTTGGGTGTTTATAATCCGCTCGAACACCTTGGAAAGTACCGAGGTGATAGCTATGGGTCGATAGTTGCTTGGCTCGGAACGGTCCCCCTTTTTGGGAATCGGTTGAACGTTCGCTTCCTTCCAAGCCTCAGGCACAATGCCTGCGACGTAAGACGTCCGGTATAGGCGCGTAAGTGTGGGAGACAACTCCGCTGCACATTTTTTAA